>JALMGJ010000028.1:232500-955000 GCA_023362775.1 Charina bottae | reverse complement strand
AATTATTTCAATATTGCTACTGTTTCTTTTTTATTATTTATTTATTTGATTTGTATAGCCGCCCAGCTCACATAAGTGACTCTGGGTGGCTCTCAGTTGTATTTCTATACGATCCCTAGAGGCAATTATTATTCATAGGTCACAATGCAATTAGGTAAGCGGTTGGAAAAGTGTGTAGAAGAAGAAGAAGCTACAGATAAATTGACAGTGATGTTATACAATGCCCCACGCTGGACAACTTTATTTTCTAATTAATACACTTCTGTAGCCTGTGTGTGTGTTTGTGTGTTTGTATATGTGTATGTTAAGGCCGGTGCATTAACATAATTCCCAGCTACCAATACTAAATGACGTGGCCTGTTTGGAGCAAAACAGGCTAACATCGAGACATCCAGCCATTTCTACTGCTAAAGCTCTTCTAGAAGACGATTTCAATATCCACAACATGTGGAAACAAAATTGGCTAGGAAATTGCCCTCCACAATGCTGAAGCTTGCCCTGCATCTTGGAAAAACCACCTGGATTTGACCAGCCCTGTGTGATATGGACAACCTTGAACCGAATTCGCACTGGTCATGGTAGATGTGCAGATGCCCTTTATAAATGGGCAAAACAACATCATCGAATTGTGACGGGGGCTGAAAAACAAACTATCCAACATACTGTATAGTGACAGAGTGTCAAAACCAAACCTACAGTGGAGACTTTGCTGATTTCCTGGATGTGACAACTGGAGCAAAAAACTATATTTGTAACCTAGACATACGTTTGTAATTTTCCTGTCTATATTTTATATTTTATATTATGCTCTATGTTTTCTATTGTAACGCGATGTGAATGTGCCATATGATAAATAAAATAAGGCCAGTGCAGCTCTTTCCCTAATAAGCAGAAGTGCACATATTATGTATTTTAGAAATTCAGCTGGAAATCCTTTCCCAGCAGGGACTTGTCCTTATGGAACAACTCTACTTACTCATCTTTTGCCTGCCAACAAACTGTGAAAACTACAAAGACCCTCCTCCCCAGCCAATTCATTATGTTCCCAATTGCTAGGATTATCAGGAGTCAACTCAGCATTTTCTCATAAGCATAATAGGGGGTCTTTCTAGTAAACACATCTCTACTGTGCTTGTGGGTTGATGCCTGGGTCACCTGATTTCCTCCTCTTCTTGAGTTTGGGGGATTAACAACCTCCATTACTCTTTGGGCACACCTGCAAGCACTTGCTTGCATGCAGATCTACCATGAATCTACTTGTATCCAGATCTAATGAATAAATGTAAGCTATCTCTATTTTTCTTCATTATTATTATTATTTATTATTTTATTAAATTTATATTACCGCCCATCTCCCCCAGCAGGGACCCTGGGCGGTGCACAATAAAATAGAATTAAAAGAAATATAAAATTACAACAATACATAATATGAATTCCAAGGGTAAAATGTTAAAATGAGATACTGGGAGGCTTCAAGGGACCAGCCATCCCCAAGTTCCCCCAAGGGGAACTGTTGGCGTTTCCCTCCCAGGCAAGGTGGCAAAACCAGGTCTTTAAGCCTTTCCGGAAGGCTGGGAGCGAGGAAATCAGCCTCAGCTCCAGGGGTAAGATATTCCAAAGGGCGGGAGCAACTGCAGAGAAGGCCCACTTCCTGGACCCCGCTAGGTGGAACTCTTTAATCGATGGGGTCCGCAGCAAGCCCTCTCTGGCTGAACGGGTGGGATGGGTCGATGTTCTGGGGATGAGACGGTTCGTCAGGTAACCTGGTCCTATGCCATGTAGGGCTTTAAAGGTGATAACCAACACCTTGAATTGTACCCGGAAGCAAACCGGTACCCAATGCAGCTCGCGTAACAACGGTGTCACATGGGCCGATCTTCTGGCCCCAATAATTGTCCGCGCAGCCGCATTCTGGACCAGTTGAAGCTTCCGGATACTCCTCAAGCGTAGCCCCATGTAGAGCGAATTACAATAGTCGATGTGGGAGATGAGGGCATGAGTGACTGTTCGGAGGGCATCTCGGTCCAGGAAAGGGTGTAACTGGTGCACAATCTGAAGTTGTGCAAAGGCCCTCCTGGCCACGACTGCCACCTGCTCTTCCAGCAGGAGTCGTGAGTCCAGGAGAACCCCCAGATTCCGCACTGGCTCCGAATGGGTAGTGCAACCCCCTCTAGAGCCAAAGATGACAACTTCCTAGAACCCGAGCGGCCATCAATCCACAGCCACTCCGTCTTACTAGGGTTCAGGCGAAGCCTGTTGTTCCCCATCCAGGCCCCCACAGCCTCCAGACACTGAGATAGGGTGGCAACTGAATCACTTACTTCACCCGGGATGGAAATATACAGCTGTGTATCATCAGCATATAGATGGTATTTCATCCCGTGGTGACGGATGATCTCACCCAGCGGCTTCATATAGATGTTAAACAGGAGAGGGGAGAGCACCGAACCCTGTGGCACCCCACACAGGAGGGGCCGTGGGTCAGATCTCTCCTATCATCACTGATTGGGAACGGCCCTGGAGGAAGGAGGCAAACCACTGCAGAACCACACTGCCCACCCCCAACTCCCTGAGCCGTCCCAAAAGGATACCATGGTCGAAGGTATCAAAAGCCGCTGAGAGATCTAAAAGGATAAGGATGGATGCACTACCTCCATCCCATCCTTGCCAGAGATCATCCATAAGCGTGACCAATGCAGTCTCTGTCCCATATCCTGGCCTGAAACCTGACTGAAAGGGGTCTAGATAATCCGTTTCATCCAGAATCCTCTGGAGTTGTGACGCCACCACTTTCTCCACCACCTTCCCTAAAAAGGGGAGGTGGGAGACTGGACGAAAATTGTCCAGAACAGTAGGGTCCAGGGATGACCTCTTGAGGAGGGGGTGCACCAGGGCCTCCTTAAAGGCCGCTGGAAACACTCCCTCCCCCAGAGATGCATTAATCATCGCCTGGACCCAACCATAAGTCACTTCCCGGGCCGATTTTACTAGCCAGGAGGGACATGGATCTAAATAACAAGTGGTGGCCTTCACAATCCGGAGGACTCTGTCCACTTCCTCAGGTCCAACAGGATTGAAATGTTCCCAGATAACAGAGTAAGTACGTGCCTCCGTCATCTCCCCAGACCGTGTATCACGCATAGAGTCCAACTTAGAATGGATCTGAGTGATTTTCTCCTGCAGATGCTCGGAAAACTCCTCTGATCGACCCTGTAAATAGGTCATTGGTTTTGATTGACCTAACAGAGATCTCGTAATCTTAAACGGGGTCGTCGGTTGGCATTCTGCGGAGGCAATAAGAGCGGAGAAATATTCACGTTTCGCCGCTCTTACCGCCACAAGGTAGGCCTTAACAGCGGCTCTAGCTTGTGTCCGATCAGGTTCAGTCTTTGTCTTCCTCCAGGGGCGCTCCAGATGTCTCTTAACCCTCTTCAAAACCCTCAACTCCTCCGTAAACCAGTAAATCTCCGTAAACCAGTAAATCCGTAAATCTGGCAGAGGCCCTGGCTACAGCCTGGAATAGAGAGGCCGCCGGGGCCCTGGATAGGATCGCGCCTGTGCGACCTCTCCTTCATTCGGCCCGACAGGGAGAGGTCGCACAGGCGCGATCCTATCCAGGGCCCCGGCGGCCTCTCTATTCCAGGCTGTAGCCAGGGCCTCTGCCAGACCATGCAACAGATCCTCGGGTATACTCCCCAGCTCCCTCTGAAACCTCATAGGGTCCATCAGTCACCGGGGGCGGACTAATCGAATGGGTCCAGCCTCCCTGTGGAGTGGGGCGGTGCCTGAGAGTTTCAAAGTCACCAGGGCGTGGTCTGACCATGACAACGGGGACAGGTCTAACTCTCCCCTCAGATCACTTTGCCATTGCTCAGAAAAGAAAACCAAGTCCAGGGTGAGGCCACTGTCTCGAGTCAGGTCCCGAATTAGCTGAGCCAGGCCCATGGCTGCCATGGTAGCCATGAACTCCCGGGCCACTTCTGAGGTCCGTCCCAGGGACTGCAGATTGAAGTCCCCCAAAACCATAAGTCTGGGGAACTCCACTGCCAACCCCGAGACGGCCTCCAGCAGCTCAGGCAGGGAGGTTGCTACGCAGCAGGGAGGCTGGTACAGCAGCAACACTCCCAACTGTTCTCGGGAGCCCAACTTAAAAAACGGTCTCACAACCGGCCACTTGTGGAGCAATGCTCCTGTGAGCCATTAGAGACTCTCGGATGACAACCACCACCCCACCTCCCCTGCCCCAGTGTCTCGGCTGGTGCCACACCTGAAACCCGACTGGGCACGTTTCCGAGAGGGCAACCCCTCCCTCAGGGCCCAGCCAGGTCTCGGTGATACAAGCCAGGTCTGCCCCCTCCTCTGCGATCAAATCACATAAGAGAGGGGCCTTGTTGTTCACCGACCTGGCATTGAGGAGCAACAGCCGGAGACCAGGGCCCTCAAGGATCTGTTGTCCAGGGCCTGGGAATGAACTTGGAGGGCCGGAACACGCCACCGGTAACAAACACCGGGGGCGTCTTCCCCGATGATGGCCTGCACTCCAGTTCCCGTTATAACATCTAACTAATGTGTGAAGACTGAATTTATTTCTGAATGTAATTAAGCTTAAAGTGCAAGTCCCTGCTGGTTCACGCTTCTACTCTGCAAGATTGTTGTTAGCTGCTTGGAGTTCTTTTATTAACCTTCAAAACTCCATTACCAATTTTACCATTATTTTCAGTATAAAAGAGTATCTTAAAAACCCTAACAAGAGCACCAGAAGGATATTGAGATGGCGTTGGGGCCAAAGTTCAATTTTATATATGAAAATGATAGCCCAATCCACTAATTAATCATAAATCATTCTGATTTTCACTACTCAGAAATGGGATGCAGATACATAACAACTTTCTGAATTTTAGTACAAATAGATAAAATATAACATACAGATTTATGGATATGAGTGGATGGAGTGGGTGAGAGGCAATAAAAGGTTGCTCAAATTATTTTAGGAAATGGCAATTATGCATTTTATGAATATAGAAATTCCTACTGTTCCTTTGCTTAGTTAGTCTTTCTATCATGTCCTATTTTAAAGCATTAATTTAAAATATTTTCAACAGTATTCTAATTCCACTTGCACTTTGCTACAGGTGTTTTTCTTTAAATAAAATATTTCATATTATAAACCTTTCATTTTTTTTTCTGTAGGAGAATGGGAATGCCATATTATAGATAATTTCATGGACAAAACATTAGGAAAATCGCCCAAGGCTTGTGACAGAATGTATCAGCAGAACACTGTCTACCATATTCTCTTGTGATCACCCAGATATGGACTCTGTCCTGGTATTCTAGGAAAGAGAGAAAAGTTTTTACACTTTCCAACAGCAGTTCTCCAAGAGGGGAACAGGAAGTCAATGGGGGCTAAGCTGGCTGGCAGGAGTAGGCGGAGCAAAGGTTGCTGGCAAACCATGTTGGATTCGGCAACTTGGACCCCTTGATGGTTTGCTTCTTCCAAAGTGGATGCGAGACTGTTGAAGTCTTAGACAATATCCTACCAGCCTGAGAAATTGGCAAGCTGTGTTTACTGAAAATGTGGAGGAGATTGTAGACAAAGGTGGGCACACAGACAGCCACAAGCATAATAAAAACATCTATAAAATAGGTAAGGGTTAACTTAAAAATCCTGGCAGAAGTAGTAATAAATCCCTGCTGCATTCCTCTTCTTTTACAACTGAAAAAGGAAGAGAAGAGGGAAAATGCTTACTTAACTGCCTTAATTGAATACTGTAGAGCATGGGTCGGCAACATTTTTTGCACCAGGGACCACCTCCATCGGAATTTTTTTTCCAAGGACCAGGGGTCGGGGTTTGCAGGCAGCAGCCAATCAGATGGATGGGGGCGGGGTTTGTGGGTGGCAGCCAATCAGACAGATGGGGGGTGGGGTTTGCGGGTGGCAGCCAATCGGATGGATGGGGGGTTTGCAGGCCTGCTGCTCCTCCACCAATCAGCCTTCCCGCGCAGCGGTAGTGTGCGTGCGTGTGCGGCGAGGCTTTTCGCCTCCCTGCTGCTCTGTGCAGCATTTTTTCATGGATCCGAGGGCATTTTTGGGGTCCCCGGAGCCTGCCCTTCTGACGGGGCACCCTGGTGGGGTGTAGGGTGGACTTTTCCTCCCACTTTTGATCCCTGCGGTTTTTTCAGCCCCTACTGGTAGCACAGGTGCGCCTCCACTTCCCCGCCGCACAGCTGATCGTCGTGGAGATTTTCCACCCTGCCCCCCAACCGTCACTTTCTGCGGTGATCCGAGGCTTTTTTGCCTCGCGACCGCAGCTTTTCTTGGCAAAGCGCCACTGTCGCGAGGCGAAAAAGCCTCGGGTCACCGCAGAAAGTGATGGGGGGGCACCCTGGGGTGGAAAATCTCCACGACAATCAGCTGTGCGGCGCGGAAGTGGAGTAGAAAGTAAAAAACTGCAGGGAGAAAACGGGGAAGTGGAGTAGAAAGCGAATAGTAATGTGAAGTGTGGCAGCGCGGGTGTGTGTGTGCAAAGGAGAATGTTGGGGTGAGAAAGCTTTAATTACCTGGGCGAAGCAGAGGGGTGAAGAATACATCTCCAAGCTTTAGTGGAACAAACCGTGGAGGAGGAGGAGGAGGAGGAGGAGGAGGAGGAGGAGGAGGAGGGTGGTGGTGATGATGGGGGAAGGTTTGAAAAAGCAGATCCAAGTGCAAAAGTTAGTGAGTCATTTTGGCGGCAGCTGGAACAGTTTTCTTGACTCCGGCCTCCCTCCCTCTCTCACTCTCTTTCCCTGCCAATGGATCGGTGCGGAGGGGGGGCGGAGGGAAGGGAGGAGAAGGCGAGGGATTGATTGCAGGAGCTTGATTCACTTGAATCTTTAATGTGCAATGGATCACTGGCTTTAATAAAGATTCCTTCATATCCCTAAGTGGCTTGTGTCAGGAACTCTGATTTAATAGTCAACAGATCGGGGACATCAGTTATTTGATTTGAGTGACCTGTGCATATCTCCTTGGAGCAGACTGTTTTCCCAAGGGAAGGATGAAATGGCTTCTGTTAATTAATGAGGCCCAGTTGGCCTCAAACCGTAGCTTCTTTTCTTGGCTCTTTAGGCAGTTAACAGCCTTGTCCTTGTAGAAACAATGTTTCTAAATGCTTTCTTAAATTGTCTTCCAAGACTCAGGAAGAAACCCTTCAGAGATTGACAGTACTGAATACTCTTATTTATTCTTATTCAGCAGAGTCAAACTGGAAGAATGGTGGGATGGGCCTGATGGGTTCAGCAATGGGCATTATTACAAAACAGCATCTATTATGAAAAGAACAATATTAGCAGAAGTTCATGAATTGAGAATAATATCACAGAGGATTATTTAAGAACAGAAATAGAATTTTCCCCTGCCCAGGAATTTAAGTTTGTTTTATTCTGTTAATCTTATGTCTTCTGCAAATGGCCGGAAAGGTACCTTTGTTTTTCACTACGTTTTATGGATTGTTGTGAGCCTCCTGGAGTCATTGTATGAGATAGGCAGCCATATAAGTCAAATAAATAAATGTTTGCAATTGGTTAAATTATGCCCCCTCCTTCTGATCAACAGTTGAAGAATGAACCCAAAAGAGTTTCCTCTAAAGGCAATGTGGCATATTTTCATCGCATGACTGAGGAACTGAATAGGATAGCAAAACAGATTGGCTAATTACACTTGGGCCTCCATTATCACAACCTCTGCAATAAACTATGAAATTAGTTATTTTAATGTTACATGGCTTAAATCTTGTTCTTGTAATGTTGTTGGGTGGGCATCCAAAGCAAGAGACAGTAGGTTCGGGGATTATATAAAATCATTTGGCATCTTTTTCTTCAGGAGACTTGATGCTCTGCAAAATTTGATTTAGGTGGTTATATTGTTAATACCTTGAATGCTATCGTAGTGAAAGAACAAAGGAGACCAAAACATGGGCTGGCTTTGTTAGCTTCCACCACCTTTCTGGCTCCTATTAAGTAGCTTCCTCTGTACAATCAAATCACTCTGGCAAGTTTGAGTTTCTAAAGTCTCAATTAAGAACAATATATTGTTAAATCTGGAATCTCAGCTCCCTACGGCTCATCTAATTTTAATGGGGTATTTCAATGCTAGAACAGTGTCTGATTACAACACTTTGTTTTCTTCTCATCTATAAACTTGAGACTTGTATCAATCATGATAGCTGTTCTAATGACCCTAAATTTAATTTTCCTGGTATTTGTTTAACCCAGAGGGTAACTCATCTTGCTCTTACTATGTTGAATGGGTAAGGGTTATGAAATTAATATTTTGAACCAACTAGTGAGTTTACATTTATTTCTGGTTGTGGATCTAGTACCTTCAACTGCTCTAATATTTTCCCCTTTATTGAGATTTTTTTCTGTAAATTATTGAGCTCAAACTGATCATTTAGCTCTTATACTTGAATCAATATACTCCAAATATCTGACTGTATTTTTCTCTGTAATACTTTATAGGCACAAGTGATTGCAATGATCACAGAGCTTAAATTGTATTCAATTCCCCTCAAACCTTGAAGCTTAAAAGTACAGTGATTGATGTGTGTGATATCTCAAAACCTGTGGGTAGCTTTTCTTCTTGGTGTCTACTGTATATGATAATCTGAGTGCAAAGAAATCTGCTTTCTATAAGAGGAACTCCTCCCATATCTGGTCAATAAGGAATGTTTCTGAAGGAAAAAAGGTACAAAGGTTGATGTTTACCCAATATAGGGATGCAAAATTTCCTCACAGCATCCAGAGAATTACCAGCTCAAAATATACTACAAGTTTTATCAGGTAAGAAAAATCAGATTGATCTGCAAAGGCAATGGAGATTTTTGATGCCCAAAAGTTCCTTGATTAATAATACTAAAGTGTTTAAGGAAAATATGTCAGAAGCCTTAGATAATTTGTATGATTCAACATATTGTATTATACATTCCAGTGTCTTTGACATGTTTAATGATCCTAGATAACTGTTACCATCAAAGCATTATTAATCCTGGGATCCTACAGCTCAATCTGACATAGGGTCTTTGATTTCTCTTTTGAAACCTGGGAAAGCTGCAATGCACACAGGATGAAGATATGTCTTTGTATACATGGTTGTAGATGATAACAATGTTCAATGTGAATGCCCTGGCCATTTCCTTTCTCCAGAAGATCAATGGGATTGTAATTCTGCAGGTGAGCTTTGGCTTGTGGCGTTATGGTCTGAGTTGGTAAATGTAAAGGTTCCCCCCGCACAGTTGTGCAGTCGTGTCTGACTCTAGGGGCCGGTGCTCATCTCCGTTTGTTAGCCGAAGAGCCAGCATTGTCCGAAGACGCTTCCATGGTCATGTGGCCGCATGACACGTGCGGAATGCTGTTGCCTACCCACCGAAGTGGTACCTATTCATCTACTTGCATTTGCATGCTTTCGAATTGCTAGGTTGGCAAGAGCTGGAGCTGGAGCTAGTGCAGGAGCTCACTCCGCACGCGGGATTCGAACCTCCGAATTTGCAATCTTCCGATTGACAAGCCTGGTATCTTACCCGCTGAGCCACCTGGGTGATAAACTGTTGGCAAAGGATAGGGAACTCCTTCAGAATACCGCAAACATCCTGTTTGGCCAAAGCAGGTGAGATTAAGAGGAAGCCTTTAAATCAGGGGTTCCTAATTATTTTGCCATCACACCTCTCTTTAGTGTAATCTTAATGTACAAAATGTATAGATGTAAAATCCAAGAACCAAAATGAACACAAATGAACACAAATGAACAATGAAAACAATACAATGAAACTTCGGGAAAGGCGGATTTATTGTAACAATGTAACTAAAAGGTTTTTCACACCTCCCCTGGACTCAGTCCGCACTTCCCCAAGGGAGGTACACCTCACAGTTTGGGAAACCCTGGTTTAAATGGAATCCTGTCTGGGTTGGAGATGAAAAGGGACCTTAGATAGCAACTTGTATGTGTTAAAGAAGGAAGAGGGGGGTGTTATTGTAATGGGACTAGTGAATCACTTAATGAAAAATCAGAAATATTCTTTTCATGAAGGTAATGGCTTTCATGGTCTATACATTAATAGCCAGAAAATGGGAAAGTGGGAACAGGAACCTGAACTACAGCAAGACAAATATGATTTCATAGGTATATCAGACACCTAGTGGGATGATTCGCCAGACTGAAATATAGCAATGGTTCAAAAAGGAACAGAAGCAAGATAAAGGATAAAGGAGAACAGAAAGGATAAAGAAGTTGCACTGTATGTTAAACTATCCACTCCTACTCAGAAATCCAGGTGAATGAACTTGACAATGCGGTAGAGCAGGGCTTTCCAAAGTGCCGCCGCTGGCGACACACCCGGCGGCGGCGCGCGTGCGCATGCCGGCGGCGCGGGGGGGCTTGCAGTGGCGCGCGCGCGCAGTGGCGGCGCGGGAGGGGCGTGAGGCGGCACGGGGGGCGTGCGGTGGCGCACGCGTGCATGGCGGCCGCTGTGCACACGCGCGCCGCTGCTTCCGGGTGGTGTGGCGACACACCACGCTGTGTGTGGTGACACACTTTTGTGTCGCAACACACAGTTTGGAAAGCTCTGCGGTAGAGAACAACTGTGAGAAGAAGACTAATTAAAAGCAATACTATTATTCATGCCTACAATTGCCTGCCTAACCAAGGGGGAAAAGTGGAGGGTACCTTCCAAAAACAAACCGCAGATCTTTCAAAGAGGTATGAAGGAGAACTGAAATCCCGGTCCTTGTTAAAAGAGCCACCCAACAATCCTGTAGAGTAGAAGGGCACAAATTAGAGCAGGTTACTGCATTTAAATACCTTGGGGTGGTTTTCCACTCTAAAGGCACCTGGAACGCGCACCAGAATCATGTAGTGCAGCTAGCTCTTAGGTCTACAAGCGCTATTAAGCACTTCTTTTATATAAGCAGAGGACAATGAATCCCTGCGGCATTAAAACTTTTTGAGGCCAAACCACTGGCCCAAATCCTTTATGGTGCACAAGTAGGGAATAGTGGAAACATTTTTTTTTTGAGATTAATCCTTGATGCACCCAATGCAACAGCAAACACCTGGTTAAGGAATGCCTGCAATCCAGATAAGGGCTTGGAGGATGATGATAAATCCAATTCTTCCCAGTCGGACTGACTCCTTTAGTTTTAAAAGACAATTTTCCTTCTCCCTGGAAACAGGTTGTAGTGCAGAAGTTAGCATTATATGGGTTTTTTGTACCATTCCTTTTTTTTCCCAAATAATTTTTATTAGACATTACAAATACAAAAAATTAAAAAACTAATACAGACTACGTCGATGAAGGTTCTCAGTCATCCAGGTGGAACAGTCTGTGGCTTGCATCATGTCAACTGGATTTCTATTTTCTCAGTAGAAACATTTCAGGCCGTGAAGTACAGGCCTTCACGGACCATATAAACACTATAGATGCCAACATTAGGTTCACCAGAGAAGACACCAAGGACAACAGACTGGCATTCCTAGACTGTGAAGTCCTCATTGGGACCGGTGGCAAGCTAGAAATAGGGATCTACAGGAAACCCACACACACAGATCAATATCTGATGTTTGATTCCCACCATCCACTGCAGCACAAACTAGGAGTCATCAGGATATTATCACACAGAGCAGAAACCATCCCCACCTCCATGGATTCCAAAAAGAATGAAAATCAGCACCTGAGAACAGCTCTGAAGGCCTGTGGATATCCAAATTGGGCCTTCACTAAATCTAAGTCTACCAGACCTAAAACAGCAACAGATAGGGCTGAGACTCAGAGTAAACGGAAGAACCTGGTCATTCCTTACATGGCTGGCGTGTCTGAAAAGATAAAACGGATATTTGGCAAACACCACATACCTGTATATTTCAAACCCACCAACACACTGAGACAGAGGCTTGTACACCCCAAAGATCAAACTCCAAAACACAAGGAAAGCAATGTAGTTTATGCAATCCAGTGCAGTGAGGAGTGCTCTGAACTCTACATTGGAGAAACCAAACCACCTTTGTACAGGAGGATGGCCCAACACAGGAGAAGTAACACCACAGGACCAGAGTCAGCAGTTTATCTTCATCTAAAGGAAAAAGGACACTCATTTGAGGACATTAATGTTCACATTTTAGACAGAGAAGATAGGTGGTTTGAGAGAGGGGTCAAGGAATCCATTTATGTCAACTTGGAAAATCCTTCCTTGAATAGAGGTGGGGGCCTCAGGCACAATCTTTCCCCTATTTTCCTTCCTGCTTTGTCTTCTGTGCCTAGGAAGATTAAGACCATTTTGCAAGCTCAACAGCAGCATGGTAATCTTAACGATCCTCCTTTAGATGATAAAGGGTCTTAGAAATAACATCTCAAAATAACCATGACCTAGCCCCAGGTGCAAGGTCACACAGCCACCTAGAAACATATTTAAGGATTCCCTTACTAACTTTACTCAGACTGAAGAAGCTCCTTGGATAAGGAGCGAAACGTTTCTACTGAGAAAATAGAAATCCAGTTGACATGATTCAAGCCACAGACTAATACAGACTACAAAAATATAAGAATAAAAAAGAGAGAAAAAGTGATAAATAGAAAAAAGAAAAAAAGAGTAACTTCCCCCTTCATCACAACAAGTATAAACAATTTTGGTAACTTATCACCATCTCATAATATACAACATATATTCTCTTCACCCCATATCTCCTCTCTTAACTAAAAACAAAATCCAAAAGCCTCATCATTCACTCCTTATCAGCAGAAGTCCAGTAAGGGTTACCAGATATAACTAATCATCTATTTTAACCTTAAGCATATAATCTAACCCTGTATTCCTTCCCTAAACATTTGACAATCTTGATTTTAACCCCTTCAAATAAAGTCCCAGAGCTTGAATTCTTTTCAGCTTTTTTTGTCCCTTCTCAAGGAATCTTCCAAAACTTTAACAGACCTGATTTGTACATCCAGTAAAAAAGGTTTGTCTTTTTTTTGCCACTTCTCAAAAAACCCTTCATGACTTTAACAGACCTCTTTTGTACATTCAGTAAGAAAAATTTATCCAAATAGCTTTTCTTTGATTTTATTTATTTATTTTCTATCCCACCTTTATTATTTTTTTATAAGTAACTCAAGGTGGCGAACATACCTAATACTCCTTCCTCCTCCTATTTTCTCCACAACAACAACCCTGTTAGGTGAGTTGGGTTGAGAGAGAGTGACTGGCCCAAGGTCACCCAGCCAACTTTCATGCCTAAGGCGGGACTAGAACTCTCAGTCTCCTGGTTTCTATCCCGTTGCCTTAACCACTAGACCAAACTGGCTCTCCAGTTTTATATCTCCTTTAAGCAATGAAACATCAATCAGTTTTTTTGTATGTCCAGTACATCTTTCTCCATATCCTTCTCATTACTTGTCACATTTAAATCCACATTCAAATTAATTTCAATCTTATCCAATGTAGCTTGTTCTTCTGTAACTTCATTGACAGACCATCTATCATATCAGAAAATTTCGAAGACCATAGTTCAAAAATATCCATCAAAAGTTCCATGGTTAGAGTATTTTGCTCCATTTTTTACTTATTATCTTCTGGCTTCCTCTAGTGTCCAACCTTCAATGTCCGATATCATGTTTTCTTTTAAAATAAATCCAAACAACCCCATTTCCCATAGGAAGGATACCTGGGTAATTTAAAATTATAATTCCAAGTCCATCAGGACCCTTAATCCATTGTTAACTTTCCAAAATCAATACTCTAAACACCCTTTTGTTGTTTAATACAAAAAGTGGTATTTCTCCAAAACTTTAAAATCAAATTCTTTTTCTAAGGAGAAGGCAGCTGTAAGGCTCCGATCCTTTGTCTAATAAATGAAAGCTCCAACACACGCCACGTAGGATATGTAAAAGCTTTATTTTCAGTGAGCGATCTGGTTCCACTTTAAAGATTCAAGTGAAGCATAGTTACAAGATCTTGCAGTTTAATAGTTTTCCAATTTTCCCCCTCCTCATAGAATGTGTTTATCAGTTTTCATTCTTCTCTGTCTCACACCCGCTCCACGCCATTTGGCACTTTCCATTGAAAGGTGCTGAATGGCTTTTGTCTAATCCACACCGTGGAGTGATTGTCTGTCTGGTGGTTTGCTGCTAAGTTCTTACCTATTGAAA
This sequence comes from Charina bottae, assembly GCA_023362775.1. Taxonomy (NCBI): domain Eukaryota; kingdom Metazoa; phylum Chordata; class Lepidosauria; order Squamata; family Charinaidae; genus Charina; species Charina bottae. Next base: position 940,829 of record JALMGJ010000028.1, on the reverse strand, counting down.
GCTGGGTGGGAGTTGCTACGTTTTGTAATAATCCTCTGGGCTTGCCTCCTACCCTTTTCACCATGGCACACGTGGGACAACTAGCTATGTATTCTTCCACGTCCTTGCAAATAGAGGGCCACCAGAATTGCTGTCTCAATAGTTGCAAAGTTTTCACAAATCCAAAATGGCCAGCTGACTTTGCGTCATGGCCTCTTTCTAATATTTTCTTTCTTAGGGGCTCCAGTATGTACAACTGGTCCCCGTGCCACCAAAATCCTTGTTTTTCTATCAGTTTTATTTTATTGTCTTGTAACCATTTGTCAGTTTCCAATTGTGACTGCAGTTTGTTATGTAATTCCCCTTCTACTGGCAGTTCTAATGGTTTTCCCCTGCTCCTAGTGACTGCTACCATCCCTGTCTGTGGTGATGGAATGATTGAGTCTATTATCTCTTCTCTCTGGCTGTTGTGCTGTGGTAAACGAGACAAGGCATCAGCCAGAAAGTTTTTTCCCCCCTGGTATGTACTTCAATGTGAAATTGAATCTGCTAAAGAACTGTGCCCATCTAACGTGTTTGGGATTCAGCTTTCGTGGGGTAATTCAGCCCCCGGTTCTAATTCAGTAGCGCAATCTGATTTTCTATGGGGGGAGAGCTGGTTAGATTCATTTTCTCTGAACACTTCCTTTAGGTCATGATACTGGGCTGGAATGAACTCAACCTCCTCCCCTTGCGGTTCCTCCCCCGGTTCAATTGCTGCACCTATCAGTTTGATTTCCCCCTCATGTTCACCGGATTCAAACCCTCATACCTTCTGTCTTTGAAAATCATCTGGCCGGTTGACCAATTCACTTGAGGGTTTTGGTCTTTCAACCATGCCAGACCCAACGCTATGGGGTGATCTGAAGTAGGGGCTACAATAAATCTCTTTTTTTCCCCCCAAATTTTATTAGGGTTTTAAATATACATAGTTAAAAGGGTGAAAATGAAAAAGAAATAGAAATACAAATCAAAGAAATAAATAAAAGTGTATAGAAAAGTAAAGAAAAAAAGAAAAAGATAAGACATAGATATAGTCAACTTCTGATTTATCTCTGGTCTTAGTAATTCAAAAAAAAAGTTTTCTTACATGCTAGTTCTATATATAACATACAAAAACATTTCCTGTCTAATATATCAATCCATATATATTTTAGTCTTCAAAACCCCAAATAAGCTTTGCTCCACCTGCATGTTGCAAATAATCCATTAATGGTTTCCATTCTTTAAGATAGTAACAGTTTGAGTTTTCTTTTAATAAACATGTCAATTTGTTGGCTGTTGTGGGTCTTCCGGGCTGTGTGGCCGTGTTCTGGAAGTTGTGGTTCCTAACCTTTCGCCAGCATCTGTGGCCAGCATCTTCAGAGGGCAGGAGCACAGATAGAAGCAAAAGATTTTGCTTCTATCTGTGCTCCTGCCCTCTGAAGATGCTGGCCACAGATGCTGGCGAAAGGTTAGGAACCACAACTTCCAGAACACGGCCACACAGCCCGGAAGACCCACAACAGCCATTGAACTCCGGCCGTGAAAGCCTTCGACAATACAATGTCAATTTGTCATTTTCTGCCATATCCATCAATTTTAACATCCAATCTTGTGCCGTAGGTAAAATCTAGTTTTTCCAATTTTGCACATATACAAGTCGTGCTGCAGTAACCATATATAGCATAATTCTTACAAATTGTTTTCCCATTTGTTCTTCCCATATTCCTAATAAAAATAATTCCGGTTTAAATGGGACTCGAATTTGTAAAATACATTAGTGAATGTATCTGAGTCGAAAACTTCTTTGCAATTTCACAAGTCCACCACATATGATCTCCAGCAAAGGAGATCGTTACCTTGTCGTGGTGCTGGAGCTTGAGCACCTCAATGAAACCATGAGCTAAACCGTGAAGGGACACCCAAGACGGGAAGGTCGTGGCAGAGAGGTCAGACTAAATACGATCCCTGGGGAAGGTAATGGCAACCCACCCCAGTATTCTTGCCATGAAAACTAAATGGATCAGTACAACCAAAGATATGTCGGTATACCATCGGAAGATGGGACTCCCAGGTCGGAAGATGGTCAAAATGCTACTGGGGAGGAACAGAGGATACGTTCAACTAGCCCCAGATGTGATGACGCAGCTAGCTCAAAGCCGAAAGGACGGCTAGCGGCCGACGGTGCTGGTGGTGAACGATGAATCCGATGTTCTAAAGATCAACACACCATAGGAACCTGGAATGTAAGATCTATGAGCCAGGGCAAATTGGATGTGGTTATTGGTGAGATGTCAAGATTAAATATAGACATTTTAGGTGTCAGTGAACTGAAATGGACTGGGATGGGCCACTTCACATCAGATGACCACCAGATCTACTACTGTGGACAAGAGGACCACAGAAGAAATGGAGTAGCCTTCATAATTAATAATAAAGTGGCTAAAGCAGTGCTTGGATACAATCCAAAAAACGATAGAATGATCTCAATTCGAATTCAGGGTAAGCCATTTAACATCACAGTGATCCAAATATACGCCCCAACCACAGATGCTGAAGAAGCAGAAGTAGATCAGTTCTATGAGGATCTGCAGCACCTACTAGATAATACACCAAAAAGAGATGTTATTTTCATTACAGGAGACTGGAATGCTAAGGTGGGTAGTCAGACGACACCTGGAATTACAGGCAAGCATGGTCTGGGAGAACAAAATGAAGCAGGACATAGGCTGATAGAATTTTGCCAAGACAACTCACTGTGCATAACAAACACTCTCTTCCAACAACCTAAAAGACGACTTTATACATGGACTTCACCAGATGGTCGACACCGAAATCAGATTGACTACATCCTTTGCAGCCAAAGGTGGTGGACACCTATACAGTCGGTAAAAACAAGACCTGGAGCTGACTGTAGTTCAGATCACGAACTTCTTATTGCAAAATTTAGAATCAGACTACAGAGAATAGGGAAGACCCACAGATCAGTTAGATATGAGCTCACTAATATTCCTAAGGAATATGCAGTGGAGGTGAAGAATAGATTTAAGGGTCTAGATTTAGTAGATAGGGTCCCGGAAGAACTATGGACAGAAGTTCGCAACATTGTTCAGGAGGCGGCAACAAAAAACGTCCCAAAGAAAAAGAAAACCAAGAAGGCAAGATGGCTGTCTGCTGAAACACTGGAAGTAGCCCAAGAAAGAAGGAAAGCAAAAGGCAATAGTGATAGGGGGAGATATGCCCAATTAAATGCAAAATTCCAGAGGTTAGCCAGAAGAGATAAGGAATTATTTTTAAACAAGCAATGTGTGGAAGTGGAAGAAGACAATAGGATAGGAAGGACAAGAGACCTCTTCCAGAAAATTAGAAACATCGGAGGTAAATTCCAGGCAAAAATGGGTATGATCAAAAACAAAGATGGTAAGGACCTAACAGAAGCAGAAGAGATCAAGAAAAGGTGGCAAGAATATATGGAAGATCTGTATAGGAAGGATAATAATATTGGAGATAGCTTTGATGGTGTGGTCAGTGAGTTAGAGCCAGACATCCTGAAGAGTGAGGTTGAATGGGCCTTAAGAAGCATTGCTAATAACAAGGCAGCAGGAGACGACGGTATCCCAGCTGAATTGTTTAAAATCTTGCAAGATGATGCTGTCAAGGTGATGCATGCCATATGCCAGCAAATTTGGAAAACACAAGAATGGCCATCAGATTGGAAAAAATCAACTTATATCCCCATACCAAAAAAGGGAAGCACTAAAGAATGTTCAAACTATCGAACAGTGGCACTTATTTCACATGCCAGTAAGGTAATGCTCAAGATCTTGCAAGGTAGACTCCAGCAATTCATGGAGCGAGAATTGCCAGATGTACAAGCTGGGTTTAGAAAAGGCAGAGGAACTAGAGACCAAATTGCCAATATCCGCTGGATAATGGAGAAAGCCAGGGAATTTCAGAAAAACATCTATTTCTGTTTTATTGACTATTCTAAAGCCTTTGACTGTGTGGATCATAACAAATTGTGGCAAGTTCTTGGTGGTATGGGGATACCAAGTCATCTTGTCTGCCTCCTGAGGAATCTGTATAACGACCAAGTAGCAACGGTAAGAACAGAGCACGGAACAACGGACTGGTTTAAGATTGGGAAAGGAGTACGGCAGGGTTGTATACTCTCACCCTACCTATTCAACCTGTACGCAGAACACATCATGCAACATGCTGGGCTTGAGGAATCCAAGGCTGGAGTTAAAATCGCTGGAAGAAACATTAACAATCTCAGATATGCAGATGATACCACTTTGATGGCTGAAAGCGAGGAGGAGTTGAGGAGCCTTATGACGAAGGTGAAAGAAGAAAGTGCAAAAGCTGGGTTGCAGTTAAACCTCAAAAAAACCAAGATTATGGCAACCAGCTTGATTGATGACTGGCAAATAGAGGGAGAAAAAGTGGAGGCAGTGACAGACTTTGTATTTCTAGGCGCAAAGATTACTGCAGACGCTGACTGCAGCCAGGAAATCAGAAGACGTCTACTTCTTGGGAGGAGAGCAATGGCAAATCTTGATAAAATAGTTAAGAGCAGAGACATCACACTGACAACAAAGGTCCGCATAGTTAAAGCAATGGTATTCCCTGTAGTAACCCATGGCTGCGAGAGCTGGACCATAAGGAAGGCTGAGCAAAGGAAGATAGATGCTTTTGAACTGTGGTGTTGGAGGAAAATTCTGAGAGTGCCTTGGACTGCAAGAAGATCAAACCAGTCCATACTCCAGGAAATCAAGCCAGACTGCTCACTTGAGGGAATGATATTAAAGGCAAAACTGAAGTACTTTGGCCACATAATGAGAAGAGAGGATACCCTGGAGAAGAAGCTGATGCTAGGAAAAGTGGAAGGCAAAAGGAAGAGGGGCCGACCAAGGGCAAGATGGATGGATGGTATTCTGGAGGTGACGGACTCAACCATTGGGGAGCTGGGAATGGTGACGGCCGACAGAAAGCTCTGGCGTGGACTGGTCCATGAAGTCACGAAGAGTCGGAAACGACTGAATGAATAAACAACAAACCACATATGATAAAAAGACCCCTCTTTTTTTTTACATTTCCAACACAAGTTGGAGACATTCCCATACATTTTAGCAAGTTTTTGTGGGGTCATATACCATCTATACATCATCTTATAAAAGTTTTCCTTCAAATTATAACACAAAGTAAATTTTAACCCTTTGTTCCACATATCTTCCCATTGCTGCATTTGTATATTATGTCCAATATTTTTTGCCCATTTTATCATACAATCTTTGACTTGTTCCTCTACCATTTCTCCTTTTAACAATAATTTATACATTTTTGCAATTAAATGATAATCTGTCTCACATAATTGTTTCTTGAATTCCAATTTAGTTTGTTCAAATTCAAATTTTTTTAAATCTAATTTAAATTTTTCTACAAGTTGCATATATGAAAGCCATTGGAATGTATATCCTTCTAGGGCAAGGGTCGGAAATGGCGGCTCGCGAGCCAGATGCGGCTCTTTGGACCCTTGAGTGTGGCTCTTCCGCAGCTGAACTCACCCCCGCCCCTTCCACGCGATTGGCCCCTGCCCGCAAACCCCGCCCCCTGGCTCTCGCACTGAGCGAGGCCCGGCACGGCAGGGAGGCGCTGCTGGCCCAGGACGCGGCGCTGTCAGAGGCGGCGCAGGAGCAGCTGCAGGGGCAACGTGTGTGCGTGAGAGTCAGCTCCGGGGGTTGCGGGGAGGGGGAGGCTGTGTTTCCCCCCTTTGGGTTGCAAACAGCCTTGCATGCGGGCCTGATCCATGTTGCTGCCATCATTTTAAAAAACAAATGGCACTTGTTGGGGGGGGAAGGCATCTTGTATTAATTTTAGGGGGGGAAAGAAGGCAAAGGCGAGAGAGCAATAGGCGCATGGAAGTTTTGAAGAGAGAGTGACCAATTCTTGAACGTGAAAGGTACACGTTGGAAGATGGAGATCCACAGGGGTGGTTGTCAAGACAGGAATTCAGACCTAGAAATCCTATGTTGGGCTCGGGGCCAGCGAGGAGGAGGGAGAAGGAAGAGGAGACAGAAGGGGAAACGGAGAAGGAATTTTTAGGAAAAGGGAAAAGAGAGAAATGCGGCCCAGGACGCGGCGCACGTGAGAGTCAGCTCCGGGGGTTGCGGGGAGGGGGAGGCTGTGTTTCCCCCCTTTGGGTTGCAAACGGCCTTGCATGCGGGCCTGATCAAAGCCAAAACGCTTTTTTTTTTTGAAACGCGGTGCAGGAGCGGCTACAGGGGCAACGTGTGTGCGTGAGAGTCAGCTCCGGGGGTTGCGGGGAGGGAGAGGCTGTGTTTCCCCCCTTTGGGTTGCAAACGGCCTTGCATGCGGGCCTGATCAAAGCCAAAACGCTTTTTTTTTGTGAAACACGGCGCAGGAGAGGCTGCAGGGGCAACGTGTGTGTGAGAGAGTCAGCTCCGGGGCTTGCGGGGAGGGGGAGGCTGTGTTTCCCCCCTTTGGGTTGCAAACAGCCTTGCATGCGGGCCTGATCAAAGCAAAAACGCTTTTTTTTTTGAAACGCGGCGCAGGAGCGGCTGCAGGGGCAATGTGTGTGCGTGAGAGTCAGCTCCGGGGGTTGCGGGGAGGGGGAGGCTGTGTTTCCCCCCTTTGGGTTGCAAACAGCCTTGCATGCAGGCCTGATCAAAGCAAAAACACTTTTTTTTTTGAAACGCGGCACAGGAGCGGCTGCAGGGGCAATGTGTGTGCGTGAGAGTCAGCTCCGGGGGTTGCGGGGAGGGGGAGGCTGTGTTTCCCCCCTTTGGGTTGCAAACGGTTTTACATGCAAGGCCGTTTGCAACCCAAAGGGGGGAAACACAGCCTCCCCCTCCCCGCAACCCCCGGAGCTGACTCTCACGCGCGCCGCGTCCTGGGCCGCATTTCTCTCTTTTCCCTTTTCCTAAAAATTCCTTCTCCGTTTCCCCTTCTGTCTCCTCTTCCTTCTCCCTCCTCCTCGCTGGCCCCGAGCCCAACATAGGATTTCTAGGTCTGAATTCCTGTCTTGACAACCACCCCTGTGGATCTCCATCTTCCAACGTGTACCTTTTGCGTTCAAGAATTGGTCACTCTCTCTTCAAAACTTCCATGTGCCTATTGCTCTCTTGCCTTTGCCTTCTTTCCCCCCCTAAAATTAATACAAGATGCCTTCCCCCCCCACAAGTGCCATTTGTTTTTTAAAATGATGGCAGCAACATGGATCAGGCCCGCATGCAAGGCCGTTTGCAACCCAAAGGGGGGAAACACAGCCTCCCCCTCCCCGCAACCCCCGGAGCTGACTCTCACGCACACAGGTTGCCCCTGCAGCCGCTCCTGCGCCGCCTCCTGGGTCGCGTTTCAAAAAAAAAGAGCGCGTTTTGGCTTTGATCAGGCCCGCATGCAAGGCCGTTTGCAACCCAAAGGGGGGAAACACAGCCTCCCCCTCCCCGCAACCCCCGAAGCTGACTCTCACGCACACACGTTGCCCCTGCAGCCGCTCCTGCGCCGCCTCCTGGGTCGCGTTTCAAAAAAAAAAGCGTTTTGGCTTTGATCAGGCCCACATGCAAGGCCGTTTGCAACCCAAAGGGGGGAAACACAGCCTCCCCCTCCCCGCAACCCCCGGAGCTGACTCTCACGCACACACTTTGCCCCTGCAGCCGCTCCTGCACCGCCTCCCGGGACGCGAGTGGCAGGGCGGCACAGGGGGCCTGGCTGGGGCGGTGGCGGCGGGGGGACGGAGCCGGCGGAGGTTTGCCGGGCGGCAGGATGGGGAGGGCGGCGCTGCTGGTGGAGCTGGAGGGAGCGGAGGGACCAGGCGTTCCCGTGGGCGCAGCGCACGCTCTGCAACCCGCCTTGGAGAAGCGGCAGCGGGAGGCCCTCCGGGTAGGCCAGCACCGCCTCTCTGCCGTGCCGGGCCTCGCAGAGACGGGCCTGAAGGGGCGCAGAGGCTGGAGAGGGAGCCCCTCCGTCTCCCCTTCTCTCCATGCCTCGCCCGCCCGGGACTCGAGCGGCAGGGCGGTGCAGGGTGAAGGTTTGCCCCATGACAAAGGGAAACCTGCCCAGAGGGGTCATCAGGAGCACAGGATCCGGCCCCAGCCCAGCCCGGCCCGCAGCTTCGGCGCCCTCCCCTCGCCATCGCGAAAGTCCCAGGCGACGGCGGGGACATGTTCGACCTGCTCGTGCAGCACGGGGCGGCCGCCCCCAGAGACTCCGCGGCCCCCCGGCTGCCAGAGAGGAGGAGAGGCGGTGGAAGAGCTGCAGCCGGGGGGCCGCAGAGTCTCCGGGGTCGGCCGCCCCGTGCTGCACGAGCAGGTCGAACATGCCCCCGCCGTCGCCTGGGACTTTCGCGATGGCGAGGGGAGGGCGCCGAAGCTGCGGGCCGGGCTGGGCTGGGGCCGGATCCTGTGCTCCTGATGACCCCTCCGGGCAGGTTTCCCTTTGCCCCACGATATTCTGGGGAGCGGAGGGTGGCAGCTGTTTCTCCGCCACTCCCGGTGGGGCGGCCGGGGCGGGTTCACGGAGCCCCTCGCTGCGCGGAGCCGCTGGCTGCACCCCCTCCCTCCGTGAGCCCCTGCCCCCTTCTACGCGATTGGCTCCCGCCTGCAAACCCCGCCCCCTTCCACGCGATTGGCTCCCGCCCGCAAAACCTGCCCCCTTCCACGCGATTGGCTCCCGCCCGAAACCCCGCCCCCTTCCACACGATTGGCCCCCGCCCGCAAACCCTGCCCCCTGGCTCTCGAGCACTTCAAAATGTGCACGAGCATGTCAAAATGGCTCCCGGCAAAAAAAGTTTGCCGACCCCTGTTCTAGGGCAAGTTCTTCTTTTGTTTTAATTATATATTGTCCTTGTTCTTTCTTTAAAAAGTCTTTGTAAGTCAGCCATTTATCTTTATTTCTTACTTCTGTTCTGTGAAATGCTTCTTGCGTGGAAATCCATAAAGGTCTTTTATAACATAAAGTTTGTTTATATTTATTCCAAATTCTTAACAATGATCTTCTAATATAATGATTTTTAAAGTCCACATTAACTTTTACTTTATCGTACCACATATATCCATGCCATCCATATCTTAATTCATGACCCTCCAAGTTCAATAATTTTTCATCTTTCAAAGTTATCCATTCTTTAATCCATACCAAGCAACAGGCATCATAATATAGCTTCAAATCTGGTAAACCTAGTCCACCTCTTTCTTTTGAGTCTTACAAGACTTTATATTTTATTCTTGGTTTCTTTCCTTGCCAAATAAATTTGGAAATATCCCGTTGCCATTGTTTAAAAGGTTCTTCTGATGTTAATATAGGTAGTGTTTGGAAAAGATATAAAATTCGTGGCAAAATATTCATTTTAATTACTGAAATTCTACCTAACAATGATAATTGTAGTTTTTTCCATTGGTCCAAGTCTTTTTTAATATCTGTCCAAAGTGAAATATAATTATTCTTAAACAACTTAACATTTTAGATGTCAAATATACTCCCAAGTATTTTACTTTTTCTTCCATTGAATATCCCGTTATTCCTTTCAATTTTTTTTGTTGATGGTAATCCATGTTTTTAGTCAAGACTTTAGTTTTCTGTAAATTCACTTTGAACCCTGCTAATGACCCAAAGTCTTTTAGTTTCTGAATCAATAATTCAATTCCATCTAGTGGATTCTCCAAAGTAATGACTAAGTCATCAGCAAAGGCTCTTAGTTTATACACTTCTTTTTTGACTCTAATACCATGAATACCATCATCTTGTCTAATGTCTCTAAGTAACACCTCTAGTACCAATATAAACAAAAGTGGAGATAATGGACAACCCTGTCTTGTACCTTTTTGAATTTCACATGGTTTACTAAATTCTCCATTAACAATTATTTTTGCAAATTGGGGAGTATATATTGATTTAATCCACTTAATAAAGTTTCCTCCAAAATTCATATTTTCCAATACCTTAAACATGAATGACCAATTTAAATTGTCAAAGGCTTTTTCAGCATCTATAAATATCAAAGCCGCTTGCTTTTCATAATGTTGTTCCAAATATTCCAATACATCTAATATATTTTGGATGTTGTCTCGGATTTGTCTCTTAGGTAGAAAACCAGCTTGATCTTGATGAATAAAGTTCTTAAGAATATTTTTCATTCTTTCTGCCAATATGGTTGTAAATATCTTATAATCATTATTCAATAAAGATATTGGTCTATAATTCTTAGTTAAGGTCAAATCTTGTTCTTTAGGAATCAATGTTATATGCGCTTCTTTCCAAGTCTCTGGCATATTTCCTGTTTCCAAAATCGAATTCATAGTATTCTGTAAGGGTAAACATAATTCATCCTCGAAGCATTTATAATAAGCTGCTGACAATCCATCAGGTCCAGGTGCTTTCCCACTGCTGATTTTCTTGAAGGCCTTTACCATTTCTTCTGTTGTTATCGGGTTATTTAATATTACTCTTTGTTGGTCATTAAGAACAGTTAGCTTTTGTTTACACAAATATTCATCAATATCAACTAGATTGACATCTTGTTTTTTATATAGTTTTGAATAGTAATCATGAAAGGCTTCTTGTATATCTATATTATTCACCAAAGTTTTTCCTTCATGTTGTATATTAACGATTGAATTCTTTTGTCTTTGTTTCCTCAGTTTATAAGCTAACCATCTCCCTGGTTTATTTGCATGTTCAAAATATTTTTGCTTTGTAAATTTCGTTTGGGTTTCTATTTCTTGTGTCAATATCATTGATATTTGTTTTTGTAGAAATTTAATTTGAGTGAGCAGAGTATCATCCATTGGTTTATCTCTTAAACATAACTCTTTGCTTTTAATTTCATCTAAAATCAATTGTATTCTCCCTTGTTTCTTTCTCCTCATTTGAGCATTGTATTGGATAAAATAACCCCTCATATATGCTTTACTGGCATCCCATACAGTTTGTATATTCGTGCCTTTGTTTAAATTCAATTGAAAATATTCTCTTAACCTTTTTTTTACATACGTCAACTATATCATTTCTCCGAAAGATTGACTCATTCAATCTCCATCTAAATACATTCCGTTTTCCTTTAAAGGTCAACATTACAGGATTGTGATCTGAGAGAGTCTTAGGTAATATTTCAACTTTACCAATGTCCATCATTAGACTTTTAGAAATCAAAATCATATCTATTCTAGAGAAGGATTTGAATCTTTCTGAGTAGTATGTATATTCTCTTGAAGTCCCGTTCATCAATCTCCAAATATATTGTAAATCCAACATTTCTTTCAAATCAAAAAATGTTTGTGGTAATTTTCCCTGTGCACGTTTCACTTCTTTTTGTGAGTGTCTATCCATCATTGGGTGGATAACCCCATTCCAGTCACCCATAAAACACCAATTTTCATAGGGTAAATCCAAAAGTTTGTCCATTAAATTTTTATAGAATACTCCTTTGTCCATATTTGGTGCGTAAAGTCCAACAATTAATGTTTTAGTTCCTTGTATATTAATTTCAACTGCAATATATCTTCCTTCATCATCAACTAGTATCTTTTTTGGATTTAACTTTGATTGTATATACAAAACTACTCCCTTAGTTTTTTTAAGTCCAGCCAAAATAAATTCTTCTCCAAGTTGTTTACAAATCAAATACTTAATGTCTTTTTTACAAATGTGAGTCTCTTGTAGACAAGTTATATCCAATCTCAGTTTTTTCAAAGAATGGAACATTTTTCGCCTCTTTTGTGGAGAATTGGCACCATTTATGTTCCATGTCAAATATTTGTAATCCATAAGTGTTTTGATCAACAGTGTTTTTTCCAGTCCAGTCCTGCAGCTCCCAACGCAGATAAATCTTCACTCGTCTCTTTATTTTTTGGTACAGCTCCCAACACAGATAAATCTTTGCTCATCTCTTTATCCTTTGATGTCTCCACTTTTCCTTCCAAATCTCCAGATGCATCTTTCAAATCTGTCTTATATTTCTCTAAAAATGCTTTTGCTTTTAAAATGGAAGTTATCCTAAACCTTTGCCCTTTGAATATAAAAGATACCCCTTCTAATCTCTCCCATCTAAATGAAATATTATTTTGCCTTAATTTTTCTATAAAGAAGGAGTATTCTTTTCTTTTTCTCAGTATCCTCAACGGTATTTCTTTTAGTATAATTATTTCTTTTCCTTCTATATTTAGTCCAGTGTTATAATGTTTCTTCAAAATTTGCTCTTTTATAACTTTTCTCACAAAATGTATCAATATGTCTCTAGGTACTTTCTTATCTCTAGCATAGCGTGAATTGACTCTGAAAATTTTATCTATTTCCAAATCTAGATCTTGTTCTTTCATCTCCAAGAATTTAGCTAGTATAGAAACAATCCTTTCTCTTACATTTTCATTTAATTGTTCTGGAACTGCTCTCAATCTCAAAATATATTCTTTCTCTCTTATTTCTGCTAGTGCAGTAATATCTAAATTATATTCAACTTCCTTAGTAACATCTTCTGATTTAGTCTCTAATGTTTGCATCTGGCCTTGTATATCCTTAAATTCCCCTGACAAAGTATTCACAACTTCCTTTACTGTCTGAACCTCTTTTTTGAATTCTTGTGTAATCTCTTGGGTTATCTCTTTCTTCATTTCTTCCATCTTCTTATCAATTTTTTTTACTAAAGATGCAATTTGTTCTTCCATCTGTTTATTTTGTGCCATTGAATCTTCCATTTTCTTGTTAAGTGATGCCATTGCTTCCAGGAGTTTTTTTCATTTCTGATTGAGGAGGCTCCATGGATGCTCCAGGTGTTAAAGGATCTGTGGATGTCCTTCCAGTTTCTTTTTCCTTTTCCTTATCCTTCTTCCTCAATGCCATGGTTGTCATAATGTAGATAATTTCCCTGTAAGAGAGAAAGAAAAAAGAGAGGAGAGGGGGAAGACAAAAAACAAACAGAAAAAAGGGCTACTATTTTTTTAAAAAAAATAGGGGAATAAAAACTTCAAAAAATAAAAATAATCCTTTAAATGTAGTTATCAAAATAACTAAAATCTAGTCCATTAAAATTGTATATCCAAGCATAAGAGCAAAAGAGTAAAAGATAAAAAAGATCAGAGAGGCTTCTATTGTAGTCAAAATAATAACAAAAAAGATAAACAATCCCAGAGTTTCTCATGCCAGCTTATATCCACACAGTCCAGCCATGAATAAGTCATCTAATTTATGTACAAAAGGAATCCAAAGCATTCATAAAAATTCTATAAAGTAACTTATATAATCCATATTCAAACACTTATAATAAAAAGCAAAAAAAGTTCTTTCATAATAAAAATCCCAAACAGGTAAAAGAAAGGATGTCAAATCATTAATTCATTTGTCCATAAAAACTTTAAATCCAGGCAGATTAGTCCCCCCCAAAAAAGTACTTATAATTGCAGTAAGAATGAAAGCAAACCAAAAATAGGAATATTAAGAATAAAAAGAGAAAGTCACTCTGTCCATTTCAGGCAGAGTCAATTAGCTTTCCAGTCCCACCATTTAAACACTCCTTTGGCAAGAAAAAAAATAAATAAAACACCAGCATTTATAAATCACAGTCCAGAGATAAATCTTAGATATTAATAGGCAAATACTATTTAAAAAAGTAAAAATATGTATCTAAAAGGTCAGGTGCCATGCTACTTAACTTATTCAGTTTCGCGGTTTCCGCAGAGCTGCCGTTGTCAGTTCCAGCCGTCTTTCACTGCTTCAATCTCCCTCTCCCCGCGGTGGATTTACGGGGGTCAGGAGAGAGCGGCGATCCGATGACCCTTTTGTGGGTAATCTTCTGCTCGCCCTTTCTTCGAGGGCAATTTTTCAGCTATTTTTTTTTTTTATTAAATCACCGCAAATGGACAAACCGCGGCGCTTTCGGTTCAGCGCACCGGTCACCTCAACACCCAGAAGTCGAATCCCGGGGCTACAATAAATCTCGATGTCTCTTCGTGTGTTCCTATTCTCATTTGGACCACTTCCGTACAATATTCCACCCCTTCATCTCTGACCCATCAAGTTGAATGAAATTGATGGGTTCAGGCAATAGCTTTACTTTTAATCTTAATCCAGTCACTAAAGCAGGGTGGATTAAACATCGTGTACAGCCGGAATCCAGTTCATGCTCCCTTGGCCCCTTAAGGCTTCTATTTTAACATTTATTAACACCGATAAACAGGCTCCACCATGGAATCCTTGCACCTCTTTTTAGTTGCCTGCCTCTCGGCGCTTAAGACAGGCTCCGCCCATTTCCCGCTGGCTGGAATTCCTCATCTGTGGAGCTTTCAGTCTCTGGGGAAGCTTTGTGAAATTTCCTCTCCTTCAGAGCTGCTGCCGCCCCCTTATTCTTTATTCCAAGTGGCTTGGTGCTTTTCTCTCCGGCTTTAGGCGTCATTGGGGTTGTGGACTGGGGGCAATTGGTGATGCGATATCCCTCCTTTCTGCATTTAAAGCAAAGACCCTTTTTTATCCACCATTCTTTTTCCTCCCCCCACGACTTACACCTTGTTCTGACGGTTGGGCTCGTTGTTGTTTGAAGCAGATTCGCATATCCTCCACCTTGCCAGCCAAACAGATCCACCCGTTCAAGGTTCTGGGATCACCTCTGGCTAGGGACCACTCAAGGATTTCTGGCTGTAGCCCCCCCTAGAAATACTCAATTTTTAATGACTCTGGCCAATTTGTTAGCCTACCCGCCAGTCTCCTGAATTCCGTGTCATATTTGGAGACTGACCGGTTCCCTTGTTTGATGCCTTGCAGACTAGTTCTGGCTCTTATTTTTGTGAGGGGGTCTTCAAATCATTCTCTCAGGGCATCCATGAATTCATTAAAGTCCTCTAGCTCTGCTGCCTCTGAGTCATGCAATCCCATCAGCCACTCCACCGCTTCTTGCTCGAGGTGGGCTGAAATGTACCACACATTGGAGCCTTCGGTGGGGAATAGTTCCTCACATTCTTCCATAAACCCTTTTACATGGGTTAGGAAGCAAGATCTTTGGATCCCCATTGAACTTTACCTTCCAGTCTCTCACCCTGAATGATGTGCCTGGACTCGAGGTTCGTCTCACCGCTCTGCTTTGGGGTCGGTTGCATTGCAAACATGTCTCCAACACGGGGAGCGCCCTCACTGGATCATCCCCTTCTTGGCTCTCTTCAGCAGCAGATTCTTCCCCTTCGCTTTCTGGGGACGTCTCTTCGTCCGCCGCCCTCGCACAAGCTGCCGTCTCCTTCTCCAACAGGTGGAGGATCCGATCAACTGCTCCTTGCAGGTGTGATATCCGATCCTCTACGCTGCCCATCTTTTCTTCCAGCATCTCTACTCACTGTTCTGCCATCACCAGGTTGTAGTGGGAACCCCTTCCCTTGGTTACCCACTGATCCAAGTGCCGCTCCACACATCCCCCAATTTCGGTCACCCATTTATACTTATTCTTTTTGGAGGTGCTGGTTCGGGACATACTCTCATAGTCAGTCAGGATTTTCAGCTGGGTTCTTCATCTCTGCAGTCGTTTTTCATAGATCTGCTCTATTGAGTTCATTGGGATTTGGCGTTCTCCATCGGCCGGCTGGCTGGCTTTTTGCTTTGCGCATTCCTGTTTGCTCAAGCCACGGCCCTTTCTTTTGGATTCTCCACTCTCACCTGATGTTGGAAGGGTATTCACGGAGTCCGAAGATTCTGGTTGTGGATCTTCCTAGTTAAACTGGCCGTTTACAGGTAAGTCATCCATGTTGACTTGAATCTTTCTGTAAGGCTCCGATCCTTCGACTAATAAATGAAAGCTCCAACACATACCACGTAGGATATGTAAAAGCTTTATTTTGAGCGAGTGATCTGGTTCCACTTTAAAGATTCAAGTGAAGCATAGTTACAAGATCTTGCAGTTTAATAGTTTTCCAATTTCCCCCCTCCCCATAGAATGTGTTTATCAGTTTTCATTCTTCTCTGTCTCACACCCGCTCCATGCCATTTGGCACTTTCCATTGAAAGGTGCTGAATGGCTTTCGTCTAATCCACACCGCGCGGTGATTGTCTGGTGGTTTGCTGCTAAGTTCTTACCTATTGAAAGCTTTGGCACTTTGGCTGGGTGATATGCTTATGTGACCTACTTACCATGTCAGGGTGGCATGGGTGCCATCTTGACAGCAGCTCACCCAGTGAATACTGTATAACTTGCTATTACGAAGTGTCTTAATGTTTCAAAGGCAATAAAAAAAACCCAAATCCAAAGTGATTAAGAAATGAGGCTCAGTTTAGCTTTATGTCCTTAAAAAAGGCTGTGTTCATGACTGTGAGTGAAGATGGTTCCTCCCTTGACTCCCAGCTGCTCAACTCATAAGCTGAATGCAAAACATTGATTCCTGCCATCTACTCATGAGGAATGGCTGTGTGGAGTACACATGGGCTATCTCAAGATCTCCCCTTTGGGGAAATTTCAGCTGCAAGGATCCTGCATCCAGCTGTCCATCTCCATTGTAAATGCTGTCCCACTATGAGAGGGACATCTAGCTCGCCGTGGCACTCTCACCAGAAGTCAGGCTTTCTGTACCATTCCCAATTTGTTTAGGATATGACCTAGCCAAACAACTGTTCAGAAATTGGATAAATAAGGGCACTTGGGAACCAGCAAGATATCTACAAAATCTAACTTTCCTCAAGCTGAGGTTAGCATTTTTCAAAACCAGGCATAACATCTTACTATCCACACTGCTGCAAGGAAGATACTCCAAAACCCCATTAACCAAGTGTACCTGCCCATTTGGTGACAAGGAGATTGAAACCATTTTGCATGTATTATTACATTGTGAATTCTACAGGGATATCAGGTCTGCTTATATTCTGCCCCTAATATGTAAATTTCCAGGAAGGCCAGACATTTTCTATGTGAACCATCTTCTAGAAGATTTGAAACCCTTTATCACTAGTATAGTAGCCAAGTTCTATGTTGCCATGATGAAAATAAGGCATAACTGATTGTTGGAGGTCCCAGCAAATCAGCATGCCTCATTAGCATGTAGATGAGTGCTCTAGGATGACTCTCTATGTGCTTCAGGAGGAAGCTGTTTGTTGCTCCTCCCACTTTCTCTCTCTCTCTCTTTCTGCCTTTTGCCACCATCGAAGGAGCACATGGCTGCTGAGCTCCTCTCCATCGAGAGGCCATGCCTAGGCCTCAACTCCAGAAGCTTTCCCCTTTCTCCATGCAGCTCTTGGCAGCAATGAGGGCCAAGGGTAAACAGTAAACACAGAATAATAATAATAATTCCTAACAGAATGGATGTAACTGTAACTGGACCAAATAAATGTAAGAACTCTCTTGTACTTACTTTTTGAAACTACTTTGTCTAAGCATGTGATTCTTTATTCTTTATTCTTTGGGTGGTCTAAATGTGTAAGATCAATAACCTATATCTCTCTAGCATGCTCATTAATGCTATTGTTGATAATATTCCTTTCTGTGCGCTTATTGCTAAGCTGCATTAAGCTCTGCTCCATTCAGTGGTCCTAACAGTCCACTAATGGCATCACTGGTTACAGAACTTGTTTTATTTATCACTTTAGGTTTAATACATACTAGCTATCTTGTTTTAAGATGATATATATTTTACTTCATGGATTGTAATATTTGAGATTTACACTTGCACAGGTAATCAATGCACCATTATAGTACTGCATGTCACATTTTTTGTGTTATTTTATCTTTTTTAAGCTAGTATTTTATTTATTTATTTAATTTATTTTATATCCCACCTTTATTATTTTTATAAATAACTCAAGGCGGCAAACATATCAAATACTCCTTCCTCCTCCTATTTTCCCCACAACAACAACCCTGTGAGGTGAGTTGGGCTGAGAGTGAGTGACTGGCCCAAGGTCACCCAGCTGGCTTTCATGCCTAAGGCAGGATTTGAACTCACAGTCTCCTGGTTTCTAGCCCAGCACCTTAACCACTAGACCAAACTGGCTCTCATTTTAACTCATCTATTTGATTTTACTTTGGTGTTGTATTATTTTTTTTAAATTTTTGCTGGTCATTGACTGAATAAACTGTATTTCAAGGAGAACTGATGGGGAATTTTAATTAACCCAACTTCTGTTGGGAAATAATCTCAGCCAAGCATAAACCATCCAAGACAGCACAAGGGAAAAGTTCTAACTTTTACTTAGAACTAAGCAACAGGGACAGTTAGTTGAGGGAATGGAAGTGGCAAGAATGATGGTGGAAAGTTACCATGTAATGGTCTTAATTTTAGGAGAAACTACTTCAAAAAGTGGTTATTAATAAACTCAGAAGAATGAAAAATAAGAGTCCATGGCAGAAGAATGTAATGGGAAATATGTTCAAGGAGAATGGGAATTGCTGAAATAGGAGATATTAGAAGTACAGTTGCAAAGAATTTCACTGAGGAAAAAATGTGGAGGAGAGCAGAAGAAGCCAGATGTCTACACAAAACACTTAGGGCAAACAAGGATACATCTAGAATGAGGAAAGAGAAATGAGGAAAGAGAGACCAAGAAAGAGTATTATTGTACATATAACTAGTAACTGTAGAGATCACATTAGGAAGGGAAAAGCTGAAAATTAACCAAGGGCTGCAGAAGAATTTTAAGAACAACAAAAGAGGCTTCTTTGGATATATTTTAGAATTAAAGAAAAGGACAAATAAATATACCAAATCAATAAAGATACCAACATGCTAGCAAATAACAAGACAGATTTATTCAAATCCTATTTCGGTTCAATCCTCTTGTCACAAACGGCCCCTGCCACACAGCCATTTGTGACATGATGCCAGCCAGGGAGCGCTGGCGGACGTGCAGGAGGGAGACAGTGATGTGGATTCAGCACCACGTACACCGGACAGGGTACTCAGAATGAAAGAGGCGCGAGACGAAAGGAGGCGGCAGCTGGGACAGACTCATTGGGAAAAGGGGAGGGGAAGACATGTACTTAAATTGTAACTTGTGGAAATGTAGTCACTTGAATCTTTAAAGTGTTATGGATCACAAACTGCAATAAAGATTCCTTTCGATTCCAACGTGTTTCGTGTGAGGAGTGCTGCTTGCTAGCTCAGGATCATCACAGAAAGATTCAAGTCAACAAGGATGGACTTAACCGAGAGCAGTCAGCTCTTCGAGGATAGTCCGTGGATGGGAGAACCAGAGCCTGAAGACAAAACCTCAACACTGAGTGGGGAGGCTAGTGGCATAGGTATCTGGACCCCACCAACCCTCAGTGCAATAGCGACCCCGACTACCTGGGGAACCACACCACAATGGCAATTGTCACTGGGTTATGATCCCCCATGGGCTCAGCACGTCGGGGGAGACTGCGACGGGGAATCAGCTTCAGCGACACCCAGTTACAAAGGAAGTTCCGAATTGGGAAGGTTGGTGGCAAACCATACAGCAGACGAAAGGTTCCGGCAGATGGAGGAACATATGGATCATCTTCAAGGAATGCTGGAAAGAGTGCTGCAGAGACTAGAATCGCTGGCCAGAACAGAGACAGGCACGCAACTGGCAATGGGTGAGAGCCCTGGAAGTTCGGGGATGGGATGGGGACAGCAGGCAATGGGAAGAGCTCCCAATGACCACCCCTTCTTGAGAGCTTCTGTAAGGGAAGCGAGCTGAGCACATGGTACCGATGGCTACGTCGGAGCCAGGGAATTAAAAACGAAATTCGTTGGTGACCTGAAAACATTAGCCTCCTTTCTGATCCTCATGAGGGGTTTTATGAGGGAACACAAGGGTTCTTTTTCCTCTGAAGAAGACAAAATAAACTATGTGTTGTCCTGCCTAGAGGGGGAGGCATCAGATTGGTTAGTGGGGCTTCATGACGCGCAAGCTCTAGAACTGAGGAGCTTTGACGAATTTATGAGCACCTTAAGGGAAAGGTTTGAAGACCCTTTACTAAAATTAAAAGCCGAGGCGAACCTAAAGTGCCTCAAACAAGGAGACAGGTCAGTTTCCAAATACTCACTGGAGTTCAGGAAGGCTATCAGACTGGCCAGAGTCTCTGAAGGTGCAGTGTTTCCGGAGTGGCTTGCAAGCAGAAATCCTGCAATGGGCCTTAATGCAAGGCAACCGAAAGATGGCGAGAGAATGGATTTGTTTGGCTGGAGGAATAGAGAATTTACAAGCGCAAGTCAAAGAGCAACAACGGGACGAGGCGAGGAGCAAGCGTGCAATAGGGCACAACCCCCACTCTGAGAACCGCGGGACTCGCAAATCGTGGGAGGAGGAGAAGGAACATCGGATAAGAAAGAGACCTATGCTTCAAATGCAGCGGAGAGGGACACTGAATTGCCAAATGCCCACAGAACGCAGCACCCAGAGGAAGCAAGAAAGGGGGTGGCAGCTTAAAAAATCCAGCAGCACAATTCAAGGCACCCAAGGCTGTGGCAAAAGGGGGAAGACCCCACGGTCCCTTGTGAGAGGAAGGGAGCTCATCTGAGGAGGAATGCAAACAGGTAGAAAACGACAACAGCTTGTTCTGAGCGCCGATGAGCAGGCTGAGCACAAAAGGCATGCAAATTGGATGGTGAGTGGGGACTGCCCAGCAATGCTGATAAAGTTACAGATAAAAGCATCTGGGAGGAGGGGCAGTCTGAAACTCACAGGATTGCTGGATTCGGGGTGCACTTGAAGTCTTATGCACCCCAACATTGTAACAAAATTGGGGTGCATGAGACAAATTTGAACAGTCTTGAAACAGTAGCTAATTACAAATTAAATCTAAATCAGTACTGTGGCTTTAAGTTGTAGTAATAGTAGTACACTTGCAAAAGAGTTCCCAATCACTTACAGAGACACTCCCAAAAAGTCTGAGTGGCAGAGAAGTATCATCTCACAGTCTGTGCAAAAGGCTGCAATTGGGGCAACCAGATCACTCAGATTTGATCACTCAGCTCTGGTCCTATACTTCCTTGTCTCCTGTCCTCACTATGGCATTATTGTATGCAAACAAATGTCTCAAAATCTCAGTTAACTTTTACACTGTTTTAGATGTGAAGTGCTTCCCTTTCTAGCATGTAGAGGTCCCAAACTACATAGGCAGATTTTCAATCAGAAACAGGACATGTCCTTCCCACCTTTAATTAATTAAATTAAATTAATTAAAAACTATCCTGATTGTCTTATTCTGTACCAGGCTCAACCTTCATGCTGTGTCAAAGCACAATTCTAGAGCTGAATGGGTGATTTAGACCATCAAGTACAGCCCCTGCTCAATGCAGAAAATAACTGTTTCTCTATATTTTACTACAGTTTGAGATCTTCTTGCATCAAGCACACTTATTCCCTACTCTGATAAATTTGGTCTCCCTCTAACTTCCATCTTTTGTTCATTAATTCTAGTGGAGCATCCAGATATCACTGACTACCCACAGCAAACATAATGGGGGATAATGAGATAGAACTAGAATACAATTTTGGTTATTTATTCTACAACTAAGGTTCTATTTCATAAGCTTTGGCTTGCAGAATCTAACCATTTATGAACAGGGGGCTTTATATGGAATGTAGTGGCATTTCAGATTAATTATTTTTCCAGAAATGTTACTATTTGGAGCTGAATAAACCTGTTTAGCAACTCCAACTATATATGCATTGTAAGGAATTGGAGGAGAGATGTACAAAGGATAAATTTATATGAAATCCTGAAGAAATTAAGCTTTTCCTGAGTTACTTGTTACCAAATACTTTCTCATAGATAAAATGCTACAGTCTTAGCAGCAAAAACAATATGTCAAATTCTAAATTATAGTTAAACATTATTTTAAAAACTAACTGAACAGTCAAACAACAAAAGGTGGTTTGCACAATATTGCTGATTTATTCCATCTATATTGTCTTTGCTGCATCTATTAGTCTTTTCAACTTATATAAAGCCATGTTTTCCCCCAGTCCCTATGTGGCAGGTATGTATACAAATGGCAGGTACTGATGAAATGTTTACAAAAAAGATTGGCTTGTCAATGAGGCAGAGGATGGATATCGACTCCTTTTCCTGTGTTTGTCAGCCTGTAACCTGTTTAAGAAATGGCCAACAGCAATGAAATTCAATCAAACATCTTATGCAACTCCCCCTTTTCCTGATCATTGGCAGAGGCTTCAATCACAATAAAAGAAAATGAACCACTTATCATATAAATGAGGAGAAGGTAATTAATGGGTTTCAAATTTGAACTGGAGATGGCTCTTATTAAGAAACAGGCTTGAACCAAGGAGTTGTTATGCATTTGGATCTTATTCAGTGTTTTTCTACAAAGCTTTGAATTGCATAGTTGCTCATCGTCTATTTTGTGTTACGAATTGATAGGAATTTTCAGGGCCAGAAATTGACACCAGGAGAGGTTATTTAAAAATTTATATCATAACATGAAGAAAAATATGAACAACCTGTCTTAAAACACAGTTTAAATTCCCTGCAAATAAAGCAGAATACTTTGAGAATCCCTCCTGCCAAAGCTGCTTTAGGCTACTAGCTGTATAACCACAAACCTCTGTCTTCTTTTTCTGGTTTCACCCCAAATATATATTTCTCTTCAAATTAATGTAAATAGGTAAGTTATGTCTAGGACTTTTTAGTTATTAAAATCCATTAAAAATGTAATTTAGTTGTTACTTACCAAAAATTTCAAAGATGTTTAATTATGTTGTTTTTTTTGTTTTTGTGCCTTCGAGTCAGTGTTGACTCCTGGCAACTGCCTGGACAAGTCCCTGCAGTTTTCTTGGCAAGGTTTTTCAGAAGTGGGTTGCCCTTGCCTGCTTCCTAGGGCTGAGAGTGACTGGCCCAAGGCCACCCAGCTGGCTTTGTGCCTGAGGCAGGACTAGAACTCACAGTCTCCTGGTTTTTAGCCTGATGCCTTAACCACTACACCAAACTGTTTAATCATGTTATTAATCAAATAATAGGAGTCCTGTTACAATACACTGAGCTCCTAGGATTAATACCAGTCCATTTTTAAAGCTGCAAATCCATTTCTAACAGTTTCATGAACTATGGAAGGAAATGATAGAATTCTGGCTTGAGGGAACGCTACATGTGTTATCTCAGTCTTATTCCTGTATTGTGATACCTGCTTTCATGTGGAAGAAGATCTAGACTAGTGTTTTTCAAACTTGCTGGGGAATGCTGGCTGGGGAATTCTGTGGGTCCACACATCTTAAAGTTGCCATGTTTGAAAAACACTGATCTAGACTCAGACCAATAGAAGTAAAACAACTGGCCCACAGCACCACCAACAAAATGGAGGAATATGCTACTTCAGGGGTTTTCAAACATTTTCAGTTCATGGAACCTGTAGACTTAAGAAAAATATTCCCAGAACTCCTGATCAAGAGGTAAGGCTCTAGAGATAGAAGAATGGCTGTGTTTGAATGAACTGGCTCTTTTGCCCCCATGGAACCCCATCAACGTCTCACAGAACCCTAGGGTTCTGTGCAACACAATTTGAAAAGCCTTGTCCTATGTGACATCAATGGATCCATAGCACCTACAGTGTTGTACTGGTTAAGCTAGATGTGAGCCAAGGACTTCAAAATCAAGACCAAGATATGTGGCTAACACAGGTGACATATATTCCCTGTGCTGATTTTCCCTTTATATTCTGTTTCCCCCCCAAACTGTTTTCATGGTGAATATTTTTGTAGTTACTGCTGTTTTACTAGTTTATGTGGGTGCCAGTCCAGCAACATCTACTATTAATTAATTAATTAATCAATTAATCAATTAATGCAATTTATAGGCCACCCAACTACCAGCAACTCTGGATGGCTTATAATTAAAGTATAAAATACAAAACACAGCTGGGATGGTTTAAAAACAATATGTAAGACTGGCAGCATGTCAGCACATAGTTTTTGTCTCATATGGCATTACCAGAAGTCATTTCACCTGCGCTTGGAGTTGTTTGCAGAGTTTCCCTGAGTCAAAGAGACGTGATTGTCAGGTTCAAATTCATAGTGATATTTTTTAAAAACCATTTTCAGGTATGCAACTATGAGTAGTAATTTAGTCTCTATTTTAAAGTTGCACACTTTAAAAAAATGTTTATTAAAGAATATACAGTCATAGACCAAAATCAAAATAGGATTAAAATACAAAACATCCAGATTACAGGCCCATTCACAGCTGAAGCTAAGCGCATCCAGACTATGTTCAGATCCAACAACTTCTGACAGTGATTGCTACAGTATAGAATTTGGCCATCTTTCTAGACACTTTGTGGTTCTGATAATTTAATAAGAAATGTACTATTGCCTGTTGCGACTGGTCTGGATAATTTGTGATTATGTAAGTTATTAACTGCAAAGATGATAAATAGGACATTTCAGAAGTACCTGTGTGACTGTCTCAATTTCAGTGTCCGAACATATGCATAAATGCTTTTGATAGGGGATATTTTTGAATCTTCCCTTCAGGGGAGGGAAGAGTGTCTAAGTGTGTCAATGTAAGTGCCCTCCTATGTGAGGAGATAAGTTTAGGGTGAAAATATTTGTGAATGGTGAAAGGTGAATACAGTATGTGAGCTCATTATAACAGAAGTGTATAATGTTAAGACTATCTCTTTGAACATCAAGATTAAGGATTCTCTGTTTAACCTCCCACCAGGGTTTATCCAAGCCTAGAACAGATAGAGATTAGGGGGTATGCCCACAATAAACCAAATCTTACAAATCTACATACTTACTGTATTGGATTCAGTTGACACAGCTACATGAATGTAGAAAGAAGTGAGACTATAAATGCATTGAATTTACTGAGAAAAATAAGTTGATTAGACAAAAGTTTCTGGGTAAAGCAACCTGCCTTTCTGCACTCTGGCTTCTCTAGAAATTGTAATACTATAGGTTGTATGTGCGCATACACAGGGACCGTGGTGGCTCAGTGGTTAAGACTGAGTCAGAAGCCATTAAGGCTGAAAACTCAGCAGTTCGAAACCCGAGCGTGAGCCGCACGCTGGAGTAAGCTTCTGGCAATTAGTAAAATCAGTCCCAGCTTCTGTCAACCTAGCAGTTCAAAAGCATGCAAATGCGAGTAGATAAATTAGGTACCACTCCGGTGGGAAAAATCACATGGACATGAAAGGAGCCTCTTTGGGCATCCCCCGGGCAATGGTGATGTCACCGGTAAATCCTTTCACTACAGAAGCGAAAGCTTCTGACATGAAACAACAACATGTGCGCATGCAAAGTTAAAGTGACCTTTTCAACACTACCTCCTTCTTCTATAATTAGAATACCACATACCAGCATGTGATACTAATTTACACTATAAACACGTGGAATCATTAAAGTTCATCTGAGCATCTGAAGAAAGTTTTCCAGGGATGGGGGGAGAAGGCAGTATAGGATGTACATGTAAATTATGCATCTAGTATACACCACGTCAAAACACCTATCCTTTATTCTTGTATGTGTGCTACATTGCTTAGTATTACATTGTGACAGAAATGCAGTTGTTGTTGGTGTTTAGTCGTTAAGTCGTGTCTGACTCTTTGTGACTCTTTGTGACAGAAATGCAGTACTGCAGTCTTAAGAATATATTGCATAGTTTTTGCAATGTATTGAAAAATTGACAACTTCACGTGATTTATCAGGAAAAGGAACCAATATTCTAGAATAGGAAGATGGGGAAATCAGCCTTTAATCAAGTCTTATACTCTCTTCTTCATAGTGGGCATGTTAATAACAGGACTGTTATAACTCTAAGCTGTCACCCACTTGCAACATGTATGAAATCCAGTCATGAACATTATCGCTGTGCATTGGCAAGATAAGTTTTTAAATATTTATAAACCCCAAAAATATAATATTTAAAAGAAATATGAGAGTTAAAATATTACTGCACAAGTGGTACTGTCCTTACCATTCACAAGGTATGCTGCACGTGGCACAGGTATGACTGAGGACTATAGTTAACACTATATTATATATTATTTCTTTATATGAAAGCCTTGATCAAAACCATGGTGGATGGCAAAACCCAATTAGGGGCCTATATGGTGAAGGGTGATTAAGACCTGGTTCTTTCTCTGGGCCTTGGGGTCAGGATGAATAAAGTCCCCAACTGACTCTTTTTATGAAAAGCAATACCTTTGTCTGGAATATTTTTTTCCCTAACCCCTCAGGGGTAGTATTCAGCTAATACCCAAAGACTGTGACAAAGGCGTACTTGTAATAAAGAACACTATTGTCATCAGCTTGGCAATAGTAGATTTGAAAAGGATCTGGATGACCTGATCAACCACAAATTACACCTATGTCAGCAGTGTAAAGCAGCTGCTAAAAAGGCAAATGCTACCATGGGGTACTTTAATAGGAGCATAGAGTCCAGATCATTCTGCTTTACTCTGTTCTGCAATGGTCAGATGCCACTTGAAATAATGTGTCCAGTTCTGGGCATCACAGTTAAAAAAAGACAGTACCAAACTGGAGCAAGTTCAGAGGAAGACTACCAAGATTGCAAGGGGTCTAAGAACTAAGCCCTTGGAGGAACAGTTAAAGGATGTGAGTATATTTATCTTACAGAAAAAACAACTCAAGGGATATACAATAGTGATCGTAAAATATCTGAAGGGATGTCAGAGGAGATAGTGAACTTATTCTCTATTTCCCCAGAGGGCAGGACCAGAACCTTTTAACCTGGTTAAAATTACAAGGAAGATATCAGGTCAGGCACTAGGAGGCACTTTCTGTCAGACAGTGGACGAGGCTGCCACGTGAAGGAGTGTGTTCTCCTTCCTTGGATGTCTTCACAGGCTGGATGGTCATCTTTTAGAGATGCTCCAGTGGATCCTGCACTGAGCAGGATGTTGGACTAGGTTATCTCTAGTCCCTTCCAATGCCACGATTCTATGATTATCTGAATTAAAATGATTGAAAACCCCAAAACACAAAGGGTTGGGTAAAAAGGATAGAATCTTAGGATCAGAAGAGGCCATTTAGTCCATGGAGTCCAGCCTCTTCTTCAGTGCAGGAACATGCATTACAGCATCCCTTTCTAAGTTCTGCTTGAAGGGTAAAGGGTGGCCCACCATTTCTCAGGGTAATCAAACTGCCCTATTAGCAAGTTTTCTCCCCTATAATTTGTGAGCAACCTGCTGTCCTGAACATATTAATTGAATATTCTGTACTTTGGAACAATTAAAACCGGTCTTGACCTTTTCTGTGTGACACATCTTTTGAATGATTTATCAAGGATAAACATGCCAAGTTCCTTCACTTTCTTTTCATATGGCTTACAGTAGTTCCTAATCCATAATCACCTGCCTTCCCTTCTCTGAACCTGTTCTAGTTTGGCTGGTCTTAATGTGTGATGCCCTGAATTAGATATGGTACTCAAGCAGGGACTAATCAGCATGAAATGAAGTGGAGCTATTATTTCCCATGATCAAGATTGCCATGCTTTTGCCAAATATATTTTTGTCAATCCTTGTGATGTGCAATCTCATGCAGTAGTCCATTATCTGGATGACTCAGACCATAGTTCTGGAAATCAAATCTCTCTTGTCAACATGTCAACTGGATTTCTATTTTCTTAATGGAAACGTTTCGCTCCTTATCCAAGGGGCTTCTTCAGTCTGAGCAAAGTTGGTAAGGGAATCCTAAATATGTTCCTAGGTAGCTGTGTGACCTTACACCTGGGGCTAGATCATGGTTATATTGAGATGTAATTTTTAAGTCCTTTTATCATCTAATGGAGGGTCGTTAAAAACACCATGCTGCTGTTGAGCTTCTGAAATGGTCTTAATCTTCCTAGGCACAGAAGACAACACGGGGAGGAAGATGGGGGAGAGTTTGTGCCTGAGGCCCCCACCTCTATTCAAGGAAGGATTTTCCAAGTTGGCATAAATGGATTCCTTGACCCCTCTCTCAAACCACCTATCTTCTCTGTCTAAAATGTGAACATTAATGTCCTCAAATGAGTGTCCTTTTTCTTTTAGATGAAGATAAACTGCTGACTCTGGTCCTGTGGTGTTATTTCTCCTGTGTTGTGCCATCCTCCTGTACATAGGTTGTTTGGTTTCTCCAATGTAGAGTTCAGAGCACTCCTCACTGCACTGGATTGCATAAACTACATTGCTTTTCTTATGTTTTGGAGTTTGATCTTTGGGGTGTACAAGCCTCTGTCTCAGTGTGTTGGTGGGTTTGAAATATACAGGTATGTGGTGTTTGCCAAATATCCGTTTTATCTTTTCAGACACGCCAGCCATGTAGGGAATGACCAGGTTCTTTCGTTTACTCTGAGTCTCAGCCCTATCTGTCGCTGTTTTAGGTCTGGTAGATTTAGATTTGGTGAAGGCCCAATTTGGATATCCACATGCCTTCAGGGCTGTTCTCAGGTGCTGATTTTCATTCTTTTTGGAATCCATGGAGGTGGGGATGGTTTCTGCTCTGTGTGACAATGTCCTGATGACTCCTAGTTTGTGCTGCAGTGGATGGTGGGAGTCAAACATCAGATATTGATCTGTGTGTGTGGGTTTCCTGTAGATCCCTATTTCTAGCTTGCCACCGGTCCCAATGAGGACTTCACAGTCTAGGAATGCCAGTCTGTTGTCCTTGGTGTCTTCTCTGGTGAAGCTAATGTTGGCATCTATAGTGTTTATATGGTCCGTGAAGGCCTGTACTTCCTGGGCCTTGATTTTGACCCAGGTGTCATCCACATACCTAAACCAGTGGGTGGGCACCGTTCCCTGGAATGTGTTGAGTGCTTTCTTCTCCACTTCTTCCATGTATAAATTGGCCACAATGGGTGACACAGGAGAACCCATGGCACAGCCGTGTTTTTGTCTGTAAAAGTCACCTCTGTATGTGAAATAAGTGGTGTTAAGACACAGGTCCAGAAGATGGCAGATCTGGTTTGGGTTGAGATGGCTTCTCCTTTCCAGGGTGCTGTCCTCTTCTAGTCTCTTCCTGACAGCGGATAGAGCATGAGTGGTGGGGATGCTGGTGAAAAGGGAGGACACATCAAAGGAGACCATAGTTTCATCTGTATCCAGTTTCAGGATCTTTGCTTTGGAAACAAATTCTTCCGAATTATGGATGTGGTGTTCAGAGTGTCCAACTAGAGGTGCTAGTATGGTAGAGAGGTGTTTGGCAATGTTGTATGTTACCGAATTGATGCTGCTGACTATGGGTCGGAGGGGTGTTCCTTCCTTGTGGATCTTAGGAAGTCCGTAGATGCAGGGGATGGCTTCTCCAGGATACAGACGGTGGTAGGTAATCCTATCGATGGAGCCATCATGTTCCAATTGTTTCAAACTGTCTATTGCCTTTTTCTTGTAATTGTTGGTGGGGTCTCTTTTCAGTTTTTCATATGTATGGTGATCCTCCAAAAGTGAGGTAATTTTATTGTGGTAGTCTGCAGTGTTTAGAACCACTGTACATCTTCCTTTGTCAGCAGGTAAAATGGTGATGGTTTCATCTTTGCTGAGGGCTGTCAGGGCTCTCCTCTCTTGGACGGTAAGGTTGGGGGGAGGAGGTTGAGCACTGGACAGAGCTGCAGATATTTTAAGCCGGAGTTGTTCTGCTTCTTCAAAAGGTAGGTGGTTGTTGTGGATGGCAGATTCTGTGGCTGTAATGAGCTCCACAACCGGAACTTGCTTGGGAGTGATGGCAAAATTAAGACCTTTGGCTAGGACATCTCTCTCTGGTTGGGTAAGTTCTCTGTCTGAGAGATTTTTCACCCACATGTTCTTTTTCCTCTGTGGTCCTGTTGTTGTTGTTCCTCCCAGTGGTTTCTCCAGTTCCTTGTTTCTGCTTGCTGCGAGAAAGAAGAATGTCAAATTTCTTAGTTTGCCTCTCCTTTGTCTTGTGATGCTGGGCCAGCTGTACTTTATTGCCAAGCTGAATAACTCTATCCAGGATTGGGTCAGGAAGGGTGGATGTGAGTTCCTGGTGAAGGTTTTCAAAATTGTATTGCAGGGCATCAATGGTGAAGTGGACTTGCCTTATTCTTTCATTTAGAAGATGTCTTTGTGCCTGCTGCAGGATCTGATCTGCTCTGTGACCCTTAACTGATTCCCTACATGGCTGGCGTGTCTGAAAAGATAAAACGGATATTTGGCAAACACCACATACCTGTATATTTCAAACCCACCAACACACTGAGACAGAGGCTTGTACACCCCAAAGATCAAACTCCAAAACATAAGAAAAGCAATGTAGTTTATGCAATCCAGTGCAGTGAGGAGTGCTCTGAACTCTACATTGGAGAAACCAAACAACCTATGTACAGGAGGATGGCACAACACAGGAGAAATAACACCACAGGACCAGAGTCAGCAGTTTATCTTCATCTAAAAGAAAAAGGACACTCATTTGAGGACATTAATGTTCACATTTTAGACAGAGAAGATAGGTGGTTTGAGAGAGGGGTCAAGGAATCCATTTATGCCAACTTGGAAAATCCTTCCTTGAATAGAGGTGGGGGCCTCAGGCACAAACTCTCCCCCATCTTCCTCCCCGTGTTGTCTTCTGTGCCTAGGAAGATTAAGACCATTTCAGAAGCTCAACAGCAGCATGGTGTTTTTAACGACCCTCCATTAGATGATAAAAGGACTTAAAAATTACATCTCAATATAACCATGATCTAGCCCCAGGTGTAAGGTCACACAGCTACCTAGGAACATATTTAGGATTCCCTTACCAACTTTGCTCAGACTGAAGAAGCCCCTTGGATAAGGAGCGAAACGTTTCCATTAAGAAAATAGAAATCCAGTTGACATGATTCAAGCTACAGAAAATTCCACCTGGATGACTGAGAACCTTCATAGACATAGATCTCTTGTCAACACTATTTCCATAACTAATCTTTCTGTTTCTCTTTTTGGCTCTCTTCCATGGACTAAGAGGATAGATGAGAACACCATCTGAATCCCCAGAATCCGGGACCTCTTGGTGATACAGTGGTATTTTTTCTTTGCAGTATCGTATCTTTGATAAAACTACCCTCAGTGGCCCTCATGAGAAGCATCAAAATCACAGATCTGGTTAAACAGCTTAGCCCAGGCAAGGCACCAGGCTTAGACTTTGTCACAGCCAAGGTTCTGCGTAATAATTTGGGTTGGTCAGCCCTGGTACCAGCTTCATGGTTCATGCAGATTATGTATATTGATCAGAAAGCCATGATTCCCAAAGATTGGGGCCTTGCCCTAATAGTTGCTATCTACATAAAAGGTCATTGGAACCTTTTGGCTCCAATGTCTCCTCAGCATTATTTGTAAAATATATGCCAGACATTTATCCATAAAGTTCCAGGATTGATTAGACCTAGGGAAGATATTAGCTGAAGACAGGCTAGATTCAGAAATGGCCACTCTATGTTTGATATACATCTTATTCTGGCAGAAAAACACAGTTCCAAGCCATGTTAATAACTAAGCTACAAACTAAGTTTTTACAGATTTTCCTGCAGCCTTTGATTTAATTTCCCGGCCTAATCTTTGGCATAAGTTTCTATATTCTTCTATAGATAGAAGGTTCCTTCTGCTTATTTATTATGATAATTCAACTATAAAGGGCAGACATACTGTAGTTCCCAGGGACATTATACCAAGGAGATTTCTGTAACAGAGGAGTCCGGCAGGGATGCATTCTGTCACTGGCACTGTTTCAACTATTACATCAATCCTATAGTTGCCATGATTAATTATCTCTCTCACCATCCCCTGAAATTGGCAGAAAAATATATTGCTATTTTCTTATATTAAGATGATTCTGCTTTCTGCTTTCCCAGACTTCTGTTGGCCTAAAAAGAGCATTGTGGGCCCTGGCTGAATATTGTAATGCAGAAACACTAGAAATTAATAAAACCAAGGTGCTGGTGTTCGCTAAACACCTTAAAATGTATATATAGAAATTAAACAATTATCCTATTGACCAGGATATCTCAGATTGTATTCCATACCACACTCACAGATAGGATGCATAGAGAATGTCCCAGAAGATCTGCCACAGCCCTGCAAATATTTTTCTACTTTAAAAGAACATTGTATATTTGTGTTGCACTTTGAATGCTTTCAGCCCACATAGAGGCACAATTATTATTTGGTGCCCAGTTAGGTCTATATACTTCTTTTGCCCCCTTGGAAAGGGTTCAAACTAAGTTCTTTAGGATAATATTCCAAGTCCCATGCTGCATTTCAAATGTCATCCTATGTCATGAGGCTGGTGTAAAATAAGATTCAGTGCCTGGATACACAGCTTTACGTACTGAACTAAACTGTTTTTCTCCCCGAGAGGCCTAACCCCTGAGTCTGTTCTGACAACTTTGTTTCATCTTGGGCCAAGGGAATACATGAAAAACTGGAACTTTTAGGTTTTCCCTTAATTCAAGTGAATGTGCAGGGACATGAGTGTGCAGTAGAGGCCATGAAGCAAGTCCTTAAGGACATTGATCTTCAATCAGATCTGATGTCCCTCCTTAAAGATGTATTTTTAAGTAGCCCTTGCACTCCTTCCAGACCTGCTAGGTAGTTAAGTCAAATTACTGTCTCCAAACTCAGGAGGGCCTGAGCCTTGGCAGAGTTCAGTGCAGTTCCATCAGCAGTTTCAGAGGGGAGATATAAGGGCATTCCATTCAAATCTAGACTATGCCTATGTGGAGAAGGAGCCATTGAAACCATTAATCATGTCTTATTACATTGTTCCTTTTATGCTCACACCTGTCTTATTTATTTATTTATTTATTTATTTATTTCTGTCTTGAGCTGATAACCCCACATTTAATAAAGAATCTATCCTCTCTCTCTCTCTCTCTCTCTCTCTCTCTTTCTCTCTCTCTCTTATCCATCCATCCATCCATCCATCCATCCATCCATCCATCCATCCATCCATCCATCCATCTTCTCTCTCTCTCTCTCTGTCTCTTTCTCTCTCTAGCAATCATCTCTATCATCTATCTTTGATAATCTGAGAACAAGTTAATTAATAAATATCAGGTTTTATGTAATTCTGGGTAGCGTACTTTAAGAAAAATTCAGGCAAATTAGAACAGTTTCATGGTACAATAACAAGAGTGATCACTGAATGAGAAACTAACTCCTATGAAGTGAATTTGGAGGAATGGAAATGTTTTCTTATAGGATGATGATGATGGTGATGGAGGTTCGAAGGTTAATAAAAGAACTCCAAGCAGCTAACAACAATCTTGCAAAGTAGAAGCGTGAACCAAAGGGGACTTGCACATTATGCTTAATTACATTCAGAAATAAATTCAGTCTTCACATAGTAGTTAGATGAAGAAAAATAGAGATAGCTTACATTTATTCAGTAGATCTGGATACAAGTAGATTCATAGCAGATCTGTGTGCAAGCGAGATGGAAAGGATGAGAGCTGCATCTTGCAGCACCTCTTGCTTGCAGGTGTGCCCAAAGAGTAATGGAGAGTGTTAATCCCCCTAACTCAAGAAGAAGAAGGAAGTGGAAATCAGGTGACCCATGTGACATCCCACAAGCACAATAGAGATGCATTTACTAGAAAAGACCCCCCTTATGCTTATGAGACAATGCTGAGTTGACCCCTGATAATTCCAACAGATGGATGATGATGATGACATATTAAGCAAATTTACCAAGGCTTGGTACCAAAACACAGTAATTGGATAATTCTAGGCAATAAAATTAAGGGGCATGGTGGCTCAGCGGGTAAGACGCCAGGCTTGCCAATCAGAATATCGCAAGTTTGGGGTTCGAATCCCTAGTTCTGCGTGACGGAGTGAGCTCCCGCACTCGCCCCAGTTCTTGCCAACCTAGCAATTCAAAAGCATGCAAATGCAAGTAGTTTAATAGGTACCACTTCGGTGGGTAGGTAACAGCATTCCGCGTACGTCATGCCAGCCACATGACCATGGAAGCGTCTTTGGACAAGGAAGGGCAGAAAAATACTTGGGGGGGTGGGAATGACCAGACGATTCTAAACAGAAGCCCCTAGAGTTTTAACTGGAGCCCCTAGAGTTTTAACTTACATCAGCAGAAGCAGTGTAAGGTGAGTCCTCTAAACAGAAGCCCCTAGAGTTTTAACAATGCAAGGCTCTGGCTTGCATTGGAAGCTAGTGAAGAGCCATATGGAGATAGAAGGAATGGAAGGTCCAGAACAGCCCAAATGATATTGTCCTGGATTGAGATCAGAGGATGGAGAGAGGAATTCAGAACACCTATAGGCAGGCTGTTTCAATAATCTAGGATGACACAATAATCTAGGATGACACATCAATAAAGCTGCAATCTCCTCTGTTAGAAACCCTAGATCCTACAAACACTCATCAAATAAAAATTAGGTATAAAATCTATAAACAGGTGAAAAATAATCTATCAGGAAACTGGGAATATCCAGAGCCTCAGAGACAAATAGGAGGGAGACACAATAGTGGATGAGAAGGAAAATACGGCCAAACATAATAATCTCCATTTTATCCATAATCAAGGCAATGGGAGGACATCCAAATAACTAATGCAACCATGCATTGTCATCAAGAACCATAAAAGACTGATAGACTGGAGCAGCATCAATGGAATAGTAGTAATATTGAAAACACTGCTCATGAATCAGGGCACCTGTGGGAAGGGTAACAAAATAGAACTCAGGACTGATGTCTGGAGAATACCTGCTATAAGAAGAAATTCCCAAGGATGAGGTATACCGTGCAATACTGCAAAAGAATAAGAACTCAAAAAAGATTTGAACCAATTTAAGTATAGCTAATGATGCCAGTGGTCACAACCCAAACAGCAATATCTGATGATCAGGTATATCAAATGCTGCTTAGTGTCATGGTCTCCGATTCAAAGCTTCTTTGCTTCGTATCGGAGATAATGACATGGAAGGAGTTAACAGGGTGAAGAGGCCATGCCTGCATACGTTCGCCTGCAGTCTGCCAATGGTGGATCAGGTCATCGTGTGTCTGAAGACCTGGAAGTACCATCTGAGTGGCCTGAACAAGGGGGAGGGATTGTGGGGGCATATATCAATGAAGGAATGCGCGCGCTTTCCTCAGAAGCAACTTTCTCTTTTGTAACCGCAGTAACTTTTAGTAAAGTAGTTTTCCACTATCTTGGTGTGAGGCTATTGTATTCTAAGCATAGGTTCTGCAACTATTACATTAAGTTGCTTCTCTGAAAATTTTTACTCTACCTGGAAAGCATTCCAGAGAGAGTTCACTTGGAAGATGTCAGATGGAGAATGGAGTCCTGGATCTGGTGGGGGAGAGGAACTGGAGCTACAAGGAGCTGTCAGTGGGATTCCAGCTACCAGAAGGGAGACCGACTTAAAAAAAGAGGAGAGTTTAATTACTCTGGATTCAGTGAGGTCGTCCCAAGAGGCCGATGCTGACTCGTGGGAGTCTACAGTTGAAGCATATCAGGAACAAGACAGGCAAGCAGTAAGGCCTAAAGACAGGACCAGCAGTGAGGAGCCGGCCAATGCCACTCCACAGAAAATGAGGGAATTTTACGCACGCCTCCTGTCGATGGAGGCAATGCTGCAGAATTTGTCCCTTTCAATGTCTCAGGGGAGAGGAGAGGCATTCGGGCGTGGAGATTCCAGACCATCATCTAGGAAATCGACACCAGAGCCGGAAAGCAGAACTCCTTCTTCCCCCCTCCGCCTGCAGCCAGGAAAAAGAAAGCATTGTGTCCATCACGTCCATCTGTTTCCTGGCAACAGCATTATGTGAGTAACTTGAACCTAACTCAGAGAGGAGGGGGTTTTAGAGATCTGAAGATTAAGTTTGATGGGGACCCTCAGCAGTTGTCCTACTTCATAACAAACGTGAAACTGTATATGTCAGAGTTTGGGGAAATGTTCCCCTCAGAGGCTTCTAAAGTAAATCTGGTTGGGGCGAGACTCAAAGGCCCAGCTGCAGATTGGCTGGTGCAGCTACATGATGCTGCAGCCCCTGAGTTGCAAGACTTGGAGGGATTTTTGCATAACCTAAGGCAGAGATTCCAGGACCCATTAGCTAAACTGAAAGCAAAGACTGACTTACAGCAATTACAACAAGGGTCAAAGACGGTGTCAGAATATGCTTTACAGCAGGGCTTTCCAAACTTTTCATGTTGGTGACACGCCTTTTAGCCATGCATAATTTCGTGACACACTAATGAGGAGTCCCCGCCCCCCGGCCCACGTGATTGGCTGCTGGCTCCAAACCCCGCCCCCAGCCCACATGATTGGCTGCCGGCTCCAAACCCCACCCCTGGCCCACGTGATTGGCTCCTGACTCCAACTGGGTTTGGGCAAGCGGGACATGTGCCCCGGGCGCCGCACTGGGTGTGTGTGCCAAAATGACAAAATAGTATTTGTATACTGACTTTTTCCTGGCACTTGAATACCATGTGTCGTGTTGACAGCGATTGCCAATAGGGAGCAGCATGCAATGGCGGGGTACCGCCCCCGCCGGCAGTGATTGGCTACAGGGCAGCATGGAGATAGGTTGGCTGGCCCGCCCCCTGCCCTGAGGAGTCCGAGCAGCTCTCACACGTGCTCGCCATTGGCCGAGGCTGCAGCCAATCCACGTCTGCCGAGCACCGCCCTCAATCCCAGCCTGCCTCTGTGCAGGCGTGCCCCAGCAGCTGAGCCGAGCACTTCTGCAGAGGCACCTCTTCCCGCCCACTGCGCTTTATTCACCAGCGCTCGCTGTGGAGGGAGGGAGGCGCAGGGTGGTCCTGCCACTCCGATGCTCCAGGTAGTCCGCCGCCGTTGCCTGGAGCAACCCCTGAGCCGCTGGGCTGTGCGGTGGGCCAGTGGGGGCACTCCTGGGGGGAAGGCGGCATTTCTCAGCTGTGCCAGGGCTGCCCCTGGCACCCTCCTCTGCCCCATCCATGTTGGCTGGCAGGAGCCCCGGCGCCCCCAGGGTTGGGGAAGGTCCCCTTCCTCCCCCACATCCCGCCACGCTGCTGGGGGATGAGAGACTTGACCCTGCGGAGGGGCACGGATTCCATGGGGAGGGCAGAATCCATGTTTGCCCCG
The DNA here is from genome assembly GCA_023362775.1 of Charina bottae. Classification (NCBI taxonomy): domain Eukaryota; kingdom Metazoa; phylum Chordata; class Lepidosauria; order Squamata; family Charinaidae; genus Charina; species Charina bottae. Next base: position 903,847 of record JALMGJ010000028.1, on the reverse strand, counting down.
GGTGACACAGACCCTAGTTGCGGGCCTGGGAAGAAGAGGCAGGAGAAGATAATTGCCATGACACAAAACTGAAGAGGTATCTCTACAAGTGCAGCTCAGAATGAGTCATGAGACACATGAAGAATTGGGTAGCATGAAGTGGTGACAAAAATAAAGGAAAGAAGACCAAGGAATGGTCTGATAAACCAGGGAGCAAACCTAATCCAGCAAAGGTGTAATCACTGAAGGCAACAGCGAGTCTGAACTGTCTTCATTACTGTGAGTGGGAGAAGCAGGAACAATAAAGAGATTGACAGTAAAAAAGTAAAGGTCCCCCCCGCACATTTGTGCAGTCGTGTCCTACTCTAGGGGCCGGTGCTCATCTCCATTTGTTAGCCAAAGAGTCAGTGTTGTCTGAAGACGCTTCCACGGTCATGTGGCTGGCATGATGCACGTGGAATGCTGTTACCTACCCACCAAAGTGGTACCTATTCATCTACTTGCATTTGCATGCTTTCAAATTGCTAGGTTGGCAAGAGCTGGGGCTAGTGCGGGAGCTCACTCCATCATGCGGGACTAGGGATTCGAACCTCTGAACTTGTGATCTTCTAATCGACAAGCCTGGCATCTTACCCGCTGAGCCACCACGCCCCCTTAGATTGACAGTACAAAACAGAAATCCTGTGTAGTTAGTGTTAACTGGTATGTATGTGATAGGGAACAAATAGACAATTGTTAATGTAATGTATTTATTTTCTTTTATTTAGTTATTTATTTATTAGATTTATCACTGCCCACTCCCCCAAGGGGGACTCTGGGCAGTTTACAATAAAATATAATTAATTAAAATACAACTATAAATAAGTTAAAATAACATTCTATTTTTTTTTAATAAAGATTAACTTTATTTACACATAAATACATTTACAAAAAATTACAACACATATACAACACATTTACATTCAACTGTTTAAAACAATGACATTACATAATTACATATACAAACAATTAATTTAAAAAGACTTCCTGTTTCTTTTAAGAAGAAACCTTTTTACCATATATTAAATAACACTATTTTTCTTATACGGTCTATCTATCCCTTTAATATTTAATATTTCATTGTAGTATTTATAATTTATATTTTTCTCGTTACCCAATTCATTTTCTTCTTTTTCCCATGTAATTGCTTTTAACATTCTAATATTCCACTTTTTAATAATTTCTTCATATATATTTAACATTTATTTTCTATACAATATTTTCCCCTTCTGTTTTTCCCACTCTTACGGAAATAGTTTTATATTATAGTCCTTTTGTATAAATTTTAAAAAGGGATTCCAAATTTGTTCATAATTTCCAGTTTCTTTACATTTTAATAAATTCGTTAATTTGTCCATTTGTGCTAGTTCCATTGCTTTGATAATCCATTCATCTGTTGACGGAGTATGTTCTTCTTTCCAGTGTTTCGCAAAAATTATCCTTGCTGCTGTGATCAAATGTTGTAATAGTTTTTTACAGTCCTTGTTTATTTTTATGTCCATGAGACCCAATAAGTAGAATTCTGGTTTTCTTTCGATATTGGTTTCTACAATTTTACATATACAACAATGAATTTTTCCCAATATTTTTTAGTTTTTTTACATGACCACCATAGATGATAGAAAGAACCCACTTTTATTTTACATTTCCAGCATAAATTTGAACTTAAACATTTCATTTTATACAATTTCTCAGGAGGCAAATACCATCTGAAAATCATTTTGTAACTATTTTCTTTTAAATTATTACTTGCAGTAAATTTAATATTTTTCATCCAAATAGTTTGCCAATTTTCATAGCTAATCTCTTTCCAAATTTTCTTCCCATTTTATCATATAATTTTTGATTTTTATGTTGCTAGTTTTTAAATCTAATAATTTTTTATACAATTTAGAAATCAAATGGTCATTATCATTCCATAATATATTATCCCAATTATCTGTTACTTTCACAAATTTAAACATTTTTTGGTCTAATTTAAATTGTTCGTTTAATTGTAAATATTTAAACCATTGGCATTTAAAGCCCTCTTTTTCTAATTCTTCCCTTGTTTTGAATTCATATTTATATCCATCAAATTTAGGGTGACCATACGTCCCGTTTTGAACGGGACAGTCCCGTTATTTTAGCATTTTTGAACCGTACCGTCTTTTTGACAAAAATCTCATTATTGTCCCGTTTTGGGAGACAGCCTGGAAAATGAAGCCCTCCCACCTATCAGCGCGCAGCAAAGGAGGGTGGAGAGGCGGGCCGAGCAGTGCGAGGCCCAATTGGCTAAGACGCACAAACGGTGCGAAATGCAAATAATAAAAGGGGCATAGGGGCAGCGCTGCCGGCACTAGCTCACGTGCACGCACACACCCTTTCCAAACTTTCCGGCCAGGCAGAGAAGTTCCTATTTCAGCAGCGCCACTGAGCTGAGCCGTCCCGGGTCCCTGGGAGGACTGAGCGATGCACGGCAGGAAGCCTCCCGGCATGGCGCTCTGAACCCCTCCACCCCGACAGCTGCAGCAGGCCCCGGGACGGGAGGAGAGCGCTCTCACCACCTGTCCGCGCTGGGCAGGAGGACGCGTCCCGGCCAGAGCAAGCCAGGGAGCCGGTCGGCTGGGGCACCGCTGAGCTACGCAGTGGGATACAGCCCCTCTGGGTATGGAGCCGCCTCCGCCTCCCGGAGCTGCTGCTGCTGCTGCTGACGGTGATGCCAGCCCTTGCTGGAGGTACACAGGATGGCGGTGGGGCCGGCTTCCTCCTGTTCTGTCCCGCCGGAACAGGCGCAGGGGAGGCAGTGTTCGCATCTGTGGTGCTGGTGCTGGTGCTGGTGCCGGCGGGAGAACCCCTCTGGACAGGCATAGTCTACCATTGGGGCCATGGTGGGCTGGGCACCCCTTCCCGCACCGCTGCCCAGATCCATGGGGACTCGAGCGGGACGGACGGAGCCCCCCCAGCAGATGCTCCAGTGTTCTTGCGGGGAAAGTGCGCTAAGCGCCTGCCTGTTGCGGCAGAGTGGAAGGCTCCCCAGAGGCTAGAAGGATGCCCCGACCTGCCCCTCCTATCGCCCCCAGCTGGCTGGGGACGATGGGAGGGGGAGTCGTGCCATCAGGGGTTAGTTATCTTCTATCGTTGTTGACAATACTGCATTAGTTTAAAAAATCCCTCTCTATATAGTGCTTTTCTCTCAAATACCATTTCAGAAGAATCCAAATTGGATCAAAACTAAAGGAAGATAACTTGGCATGTTTCCTTACCTGTAATCTGCAACCACAAATCCATAAGGAAATGTTTCATAAATGCTATATAAAACAAGAACGAAAAGGAACAAGCAAACAACCACTGTTAACTTTCACCTAACAATAAGGCTGCTTTGGGCTTCTAGAAAAACAGTGTCTGACACAAATTGGACCAATACACAGGAACAAAATAAAATATAGATTGTTTTTAATTAACAATCAGGGCCAGACCAAGACACTGTACTGCTTGAAGTGAAGTTGCTAATAATGTTTCCACCCACTCAAGTCATGCTATAGACCACCAGCCAAGTTATTCTGGCATATGTGGCAGAAAATCAGTCAAAAACCTCTTCCCATCCCTGTTATGGAAAAAAGGGGTGGAGGGTGAGGAGCTAGTCATTTCCTGACCTATTCTTGAAACCTAAATCTGCTCTCAAAGCTACCACCTTATTTTAGCTAATAGCAGATCAACCCTCAAAGCAATGTATACTAGTTTTTAAAATGCTCTTGAGCTCCAGGTGTGAGGAGGGGGTGGATTTTGTGTTAATTCAACCACTGTGTAGTTAAAGTTTCAGCTTTAAAGTTGCATATGGATCACAATGTTTGTATACTGTACAGTATATGACTACTGAAGTTCTTTGGGCCTCTATATATCATTTGGTGAGGCATGAATGTCACGTGATAGAGAAGCATGTCAATATATTTCATATCAGCTTAAATGTTGTCTCTCCTCAAATTCTCTGGAAATTTGCTCATGCAAGAACCCCTGGCTGTAGATTAAATTCAGCAGCTACATAGGAATGTTTATCTCCTTTTTCTAGGAAACATCAATTTGTTTTACTGTTGTTCACCATCCTCCTCAAGTTTTTTTAGGTTGCTTTTGCCTAGGTAGAAACTTTCAAATTCACCTTGACATTCCTCGTTGATGAAATTGCCAAATAAGTATTGGGTAAAAATCTACTTCGGCATCCTGCCAGTTCATAGCATTTAATAATAATATGCATATACTTTCCAAATGCTGATATTGGACTTATGACAATGAAATTTTATCCTCTTGTGTAGTCTTGAGTTCAGTAGGTTGTAACTATGTGTTATTTGATCTAAGCAGGTCTACCAGATGTATTGAGTTACACCACCATAATCTCTGACCATTGGCCTGAATAGATGCAGCTGATGAGATCTGCAGTCCATAACATCTTAGGATATCAAACTCCAGTGTGCCTTAGTTAGACCTTGTCCTATATTTCTAGTCTTGCCATATTGTCAAACTTTGACAATATGGCAAGATTAGAAATATAGGACCAATTGGCAGCAGGGCAAGGTCTGGGTCAAGGTTCCCTTTGACAGTCAATACAGTATATATATTTCCAGTCTCACCCTATTGCCAAAGGGAACCTTGACCCAGACCTTGTGGGTGATCGCGAGTCTTTTTATATAAACAGTAATCTGTTTAAGCAGGGGTACCCAAACTTTTTGGCACGAGGGACCAGTTTCGTGGAAGACAGTTTTTCCACGGACTGGGGGGCGGGGTTTGCAGGCGGGAGCCAATCGCGTGGAATGGGGGGCGGGGTTTGCAGGCGGGAGCCAATCGTGCGGGGCAGGGGGAATATTACATAAGACCGTGTCCCGTTTTTGCCATCCCAATGTCCCATTTTTGCCTCAAGGAAATATGGTCAGCCTAAATTTGAGTAAAGTTTTGTATCTTAACCATTTATTGTCATTTGGATTTTCTATTCTGACATTTGCCTCCTGGGGAGATGTCCACAGCCGAAGTGTAGGTAATAAAGAATATTTGTATCTATTCCATATTTTTAGTATTGATTTCCTAATTATATGATTATTGAATGCCTTATTGATTTTACCTTTGTTGTACCATAAGTACCCATGCCAACCAAATCTATTATCATGGCCTTCTAAATTTAATATATTTGTATTTTCTAATTTTATCCATTCTTTCAGCCAAACTAGACCACATGTTTCATAATACAGCTTTAAATTTGGTAATCCCAATCCTCCTCTTTCTTTGTTGTTGTTTATTCGTTCAGTCGCTTCCGACTCTTCGTGACTTCATGGACCAGCCCACGCCAGAGCTTCCTGTCGGCTGTCACCATCCCCAGCTCCCCCATGGTTAAGTCTGTCACCTCCAGAATATCATCCATCCATCTTGCCCTTGGTCGGCCCCTCTTCCTTTTGCCTTCCACTTTCCCTAGCATCAGCTTCTTCTCCAGGGTATCCTCTCTTCTCATTATGTGGCCAAAGTACTTCAGTTTTGCCTTTAATATCATTCCCTCAAGTGAGCAGTCTGGCTTTATTTCCTGGAGTATGGACTGGTTTGATCTTCTTGCAGTCCAAGGCACTCTCAGAAGTTTCCTCCAACACCACAGTTCAAAAGCATCTATCTTCCTTCGCTCAGCCTTCCTTATGGTCCAGCTCTCATAGCCATAGGTTACTACAGGGAATACCATTGCTTTAACTATGCGGACCTTTGTTGTCAGTGTGATGTCTCTGCTCTTAACTATTTTATCAAGATTTGCCATTGCTCTCCTCCCAAGAAGTAGACGTCTTCTGATTTCCTGGCTGCAGTCAGCGTCTGCAGTAATCTTTGCGCCTAGAAATACAAAGTCTGTCACTGCCTCCACTTTTTCTCCCTCTATTTGCCAGTTATCAATCAAGCTGGTTGCCATAATCTTGGTTTTTTTGAGGTTTAACTGCAACCCAGCTTTTGCACTTTCTTCTTTCACCTTCGTCATAAGGCTCCTCAACTCCTCCTCGCTTTCAGCCATCAAAGTGGTATCATCTGCATATCTAAGATTGTTAATGTTTCTTCCAGCGATTTTAACTCCAGCCTTGGATTCCTCAAGCCCAGCACGTCGCATGATGTGTTCTGCGTATAGGTTGAATAGGTAGGGTGAGAGTATACAGCCCTGCCGTACTCCTTTCCCAATCTTAAACCAGTCCGTTGTTCCGTGCTCTGTTCTTACCGTTGCTACTTGGTCGTTATACAGATTCCTCAGGAGGCAGACAAGATGACTTGGTATCCCCATACCACCAAGAACTTGCCACAATTTGTTATGGTCCACACAGTCAAAGGCTTTAGAATAGTCAATAAAACAAAAATAGATGTTTTTCTGAAACTCCCTGGCTTTCTCCATTATCCAGCGGATATTGGCAATTTGGTCTCTAGTTCCTCTGCCTTTTCTAAACCCAGCTTGTACATCTGGCAATTCTCGCTCCATGAATTGCTGGAGTCTACCTTGCAAGATCTTGAGCATTACCTTACTGGCATGTGAAATAAGTGCCACTGTTCGATAGTTTGAACATTCTTTAGTGCTTCCCTTTTTTGGTATGGGGATATAAGTTGATTTTTTCCAATCTGATGGCCATTCTTGTGTTTTCCAAATTTGCTGGCATATGGCATGCATCACCTTGACAGCATCATCTTGCAAGATTTTAAACAGTTCAGCTGGGATACCGTCGTCTCCTGCTGCCTTGTTATTAGCAATGCTTCTTAAGGCCCATTCAACCTCACTCTTCAGGATGTCTGCCTCTAACTCACTGACCACACCGTCAAAGCTATCTCCAATATTATTATCCTTCCTATACAGATCTTCCGTATATTCTTGCCACCTTTTCTTGATCTCTTCTGCTTCTGTTAGGTCCTTGCCCTCTTTGTTTTTGATCATACCCATTTTTGCCTGGAATTTACCTCCAATGTTTCTAATTTTCTGGAAGAGGTCTCTTGTCCTTCCTATTCTATTGTCTTCTTCCACTTCCGCACATTGCTTGTTTAAAAATAATTCCTTATCTCTTCTGGCTAACCTCTGGAATTTTGCATTTAATTGGGCATATCTCCCCCTATCACTGTTGCCTTTTGCTTTCCTTCTTTCTTGGGCTACTTCTAGTGTCTCAGCAGACAGCCATCTTGCCTTCTTGGTTTTCTTTTTCTTTGGGACGTTTTTTGTTGCCGCCTCCTGAACAATGTTGCGAACTTCTGTCCATAGTTCTTCTGGGACCCTATCTACTAAATCTAGTCCCTTAAATCTATTCTTCACCTCCACTGCATATTCCTTAGGAATATTAGTGAGCTCATATCTAACTGATCTGTGGGTCTTCCCTACTCTCTTTAGTCTGATTCTAAATTGTGCAATAAGAAGTTCGTGATCTGAACTACAGTCAGCTCCAGGTCTTGTTTTTACCGACTGTATAGATGTCCGCCACCTTTGGCTGCAAAGGATGTAGTCAATCTGATTTCGGTGTCGACCATCTGGTGAAGTCCATGTATAAAGTCGTCTTTTAGGTTGTTGGAAGAGAGTGTTTGTTATGCACAGTGAGTTGTCTTGGCAAAATTCTATCAGCCTATGTCCTGCTTCATTTTGTTCTCCCAGACCATGCTTGCCTGTAATTCCAGGTGTCGTCTGACTACCCACCTTAGCATTCCAGTCTCCTGTAATGAAAATAACATCTCTTTTTGGTGTATTATCCAGTAGGTGCTGCAGATCCTCATAGAACTGATCTACGTCTGCTTCTTCAGCATCTGTGGTTGGGGCGTATATTTGGATCACTGTGATGTTAAATGGCTTACCCTGAATTCGAATTGAGATCATTCTATCGTTTTTTGGATTGTATCCAAGCACTGCTTTAGCCACTTTATTATTAATTATGAAGGCTACTCCATTTCTTCTGTGGTTCTCTTGTCCACAGTAGTAGATCTGGTGGTCATCTGATGTGAAGTGGCCCATCCCAGTCCATTTCAGTTCACTGACACCTAAAATGTCTATATTTAATCTTGACATCTCACCAATAACCACATCCAATTTGCCCTGGCTCATAGATCTTACATTCCAGGTTCCTATGGTGTGTTGATCTTTAGAACATCGGATTCGTCGTTCACCACCAGCACCGTCGGCCGCTAGCCGTCCTTTCGGCTTTGAGCTAGCTGCGTCATCACATCTGGGGCTAGTTGAACGTATCCTCTGTTCCTCCCCAGTAGCATTTTGACCATCTTCCGACCTGGGAGTCCCATCTTCCGATGGTATACCGACATATCTCTGGTTGTACTGATCCATTTAGTTTTCACGGCAAGAATACTGGGGTGGGTTGCCATTACCTTCCCTCTTTCTTTAGTGTCTTGTAAATATTTTATTTTTATTCTGGGTTTTTTCCCTTGCCATATAAATTTATTTATATCTCTTTGCCAATTTATAAAGGTTTGGTCTGTTATTGTTATGGGAATTGTCTGAAATAGATACAGAATTCTAGGTAATATGTTCATTTTTATTGTCGCAATTCTTCCTAATAATGACAGTTGTAAAGATTCCCATTTTTCTAAATCTTTTTTAATTTCTTTCCATATTTTAATATAATTATTTTTAAATAAATCTATATTTTTGTCAGTTATCTGGATTCCTAGATATTTAATTTGTTTTACGTTTTGGAATCCTGTTTTTTGCTCCAATTTCGTTCGCTCTTCTTTTATCATATTTAAATTTATCATTTTGGTTTTTTGTTTGTTTATTTTAAAACCTGCTAGATCTCCAAATTCTTGCATCTTTTTGTTTAAGTTTTCTATTGAGTCTAATGGGTTTTGTAATATTATTACCAAGTCGTCAGCAAATGCTTTTAGTTTGTATATTTCTTTTTTAATTTTAATTCCTTTAAGGTTATCATCTTTTCTAATTTTTTCCAATAAACCTTCCAATACCAATATAAATAATAATGGAGACAATGGGCATCCCTGACGTGTACCTTTTTCTATATTGATTTCTTGCGTTTCTTCTTCGTTCACTATAATTTTGGCTTTTTGTAATTTATAAATGGCTTGAATTGCTTTAATAAATTTATCTCCAAAATTTCTGTGCTCTAATATTTTAATCATATAATCCCAATTTACATTATCAAATGCTTTTTCAGAATAGAAAGATCCAGAATTGGCCTTTATAGCCACTTACGGATCCACTGTTAAAATTTTACCTTTGGAAGACAATCTTACTCGGCTACGAGTGATCGCCAGTGACAGTGCCTCCAGAAAATCAAAGACCTAAAAATAGATGAAGATGAAATTATGGTTTCATTTGATGTCACTGCACTCTTTACATCCATAGACCAAGCACTAGTGATTGAATCCATGGCAGCAGTTCTACGTAACACACCTGACCTAACTAGATACACCAAGATCAAAATACCCAGAATCATGGACCTCATCAACCTCTGCCTCACCACCTACTTTCAGTTTGATGGACAAATATACCAACAAATCAAAGGAACACCTATGGGATCACCACTCTCAGGACTCATAGCAGAGATAGTAATGCAACGTCTAGAAAGGATAGCACTCCCACACATACAACCCAAAGTATGGATCCGGTATGTAGATGACACCTTCTTCATAATAAAAAAGGATCAACTGGAGGAAACACATGAAGCCATCAACAACATCTTCAAAGGAATAAAATTCACAAGGGAAGAAGAAAACAACACACTACCCTTCTTGGACATCCTCATCAGTAGAGGAAATGATGGCATTCTAGAAACACAAGTCTACCGGAAAATCTACCCACACTAACCAAGTGCTCCACTACCAAAGCAATAACCCTACCTCACACAAGAGGAGCTGTGTAAGAACACTATTCAGACGAGCACAAACACACTGCAGCAACCCAGAACACCAGAAAAAGGAAACAGACCATTTATATAGCATCTTCCAGCAAAATGGATATCCACGCAACTTTATCAAAAAGTGCCTGACCACTCAACCCAACACAGCAAAACCAACAGAAGCTATGAAAAGGATTACACTGCCATACATCAGAAACATCTCAGAATCTACTAATAGACTGTTACAACTACACGGCATCACTGTAGCACACAAACCAACCAAAACCCTTCAGAACATCGTAAGTAACCCAAAAGACCCAGTAGCCCAAGAAGAAAAAACAGGAGTTGTCTACAACATACAGTGTAAGGACTGTAACAGCCACTATGTAGGACAGACTGGCAGAAGACTAGCAGAACGCATCCATGAACACCAACTAGCAGTCAGAAGACATGATGAAAACTCCTTAATCTCACAACACATGGACAGACTTAACCATACTTTCAACTGGGAAACTGTGAGCATATTAAACCAAGCCAAATCCAAAAATGCTAGAGAATTCCTGGAAGCTTGGCACTCAGACAAAGCAGCCATCAACAGACACATAGAGGTAAACAACATTTACATACCATTCATAAGAGACAATAGAAAAGCCAGAAGACCAGAAGACCTCTTGGCCAGCAATCAACAACAAGATATGCGAAGATTAACAGCAAGATTAGCAGCAGAGGAGCAATCAAACAACACAATAGACCCTAATCAAGGAACTATTAACTCAGTCAATCAACCAAGCAGCAAACAACAACCCAATCAAGGTACTACCAAAGAGAGTACAACACCCCCACCAACACAGGCAGGACAAGCCAGGGTATATAAACAGAGAGCAAGTTCCACTCCCTTTTCGCACTGAAGATGCTGCCTAGCCTGGCAATGAAACATCTGCAAGAAAACAACAAGGCTCAGAGAGCACCAAGGACTCCACATTTATATCTTTTTAATATCGTATTATATAGTGTTTTTAACCCTTCAATTAGCCTAATAAAGACATTGCTTTAATATGGATTTTAGATTCCCACCTATTTTTTTTAATACTGGTGATGGTATGATCTGATTCAGTACATCATAAACTATTTTCTGTTATGATTATGCTTATTTTAAATTCTGGTTTCCTACTGAAGTCAATGGGAGGGAATTTGCGTTTAAAATCGTACTGATCATGACTATGGTCAAAAGTAATATACGATGTGTGGTGTTAAGTATGCTCTTCTCCAGTGTTGTTTACAACTCCACTCTGTTTGCTCTACAGCATTTGATCTTCCAGTGCTGTATCTTCATTAGTGGCACAGACACAACTGACTGTTCTATCAACATATATGGAATGTCTTATTGTCATATGTGTTATTATGGTGGTGTAGCTTGCATTTTAACAGTGTTAGGGAGCTTCTGCCCAAACCTATTGTCCTCTGGTAGCATACTCTGAGTATACAGTAGGTTTACTGTATTAATCTTTCTAAACAGAGAATATTTTGAGCCAATATCTTCCTTGCTTATTGGAACTGTAGTGGATTACTTCAGCAAGTATGCTGTCATCCATTTAAATTAACCTTTTCTTCTTAGCAAACAGGAAATTAGCCCTTTTCAGTTTATTAGATTTCCTGTATAGTATTCCATGTTGCCTTACTTGTGAGAGCAAAAAGTTTTAAAAGAAAATGTTAAAATGCTGCATGATTTAAGAACAAAATAATTTTCTGCATTTTTCAGCAAAATAAGTCATCAGTGTTAGACTACATAATTGACATTGCTTAGGGAACAAACCTATGAATCTTATTAGAGACAAATTCATTACTTTATATCTACCCTTAGGATGCAGAGCTCATTGAAAGATCCTCAGGAGGCTGCAGATTAGATGATGAAATGATTTGAGGCTACAAATGGGCAGATTTGCTGTAATTAACTTGAACTAATTATTGTCAGGCATTGGATCAGACATCCTGGATGAGTTTTGAGGTCTCTTCAGTTTTCATGAAGCAAGCTTTTCACTAAGAAAAGGAAGCAACAGATTTTCAATTCTGTTCTAAAAATTAAATCAATAAAAAGTGGACTTAACTGTTATATTGACAGTTCTTTATTCATTCTATTTTATTGTCAGTCTGCAGAAATTATTGTAAAATTAGTATAGTGCTGACGGTACATTGGAGGTAAAAGCAATTTTCTAGGCAGTCTGATGGCAGACTACTTTACTTGGGCTTTTCATCCCAGGAAAAGTACTGGTGGAATGGACACTAGCTGCAAGCAAGGTCTGGCTAACCATGGTCCTCTTTCAAAAATTCTGCAAAGGATAGTACTTGCTTTTTAAAGATGTATGAGATGCCTCAGAGGCCTCTTCCAGTTTATTTAATGTTTTGAATGCTTGTTGCATTAATAGCAGCCAAAGACTGTTTTCAGAAAAGCCTTCTCTTCTTCCAGTCATTCCTAGTATGAACATGCGCTACTGGCATACCAGGCATATTACATAAGTAAAAACGTTGGAGGTGCTGTTGACCACTCCCCTATATTAAAAGAAAAGCAAGTGCATTTTCTATCCAGTGTAACTCTTTTTAGTTTTTTTAAAATCCTTATTAAAAATTGCCGGAACCCTAAAACAACCTTCCCAAAATACAGTAGATAGTAGAATGAATCAGATTTTTTGAAAGTCTGCATATTGAAAGTCATTTAATATTTTTGAATTATGGTTGTTATTCAGAAACAGTAACATGTTTTTAAATGTGTTTTTTGACAGTAGCTAAAATCGTGGCATATATTGTAGATAGAGAGTTTCAGGGATTTAGTTAAATCTCCCAGTTACAAGTTTACTTTTTTAAGCTTTTATGCCTGCTGTATTTCTATTTGCCATGTATTTGAAAGGACATTCTAGCAAAGTCTGTTTACAAGATGTGGAAGAGCAAGGACCCATAAGAACGGCTAATTTAGCAGGCATATAGAGTACATGCTTATATTTTGCCTTATGTACAGTATATTACATTTTAGTGATCATTTCTAAAATTGCATCTGCACAATAGAATAATGGACTCACTGAATCAGGTGTAGGGCATTTTGAGTGCTAGCCCCTAGTCACTGCAGGAATCCAGCTTAAAGCATCTTTGGCAGATGTTTCTCTAGCCCAGAGCTTTCTAAACTGTGTGTTGGGACACGTTAGTGTGTCGGCTGCAGTGTCTGGGTGTGTTGTGGCTGCTGCTGCCTCAGAACCTGCCAGGATTCCACGCAGGTCCTAGTGCCTGCCTTGTGCCCTGCTGTAAGAGTGTGTTGCGAAATGATGCATGTCTAAAAACTGTGTCACCAACATGAAAAGTTTGGAAAGCTCTGCTCTAGCCCCTGCTTGAATGCATCCCCTGAAAGAGAATTCAGCACCTCCCTCAGCACTGGGTTCCACTACTCAACTACCTTTACCAGTTGGGTGCTTTTCCTAACATTCAAGAAGAATCTGACTTCTTGTAACTTTAAAAAAATATTTCATGTCCTGTACTCTGACAATCAAAAGCACCTGTTGATCTGGTATGAGGCATTCCTTCAGGTCCTCGAAAAGTGCTAGTTTGCCACCCTTAGCTTTTTTTTCTCGAAGTGAAAAATACCAAAAATATCTTTGGTCTTGCCTCAAAAGACTTTTTCCCCAGTCTTCTGATGATCCTTGTTGTATTCTCTGCACCCATTCCAGTTCCTGAAATGCATGCCCCAAACTGAACCAAGTATTTGAGGTGGGATTTGACCAATGCAGAAATAATGGAATAATTATTTACTGTAATTTGGAAAGTATACTTCCATTTTTTTCACCCTAAAATTGCATTTGATAGTTTAGCAGTTACATTGAATGACTGAGTTATATTCGGTGATGAACATTTGGTAATCAGCCATTACCAAGTCAGACATCCTTCACCCTATATCTGTGCATTTTAATTCTGTTTCTTTAATGAAGAACTTTCAATTTGTCCACCGTTAAGTTTTTTTTTTTGGCACTTTCAGCCCTTTCCTCTAACCCAAGGGTCGGAAATGGCGGCTCGCGAGCCAAATGCAGCTCTTTGGCCCCTTGAGTGTGGCTCTTCCGCAGGCAGGTGTGGCGGGCGTGGCGGGGGCAGGCGCGGCAGCGAGTGTGGCGGGGTAGGCGTGGCAGCAGGCATGGTGTGCGTGGCTGTGGGCATACCCCTGGCAACCGCCTAGGCCCAGCCTCTCTTTTTCCTCTGGGGACGGGCTTCACACAGTCTCGTGAGAGTTTGGAAGCCTCCGTCTCCGGCAGCCATCTTGACGACAGGCACTTGCCCATCGCCTTAACCCAGGGCTTCCCAAACTGTGTGTTGCGACACAATACTGTGTCGCCCGGGGCCCCCAAGTGTGTCGCGTGACAAGCCGGAAGCGCTGATGAAAATGCCCTCAGTTCTGGCAGGGAGGTGAAAATCGCGTGCGCGCGCACTGTCAGGCCACCCGGAGTGGAAATTCTCCGCGCCAATCAGCTGTGCGTCGGGAAGCCCGGCAGCCTGCACGCGCGATTTTTGCCTCCCTGCCGGAACCGAGGGCATTTTCGGAGTCCCCGGAGTCTGCCCTTTCGAAGGGACAGCGGCGGTGGTGGGCCATCAGTGCTTCCGGGTTCCAGGATGCCGCTGCTGCCGCTGCCCCTTTGGAAGAGCAGGCTCTGGGGACCCCGAAAATGCCCTCGGTTCCAGCAGGGAGGCAAAAATCGCGCGCGCACGCTGCGGGGCTTCCCAGCGCACAGCTGATCAGCACAGAGAATTTCCACCCTGTCCCCCCCCACCGCACCGATCAGCTGTGCGCCAGGAAGTCTGGCAGCGTGCGCGCGTGTGGGGTGAGGCTTTTCGCCTCCCTGCCAGAACCGAGGGCATTTTCAGGGTCCCCGGAGCCTGCCCTTTCGAAGGGGCAGCCGTTGCCGCCGCAGCAACAACCTGGAAGCACCGCCGCCGGTGCTTCCAGGTTTTTGTGGGCTGGCCAAACGGCAAAAGTTTGGAAAGCCCTGCCTTAACCTCTTCGTTGCTGCTCCGCTTACTCTTTTTCTCCGTGCAAAAGCAGCACATTTCCACCCCACAGCCCTAAGTGTGCGCAATTGGGTCCCGCCCGCAAACCCCGCTCCCGCGCTGGATTCCCCACCAGCTTTACTTTGTGTGGACTGGGGGCGTGAGCGGCTCCGGAAGAGAAGCGACTGGAGCAGTCGAGCCTCTCTTTCCCTTCTTCTTCCAAACCTCCCCCGCCCCCTTCCAGAGCAATTTGTCGAAGACGCCCGCTTGCTGCTGCTGCGTGGCTGCTGCTCAACTGATCATGAAGGAACCAGGAGGGGAAGAAAAATCCAGGAGCAAATCGCCGCTTCTTCCCGTCCGCTCCCACTCCGGAGTGTGGAGCTGGACTGGGGGGTCAGGTGACAGGGCGACCCTCCCACCTTCTACCTTCCTCTCCTGGCCTGATTTCTAATTAGATTTCCCTGTGCACGTGTTCGTCACTGGCCAGTTTGCAATAGCATCTTCAAGAGTCACCCAGCCCTCTTGAAAGCAAGGTAAAGCTACAACATTGCTGGTTTATCACTACAACGAGGGCTGGAGCCTGGGTGACTCTAGAAGATGACGAGGCTGGCAGTAAGCAGATCAAGGAACGGAAAGGGGCGGCGGGTGGTCGAGACGGGGGCAGGGAAGGGTAGGGATCCCACGTGACGATGTTTACGCGAGTGTGCTTTACCTACCCACTTTTTAACATATTTGGTTCTGCTGGGGGCGGGGAAGGGATCTTGACCGGCCAGGGAAGGCGCACGGGCGGAGCTGCCTGCCTGGCACTCGGGTGCTCCGGCTGGGGTGCAGCGGGACGGGAGCATCGCCGGCGGCCTGCGAGGACCGGCCAGGGAAGGCACGCGGGCGGAGCTGCCTGCCTGGCACTTGGGCGCTCCGGCTGGGGTGCAGCGGGACGGGAGCTCCGCCCGCGCGCCTTCCCTGGCCGGTCCTTGCGGGCCACCGGCGATGCTCCCATCCCGCTGCACCCCAGCCGGAGCGCCCGAGTGCCAGGCAGGCAGCTCCGCCTGCGCAGTCGTGGCAGCGGGCATGGCGGCGGCGGGCACTGCAGCGGGCATGGCGGCAGCAGGCCCTAAGTGTGCGCGATTGGCCCCCACCTGCAAACCCCGCCCCCTTCCATGTGATTGGCCCCCGCCCGCAAACCCCGCCCCCTTCCACGCGATTGGTCCCCACCCACAAACCCCGCCCCCTTCCATGCGATTGGCCCCCGCCCGCAAACCCCGCCCCCTGGCTCTTGAGCATGTCAAAATGCCCTGGAGCATGTCAAAATGGCTCCTGGCATAAAAAAGTTTGCCGACCCCTGCTCTAACCTATCTAGAGCATGTTGAATTTTATTTTTGTCTTCTCAGTCTTCAGTGGAAACAACTGGCTGCCTTTGTCTCTGGTCAGAAGACAGGGACCTGGTTAGTATTTGTATGGGAGACTACTTGATATCCCAGGGCTGTAGGCTTGATTAGGAAGTTGAAAAAAAAATGGCAATGGCAAACTAGTTCATACTGTTGCCAGGAAGTGAGGCTTGAATCAAAGGAGAGTTTACCTTTTACAGTGTTAGCTCTCTTTCCCCATCATCTGCAGATTTGGCAGGCATTTCCTTCTTTTTTTTATAAAGACTTTATTAGAGTTTCAAAATTCAGATAAAATACAAAGTATAGAAAAGCTTGAAGAAAAAGCTAAAAGAAAAAAAAAACTAAAAAAGTGCAGAAATAACTAGAAAGAAATACAAGGAAAGTGACTTCCTACTTTCTCCAACACAGATATGAATACAAATATTAATACTTTGATATATTACTCTTAACTAAACCTTAATAAACATTACTTCTATGAAAAATAGCAATTTAATCATCAAAACCCAAATCAAAACTTCATTTTTTTCAGTTACAAGCAAATAGGCAATTCTTTAAAATTCTTTAGAAGAGAGATGATTGGGAAACCAATTTAGTTGAGATATAAAAAGGTAAAGGTTC
Organism: Charina bottae; assembly: GCA_023362775.1. Lineage (NCBI taxonomy): Eukaryota > Metazoa > Chordata > Lepidosauria > Squamata > Charinaidae > Charina > Charina bottae. The sequence goes on along the minus strand of JALMGJ010000028.1, from coordinate 886,989 downwards.
CCCCTGCACATTTGTGCAGTCGTGTCCGACTATAGTTGAGATATACAGAGCTGTTAACTTTTGTGGAAGGAGAACCCAAACTTAAAACAAGGGAACGATTAGAATTGGAAGGTCATATTTGTCACTGGTTTACTTTTGCACAATTGACAGAACGATTCAATCTGGACAAAAAGACTTATAATTTTGTTGATGAAAAAACTCAATTTGAAGTGGATTTATGTACTAATGATGAGCATGTTATTACTAAGATGTATAAAATATTATTGCAAATAATTTGGAAGATGAATATGTCAAAGATTGTATGATCAAATGGGCAAAGAATTTTGGGTATAATATCATGCTTGTTCATGGGAGAACATGTGGAACAAAGGTTTGAAATTCACGCTGAATTATAATTTGAAAGAGAACTTTTACAAAATGATGTATTGTTGGTATTTAACACCAATAAGTTGTCAAAGATGTACAAAGGGGTATCAAATGTGTTTTGGAAATACTCCCAAAGTGAAGGTACCTTTTATCACCTTTAGTGGACTTGTGGGAAGGCCAAGAAATATTGGGAGCAAATATGTATTACAATCCAAAATATTCTTAAAGTGAATATAAAGTTGAAACCAGAACTTTTTCTTTTGGGCTTGATGGACCAACAACTTGAAAGTAAATTTGGGATCTTGTTTCTGTATATGATAAAAGTGGCAAGATTTTTGTACGCATGAAGATGGAAAGATGCACAAATTCCCATAACGGAAGAATGGATGTTGAAATTATTGGAGTTGGAAGAGATGGCAAAATGGACAGCATTGATAAGAGAAAATATTGTGACTGGATTTGTTTCTATGTAGAAACTGCTTCTGGACTATTTGCAGGCATTTCCTTCCATCACCTTCCTGAAGCCATTAAATAATGAAGAGTAGACTTTAGGACCGAATGTTGTGACATGCCATTCAATGCATCACTTCATCAATGGTTGATGAGCACTCTTTGAAAATAAATTTCTGAGCCTACATTTAGCAAGAATATCATGAAATACTTTCTCAGATACCTTGCTGAAGTCAAGATACATAAATCCCACAGCATTCCCACAATCTACTAATGAAGTTTCCTGATCAAAAAATGAGATAGACTTAGTTTGGCAAGGCTTCTTTTTGAGAAATCTGTAACAATTTCTGGTTATTTATTTATTTATTTATTTTATTTATCACATTTTTCCACTGCCCATCTCAACAACGACTCTGGGTGGTTTACAAGCGAATTTAAAACAGTAAAAAATTAAATATCAATTAAAAGTGATACATTATAAAATATACATATACAAATATACTAAAAACTCTAAAATATAAAATATGAGATCTAAAACCCAAGATGGTGAGATCGCAATCTTGATAAAATTTCACGGCAAATTTCACAGGGCCTGAGCTGCTGGAGGCCATCTCAGGGTTGGTGGTGGAGTTTCCCAGACTTATGGTTCTGGGGGACTTTAACCTACCATCCCTGGGGCATGCCTCAGAGGCAGCTCAGGAGTTAATGGCCACCATGGCGACCATGGGCCTGTCCCAGATTATTCGGGACCCAACTCGGGACAGTGGCCTCACGCCGGACTTGGTTTTCTTGTCAGAGCAGTGGCAATGTGATCTGAGGGGAGAGTTAGATCTATCCCCCTTATTATGGTCAGATCATGCCCTGGTGACCTTGAGATTCTCCTACACCACCACCCTCTGCAGGGAGGCAGGACCCATTTGATCAGTCGCTACGCAGCAGGGAGGCTGGTTGTGAGACTCCCAGTATCAAAATCCCCAAACCAAGAAACCTTTCAGTCAGTTCATGCTAAAAAGATTCATTTATTAAGGACCAGAATACATGAGGCAAAGGCAAAGCTTTGAATGGCCAAATTGGCGCGCATAATTTGATATCAAGAACATCCCTCTGACATCATTTACTATCTAATTGAAAACAAGCTAGTTCCCAGTCCAGTTCAACCCCCTCCCATCAGAACGCTCGTTAACAGTCCAGGTGTCTTATCACAGTTAGCGTGAAGAAAACGGCCGAGGCAGGAATGTCAAGGGGGGCAAGCAGCTTGTTCCAATCAGCAAGGCTTTTGGCACAAAAGCAAACGCGAGTCAAGTTCTACAATGCTTGACATGTGTACCTATGAAAGCATGACAGGCGAACGGAGCTAAAGTGGAGGGAGACTGACACAGGTACAGTATCAACAATCCCAACTGTTCTCGAGAACCCAACTTCAAAAACAGGGTCTCACAGCCAGCCACTTGTGGAGCAGCGCCCCTGAAGGCCACTAGAGATTCCCAGATGACAACAGCCACTCCTCCTCCCCTGCCCTGGGATCTCGGCTGGTGCCATACCATAAACCGTAATCACTGGATTGTTTCCACAGTTCTTATACACTAATAACTTTATAGATGCTGCTGATTCTTGTTAGATATAAATGTCAAACTGACTGCTAATCTGACTGTAATTCATGTAATCATATTTTTTTCTCCTTTCTGAAGGTAGGGATAACATTTGGCTTTCTCCAGTCATCCCATAGTCCACACATTCTCTGGAATGTTCAAATGTAATATATAAAGGTTCCTGAGATAAAGGTTGTCTGAAATGCAATCTATCTAGCCCTGGAGATTTGAATTCCTTCAAGATCAGTCAGTGTAACCTGCTAAGGGTTCTGTCAACTGTGATCTTGGAATCCTTCTCCTTGAACCATATCTTTAAAATTGCCTGGTGGAAAGCATACTTGAGTCTTTTTTTAATCTTTTACCCTTTGGGCATCTTGACTGAGCAGTTGATAGTGTGTCATTTCTCTTCTTTATATTGGAAAAATACCTTTTTGTTGCTCTCAGCTCATTCTCAGATTTTGCTATCCTGATATGGTATCAGCTCTACAAATCTGAGCCACCTGTATAAACTTGACATGTCTGTATTTCCTTCTTCCACGAGTCCATTTGATTTTCAAAGTTCTACTAAGATGTTTGTGGAGACACATAGGGTGGCTTCTTCTCCTATCTTTGGTTTGAATTGTTTACAATTATGTGTTGAGTACCTTTTTAAGGAACTCTAACCCAGTTTCAATTCCTTTCCCATCTGTTTTTCCTACCATTGATTTCTGAGCAAATGTGAATACTTTTAAGATACAGCAACTCCTCCTCTCTTTTATTGCTTTTGTTCTTTTTGAACGAATTGTACAGTATATTTGATGACTGTATTCCAGTTATGGCAATCATGCCACCAGGTCTTGGTTTACAGTATATCTTTTAGGTGTATGTCGATGAAGGTAATCAGTCATCCAGGTGGAACAGTCTGTAGCTTGAATCATGTCAACTGGATTTCTATTTTCTCAGTGGAAACGTTTCGCTCCTTATCCAAGGAGCTTCTTCAGTCTGAGCAAAGTTAGTAAGGGAATCCTTAAATATGTTTCTAGGTGGCTGTGTGACCTTGCACCTGGGGCTACGTCATGGTTATTTTGAGATGTTATTTCTAAGTCCCTTTATCATCTAAAGGAGGATCGTTAAGATTACCATGCTGCTGTTGAGCTTGCGAAATGGTCTTAATCTTCCTAGGCACAGAAGACAAAGCAGGAAGGAAGATAGAGAGGGATGTGTCATGATTGGAGGAGATGGTGCAGGCACTACTTGAATTCTATGGAATAGCGCAGCCCACTTTTTTTCCTGAAACATTTGTCACTCTCGCTTTCCTGTGTTTTCCTCACCTTCAGCATCACCATGACATGTACTCTTGGGCTAGTGAAAGCCACATTAGTTATATGTGATGTCCAAATGTATTCCCTTTTCTGGCACAATAACTTAAACTAGTACATTAACACAATGGAAATTAATTTCTGCTCAGTTAGTAGTGTTCAGTGTAATACCTTTGATGTTCATACAAGCCAGCCCTCCTGGCAATCTGTAGGCCTAAGTTCTAGTGCCTGCTGACACATATGCTGCAACATACTGATCTGCAGGGATTTCACTTCTGAGGTTTCCAAATATTTCTCTAGACCAGCTGTTCTCAGACTTTTTGGTCTAAGGCCACTTTACATTCTTAAAAATGATTGAGGAGCCCAAAGAGCTTTGGTGCATGTGGGTTATATCTATCAATATTTACTGTACTAGAAATTAAAATTGAGTCATTTTAAAATATTTATTTGACTTCACGGACCCCCTGAAAAGGTCTCAGGGAGTCAGCCCTTTGAGGTAGTCCAGACAAGAAACACAAACACTACCTTTATTGTAAGGTTACAGTAACAGAATCCTGCAAGTCTGAAAGCATTTCTTCCTTCCTTTACTTTTACTTTCCCAAAAACTAGGGAGGGTCCCTTATGAGATGCTTCCCACACCCCTTTTCCTTCTGTGGGCTGAAATACCTTTTGTATGATGATTGTCTAGGCTGTGGCTCTTCCTCCTGTCTCCCAAGGTCATTCCCACAGACCATTACACAGGGATCCTGAGGGTCCCCAGACCATACTTTGAGAACCACTGCTCTAGAGGAGTTCACTCTTCCTCCCAACTCACACATGCCAGACAGTTTTCTTGTAGTTTGACTAGCAAACTATGGAACTCCAGATAAGCATAACTGAACAGATGTCAAACATGCTAGAAACCCATTCTTCCTAACTGAAGTTATTATATAGTCTTTGGAGTGCTTCTAGGAAGCACAATTAGCCTCATAATAAAAAAAATTACCCATGCAAACTTTGTAACAATCAGAAAATATAAGCTGAAACTTGCCCTATTTTCACCAACTATCTTACTCAGATTTGTTCTCTGGCTAAATTTTCCCCACCAAGAATTTAGAAACAGTTTGGCAATTAGTTACTTTGCAGGATTGACAGTGATTTGATCTTGGTGTGTCTGGAAATTCCTTGAACGTGTCTGCAGGTGAGGAAAAACAATTAATGTGAACATACAAGCAACTGTCAGTATGTTGAAGCCTGTCCAGTTCACAAACACTACAGATAGATGAAAGCATTATATATTTTCACAGCGCACTTAGAGCTGGAAATAGAAAATAGAAATTCAAACATTCAGCTTAATTTAACAGTATTTAAAATTCTCTCTGCAATGCAGAGCAGACCATTACAATTTTTAAGAAAATCTTCTTTGATTCAGAATAATATTAAAGAAAAGCTAGCAGTTCTGTGTTTTTTACAAGTTAGCTGAATTATTGAAGCTTGTAGAATGTTTACTTTGGTGATGGAGACAGAATTTGCTGATGGCAAAATGAACTAGAAGTGAATGTTGACATTCTTTCTATTTGGAGGAATCATGCTTAAGAATAATATTCCTTTAACAACAAGAAATATACATTTTGTATGATTTATCACTAAATCAGGACAAAGTAAGAGATGAGAATGGAGGTTGGATATCTTTCACTACCCCCTTAACCACATTTAACATTTGTTTTCTGAGGGCTATATTTTTCAGTCAACTGATTAAAAGGAGACATTTAAGCCACTGAGTCCAATTCCCTGTTCAGTGTAGGAATCCAAATAAAAATATCCCAACTGTCTAGCTTTGGTTTCAGCAGAAACAAATCTTTGGTAAATTTGCTCCACTCCCAAATTGCTGTCTCTGTTAGGAGCTTTTTTCTAACATTCAGTTGGACTCTGTTTTATAATTTAGGATTTCCTGCTCTGCACCATGGAACAATGGGCAACAGGTCTTGACCTTCTTCTGTGTGACATCTTTTTAAGTATTTCAAGAATGCTATACATCCTCAGTCTTTTCTTCTCAAATTAACTATTCCCAGTTCCTTCTATCACTTTTCATATGACTTAGTTTCTGGTTCCCTGATGATACTTATTATCCTTTTATGAATCTGGTCCAGTGGAATTGGTCATTGTAACTGAGGTAGCATCTAATCAATGCATGTGGAAATAATTATTTCATTGATTTGTAAACTATACTTTGTTGATGCAACATCTAATTGCAAATTCCCTTTTTTGCAGCCATGCTACATTGCTGACTTGTATTTAGTTTGCGATCAATGGTTTTCTGAGATCTGTTTACTAGTACTGCTACTAAGACAGATGTCCTCCATCTTATACCCGTGCATTTGATTACTTTTTCCTCAGTGAATAATTTTAAATTTCTCTCTGTTAAATTTCATTCTCTTATTTTCAGCCTATTTCTGAAATGTTTTGGGTCATCTGCAAATTTGATAATATAGAGCCAGAGTGGTTATGGTGTTCAACCACAAAAGCTCATTGGTCAGAAGGAGTCTGGTAGCATCTTTACAGACTAGCAAAATTTTATTAAAAGGCATATGTTTTCATGAGTTACATTTCACATAATCAGAAGTTGTAGCTCATGGACTTCCGGTCGGATTTGCAGCGCGACAAGTCCGAACTTCTCAGAGTGTTGAGAACTCGGCTAACTTTTCCCTGTTTGCGGTGGTCCCCAGAAGGTGAAAGACCACCAGTGTCTCCCCCTGGAGAGGGGGGAGCCAGAAGATTGCTCATTGAGCCGTTAAGACTGCTCCCCTCTGCTCCTTCGGCTGTTTTCCACCACGGAGGGAACAGGGGGTGGAAGCGGAGAGAACGGCAAGAGAAGCCAGCTAGCTCTGCAGGGAACTGTAAGTCTCCTAATAGAGACGCAAGCACAAGAACCGACTCTTAGATCACTATTATTTTATTTTTCTTTTTAGATTACATTGACTTATTACTATCTAAAGTCTATCTTTGGACAATGCTCAAAATGTTGGTAATTTTTTTTTGCTTTCTTTGCTGTGATATTTGTGGTGGAAGATTGAGATGGATTTTGCATTTTGAAATACAGTGAAACGTCTTCATTTTTTTTTATTGTACTAGAGTGGTTTGCCTCCCATTTGAAAGTAGAAACTTTCTTCAAAACTTTTTATTGGATTAATGAATAGTGACTTGAAAATCTTTATATACAGTGTTTTTTTTATTGAATATATTTCATTGGATTAATTATTAGTGAACCTGTTTCTTTTTCTTTTTTCTATAGTGGCTGAATTTTTTTTTCTTTTGTATCGAATATAAACTGTTTGAAATACTTTTCTCTTTCCTATTGTTGTATATTGGGCTTTTTTTTAAAATAGCCCTTTGAATTTAGACAACAATCCATTTTTTTATATTTGAAACTTATTAGACCCTGTTGGTAATTTTCCATTTGAGTGGAGTAACTGTTTACCCTCCATCTGGGAAATTCATTTGTTATGTCTGCAGAAGCTACTGTGTGCTAGAGTGTGGAGGAGACGTCACGGAATTTTACAGTATTGAGCCAGTAGAGGGAACAAAGGGGGGGGGAATGGCAAATATAATAGGGGAATTAATTCAAGATTTTAAACAGGAGAATAGAGAGGTATTTCAGGAATTTAAAGAAACACTGAAAAATCTTATGCTTGATATGCAGGGTCAGATACAAAGGATAGGATCTGAGCTAGAAGTAGAGAAAAGGGAGAAAGAGATTTTGGGTACCTTGTTACAGCTGAGAGGAAGGGAGAGAGATTTGAGTCTAGAGATTGATAAATATTTTGGAGTTGATTTATTTAGTGCCGGACAAGGAGAGGTTCAGAATAGGTGTGGTGTCGGACAGGGAAAAATCCAGAGAAATGCCTTGACATTTTGTATGGAACAGATGACAAAACATATTATGTATTATAATTTTGGCGTGACTTGAACAGAAGATCTTAGGGGAAGACATGAAGGGATAAAAAGTCATAAGAAAACCACGGACTCTAACTGGAAATAGATTATTTTATGAATGCAAATTAAGTTTAAACTAGTAATATAATTGTTGGGAATATTAAATATTAAAAATTGATATAAGAGGATGTATTAAAGATATATATAAAAATTTGATATTTTAAGTGAAGGATACAAAGTTCTAAAATCAGAGATACAAATACATGTTGATGTTATAGATTAAATTTAAATTAGAACTTTTTTAAGGGGATATATAAAGGGAATATATTTTATTAGAATTAGATGTATAAGGATGTAAAGAAAATAGGGATTTAAATATATACTTTAATGTGAAATGTATTATAAAACATAAATGCTGACTGAGTTCAAATTAGAATTAATATTGTTATTGTTATTGTTAAGAATATTAAAATAAAAAAATTGTTATAAGATGAATTATTTTGAATGTAGATGTTGATGTGAAACATATAATAAATGAAGATTAAGTTCAAATTATTATTATTAAAAATATCAATGAAAATTGATATAAGGTTATGTATTAATGGAACAGGAAGCTATAAAAACCTGTTAATTAATTAAATGTGCATGAAGATGTAGAATATAGTATAAATGTGGTTTAAATATAGATTATGTTTAAACTAGAATTGTTTTTGTGGATATATATAAATAGAAATATATTTTAGATTTTCTTTTTATGTATAACTCAAGAAGATTGGACTTTACCAAGGATATGGATATGAATGGAAGGATTGATCAAAAAATGTCAAAATGATATATTTAAATGAAAAGAGAACTTAAATTGTTATTACTTCAAGGAGTGGAAACCGCAGATGGACTATTGAAGAATTGTAAGAAGGGCGAAGTTTATATGAAGATTAGAAGATTAGAATATAGAAATTAAAATGTATTAGACAAAGAAATGTTCTTGTGTATTGTATGAAAGACTAACATTTAAAGCAAAATATTGTACTTAATGACCAGAGATAGATTGGAAGTCATCTATTTTTCATACTTTCTTATGTTTATTACCTTACTTCACTTTTTCTTTTTCTTTTTTTTCTTTCTTTACTTTGTATTTCTATTTCTTTTTCTATCTTGAACTTTTTAATATGTATTTTAAAATTTAATAAAATTTATGAAAAAAAGAAGTTGTAGCTCATGAAAGCTTATTCCTTTTAATAAGATGTGTTAGTCTGAAAAAGTGCTACCAGACTTCTTTTGAGTTTTGGCTACCATAGACTAACACCGCTCTCTTTGTACAATGTCTATAGAAGCTCATTGTGTGACTTTGGACCAGCCAATCTCAGCCCAATCTGCTTCAGAGGGCTCTACTATGGGGAAAAATAATAGGAGAGAGCACCATGTATGCTTTGAGGTTCTGAATGAAAAGTAGGATATAAATCAAATACATACAGTAAATAAGCATTCCACTTAATCAAACTGGGGAATGCTGGGCACGGGACTGAATCTTGTGGTATCTTATGTGATATTTCACTCTAGTTTGATGAAGAATAATTGATGAGCAATTTTTGAACCAGCTATGTATCCACTTCACTGTCATGCATACAATGTTGCTAAAATCACATCTTATAGAAAGTCCCCACCCTTTTACAGGTAAAAGATGCAGGGCAGATTGCAAGTTGGAAAGAGGTTCCAACTTGCATCAAACATGTACAAGGACTGACTTTATATAATTATCAAAGATCATAAATATCAGTCTTAAAACACACAGAATGTATAAAAAAGCTTAGTGCAATACTCACTAGATATTTTCCTATTTCCAGTAGGATAATTGTGCCTCAAACAGATTTTTCTCTCTCTCAGTGCCCTGGATCCTTTCCTTAGTTGGTCCCTGAGGATCCCAAATGCTCTTTCTTCTAAATTTCCCCTGGAATCCTGCTCACTCTTTCTCAGGTTTGGATTTTAAATAAGCAAATACTTTTCCTCACCTGAATAAGGTGGGTTTTGGGGAGAATCCCTTCCTTTGTCATGCCAGCCATGTCTTTTGCAACATGCTAAAGATCATGTCTGGGAGACACCAAATTCCGTATTCCTGAGATCATCTGTACTTCTTGTAAGTGCTGGATGGCATCATAACAGGTAGTATCAAGTCAAATACAACTGATTCCCTTGTGCTTTCCTCTATCCATCGAAGGAGAAAACTGTCAGCAAGACAACTTTGTAATTTCCAGAAAGGACTATGCTTGGCTGAATTTGTCTCCCAACAGATGTTGGAATAATTAAAGTCTTTGTCACTATTACTTTATGGCTGTTTGGAAGATCTGCAGTTCTAAGTATTTTGCTGCATAACACTGGGGATAGATGTATGTTCCTGCAGATTAACATATCAAAATACAAAATAGGGTGGTATAAGGTAATAATATTAAATACAAGAATCCCAAAAGTTACAGAATCATGAATCTATTCATAGTAAATGTAATTTTAAACAGCAGCATGACATTTAAAGGAGACCTAAATTTAAGAAGGCCCTGAAGATATGGTTTTTCTCCCAGGCACTGGCCAGGATGGTATATTAACCTGTTATAATTACAGAGCTGTGCATCTGGCCCCTGGTACAGTATATTTTATCATGTTTAATTATTTTATCACTTTCATTTGTATTTGAGGTTTTTAATCCTCATTATCTGCCCACAGTTGCTTGGTAAGTGGACAGCCATATGAATTGAACAAATAACTAAGTGGTAACTGGAAGAAAAATATCTGGATACCGAAAAGGAAAATCCATCAGAACACCCAGCTGAAATGAAATACAACTTCAATTGTGGTCATTGGTACTGAAAGCAGGTGGTAAAACAAGGGCAAAATAAAAATAGGCTGTTTAGCTTCAGAAGAGAATGCAAACCACCATTCTAGAAGATTTCACCTAAATCAGAACTAAGGGTGTACATGAAATAGAAAATACATCTAGTTTCAAGATCAGAACAGAACAGCCTACTTGAAATGTTCTAAAAAGAATGTTCTGAGCTGGTTGCAGTCTATGGGAATGATTTTGGGAGACAGGAGGAAGAGCTGCAGCCTACACAACTGTCATGCAAAAGGTATCTCAGCCCACAGAAGGAAAGGGGCGTGGGAAAATCTCAGAAGGGATCCTCCCTAGTTTTCTGGAAAGTAAAAGTAAAGGAGGGGAGAAATGCTTACAGACTTGCAAGACTGATGTCAGCCCTTTGAGGTAGTCCAAACAAGAAGCACAAACCATGAGTACTAACACTACCTTTATTGTAAGGTTACAGTAACAGAATCTTACAAGACCTCCTGTCTCCCAAGGTCATTCTCACAGACCATTACACAATCTGACAGAATAAAACTCAAAACAGCTCAATGTTCTATCAGAACAAAACTCTATTATATGCATAACAGCATCACTAATCTCATCTATAATTTTTTAACTGGGTCTGGCCTTTTGGTTTGAAGTAACATCCACCTGTGATTTGGACCTGCAATACAAGGTGATCTGGTGGATACAGAAGCAGATCTTCCTCAGTCTTGCCCCACCCCCATGAGTACATATGAAAGTGAGACATAAGATGTATGCACTCCACTATGACTGGACCAAATGTCTGAGATAACGGGGGTACTTGTGATCATGATCTATTGCTTGCAGAAATCCCAATATCCTGAGTCATTTTGGAGTTGGGCAGCCTAGAAATTAATGGGGGATACCATGAAAACATTGTAAAGTGTTTTGCAGAAGGAAACTACTTACCAGAAGATGCAGAAGGCGAACTATTTACCAGAAGGCAACCAGCCCCCAGAATGCCTTCTACTTTTCAAGTGGGATGTTTGTGGGTCTCAATGGATTCCTTCAAACAGCTATTATGCTAGTGACTGATGTTTTACTTTGCAGCATGCCAGCTTCCTATTTAATATTTTTAACTGAAAAGGCACCAAGGGAACTGAATGGCAGCACACTGTCATTCTCTAAATTCATTAAATTCTTTAGGCATTGGACTCTACTGTCAAGTCAAGTATTTTTATTATGGTCAAGGACCAGTACAGAATAAGTCAGTACACTTGTACCCAAATGTGCAGAGTTGGGTTAATGAAAACCCAAAGAGCTCCAATTTCTTACCTATTGCTTTAGGCCAGGATGACACAAAATTGTCAGTGAGAATCTGAGATGTCAGACCTACAGGGGCCAAGTATATTTTGGCCAATATGATGTAAAACCAAGACATTGGTCTTGGTCCTACTGATTCCTGCCTCATGGCAAAGAACTGCATTTGAGACACAGCAGGGGACTTGAAATATGTTCCTGAGAAATTTGGTCTGAACTCTTTCTAGGGGAGCAAAAGAGTTATATGGATCTAACTAGGTACGAAATAACAGCTATGCTCTAAATTTAGGTGAGCACACTCAGCGTGCAACTGGGATAAATAAAGTCCCTTTACTGGAGAGAAGGGATTGCAGTGCTGCTGCAGCTCTCTGGGTGGTTTGGACTGCATATTCTCTAGGTGTTCTGTGTGAGGTCATGGCATGAGAAACTATGCCTAGTTATTTAAGCGATTTAACCTGCTCAACAGGATAATTATTTAAAGTCCAAACTTGTCTTCTGGGCAGTTTTGCAAAGACCATCACCTTGGTCCTATAGTTAATTTCCAGAGTTTCAGAAACTTAATGACTGGCCAATGCTCGATTGGCTCTTCTTAGGCCAATCAGAGTCTGGGAAAGTAACACTGTGTCATCCGCATATAATAGGACTAAGATATGTTTCTCTGCTAGTGTCAGTGGGTGATGGGAAAAGTCATTCATCCTTAATGCAACCTAGTGCATTAATATAGTAGTTAAACAAAAATGGGGCAAAAATATAGCCTTGCCTGACTCCTCTATTAACAGGGATCTTGTTGGTATAGTGTCCTTGGTAGCTATATCTAACTTATGGTGGTTTTATCATAGAGTTTGTAGATAAGTAGTAGCAGCAACAGTAGTAGCAGCCTGTAGTTTGCAACACAGGCTGGGCCTATGAATTGGGTCAAAAGCTGCAAAGATTGAAGTCCATGATTTGGAGGTATAGTGTTGTAGGATTAAGGCATGGTCAAAGATAGAGCAGCCTGTTCTAAATCCAATTTGTTCCTTGGCCAATTTGTTATCTGAGTCCATCCAGTCCAGGAGCTTAACAGCAAGGTGCTTAGCATTTATCTTGCTGGTGATGCTGAGGAGGCTGATAGGTCAGTAATTGGCTGGCAAGTTCTGATTGCCTTTTTTATAATTGGGAACTATTAAGACAAGGCCCCAATCTTTCAGAATAATCACTTTGCAGTCAATAAATGTGAACAAAAAAGCAAGTACTGGTCCTCCCTCCCCCAAGTCCATCTTGGTGTATAGGATCGACTGCATCTGGACCAAGCTTCTTCAGCAGAGTACTGAAGTTTTAACACTTGAAACAATTTTGAGATGAGTAGGTAGCAGAACAGTTGTAAGCTAGAACATCTGGGTTGAAGTTTCAGGTTTCAATTTCTTAGTTCATCTTCTTCAGCCATGAACTCACAAACTGATTGGAAGTGAAGCTTAGCTGCTTTTTTTAGCCTGCCCCTTCCATAAAATACAGGGTATTTATATGGTTAAAAAGTTCCCACTGTTTGTTTTATATCTCAGATTTAACAGTAAAATGAGAAGTTTGTCACTCTTGGATATCCTTAAAGCACCTAGCACCTACATATGTGTATTTGGTTTTTCTAAAAATTCTGGTTGATGTAGATTCCCATTTCTTGATGAGATCTGACAGCTCAGCACAAATATTAGTTGCCTTGTGACCTAATTTTTATGAACTTGAAAGAAACAACCCTAATATAATTTCCATTGAAGTCACTCTTTAATAAATACTGCCCCCCCAACAAAGCTCTGTTTAAAAAATAGATTATTCAAACTGCTTTTAAACAATTAGTTATTTGAAAATTTTAATTGGAGAAGATAAACCTGTAGAGAATCTAATGGAGGCACAACTCTTCCACACTCAAGATTATCTATCTGTCACCCGATGACCCATATTCTTCACACTACGTTTTAATTTTTGTACCAATTATACTGTATATGGATAATTCCTATTAGCATATTTATGGTCATTGCTTCATATTTATTGTCTGCACAACTCATTAATCTTCATCTAGTGTGTGGGGCTGACAGCTCAATCTATTTTGCAATCTTTGAGTTCCAGCCATATCCAAAAAGGGCTTTGTTTCCATGTAAATAAACTGTGTTTAGGATGAGAGAACAATGGTGCATCATACAGTGATTGACACAAGCCAGGGCTGCTAATCAAAAGTAGATTTTATTACCAGATGAGTCAAGTGCATTATGGGGCCATTGTTCTAGTGCTGTCAGGCCAAGAGCGGATGTGGTCAGTCACCTCCTCAAGATAGATTGATTGTTCTCCAAGATTACAAAGAGTCGCCTTATTATCCAGACCAGACAACAGGGCAGCTCTCTCCAAACAGACACCTTTTGCAAAAACTGCCTATGCTTTCAGTTGATTTGAATTGCTAATACATAATCTGTCTAGCACAGATGTGCAATGAATATTGGGATGTTTTGCATGTCAGTTGAGGAGGTTGAAAGATGGGGTGATGATTATTCAGTGATGGCTACTGGACGTTTGCCAGCAGTTGAGCTCTAGCACTTTTTGCTGATACTAATCAGATCATCTTCCAAAGCATCTTTCCTTTTGTCAGTTCAGGGACAATATATGTAAGACCATAACATAGCCTTGTCCTGCTCTTCCAGTTAACACAGTTGTCAGGAATTTTATGTTTGATCTAATGTTTTTTAAAAATGTATTTCTGTCTCAGAAAAAAATCTGAGAAATAATAATAATAATAATATGGTAAGTAAATTAACTACTCTGGTTTATTTTAAAACTTGTTTTTATTGGAAGAAACAAAAATGTATATTCAGGAACTTCTTAATGGTATCTTGTTTTGCAAAAAGATGTGGCATGTTAACAATAGCCAGAGGGATTTTTATTAAAGCTTTCTATAAGTCCAAGTTTAGGACACAGTAATAACAGATGCTATTACAGCAAGAAAATATGGTAAAGAGAGCATCAAAGAAGAGAGAAAAATAATTGTAGAATCTTCTATTATTATTACACACCAACTGCTTACTTTGTAATATCTTCAGAGCTGTCAACTGATTAAATAATATTTAATTAGTTAATTTATTTACTTTTTTACCAATGAATAAATTAATAGATTTAATATAAATATTACTAAAATTCCAGTAGAAATACAAAATAACTTATAATAAGGTATTAATCAACAAAGCACCACATTCTTTGAAGGGAAGGCCATATTTTAACATATCTTTGTTTCTTGCTGTTTTTATGTTTTTTGGTTTTGTATGCTGCACATAGTCCACTGGACTTGGGTGGCCAATAAATGTAAGTAAGTAAGTAAGTAAGTAAGTAAGTAAGTAAGTAAGTAAGTAAGCAAATAAATAAATAAATAAATAAATAAATAAATAAATAAATAAATAAATAAATATCTTGTTGCAGCAGCAGACCAGGACTACAATAGTCTTTAAAAATGAAAAGTGTATCTTAAACTTACAGTATTCACTATAGTATTCACATAAGGCAGCTTCATATATAAATAAAATATCCCTAGAGTGTACATTACTTGTTATAAGGTTAGTGTTATACTTCTTTTCCCTCCCTAGATTCATCCTTTGAAATTATCATGAGGAATTGTGCATTATGCAGATTAAAAGAACTATCTGAGTGCAGCCTTGGGAACAGTGTTATCCATTTTGGATCACTTTTGTATATGACATTTGACAAATTCCAGGGAAGAGCAGTTGAATGTCTCTTGGAATAAACAATATGTCTTTTATATGCAGATTAAAAAAAGATTTATGGAACAATGTCTAATGTAGCTAATACTCATACTCTAGATGACAAAGTATTAGAAACATTTTTTTTAGATTACGGAAGTGGGCTGAAAATAACAGAATGGAATTTAATGGAGATAAATGCAAATTTCATCAGTTAGGAAAAAGAATCAAACACAGGCATAGGATGGAGGATATCTGGTTTGGTAACAGACCTGTTCTCTAGTATCGCAGTGTGTAGGACAAAGTTTAAGAGAACTAAAGTTATAGAAAGGCAGGATCTTGTTTAGGAAACATTCCCTAATAGGAACAATTTGATAATGGAATTATTTACCAGAGGAAATGATGCATTCTGCTTTGCTGGTTGTGGTCAAGCAGGGATTGGACAGCCCCCTTTTGGGGGATGCTTTATTTCTTTTATTTAGTTTTTAAAATATTGTCAAAGACCAAAAGAAAACAGAGATACAATTTAAAACTATAAGCAAAGTGAGGA
This sequence comes from Charina bottae, assembly GCA_023362775.1. NCBI lineage: Eukaryota > Metazoa > Chordata > Lepidosauria > Squamata > Charinaidae > Charina > Charina bottae. Next base: position 870,979 of record JALMGJ010000028.1, on the reverse strand, counting down.
ATTAAGTTGGGGATGGTAGCAATTATCAACTTTTTAGGCCAATGTAGGTAATCAAACCATGCAAGCCAAGGCATGATTCAAACCTACAAACTTTTGACAGCAATTGCACTAAGTAGAATTGAACAACTTTTGTAGAAATTTTAATTGACTTTTTCACTAGTAAAAACACACAACCTCTATTTCAGGCCAACCTGTACATTTATTAAGGAGGAGGAATATTAATTCAGAGTGCCAAGAGTGGTAGAAGAGAAAGCACAAAATGTGCAAGATGATGATTTTGTCTGAGCATAAACAGAGGCACTCTAAATATGGGATGTTCCTGAATCTCCCCTTCAGCCCCTGTTGTTCTGCAGGTCCGGGTCAACGACTCTGTTTGACCTCTAAGATAGCTTTCCCTGGTCTAAGCATTAATAAGGGTTTGGGCTGAGGGGCTACACTTTTTCCTTCTAAGAGGAAATAAACTTACCAGCAGGGATAGATCAGGGACTCAACCCATAACATTGGTTGCAGCCAGTACTTGAAGTAACAAATTCTCATGTGGGCCTTTATGGAGGCAGAACCCAGTTCCATCTGAAGAAGTGCATTTTGCACAGATTGAGGAACATGAAGCATAGCTGTTATAAATTTTGAATGGATTGCTTCTAGGGCCATTATATCTTTACAGGTGCAAAGTTGCATGCCACATAGCAGAAAGCTTAGCTCCTTGGCTCTAAATTATTTAACTGCCGCAGGGACAAAGTTATTACTGTTGCAATTAGCAAATCTAATTATAGCATTGGAAGCCTTTGGGTCATGCATTGTAATTTCTCAAAATTGTTGTTTCCAAGTGGTGAAAAATTGAAAGTGGATTCTTCACTATTTGAAAACCTTAATCTGCTCAATTTGGTTCTCATTGATTTTCCAATTATGGTAGCAGTTGGTACATGCCTTAGTGAGTAAGACCATCTTCACTTAAAGTAATTAATTTCTAGGTTTTGGTTGTGGCAGAATGTTACTAGCACTTGGAGACTCTGCCAAAGGCCAACCTGAGTCGAGGAAAGAATGATGGCATTGTTACTGTACAGGAGGATAGAAATAATTGATGGCAATGGGGGTGGTATTGAGATTTTGAGAGAGCCTGTATTATGGAATTAATGTAAAAATTAAATAGAAAAGGCACAAAGAAACATTCCTATTTGATTTCCTTAGTGTGGGGACTGGTGCAGCATCTCTCTGCTGGCAGCACATTTAATCTGCACATAGGTGTTCTCATACAGCATCATAATCAACAAGAGTAAACAGCAATTTGCTTTGACAGCTCAATATGAACCTGACGCTTTAGCAGCTGCTAAAATACCTGCTATTATTAATACTGAAAAATTCAAGTTTAGATTTTAAATCTACTTTCTTTTTTGTCAAAAGTTAAAGGAATAGTTCAAAATTTCTATAACAAATATACAAGAGGTTTGGAATCAAAAACTGGAAACTCTGGTCCTTCCAAACCAATGGACTCAAGTCTTGAAGAATATGAAGTTTATGTCCTGTGGTTTAAAGATGAACTTAATCTACCCAAAGATTGTTATTCGTATTTATTGAACACTTCGAAAGAGCAGGTGTGTACATTCAGGCCATCATTATCAACAGGCACAGAAATACCAATCTATGGTTGATTCATCAGCTATGGTCACTTCTGTATAGGATAACATAGCCACAGAAATCCATACATTGATAACCTCAATAATCATAATGTGGGTCAACCTTTGAGGTTAGCCAGAAGATTCAGATAGTGCAAAATACCACAGCTGTGTTGCTAAAAGTTCATTCTCAAGCCAAATTCAAGGTACTTGTTATGACATACTGTACAAAGTAGTACAAGGTTTAGAACCTGGATATCTGGAGGAGCTCCTCAAGAGTATTGCATTTGTCAATATTTTGGTGTGCAACAACTCTAAAGAGGGCAGGCTTGGTACAAGCACCTTAATTTGTAGACTTCCAATCAGTTTTTGATTTGATTCCAAGAGAGAGGCCATGGGAAAAATTAAATCTCAGGACCTCTTCCCACTTTTAAAAATTATGGAGGACCCCAAAAGAGGGGGGTTGTTTGTATGGGTTATATTTATCAATATTTACCATATTAAAAATTAAAATTGATGCAATCACTGCCGCTACCACTTCTCACAATCGTTTGATGGGATTTTAATATTGTATTATTTTTCAACATAGGCTGGCAAATAATTTTGATTTTGCAGACAGAGGTCTTTGGGGACCCCCAAGAGTCCTAGGACTGCACTTTAAGAATCATTGCTCTAGAGAATAAGGAAGATAACCTTAACAGAAATATGCAAGAACTGTTACTTAGGCAAAGGGGCTGAAACATTTGTTAAGCCTTGAGAAAGGAGTTAATATTCAGAAGTTGAAGAGACACCTCCCTGATTCACTGGTGTATAAGAATGGGGGGAAGATACAATACAATCAGACTTTCAGGCTTCTGTTATAGCCATTCTCAATAAAGTAGTTCTAGCCTTTCTGTGGAGTTGATTTTCTGGTCTGGTCTATTTAGTATGGCTGACAGACTTTTTATTCTAACTCCTCATTGAGAGTTACATGCTCCCTCTGGGGGTATCTTTCTAGAGCTCTTGTCAATAGGGGTAAGGCCTTCTAGCCCCTCTACTTTTCAATCTGTGTATTAATTCAATAATTCAGGCCTTCATGTCTTTTGCTCATCACTCCCCAGTGTTAACAGATTGTGCAATTCCAGCTCTGTTATATATAGATGATGTAGTAATTTTGTCCATTTCCCCGGTGAGAATGAGAAGGGCACTAGCTATTCTATGCTGGCACTGCTGGCTGCTAGCCAACAAGATAGCAAGCTGGATGTCTGCCACAGTTCAGTGATAAGCTAGCTCAGGCAGAACTTTTAGAAAAGAATCCTTTTTACCAGTATCTTAAAATGGCAGCTGTAAACCTAGTCACAAGCTTGGCACAGGTTGACATCAAGCATCAAGCAAAGCAGCGACAAATCCAAGGGAAAAGACAAGAAACACAGTGAGGTGGAATCCAGAGTTCAAAGCACAGCACAATAAGGTAAACATGACAGAATTTAGTATTGAAAAGTTGTTCTCAACTTCTGCTGCCAGGGAGGGAGGCCAATAAATCAGCCAGGCTGAGCCTCCACCCAACACATAGCTGTGGCAGTTTACTCCTCAGTAGGCTTGTTTGTTTTGTTGTACCCAGCTAGCTGGGGAAAAGGTAATCATGACTGGGGAAGGCAATGGCAAACCACCCCACTATAAGTCTGCCAAGAAAACGTCAGTGAAAGCGGCGTCCCTCCAAAGGGTCAGTAATGACTCGGTGCTTGCACAGAGAAGGCTTGTTTCTTGGCAAGTCTCCTCTTGGTACATCTCTCAGTTTTGCTCTTGGATGCTGAAACATTCTTACAGACCTCTGCTTAGGACTGGGAGTCTGAGAGGCTGTCAGTGGGTGCAGGAAGGCTATCCTGGGGTCTTGCTGAAACTGTCTCAGCCAGAGTTGGCTCCACCACTACTGGAATTGCCCACACCCAGACTATTGTCCTTAGATGCCCCTGACTCTACTTCCTCCCCATTCTCCTCAGAGTACATGTCCAGCAGGGCCGTAACAGTGGCTTTCTTCTGTTCAAAGAACTTGTAATTATTATAACCCTAGTTTTACTTTTTGCATGACACTATCATAGGATGCACAAATGGCACATTAATGGTATCCCAATAGAGCAGGTGTGTACTGGTATCTTGGGGTATAGTTCCAGGCCTCTTTATCTTGGAGTGCACATTTTCCATATTAGGCACAAGGTTGCCAGCTATCTTGAGATTTTTCCATTCAAAGAAAGTATATTTTATTCCTGCAGTCTATAAGGTTTTTCTAGAGTCGGGTGAAAGAGAGATTCTTCAGGTCTATTTATAATGACAGAAGTAATAATTTTGGTTCTTGTATCCTGGTATAACCAGCAGTACAATAAAAAGTGTACACAAGTGTAGGACACAAGGGCTCATTAAAAAGTATATTGTTAAAGTTTCCCTGTGGGACAATTGTAGGAAGTATGTTGAGAAGTGATAATGAGAAAGTTCGAAGGAACTTTGGAATCAATACATATGACTAAATTTTAGCTGGTTGACTGGTATTCCCAAATCCTCCAGAAAAGCATTGTTGGGGAGAAGTCTCAAGTCTGCCTGTCGATCTCAATCTGTGTTCTTTGTTTAACAGTAGAAAGGATGTCTTCATGTTGTAAAGAAGAAAATTGAGCGACAGACCAACAGACTTGCCTCACCCATTTATGCTGAAAATGTGATGTAATATTAAAGGACCTCTCTCCCCTTCTTTATTTTTATTAACACTAGAACCTTTGGTGATCTAAATACATCAAGAGTACAGAATCCCAGGAGTTAAACTAGCTGCACAAGAGCATAGATTTAAATTATTTGTTGATGGTATTTATTAATATGATTAAATGGATGCAAAATTTCAATACAGTTATAGAGATGGAACACTGGGAATTTCAAGGGAGAAATTCACCTTGAATATTATAAGCGCAAACTGGCATAAGATGTTTTATCTCTGGAACATCACTCCAGTCATAATTGCTAAAATGAGTGGCTCCTTTTCTGTGAAATGCTGGAAATGCAATGAAAAGATTGGATTTTTCTTGCATATGTGGTGGCAATGTCGCAAAGGTCAACAATATTGGAAATCATTGTAGAATGGAACAAATCTTGAAAGCCATAATCCAATTTCAACCTGAGATATTTTTATTAAACCTCACCAGACCATATATTCCTTCAAAATACACTGAACCGGCATTGTATTTCATAACAGCTACAAGACTTATTTATTTATTTATATATCAAATTTACATAGCTGCCCATCTCACAAGAAGTTACTCTGGGCGGTGTACAATAAAGATATAAAACAGTAAAACATGTCAAAAAAAACAATCATTATTAAAAAGTTAAAAAAGCATATAACACACAAGAAATTAGATTAGATTAATGCACAAATACAGCACTCGTCTGTAGCTCTTAAAGCCATCTGCATCTCTTCCTTGGATTGGATAGCTGCCCTCTATAGCTATTGCATCATCCCAGGAAGAGACACGCCTAATCTAAGGAGCTGCAGACATGCATTTGTACTCCAGAGCACCTTTTCTAAATTATTCCCAACATGCTGTAAAACTTTATATTTCAAATACTTATATTTACCTCCTATGTTTCTAATTTTCTGGAAGAGGTCTCTTGTCCTTCCTATTCTATTATCTTCTTCCACTTCCGCGCATTGCTTGTTTAAAAATAATTCCTTATCTCTTCTGGCTAACCTCTGGAATTTTGCATTTAATTGGGCATATCTCCCATCACTGTTGCCTTTTGCTTTCCTTCTTTCTTGGGCTACTTCCAGTGTCTCAGCAGACAGCCAACTTGCCTTCTTGGTTTTCTTTTTCTTTGGGACGTTTTTTGTTGCCGCCTCCTGAACAATGTTGTGAACTTCTGTCCATAGTTCTTCTGGGACCCTATCTACTAAATCTAGTACCTTAAATCTATTCTTCACCTCCACTGCATATTCATTAGGAATATTAGTGAGCTCCAGGTCTTGTTTTTCTATAAGGCAAATTCCTATCAGCCTATGTCCTGCTTCATTTTGTTCTCCCAGTCCATGCTTACCTATAATTCCAGGTGTCATTTGACTACCCACCTTAGCATTCCAGTCTCCTGTAATGAAAATAACATCTCTTTTTGGCATATTATCCAGTAGTTGCTGCAGATCCTCATAGAACTGATCTACTTCTGCTTCTTCAGCATCTGTGGTTGGGGCGTATATTTGGATCACTGTGATGTTAAATGGCTTACCCTGAATTCGAATAGAGATCATTCTATCGTTTTTTGGATTGTATCCAAGCACTGGCTGACTGCAGCCAGGAAATCAGAAGACGTTTACTTCTTGGGAGAGCAATGACAAATCTTGATAAAATAGTTAAGAGCAGAGACATCACACTGACAACAAAGGTCCGCATAGTTAAAGCAATGATATTTCCTGTAATAACCTATGGCTGTGAGAGCTGGACCATAAGGAAGGCTGAGCAGAGGAGGATAGATGCTTTTGAACTGTGGTGTTGGAGGAAAATTCTGAGAGTGCCTTGGACTGCAAGAAGATCAAACCAGTCCATACTCCAGGAAATAAAGCCAGAATGCTCACTTGAGGGAATATTAAAGGCAAAACTGAAGTACTTTGGCCACATAGAGAAGACCCTGGAGAAGATGCTGCTGCTAGGGAAAGTGGAAGGCAAAAGGAAGAGGGGCTGACCAAGGGAAAGATGGATGGATGGTATTGTGGAGGTGATGGACTCAACCGTGGGGGAGCTGGGGGTGGCGATGGCCAATAGGAAGCTCTGGCGTGGGCTGGTCCATGAAGTCACAAAGAGTCGGAAGCGACTGAACGAATAAACAACAAAATGTATGCATGGATAATGTGCAATTCAGTACCCATTCAGGGGGTTGATGCCAAGGATTCAAGTATCTTTTGCCTCTGCTACTGAATTAGGTGAAATATAAAAATTAAAGTCTTTCAAGTTATGCTTATCTCCTGTTAATTTCATAGACAAAGCCATGCAATTTTCTTCACAACAGTTTAGAAGTGGTTTGCCATTGCCTTTTTGCAAGTTATTTTTCAAATTTCCAACCTAGCCTTGGCATTCTGTGGTAGTCTCCCATCCAAGTACTAACTAGTCCCATCCCTGCTTAGCTTCTGAGTCCAGACAAGATCAGCCAACTGTCATTACCTCATCTACTGCATTTTTGAGATACTTTATTTAAATTGCTGAATCATGTTAAGAAAAAAAAAGCCAAATTAATTGCAAGTGCAATGTTGTACACACATGTATATGAGGATGTCACAAATAGCAACTGATTACTGAACGTGACATAATTGAAATACATGAACACTCTTTTTCATATCAGTTTCAAGAGTAGCTTCTAGAAGTAGTAGTAGGAATAACAACAGTAGCAATAACTTTGCTAGGACTGATAGTTTAATTTTTCAAAACAAACAGTATAATACAAATATCCAAAATGTCACAAGGCAATGTCAAATATTTTCATTATATGGCCGGACCCAGTTTTAAAGACAGAATAATCTTCACAGACAAGATAGAGCCACATATAGATTTCAAGTCAGCAGCAATGAATGTATCTAAAACTAAGCATTTCCAACCAATAAATTACATAATACCATTTCATTTCATTGTATTAAATTAAGGACATACTGATACAGCTTTTCAGTGAATGCTTCTGATGAAAACTTTTCTAAAACTCTGATTTTCCCAGCAGCTCCCATTGTCCTCTTTAAATTAGGATCTTTTATAAATTTCTCCATGGTTTCTGAAAACTGAGTTGGAAGAGGATCACACAAAAAACCTGTCTGATTGTTTACAACTGATTCCACAGGTCCTCCTGAATTTACGGCAATAACCGGGCATTTCATGTACATAGCCTCTAAGGGAACTATACCAAAATGTTCATTACTTGGTGTATACAGGACACATATGGAATTGCTAAGAAGAGCTATCTTCTGCTCATCAGAAAATGATCTTAGAAATGTGATATGGTCATCAATCTGAAGTTTGGTAGCAAGTGCTTTCAATTCATCAAAGTATTCCACATTTTCATTAACTGCCTCATCATAACCACCAGCTATAACCAGATGAACTTCACTCCAGTTTTGAGCATCAAGTCTACCACGAAGATCATATAATGCTTTCAAAGCCAAAACTAGATTTTTCTTCCTTTCATATCTATTGATGGAAAGAAACAAGAATTTCTTCCTGTTGGGAACTATGTTAGCAATATTTGCAGAAATAACAGTATCAAAGATACTGACATTCAAAGAGGGGTAAAGGACGTCTGGATTCATGTGACACAAGGATTTAAAGGTGTGTTTGAAAACGTTTGCTGTGAAATAACTGTTGACAAGAATACAGTCAGCCATGCCAGTTGTATACTCCTCTAACCAATCTAGTGGAGCTCTGTAGATGCGTTTAAGAAATGATTTCCTCTTAGTTAAAAGCTGATCAGGAAAGTGACAGTAAAACAAAACCTTTTTATGGGTCCGGGCTAGACGTAGAATTGGAATGCATGCAGACACCTAGAGGGAGAAGAAGAAAAAAATGGGTGGAGAAAGGATGTATGAAAAAGTTAATATGTTGAAAAAAAAACAGTGGTTAAGATTTTATTACATGTTGCAGTTCTCTATCTTAAATTTTCAAAAGATGTCTCTCTTGATCATCTCCAGAGTAGATATTTAATTCAAAATTGTTATAATTCATTTATTCACTTTTCTCAGGAATGTCAGATGTCAGGAAAAGCAGACAAAGAACCACACTGAGCCTCAATTCCAACTCTAGTTATTTATTGTTCCTGCCCTACAAGGCAGTATCTAGCCAGACTAAAAGCACCCTAACCAACCTATGGGTAAAATACTCAGCGAGGGCTCTAAGGCGGAGTCACCTTGAACTTCTTGACTTTCCCACCAGCAGAATCCGGACTGTGAAATCGTTTATCTCCATGGAATGAGCCCCCTCCCTCCGGGGAAAGAGCAGCAGCTCTGACACCTGCCACATCACAGTATTCAGGAATACATTCTATCACAGATATTATTATTAGCAATCCAAGGAATATTATTTTTTTCAGTATTTTGTCTTTTCTGTGAAAATCTGACTTTTACATTTACATTAGATGTAAATCTCAGCTAATCTCTTCTGTTTAACTGAGACATTTCATCATTTGTCTAAATAGCCCCCCACCCCCACCAGCTTCTATTGTCCAATGTTGATACACCCACAGGAATTAGATTTTGGAGAAAATTCTGCAAAAGATGCAAGTGGCCATCAATTCTTGGGTCTTCACTGGATGTGTTCAAGCAGAGGGTGGATACCTTTTTAGGATGCTTTAACTGGATCTTGAACTGAGCAGTGGTTTCTCTCAGGGACCTAAACAGTTCCAATTTAATGATTTCATGACCACTGCTTTGGCCCAATTCTGAGTTAGCAATTTTGGGTCATGAACAGCAGCCTCAAACTGCAGGTGAAGCTAAAAAAACAAAAGTTCAAAGGCACACCACTTCCTTAAATAGGTGACTTTTCCTTAATGTGGAATATGAATAAGTGAGAATCACTTCAATGTAATGTCAGGAATATTATTATTATTATTATTATTATTATTATTATTATTATTATTAAATTTATTTTCTATCCCTTTATTATTTTTATAAATAACTCAAGGTGGCAAACATACCTAATACTCCTTCCTCCTCCTATTTTCTCCACAACAACAACCCTGTGAGGTGAGTTGGGCTGAGAGAGAGAGACTGGCCCAAGGTCACCCAGCGGCTTTCATGCTTAAGGCGGGACTAGAACTCAGACTCCTGGTTTCTAGCTCAGCACCTTAACCACTAGACCAAACTGGCTTTTGTGACTTTTAATTAAATGTGACTTTTAATTGATATCAATTATGCGTTTTAAAAATAATCCTAAAATAGAAAACATAAAATTTGTTTACAAGGTGAGAGAGGAAGGGCAGCATGCCCAAGTTACACCTGATTGGCCTAGAGCCTCAATTCTGACTGGATAGCAGGGAGCCAAACTGGAAAAAGGAAAAACTGTTCCTTGCACTCTCTGAAGTAATGACCTCAATTACGAGAGTTATGGGACAAAAATGGCATAGCAGTCATTGTGCGTCCGTTTAAATATATCGTGACTTGGCGCGTATTCAAAGATTTTGTATAAAATCGGTATTTTCAGAATGTAAAGTTAGGGGGGGAAACCGCTCAGGAAGAGACTATCCGAGCGCGCGACACACCTGGTCACAAACAAAGACATCGAACTCCTCTCCGCTGAGCAGCAGCACGTGCAAAGCCAGCCATATCATGCGCAGTACAGCACAGAGCGCGTGGCCTCTTCCGAAGATGCTCCGCGGCAACCAGTCGCCCGCTATTCGTATGTCCAACTGACGAGTCTCCGAGAAGCACCGCGAGGAATCGTAGCGCGGGGTCCAAATTTGCACTCGACAGCCTCGTGCACGGAGCGCTACAGCCGCGTCTATTATCAGCCTCTCTGCCCCACCGATGCCGAGATCCGGGTGCAGAAAAAAAACGGACGGTCCCTTTCGCGGCTTCTCGTCATTGGTTTTAGGCGCCGGAGCTGCCATGGTGACGTCCCTTACCCCAAGCTTCCGCAGTACAGGGCATGGCTAGAACATACACATCCGGATCACTCAAATGGCCACCTCAGCCTTAGCTTTGTTCCTCTGAAATAGAGCCTAAAGCAGTGCCTGCTCTCTTTCACGTTCACATAATATAGTTAGGAAGGAACTATCAGGAACGAATTAAAAGAATTCAGCTCAACTGCTTTTGTTGAAGGAAAGAAGGGGTGATCCACTCGGGTCATTTCCTTGGTTACGAGAAGAATTCCAGTCAGGCACTGAAATAGCCGCCTGGTTCCGACGGGGCCCTGTTGCGTCGAAAGGAATCAGGCCCTCTCTTCAGCTGGAAAGAAGACGTAGACGTGTCCTGTGAATTGAGGGGGTTCGTGCTCTGTGTGCCGCCTTTGCTATGGTAAGCGAATGGGGTAAGAGACGGGTCGGTTGTAAAGAGACGTTGTGTATGCGCGTGTACATAAGCATCTACATTTAATTGTCTTTCGTTAATTTTCAGCCGGGTCCCAATCCTAGCGCCACCAACGTGGGTGCCTCTAGTCGCTCCCCTAGCAAAGCAGTAGCCCCGCGTGCTACAGGATCCACAGTACGACAGAGGTAGGAAGAAAAGGAGCTTGTTGATTATTAAATGTATAGCGGTGCTGCTTTAGAAACTTGATTCATAACCGATGAGTGCTTTCTTTTCATTCGCTTTAAATTACAGTTGTGTAAATGAATGTTTAAAATACACCCTACTATAGGGTCACCAGAATAGGCTACAAAAATCCGTACGAACACTAGATGGTAGCAAAGAGTTAGATTTCTCGGTAACTCTTTGATGCCATCTAGCGACTGACCCGATTTTTGCTGCTATCATGGAGTAGTGGAGAAGCTTGATTCATTGCTTTATTACTTGTATAAATGGGGTGTTTCCTGGTAGTTATATCTCTCATAATTAAGCTGGAGAGATTTAGAAACTGCAAGTTCCTGTTTATAAAGCTATGTAAAACATCTTTAACACTTAACTTTCTATTTGTACATATCATAGCATGATTATAGGTGGCCTCAAGACAGAAATGGTAGATCTGTGGTTCTCTCTCTTTTTTAAAAAAAGAACTTTATTATTTTTATTTTATTTTTCAAAGCATAGTTAAAATACAAAATAGAAAGTATAGTAAAGATAGAAAATAGAACTAAAGAAAAAATATAAAAGTGCTCTGTGGTTCTCTTAATGTTGCTGAAGTATAATTCCCATTAATCATTACTAGCGTGGCCAGCAAGAAACTATGCTGAGAATTGTAGTTCAATAATATATGGAAGGTGCAGGTTCCCCATCTAGGTTTGGTACAATACAGTGCTTCTATAAAATCCTGTGATTATTGTGGTTTTGAGGCATAAAATTGAACAATACAAAAGCAAAGTATGTAGTGGATATAAAAATTGCATATTTGGTTATTCTTGATACATTTTAATTGCTGGTTTCTCTTGTAGGAAAAATGCGAGTTGTGGAACAAGGAGTGCAGGTCGTTCAACTTCTGCAGGTACTGGAGGGATGTGGAGATTTTACACAGAGGATTCCCCTGGTCTCAAAGTGTAAGTAAAAAATATAAAGGCAATAATGGAGCCATTTATTAGGGGAGTGCCTCTTTCTTTCTGCTGCTTCTTCAAAAGTAATTAGATTTGTAACCACAACCTTTTGTAGTACGGTTTTAGGTCCTTTGACTTTTGTCATGACCATTGAGTTTCAAATCAGTCATTTGTAAATAAAGTATTGGAGTAGTGGGTGTTGTGTTTGCTCCAACAGCCGAATTGTGCAGATTATTTTGCTTTGTCTGACTTGTGGTAGAAACAGCTACAATTAATACAGTAAATAACATATGTTGAAGTATTAGCAGGGGAGATTAGCATTAGTGGTTTTCCCTGACCTTTCAGTATCACAGTTCATAGTATCTTTATGGCTTATTTCTTCCGGATAAGATGGGAAGATACAGTATTATGATAGTTCCACAACTTTCTGGGGTTTACATTTGGATACTTGTATCTGATATTGTCTCCTAGTTTTTAACATCATATAAACCACTTGAGAAACCTTTTGGTGCAGTGCATAATCACTATGAAGATACTACTAAAGATTACTTACGCAGTTCTTTTAAAAGATGCCCAGCAGTTTGTAACATTAGAAATTGGTAAATTCTGGGTCTGACACCCAGTTTGGTGTGGTAGTTAAAGGAACCAGGCTAGAAACTGGGAGACTGTGAGTTCTAATTCTGCCTTAGGCACAAAACCAGTTGAATGACTATGGGCCAGTCTCTCTCAGCCTTGGGAAGAAGGCAGTTCTTGCAGAACTCTCTCCTTTTCTTATTTTTATACTAGTAATCTTTAGTTTGTAAGAGAACATTCCTGCAGATACTTACAGTGCTTTTTAGAAGTAATTTCCAATCATTTTAAGACACCTTTCCAAACCTGAAATGCTCCAAGTGAGTAGAGTTGCAACTCCCATTATAGTCAATGACCATAGTTACCTAGGGATAGTAGGAGTTCTAATAAAAACAAATCTGGAGAGCTGTAAGGAAAAGGTTAGTTCCATAGAACTCTCAGGTAAGTGTGTATAGGAGTGGAAATTTATTGTTATTTAAAGCTTGGTAAACATTTTCCTACATTTTATGTGGTCATTGCTTACTTCTTTTGATGCTTATGATTAATTCTCGCTTTACCCTTAAAATCATCTGTCTTTTGCCACCTCAGATGAAAATAGATCTTGAGATTTCTTAAGCTCTTGAATCTAGAACTTGAGACCTCTTTTTCCCAAGGTGCATTCTATGGTTATAACAAGCAAACTATCTTTATGCACTGGATAGAATGTTACAATAAGGAGTCAAACCCAAATGAAATAAATACTGCAGTATTCCTTATGTGAAAAGTGCATTTAGTTCTGTGTAAATATTGATATATTTATCCTCAATGATAAATTGAAAATCATACTTACATTGCTTTAAGCCTCATTGTAGTCAAGTCCCTAAACTTACCCATGCAATATGAATTACACATTTATAGGGTTGTGCCTTAGAAAGGTCGAATCCAAAACAAACCATCAAGTTCTGGAAGTTTGCTGAACCATTGTGGATCAGCTGTGGTTTGGCAGAAAGAAATCCAGGATGTTTTGATTGTTCCATGTTTTGGCTGAAACAAAACCCAGAGGAATTATGGTATGATTTTTCAGGATGGCTAGAGCAAGGTTGATATGTGTCATGCCTCTCCCCCCACTTACTCTTCCCAGCCTATGTGCCTATTCCTTACTGTGATGGACTCGGCAACAACAATGAGGCATAGCCCACCAGCCAACCTCTAATCTTCCCAGCACTTTCTCTCCCGGCTGCTGCTGCTACCAGTGTCCACACACCAAATGGTGATGAATCCTCTATGGTGTACATGAATGCCACAAAGGCTTTGCAAGGAGCTAACTTCCTCCCTTTTAATCTTTCAGTGTTTCTCTCATTACCATGATAGGCCCAAGCTCTTGCCAAGCAAGCATTTCAGTCTTGGCTTTTTCCCATTCTTCCCTCCATATCCAAAACAAAGCAACTTCCTTTTGTTCATGTTTTGTTTTGGGTACAGACCACCTGAAACCAGCTGTTCCATGGATGGAATTGTTCACACACCGAACATTTTGCACATCCCTAATTATTTTGTAATTTAAAATGTTTTATATTGTTTTCTATTTTATTAGATGAAAAGATAACAAATCTTCTGAAAAAAAATTACATATTATTACTAAAACCTGATTTTGCCTATTCCTATGGTTAACAAGCCTCTTGTTTTCTTTTATTTTCAGAGGCCCTGTTCCAGTTCTCGTTATGAGTCTTCTTTTTATTGCATCTGTATTTATGTTGCACATCTGGGGCAAATACACTCGTTCATAGACTTTATGTCCTATCTGTCAACTTTAAAATTACATTTTGGACCAAATGAACATAGCCATCAGATTTTACTTAAAGAAAAATGAATTGGGTATTCTAGATGGAGCTGTTGCAGAAGATTTATTTCTCTGCTTTTAAACTCTTTGCTAAATAGGATTTTTGATTCTTTTCTGTTGAAGATGCTTTTTGCATCTGTACACTTAACTTGCATTAAATAAAATATGACCAAATGAAACTCTGTATTTCTCTTTTATGAATGTCATGTTTTGATGGCAATAAGGAAACTTTCACTGTACAATTTAACAATATTATTCTGTGTAGTCCAACAGTTGAGAGCAAAATGTCCCTGAAGTGTTGAGTTTAAAAAAAGAAAAACTCTTATAACCTACCAGTTCCCTCAGTTACTTTTCTCCCATGATAGCCTGGCTGTTGTACACAATTCTACACAAAGGCTGTAAGGATTACCACTGCATGACCATACAGATTCTTTTAAAACTCTACAGAAGGTTTGAACAGGTGGGTCACTTTCTTAAGAGGATTGTCTTTCCTCCAGGAGGCATTGTGGTTCTTGTCCCAAAGCCTTGAATGTTTCCTGGCTATGATTTCTTACATTTGTCCTTTAATATCTGTCTGGAATCAAGATAATAGCTTTACAGAAAACTCGATTAGTAGGGGAAGATGGTCAAATACAATTACTTGGATTTAGATGTTGGCACACTTCTGCCCAAAAATTAAAGTACAAAAGATATGTCTTTGGGAGCCTATGTATTCTCATTAAGACAGAATTGCAATGGCAGGGTGAGAAATTATACAAAGAAGATACATTGCCCTATATATTGGCTGTCAAATTCAATTACCAAAATCCTGAAGCAGTTTGGTAAATGTTTATATTCCACCAAACTCATTCTCCTATAATTCTGATTACTGGATGTGCTTAGAACTGGCAGAGATAACCGCCTTTTAATGCCAAACTAGGACATGCTCTTCACGATCTTTCCTGACATGGTAGACTTCCAGAGGAATTTTTTTGATAATAATCTGCATTGGTCCTCGAGATACTAAAAGTAATATTGCCAGTCTCTATTTAGTGTCTGATTTTTAAATGCCTTTAGATATTGGGAGACAAGGACAGTAACTGTGTATACCCATTTAATTTCCACTCAAGCTATTCAAGTAGTGTGTTGGACTTCATCTGTGCATCCAAAAGCAAAGCTGATCTCTTTTCTGAAATTTTTGTTTACCTGAGATGAGAAAGCGACCATCAGCCTGTGGATGCGAAATTTTCAAGCTACTCAGTTTTAAGATCATAATATGACAGACAGATGGGTCAAAATTAAAGGTTAATACGGTCTAAAGTAAAGGTAGTCCTCGCTTAACAACCATTCATTTAGTGATAGTTTGGACTTACGACAGTGTTGGAAAAACTGACTTATGACCGGTCCTCGCATTTATGACCATTGCAGCGTCCCTGCAGTCACATGATCATGATTTGGGCACTTGGCAACCGGTTCGCATTTATGACCGTCACAGTGTCCTGTGGTCACGTGATCACCATTTTCGACCTTCCCGGCCGGCTTCTGGCAAGCACAATCAATGGGGAACTGTATGATTCGCTTAATGACTGCCACAAAAAGGTGGTAAAATCTGGTTGGATTCACTTAATGACTGCTTCACTTAGGAACCAAAGTTCCAGGCCCAATTGTGGTCATTAAGTGAGGACTGCCTATAGATACTGATGTGATATTGAGTAGCCTTAAATCAGAGAAGGCTACCAACTGGGCTCATATGTTTCTATCATCCACAGCTGATTTGTCAGTCTTTTAACACATTTACAAATTTGTGCCATAAGTTAAGAAAATCTAGCTAACAACTAAATTGTAATGAGTTGCTATAAATGTAATTTATAAATGTAAGTTTGTAGGTATGCTTCTTACCACAGCCTATACATGGATATAGAGAGAGCTGATGATGAAAGAGCATTCCCAGGCTGTATAGTAATCTGTTCTGACAATGCAGCCCTATTCAAGCCAAGCCATGATTGGATTCCAGGTGACTAACAATGCCTTAGTTTTTTTCTGGATCTAATTTCAGTTTGTTCACCCATATCCAGCCTATTATTAAATTTAGGCAACATTCAAAAGATTTATTTCTTGGAGTTATATGGCATAGAGCAGTATCAGTATGGGGATGGTATCCCATTGCAGAGCTCCAATGATCTCTCCCAATGGTTTTATATACACTGCTCAAAAAAATAAAGGGAACACTGAAACAACACAATGTAAGTCCAAGTCAATCACACTTCTGTGAAATCAAACTGTCCACTTAGGTAGCAACACTGATTGACAATCAATTTCACATGCTGTTGTGCACATGGAATAGACAACAGGCGGAAAGCATATGCAGTTAGCAAGACATCCCCAATAAAGGAGTGGATCTGCAGGTGGTGACCACAGACCACTTCTCAGTTCCTATGCTTTCTGGCTGATGGTTTGGTCACTTTTGAATGCTGGCGGTGCTTCCACTCTAGTGGTAGCATGAGACGGAGTCTACAACCCACACAAGTGGCTCAGGTAGTGCAGCTCATCCAGGATGGCACATCAATGCGAGCTGTGGCAAGAAGGTTTGCTGTGTCTGTCAGCGTAGTGTCCAGAGCATGGAGGCGCTACCGGGAGACAGGTCAGTACATCAGGAGACATGGAGGAGGCCATAGGAGGGCAACAACCCAGCAGCAGGACCGCTACCTCCGCCTTTGTGCAAGGAGGGACAGGAGGAGCACTGCCAGAGCCCTGCAAAATGACCTCCAGTGGGCCACAAATGTGTGTGTGGCTGCTCAAATGGTCAGAAACAGACTCCATGAGGGTGGTATGAGGGCCTGACGTCCACAGGTGGGGGTTGTGCTTACAGCCCAACACCGTGCAGGACGTTTGGCATTTGCCAGAGAACACCAAGATTGGCAACTTCGCCGCTGGCGCCCTGTGCTTTTCACAGATGAAAGCAGGTTCACACTGAGCACATGTGACAGAGGTGACAGGGTCTGGAGACGCCGTGGAGAACGTTCTGCTGCCTGCAACATCCTCCAGCATGACCGGTTTGGCAGTGGGTCAGTAATGGTGTGGGGTGGCATTTCTTTAGGGGGCCGCACAGCCCTCCATGTGCTCGCCAGAGGTAGCCTGACTGCCATTAGGTACCGAGATGAGATCCTCAGACCCCTTGTGAGACCATATGCTGGTGCGGTTGGCCCTGGGTTCCTCCTAATGCAAGACAATGCTAGACCTCATGTGGCTGGAGTGTGCCAGCAGTTCCTGCAAGACGAAGGCATTGATGCTATGGACTGGCCCGCCCGTTCCCCAGACCTGAATCCAATTGAGCACATCTGGGACATCATGTCTCGCTCCATCCACCAACGCCACGTTGCACCACAGACTGTCCAGGAGTTGGGGGATGCTTTAGTCCAGGTGTGGGAGGAGATCCCTCAGGAGACCATCCGCCACCTCATCAGGAGCATGCCCAGGCGTTGTAGGGAGGTCATACAGGCACGTGGAGGCCACACACACTACTGAGCCTCATTTTGACTTGTTTTAAGGACATTACATCAACGTTGGATCAGCCTGTAGTGTCCTTTTCCACTTTAATTTTTGAGTGTAACTCCACATCCAGACCTCCAGGGGTTGCTTACATTTGATTTCCATTGCTTTTTGTGTGATTTTGTTGTCAGCACATTCAACTATGTAATGAACAAAGTAATTAATACGAATATTTCATTCATTCAGATCTAGGATGTCTTATTTCAGTGTTCCCTTTATTTTTTTGAGCAGCTTAGATAGTGAATAGCTCAAAGGAAAAACTGGAACCTTTCAAACTCCATAATTCAACAACCTACATATCAAAAATTGGCCCACACACATCTCGATACAGACCTGTAGCAATATGAGCCTATATACTGTATGCCCACCCTACTCTAGGCTGTCTGACATTCCAAGTTCTTTCCTCAGGGTACCAGCTGAGATTATTCAAGGGATATCCTGGTACAGCTGTATACAAGGTATACTGTATACCTTGAGCTTCAAAAAAGTAGATTTTAATAAATTCAGAACAATTATAAGCAGGATTCTATACTGGAGAAGTCAATCAGAAAAGCTTAAGATGCTTGGAAATCTTTAAAAAGGGTTACCCTAAAATCACAAATTCAAAGAATTCCAATAAGGATAAAAAAGGAAGACAACTGGAGAATGCACGTTTTGTCCACGTTTTGTCAGAACTCTCCGTCGTGACCTGTCCGTCTTGACCAGACTTCATTGAGTTACACAAGCCCCTTCCCCACGACAAGGCAGTGATCCATGAAGGGGTGGAGAATGCAACTAATCTGCAAAAAAAGGTTAGTGAAAATCTGAGGCAAAATAGATCTCTAAAAAGTAGCCCATAATTGTAGAGAAGGTATTGTGGAAAAGTGAAAGGTCCTCTGTGCAAGCACCGAGTCATTACTGGCCCTTTGGAGGGACGCCGCTTTCGCTGACGTTTTCTAGGCAGACTTATAGCGGGGTGGTTTGCCATTCCCTTCCCCAGTCATTATTACCTTTCCCCCAGCTTAGCTGGGTACTCATTTTACCAACCTCGAAAGGATGGAATCCATTCTGAACTTTAGCCTTTCTAATACTAATAAAAGGTTCTTTTATTAGTATTAGAAAGGCTAAAGTTCAGAATGAGCTGAGAGAAGCAAGGAATAAAAAATAATAAATAAATAAAGATTTTTTGACAGTAACAAAACTGTCAAATTTGTTTTTAAAAAAATTAGAAACAAACCAAATGTATGAATGTTCCAGTTTATTAAATGCCTATGAAGAACTTTTCATCCCAATGCCAGTTCAGCAACTTTGTGAAAAAGTTTCATCCCAATAACAGCTTAGTCAGCCATGCTTACTTTATTGAAATTCTTATTATTTCCAGATTGAATGGTAGCCCAGCTGGTAAGCAGAAGGAGTTGCCTGATATTTTATTTAGGAAATACCTCTCAAGTTAATCTTGTACTTTATGGAACTGTAAAAAGTGGGAGATAATTTGGTTCTAGTGACAAAACTCTATATAAGCCCCATAACAATTTTAGGGTTTGTTTGTTGTTGTTTTAAGCAGAAACATTGAGGCCACTGAAGGCAACCCCTTGCTTGGTGCAAAAATCAAAGTTAAAAGGTACTTGGCTTTTGATTTGGAGGACTGTTTATTTATTGATAAATTATCATGGATCTGTAATTTTAGCAGATTGTGCTTGGTTACAAATCAAATAAATGGTAAAACATCCCTGAAAAACGACTGCCTGACCTCTGCATGAATATATCCTGCAAAGAAGCCCATGATCTTTCTAGGTAATAATTAAATAATTGTGGCATACTCTTATTGGTTAGGATAAACTTTCCACTATTTTTTTATAAGATGCACTTTGTGATACTAGGTATAAAGTGAAAAGTAAACGTTCTTTGAGTCAGGCTTGCCTATCTATGATTGCATGGCTACAGCTGGTTTGTTTTGTTGACAGTTTTATGGAAATGGTTTGCCACTGCCTTCTTTGGGAAGGTTTTTTAACTTCCCAGTTTAGCCTACTGATCTGATCTTTCATGTATGAATTACCCAGGCTCTAGCTTAGCTTGCAAGCTCAGGCAAGGTTGGTCAGGTGCTGCCACCAGTTGAACGGATACTTTTTGTAAAGAGCACAATATTACTCCCTCTCTGTCTTCTTTTCCCAAATCTCTCCTTGAAATACTTAGATCCAGTGGTTCTTAAACTGTTTGACCCAATTACCTCTCTTTCCTAATAAACCATTATCCCTCACAAAAATGAAGATAATTTAGTGGCCTGTTAGAACCAGCGAATGGAGCTGAGCTTAACGTAGTATAAGCTTGTGCACAGAAAAAGAATATTGTTTAAAAACAGAGCCAGTGAGCACGTTAGAGAGATCCAGGTTCTTAATCTTACACTTTTAGCCCACCCAAGCATAAAGAATCACACGCGTAGACATAGTAGGTTCAAAAAGTAAGTACAAAAGAGTTCTTACGTTTACTGGTCCAGTTACATCCATTTTGTTCACAAATGATTCTTCTTTGGTCCCCTAGACCCCTGGCCCCATGTTGCTGCCAGGGCTGCATGGAGAAAAGGGGCTTGAGGCCTAGGCATGGCCTCTTGATCAAAGGAGCTCAGGCATGACTTATTTTCGCACAAAATTGGAAAAACCAGATATCGCCTACCATACAAGATTGGATGTTAAAATTGATGGATATGGCAGAGAATGACAAATTGACATGTTTATTAAAAGAAAATCCAAATAATTATTTTCTTAAAGAGTGGAAACCATTAACTGACTATTTACAAGATGCGGGAGGGGCAAAGCTTATATGGGGATTTGAAGATATATATATATATATATATTGATGTAATAGACAAGAAATATTATTTAATGTTTTATATAGACCTAGCATGTAAGATAAATTTTTTAAAATACCATGACCAGATACAAATCGGAAGTTGACTAAATTCTATGTTTCAGCTTTATCTTTTTTCTTTTTTTACTTTACTACACTTTTTTATCTTTTCTTCTTTCTTGATTTGTATTTCCATTTTCTTTTCTGTTTCAAACTTTTATCTATGTAAAATTAAAATCTAATAAAATTTGATAAAAGGAGCTCAGGCACGTGCATCCTACTCCTACGGTGAAGAAATCAGAGAGAGCTGACTACGAAGGGAGAAGGAGGAAGTGGGAGTGGCAACAAAACAACTTCCTCAAAGACATGGAGAATTGCATCCTGGGATGAGCTCATCTACATACAAATGAGGCATGTTGATTTGCTGAATTTCCAACAAAAAAAAACACAAACCAACCAGACTCTGTTGTTTTACACAAGCATCTCTGCAGCAGCAGTCCCAAACTGGATCCTCAACTCAACAACAAAAAAACAACAACCTTAATTGATAAAAGCTAACCAGAGAGAAAATGTCTTTACCTTCTCCTGAAATATAGATGGGGAAAAGGAATCTAAGGAATTATTCTCATAAATTGTAAGATAATCGAAGGATTCCTGCATGTTGTACCCATGCACCAGAATATCAAGCAAAGATGGGGCAGAGAATGATTGGTCTGGTTTGAAAAAAATAACTTTTGGGGGTTGTTTCTTTTTGTTTGGAAGAAACTGGCACAGTTTGGAGACAATGTTCATCAGCAACCCTTTACTCAACTGGTTTTCTCAACTCTGGGTTCTCAAAGTAATACTTTTCTAAATTCAGCTTGGCTGTAATTGCCTGGCAATTGTCCACAATTTGAAATAAATTTCCATGTGTATTCAGATGACTGAGAAATCTCAAATTTATATGAAATTTGGTTTCATGTAAAGCAAATTGTGTTGTTTTATTTGAAACAAATCTGAAATCCATAGTTGGATAATACTTTTATAAAGACCCATCAAAAATGGCACAAAAAGGTGTGTAAGCCTTTGCATTTGTCTGAAATAATTTTCCTGAGATGATGCACAAAACAGGCATATGGAACAAGCAGGAAAAAAAACAGGTGCCTTGACTATAATGCTTACAATTTAAAGTCAGTCTCTAATGGCGTTTGCAGACTGAATGCTTTAGTATCTGACAAATACAGGTGTCAGGTTAGACTGAGCAAAGAATAGTGTGTGACACACAAACCCTCCAGTTCTGAAAAACAAAGGCTACTAGTTTCCAATCTGTCTCCTGCCATGGGAAAAGAGACAAAGAGCAGAAACACTACAATTTTACACCAGCAAATCTGGAATGTAATTTAAGGTGGTAAACAGAGTAAAAAGCCAATTAAGCCAAACTGTATTACTTAGTGGTTGGAGGAGACCTTTAAAATGTAAAGTCTCTCTTAAGATTACAGCAAATCTCCTCTGGAGAACATACTTTGGTCAGCTGAATTTGAATATTTTTTGTGCATCAGCTTTATTTATTTACTGATGTTTCTATGTCACTCTATTCCCAATGGTTCAGAGTTGCATGCATTAAAAACTGATTTATATCTGAGAAAGGAAACAGTTCACATACTCCTTCATAAGAATATTTTCTTGTCAACAACTGGAGTGGCGTGCATAGGGACTTATATGAATGTGACACCAGAATACTGTTAGCCCACTAACTGTAATCATATTTCTCTCTCTCTCTCTCCCTCTCTCCCTCTCTCTCCCCCCCCCCCCCAACTTGATTTTGAAAAGATCTATCTCCTGGTGGTTTACAGAAGAAATAAAACCAAAAATATAATAAAATAATTCAAGCATAAAATTAACAAAACAACAATACCATTAGGATAATAAAGTCATAGTTTTGACAATAATTGAGCCAAGCCTACTCCACTTGACAGAAAATTATAACTCAAAGTTGTTCCAGAAGAGCTCCATTTCAGCTGCCTTCCAGCAGAAGAAGGTCAGAGTCGGTCACAAATGGAACTTGGGGGGGGGGGCACTGTTTCACAGGGGGTTACCATGAAGAAATACTGTCTCCAGGTGCTCATTTCTCTTATATAATGAATGCAGGGAACAGTTAGTATCCTTATCTAGGATAAGAGCAGACAGGATGGACTGTTTCTACTTGGTTTTGTAGATACCATCAACATTTATTTACTGTCCAAGACCAAACACAATCAAAGACTAGCAAACAATACAATAACTATAAAAAGAAATTTTAAAATTGCGAGAAAATCCTAAAGCAATTAGCAGCTAACAATTAATAGCATGAGGGAGGAACCAGACAGTTTCTAACAGCTATAGCTATTGATAAGAATTTTGCAACCTTCTTAGAGGGTCTTGAAGATACTTGGGGGCCAAGTTTATAGCTTAAGCCATCCCTTTGAACTATACCTGCCCTCAGGTATAATTTGCATGTAGGTTGCTGCATTGTACACCAACTGCAGTTTCCAAATAGATTTTAAAGAGTGGTTAATATAAAGCACATAGTAGTGTGGTCCTTGAGGAAGGAGGTGAACCAGCGCAAAACTACGCCGCCCACCCCCAACTCCCTAAGCCACCCCAAAAGGATACCATGGTTGATGGTATCGAAAGCCGCTGAGAGATCTAAGAGAGCCAGGATGGATGCACTACCTCCATCCCGCTCCCGCCAGAGATCATCCGTAAGCGCGACCAATGCAGTCTCCGTCCCATGTCCCGGTCTGAAACCTGACTGAAAAGGGTCTAGATAATCCGCTTCATCCAGGGTCCTTTGAAGTTGCAACGCCACCACTTTCTCAACCACCTTTCCCAAAAAGGGAAGGTGGGAGACTGGATGAAAATTGTCCAGGATGGTAGGGTCCACGGATGGCTTCTTGAGGAGGGGGTGTACCAATGCCTCCTTGAAGGCCGTTGGAACCACCCCCTCCAACAAGGATGTGTTAATCATAGCCTGGACCCATCCACATGTCACCTCCCTGGCCGATTTTACCAGCCAGGAAGGGCAGGGATCTAAATGACATGTGGTGGAATTAACAATTCGAAGGATCCTGTCCAATTCCTTAGGTCCAACAGGATCGAATCGTTCCCAGATAACAGGACAAGACCACTCTCCTGGCATCTCCCCAGACTGCATTCCATGCATGGAGTCCAACTTAGACCGAATCCGAGCGATTTTATCCTGCAGATGCTCAGAAAATTCTTCTGCACGGCCCTGCAGGTGGGTGGTCACTACCACCCTACCTAAGAGGGATCGAGTAATCTTAAACAGGGCCGTCGGACGGCATTCTGCGGACGCAATAAGAGTGGAGAAATAATCACGTTTCGCCGCTCTTACCGCCACAAGGTAGGCCCTAATAGCGGCTCTAGATTGTGTTCGGTCGAGTTCTGTCTTCGTCTTTCTCCAGCGGCGCTCTAGACGTCTCTTCACCCTCTTCAAGACCCTCAACTCCTCCCTAAAACACGGGGAGTGACGGGTCGAATGGGGCTGGAGAGGTCGCATCGGCGC
The DNA here is from genome assembly GCA_023362775.1 of Charina bottae. Taxonomy (NCBI): domain Eukaryota; kingdom Metazoa; phylum Chordata; class Lepidosauria; order Squamata; family Charinaidae; genus Charina; species Charina bottae. Next base: position 846,924 of record JALMGJ010000028.1, on the reverse strand, counting down.
GATCCTGTCCAAGGCTCCGGCCGCTTCCTTATTCCAGATTGCGGCCAATGCCTCCGCTGGACCGTGCAGCAGATCCTCGGGTATTACCCCCAGCTCCCTCTGAAACCTCAATGGGTCCATAAGTCGCCGGGGGCGGACCAATCGAATAGATCCTGCCTCCCTGCGGAGTGGGGCGGCATAAGAGAATCCTAGGGATATCAGGACGTGATCTGACCATGACAACGGGGATAGTTCTAACTTTCCCTTCAGGTCACTTTGCCATTGCTCTGACAAGAAAACCAAATCCGGAGTGAGTCCACTGTCTCGAGTCGGGTCCCGAATAATCTGGGACAGGCCCATGGCTGCCATGGTAGCCATGAACTCCCGAGCCACTTCCGAGGCATGTCCCAGGGACGGCAGGTTAAAATCCCCCAAGCCTGGGGAACTCCACCGCCAACCCTGAGACGGCCTCCAGCAGCTCAGGCAGGGAGGTTGCTACGCAGCAGGGAGGCTGGTACAATAGCAACACTCCCAACTGTTCTCGGGCACCCAACTTGAAAAACAGGGTCTCACATCCGGACACTTGTGGAGCAAGGCCCCTGAAAGCCACCAGAGAGACTCTGATGATAACTGCCACCCCTCCTCCCCTACCCCGGTCTCTTGGCTGGTGCCACACCTGAAATCCGGCCGGGCACATCTCCGAGAGGGCTACCCCTCCCTCTGGGCCCAGCCAGGTCTCAGTAATACACGCCAGGTCAGCCCCTCTCTCCGTGATTAATTCACTTATGAGAGGGGCTTTGTTGTTTACTGACCTGGCGTTAAGTAGCAGCAGCTGCAAACCAGGGCCCTCAAGGATCTGCTGTCCAGAACCTAGGGTTGAACTCGGAGGACCGGAACGCGCCACCGGTATCAAACACCGGGGGCGCCTTCCCCGAAGATGGCCTGTCCTCCGGTTCCCGTCACAGTATCTCCTGCCCGTCACCACCTCGATCGGGTTGCCCACATTATAGTCCCCAGAGTTTCCTGATCCAGTCGCCTCCACTCCCGAATCCCTCGAAAACCTGGAACTTCCATGCATCCATCCTTCCACTCTCAATCCTCCTGGGCAGTCGTAGGCCACCAGTGCAACCAACTGAAGCTCTTGCCGCTGGTAAGCCCCAACCGCCCTTTCCATTCATCATCCAATCACTATGCCCCCTGTGGCCTCTCTCACTAGCCACAGAGGGGCAAACAGTCACTCCTACCTACCCTGTCTCTCACTCAGGGATAGGTACTCTCTCACACACATACAATCCTAGGCCCCCCACCTGCGCCTCCCACTCACGGGGGGGGGAACCACACTCACACAAGAGACCCCGCGATTTCTGCCGCCATGACAACAGGGGTGGTCGTCCTTCAAATGGCTCGCAAGCAGTAACTATTGAACGATCTTGGTTTCAATAGTGGAGTCCAGATAACAATAAAATAAAATGAGTCCGTCTTTTTTTGGGGCACCCCAATTCCAGGGCCAGATTTCAAGCCCACTACGCATATTTTAACCTGGACCCCTTCCCCTTATCCTATCAGGAAAATAAAATTACAGACTTATAGATCTAGACATTGAATACTGGGTCCAGCACAGATACACATATTCTCATATTCAAACCCACTACTCATATTTTCATATGCAGGTTCAACTTCCACATACTTAGGTTCACTATCAGATTCAGCTTCCATTTCCGTTCCCACAGTATCATCTGCATACCTGAGATTGTTAATGTTTCTTCCAGCGATTTTAACTCCAGCCTTGGATTCACCAAGCCCAGCACGTCACATGATCACTCACGCCCTGGTCATCTCCCATATAGACTATTGTAATGCGCTCTACATGGGGCTACCCTTGAAGAGCGTCCGGAAGCTTCAGCTGGTTCAGAATGCAGCCACGTGGGTGATTTTAGGTGCCTCAAGATCAGCACACATAACACCTCTGCTTCGTGAGCTGCATTGGGTGTTAGTTTGCTTCCGGATTCAATTCAAGGTGTTGGTTATCACCTTTAAAGCCCTACATGGCATGGCTCCAGGTTACCTGAGGGACCGTCTCATCCCTGCCACATCAACCCGTCCCACCCGGTTATGCAGAGAGGGCATGCTACGTGCCCCGTCTGTACGAGAGTTCCATCTGACGGGGACCAGGAGGCGTGCCTTCTCTGCAGTAGCCCCTGCCCTCTGGAATATTCTCCCCCCTGAAATAAGATTGGCCCCCTCTCTCCTGGACTTTAGAAAAAACCTAAAGACCTGGTTTTGCCACCATGCTTGGGGAAGGGAGGGGAATAGCCATTCTTGGGGTTGGCTGGTCTCTTAGATCTACCTTGACCAGCCTTACCGGCCCATGGGATAAGTAAGATCTACCATTGCTTGGATTGGACTGTAATTAGATAGTTTTACTGATTATTAGTGTTATTTATGGTTTTTTTAAAATTGATTTAAAACTTTTTATTGTGAACCACCCAGGGTCCCTCCTTGTGAGGGAGATGGGCGGGATATAAGTGTGATAAATAAATAAATAAATAAATAAGTAAATAAATAAATAAATAAATAAAGTGTTTTATAGTTAAAAATAGAGTAAGAAGTTAATGTATTTTTATGTTTTTATCTGTACTGAAGATGGTCGGAAGTCACTCTTTTTTCTATGTCTCTTACTTTTTATTTCTGCACTTTTCAGTTTGTTCTTTTTTCGTTCTTTCTGTCTTCAATCTCTTTCTGTTCTTATACGTTTTACTTATATTTTGAAATTTAATAAAGTTTAGGAAGGAAGGAAGGAAGGAAGGAAGGAAGGAAGGAAGGAAGGAAGGAAGGAAGGAAGGAAGGAAGGAAGGTCTGTAGCTTGAATCATGTCAACTGGATTTCTATTTTCTCAGTGGAAACGTTTCGCTCCTTATCCAAGGAGCTTCTTCAGTCTGAACAAAGTTAGTAAGGGAATCCTTAAATATGTTTCTAGGTGGCTGTGTGACCTAGCACCTGGGGCTAGGTCATGGTTATTTTGAGATGTTATTTCTAAGTCCCTTTATCATCTAAAGGAGGATCGTTAAGATTACCATGCTGCTGTTGAGCTTGCGAAATGGTCTTAATCTTCCTAGGCACAGAAGACAAAGCAGGAAGGAAAATAGGGGAAAGGTTGTGCCTGAGGCCCCCACCTCTATTCAAGGAAGGATTTTCCAAGTTGGCATAAATGGATTCCTTGACCCCTCTCTCAAACCACCTATCTTCTCTGTCTAAAATGTGAACATTAATGTCCTCAAATGAGTGTCCTTTTTCCTTTAGATGAAGATAAACTGCTGACTCTGGTCCTGTGGTGTTACTTCTCCTGTGTTGGGCCATCCTCCTGTACAAAGGTTGTTTGGTTTCTCCAATGTAGAGTTCAGAGCACTCCTCACTGCACTGGATTGCATAAACTACATTGCTTTTCTTGTGTTTTGGAGTTTGATCTTTGGGGTGTACAAGCCTCTGTCTCAGTGTGTTGGTGGGTTTGAAATATACAGGTATGTGGTGTTTGCCAAATATCCGTTTTATCTTTTCAGACACGCCAGCCATGTAAGGAATGACCAGGTTCTTCCGTTTACTCTGAGTCTCAGCCCTATCTGTCACTGTTTTAGGTCTGGTAGACTTAGATTTAGTGAAGGCCCAATTTGGATATCCACAGGCCTTCAGAGCTGTTCTCAGGTGCTGATTTTCATTCTTTTTGGAATCCATGGAGGTGGGGATGGTTTCTGCTCTGTGTGACAATGTCCTGATGCCTCCTAGTTTGTGCTGCAGTGGATGGTGGGAGTCAAACATCAGATATTGATCTGTGCTTGTGGGTTTCCTGTAGATCCCTATTTCTAGCTTGCCACCGGTCCCAATGAGGACTTCACAGTCTAGGAATGCCAGTCTGTTGTCCTTGGTGTCTTCTCTGGTGAACCTTATGTTGGCATCTATAGTGTTTATATGGTCCGTGAAGGCCTGTACTTCCTGGGCCTTGATTTTGACCCATGTGTCATCCACATACCTAAACCAGTGGGTGGGCACCGTTCCCTGGAATGTGTTGAGTGCTTTCTTCTCCACTTCTTCCATGTATAAATTGGCCACAATGGGTGACACAGGAGAACCCATGGCACAGCCATGTTTTTGTCTGTAAAAGTCACCTCTGTATGAGAAATAAGTGGTGTTAAGACACAGGTCCAGAAGATGGCAGATCTGGTTTGGGTTGAGATGGTTTCTCCTTTCAAGGGTGCTGTCCTCTTCTAGTCTCTTCCTGACAGCGGATAGAGCATGAGTGGTGGGGATGCTGGTGAAAAGGGAGGACACATCGAAGGAGACCATAGTTTCATCTGTATCCAGTTTCAGGATCTTTGCTTTGGAAACAAATTCTTCCGAATTATGGATGTGGTGTTCAGAGTGTCCAACTAGAGGTGCTAGTATGGTAGAGAGGTGTTTGGCAATGTTGTATGTTACCGAATTAATGCTGCTGACTATGGGTCGGAGGGGTGTTCCTTCCTTGTGGATCTTAGGAAGTCCGTAGATTCAGGGGATGGCTTCTCCAGGATACAGACGGTGGTAGGTAATCCTATCGATGGAGCCATCATGTTCCAATTGTTTCAAACTGTCTATTACCTTTTTCTTGTAATTTTTGGTGGGGTCTCTTTTCAGTTTTTCATATGTATGGTGATCCTCCAAAAGTTAGGTAATTTTATTGTGGTAGTCTGCAGTGTTTAGAACCACTGTACATCTTCCTTTGTCAGCAGGTAAAATGGTGATGGTTTCATCTTTGCTGAGGGCTGTCAGGGCTCTCCTCTCTTGGACGGTAAGGTTGGGGGGAGGAGGTTGAGCACTGGACAGAGCTGCAGATATTTTAAGCCGGAGTTGTTCTGCTTCCTCAAAAGGTAGGTGGTTGTTGTGGATGGCAGATTCTGTGGCTGTAATGAGCTCCACAACCGGAACTTGCTTGGGAGTGATGGCAAAATTAAGACCTTTGGCTAGGACATCTCTCTCTGGTTGGGTGAGTTCTCTGTCTGAGAGATTTTTCACCCACATGTTCTTTTTGTCCTCTGTGGTCCTGTTGTTGTTGTTCCTCCCAGCGGTTTCTCCAGTTCCTTGTTTCTGCTTGCTGCGAGAAAGAAGAATGTCAAATTTCTTAGTTTGCCTCTCCTTTGTCTTGTGATGCTGGGCCAGCTGTACTTTTATTGCCAAGCTGAATAACTCTATCCAGGATTGGGTCAGGAAGGGTGGCTGTGAGTTCCTGGTGAAGGTTTTCAAAATTGTATTGCAGGGCATCAATGGTGAAGTGGACTTGCCTTATTCTTTCATTTAGAAGATGTCTTTGTGCATGCTGCAGGATCTGGTCTGCTCTGTGACCCTTAACTGTAGATTGCAGGCGTAGGCTTGTCGGGATGAGTCTCTGTTGTCTGCATCTGAGGTTGAAACGTAGGTGGTTTCTATAGTCTGCCACCTTTCTTGCTGTCTTCTCGAATTTCCTTACCAACTTCAGGGTTTCATCCCCAAAATGTATGGCAATATGTCTATGAAGGTTCTCAGTCATCCAGGTGGAATTGTCTGTAGCTTGAATCATGTCAACTGGATTTCTATTTTCTCAGTGGAAACGTTTCGCTCCTTATCCAAGGAGCTTCTTCAGTCTGAGCAAAGTTAATAAGGGAATCCTTAAATATGTTTCTAGGTGGCTGTGTGACCTAGTACCTGGGGCTAGGTCATGGTTATTTTGAGATGTTATTTCTAAGTCCCTTTATCATCTAAAGGAGGATCGTTAAGATTACCATGCTGCTGTTGAGCTTGCGAAATGGTCTTAATCTTCCTAGGCACAGAAGACAAAGCAGGAAGGAAAATAGGGGAAAGATTGTGCCTGAGGCCCCCACCTCTATTCAAGGAAGGATTTTCCAAGTTGGCAGATGGTTGGACTAGAAGACTTCCAAGGTCCCTTCCAATCCTATGATTGTATGATGATGTTTGCTAGTTTTGTGCTAGCAGAAGATGGTCACTGTTTGGGCAGACAACAATGGAAAAGGAAGTTACATTGGAAGTCAGGGTAAATGAAACCATTAAAATATCAGTGGTGCTGTAATGAACTGGTCTCACTGAGTGAGTTATCAGCCACTTCATTCAGATTTTAAAAATCGAATTTGGCTGTTATTTGAAATAGACTTCATTCCCCATAATTTATTCCAGAGCCTTTACAGTGATGGGAGAAGAGATTGATAGTTTTATCATGGCAGAATGGGGCACTATTAAATTGTGATACAGTAATTCATTGTCCCAAACCTTGGGTTGAAATACCTTGTCATGAGAACCCAGGTCCCAGAAGAGGTCATCCATCAAACTGACCATTTCTGTTCCAGTCTTAGGCCTGAACCCTGGCTGAAGAGGACCTAGATAATCTGCTCCATCTAGGGTATTCTGTAAGTGAAATCTCACCAATTTTTCAATAATCTTCCATGAATAGGGGAAGTTGGAGATAGGATGAGATTGTCCAGTATATACAGTAGCTGGATCAAGATAAGGCCTCTTCAGAACAGGCTGCATCATTGCCTATCTAAGGGCAGCAGGTAAGACCACCTGCTAGAAAGAGACATTGACCACTTTCTAGTTACCTACATGGTGCCCCAGCTGTCTGAAAAATCCAGGATAAGTATGAATCTAAGCCATGGGGTGAAACTCATATTAGAGAGCACTGTATTTGCTTCATCACAGTCCAGAGTTGGAAACGAATTCGAGATCATATTACAGATATCACCATATCAAACCCTGCTCATGAAGAGTCAAAACTGGAAGTCTCTTATGGACTTTTTGTATAAAAATGAAAAAAACGAACTTGTGATTTATGGTTTTGATGACTAGACAGGATAGAAGAAGGTAATATGATAAGAGAAGAAGGTAATATGATAAGAAGAGTGATATACTGTTAGAGAGGTTAAAATAATATTGTACTTATAACTGCTGTGAAGAATATCAGAAGCCACTTCTTTATATATTTTTTCTTTTTCTTTCTTTTCTATTTTTCCTCAACTTTTTTTCTTTTCTTGCACTTCCTGTTTTTTCTTTGATTTTGTTCTTTTTCCCTTTTCTTTCTCACTTTATATTAGTTTGTGTTAGTTTTTCTCTTCTTGTTTCAAAGCTTTAATAAAAATTATATATATATAAAAAGAGTCAAGACTCAGATGAATTTGAGCAACTTTATCAACAAAATGTAATGCAAATGTGTCATAGCACCCTATTGGTAGAACTTCCAAAGAAGGAGTGGGTTACCTTAAACATCCATCCATCCATCCATCCATCCATCCATCCATCCATCCATCCATCCTTCTATCTTTCTATCTTTCTATCTTTCTATCTTTCTATTTATTTACTTACACATATGCATGTACATACTACCACATTTATTCTGCTTAAATTAAGTGAATCCATATGGCTTACAAAATCACTGATGCAGTAGGGATGGGGAAATACTGACATTTATGTATATGTAGAAAAGTGGACTAATACTGAGATTAGAAAACCATCTCATTTTCTGTTGTTTTTAGTTTTTCCATGCAGACTTACATTTACTATAGAAACAAGGAATGCTGGAGTGTGTTGCTAGGCAGCATCAGAAACACCAGCTGAATGGGTCAGCTGGCCACATCTGTGTGACTGTGAGGAATTAATCTATTTAAATGCATAATAATTCCAAGCCATTGATAGTTTTATACATAGGGATCGTTATATAGGATAAATCAGAGGAAGATCTGGGGAAAGATAGTTACTCCAGAGCCTTTAAAGTGATGGGAGATAAACCAGCAATAAACTAATCTATGCTTTGGTCTTGAATAGCTGAACATTTGCATGTATTACTGAAGCTGTTAATATTTTTTCATACTGAATGTTTTTATGCTATTTTTGAGAATATAATTTTATAGCATCCTAAAAAATTCACTTTATAGCACTCTAAAAACTTCATTTCTAAGTAATTTGGGCATTTTTTTGAAAATTTTCACTCAATAGTTTAAATTTTCCTCTTAGAGAGTAGGGATATTATCAAAAAAACAGATCATCATAATATTATCCTGTTCATGGGTCTCAAAGCTGATTGAATTATTAAAATAGCAAGACTATAAAAGAAAAAAAAAGCAAAGGCCAGATGGGAAAAATTGCTAAATATAATTGGGGAAAAGATGAGTATTTATTTTTGTATTAAAAAATATAATAATGAATTTTAATTTTGAATGAGAGATTTTCAACAACCTACTTGGATTCATGAACACCCTAACAATAGTTTGCTTAATAACAGTTTCTTGAATATGACTGGGTTTTACATATCATGCTGATTTGTTTAGCTTTGGCATAACATTGACTTCTCGTGGTATGGAGATCTAAGTAGCTGCCCGTTTCATCCCTCCCATTTATTTATGATATTGTACAATAATATTTTGTATTTGATTAGTATTATATGATACATATTAGTAAATCAGTGACTATTGATAAGTTTAATATATAAGGTACACTTTTATTTTTTACTTTTTTTAGTTAGTTTTTTCCCCTTTTTTAAGTTTAAAGATTGTGCCATTTTATTTTGTTTTTTTAGGGCATCTTGGTGGTTTGTCTATATTGTGTATTTTTCTAATTTATTTAAAGAAAAAGCTTTGGCATAACATTATGTGAATTCAGCCATTAAACTGCAAATAAGTTTAAAGCAAGTGTGGGCAATCTGTCTTGTAGTTGCGGGCTACACTTAATTTTAAAAAACCCACACAATTATTTTTGGCCATACTGTAGGAGGCATGGCTGTGATAAGTTCATGTATCTAAATGGGGCAAAGCTGAAGTTTTGCTTTTCATTTGTTTGCATTTTGCAGGGCTTGGAGAAGGAGGAGACTTGTAGAGATATAACACGCTTATTTTACACCTTTTTACCACACACACACACACCTGCTGCTAAAAACTGAAGGTTGCACCACTCAGTTTCAGCAGCATGATCTGGGAGTGCTCTTTGCTTGCAAAATGCATTGTTGAAGGAGTCTGCATGTAACTTTGCTGGTTGTGCAAACCCAGCCAAGATAGTTCTTCACCAAACTATGGATAAACAAACCGTTGCTAAGGGGAATGTGTGAAGCTAATCTGAGCCATAATTGGCTGGATTCATACATTGTATTTAGCCCTAAAGAAGCCACACAAAGGCTGCATAATGTGTGAACCTACTTCTAGATTTTTCCATCTACAATCAAAAGTGAAGAATATTTGGTACAACCTTTCTTTGTATTCTTCTTTAAAATTTTAGCATAGTTTTACATGTTTGGTAGCCCTAATCTGATTATAAGAAATTTAAAATTTATACAGAGGTTTGCTCTATTTTTTCAGCAGATGAGGGCTTTAGCTCTTAATGATCCAAACTATAATTAGGAGCTACAGCACCCATCTGCTGAAAATCAGCTGGAGGGACCCAGGATCCCTATTACATCTGGTAGCAGTAAAGGTAAAGGTTTCCCCTGCACAGTCATGTCTGACTCTAGGGGCCGGTGCTCATCTCCGTTTGTTAGCCGAAGAGCCAGCGTTGTCCGAAGACGCTTCCACGGTCATGTGGCTGGCATGACGCGTGCGGAATGCTGTTACCTACCCACCAAAGTGGTACCTATTTATCTACTTGCATTTGCATGCTTTCGAATTGCTAGGTTGGCAAGAGCTGGGGCTAGTGCGGGAGCTCACTCCGTCACGTGGGGCTAGGGATTCGAACCTCCGAACTTGTGATCTTTCAAGCCTGGCATCTTACCCGCTGAGCCATTGCGCCCCCGAGGATAATAGTATTACATCTGGTAATATTATTAATTTTTGTTAGTGGTTGAGTTATAAGAACCATTTTGCCACAAGCTATGCCACTAAAAAAAAGTCAAACGTGCATGCACAGGATCTAAAAGGATGCCTACCCCTGATCTAGAGTAAGTGGTGAATAGTGAGGTGGGCCCATGTGTGACTGATACCAACATTATTCATTTATTGAAAGGTTTTCTAATATATGCCTGTATATGTTATCTATCACAAAGCTGAAGTTCTTGATATAATATTTATACTACTAAATATTGGGCACTACTCTTAACTGAGTCTCTTTGCTTTATTTTGCCTTCCACCAACCAAAGAGAATCTCTGATACTCACAGACAGAAAACTCTTTGAAAATGTGGTTGGATTTGGTAGGTGGTAAGGAGTAAAGCTTTCTTTTCAGAACAGTTCTGTGAGAGCACTATGGGTCATTTCAGCCATCCTTGCCATGTCTACAGTGATAAAAAACAGAAGTGATATGTGAGTTTACTAGTGTGACTTAACCACTTCAAATTCATGACAGAATTTTTGCTTTCCCATTGTCAACTCAAATACAATTCTTTTCAGGGAGACACTTTTCACAAATACAGGTTAGAAATTACTAAGTATAATTGAATGATGGAGCAAAAAGAGCTGAATTGATTTACAAGTGTTATGAATCAACTTTGTATTTTCAGCACTGCTATGCAAGAGAAAGGCCTTAACGGTTTCCTCCTTGAAAACAACATCTCTTCGCAAATAAAAACTTCAAGTTATAAATTTAGAATATGAATATTTACCACCTAGTAGTCAAAATCCTATTCCCTTAAGTTATCTCTGTTTAGCATCTGTTGTAATTTCACCATGCCATCTTATTAACAAAATAGTGCAGTATTTATTATAAATCTATATTAATTGCTCTATACAAAAGAAAACCTGGCACCCTCTACTATTACTGGAATATTTCAAGCTTTATATTTTCCACTGTATGCTTGGTGCTTCATGTAGTCGTCTACTTTTACCACTAGGTGGAGGCCTGTGAAGATGAGAAAAGGGCCTGACATGTATTGGAATAAGTTATCTTAGTTTTTACTTATTTAAACATAACTGTTACTAAGTACTTTACCTTGGATTCCTACACTGAGCATAGTTTTCAACCAGTTGGCCCAAGTGGCTTCTTATAATGTTATGATTCTATGACTGTATTACACTTTAGAACCCTATGTATGTTTGCATGTAAACACTTTTGCCTTGATTTGAAGTAATGATTTGAAATGTCACCCTCCCAGACATTGTTATCCTGATTTTCAGACTCCAATGAGATATTTTTCATAGAAAGTATTCCATTTGGACCCTGTTCTTGTAAATTTTAGACTGATGCATTCCTTAGAAAGTAAGTAAGATTCATTAGGTAAATAGCAGGTTAATACCTTATACCGTAATATAATTTATCCTTTCATTTGGGGGAAATGATCAAGATCATCCATAACAGGAAAGTGGCAGCATTCATGTTAAGTGGCAGAAATATTAAGACCAAAAATATTCCATGTTTGAAAAAGCAGTGAGGTCCTATTTTTATAAGGACAGTAAATTCAATTCCTTTTGACCTTTTTGTTAAATGAATTAAATAGTATGATGTTCCTTATCTTCCGGGCACCACTTAATTCTTGCTGTTAATTTTCAGTGGAAGCAAGTGACAATCTACTTTATTAAGCTTTATAGGTTAAGGGTGTATTTAACTCATAGGCAACCTATTATTCATTTATCCATTCGTGGCCTAATGCCTTAAATAGAAGACACAATCACCCTGTCTCATGCAAATAAATGAACAGATGTGTTACTGGTATGGAGACAATCTCTGCTTCCACCAGCTGGAATAAAGGACCCTTTCAATTTTATTCCAAGCCACATTTCCATATAATAAAAAAGCAGGATCAGCAAAGTAATATGGTGACATTCTTGCACTGTAATTAAGGACTACATATATGAATGTAGAAATGTATAAAAAAAACTAGATCCTTTTTTTCCTTACATGCTCACTTTCTAAATTTAGAATATATTTTATTACAGGTAATCCTCACTTACTGACCGCAACTGGGACAAGCAACTCTGTCACTAAGCGATGCGGTCATAAAGTGAAACATCACATGACCACGCCTGGCTTATGACATCAGTTTCTCAGTTCCAGCTGTGGTCGTTAAGTGAATTACCCAAGGTCATTAAGCATGACGTTATGAGACCGTGACTTCCTGCTGGGTTCACCATTGACTTTGCTTGTCGGAAGCCAGCTGTGAAGATTGCAAATGACGATCACATGACCGCGGGACATTGTGACCGTCGTAAATGCTTGCTGGTTGCCAAGCACCTGAATTGTGATCATGTGACCGCAGGGATGCTGTGACAGCTTCAACTTCAAGGACCAGTCGTAAGTCTCCTTTTTCAGCGCCATTGTAACTTTGAATGGTCGCTGAACGAATGGTCAGTAAGCAAGGATTACCTGTATTATTAAATAAATTTATATGGCAACTTATTTTAACCAATATAACTCTGGGTTATGCACAGAAAAAGTAAAACACAATAAAAACAACAACCAATAAAAAACCCAGTTGAGACACCATAAAAAACTTTCTAAGAGCCTGAAACCAAAAGGTTTCCAAACACATGTGCTAACATCCTGTTCCCAATGTCATGGGGATGGGGTGGGGTGCAGGGAGCCAGGTCTTCAAGGCCTTCTAGAAGGCAGCAAGATTGGGGCCATCCAAACCTTGGGGCGGGGGGGCGGAGGAGGTTGTTCCATAAGGCAGGCATCACAACAGAGAAGACACACTGCCTGGATGTGGCACTGCCTGCCACATGTCATTGCTTCCCAGAAGAGGCCCAGAGCATGTCCATCCTGCTGGACCTGGTGGGATAGACAGAAAGCACTGGAGACAGGTGGCCCCAAAAGTAGCCTCATGCCATGCAGTGCTTTAAAGGTAACAACCAGCACCTTGAATTGCACCCCAAAACCTACTGGAAGCCAATGCAGTTCATGTAGCAGTGGTAGTACAGTATATGTACAGTTTCTGAATGCTCTTCAAAGGCAGCCCTATGTGAAGCACAATAGTCCAAATGCAAGATGACCAGGACACGGGTGACTATGAGAAGTGCCTCCAGAACTAGGAATGGGCACAACTGAGAGCAATAAGATTTGCACCAATTTGTGCAAAAGCTCTCTCAGCCAGGGCTGCCACCTGCTCCTCAAGCAGGAGCTGTAAGTCCAGGAGGACCCTTAGATTGGACATCAACTTTATCTGGGGAAGTGTTACCCCATCCAGAGTTAAAGTTTTATATATTTATTTTATTTAGAAAGTTTATATAGCCACCCATATTAAGTACATAACTCTGGGCAGGAAACAATATATACAAACCAATATAAAACTCCTAACCCATTAAATATTACAGCAGAAAAAACAAGAAAACAACTGAGGTACCACAAAACAATTCCATAAAATGCACACATATATTGGGTTTCTGTAAGTATCCTGGCACTAATGCTTGGGAGAAAAGCCACGTTTCAACAGCCTCTGGAAGATCAAGATGATTTGGGCCACTGAATTTCAGGGAGAAGGCTGTTCCATAAGGCAGGTGCTGTGACAGAGAAGGCACACCTCCATGGTCCCCCAAGATGGTCCTGTTTAAGAGAGGGGACCTGCCCATCCTGCTGGACCTGGTGGAATGAGCAGAAGCCCTTTGTCAGGGGAATGAGGACAAGAACCACACTGAGAAGGGTAGTTTGTTTATTGTTCTTACCCTATGAACAGAATCTTGCCAGACTAAAGCTACCAAACTAATCTAGGGGTAATAACTCAAAAGGGGTCTAGGGAGAGGCTGCCTTGAACTTCTTAACCTTCCCAGCAACAGAGTCCAGACTTCGAAGTCTCTTATCGGTCTGGAATGCTCTCTCCCCCTGGGAAACAGTATCCATGCTGGAATGCACCACACCCTTAGAGAGAGACAGTCCTACAAGTAACCTGGCCCTGTGCCATGTAGGACTTAAAGGTGATAACCAGCACCTTGAACTGCACTGGAAGCATATTAGAAGCCAATGCAGTTTGTGCAGTAGTGGCGTAGCACAGGTGAACTTTGAAGCAGAGTTGCATGAGCTGCCGCGTTCTGCACCAGCTGAAGCTTCCAAGTGCTCTTCAAGGACAGCCCCATAAGCAGTCTCCCATCCTACAAGCTGATATGATAAAAATCTGCAAGAGCTGTATAATGTGGATTTTTGAGATCATGTAGCTTGGCTCTTATTTAATCTCAGACTGTAGAGGGGAACTCAGTGGCAAAATTTGAAATGTACTGACTCAGCTGATTCAGATCTTGAGCAGGAAAGCCCAACACAGAATGATTGAGCAAGTAGAACAAAGGTAGTCAAAGTTTCCCTAACCACTTTATCATTAAAAAAAGATGTAAGTTGAAGACATGTTCACCAAGACACTTGATGGCCTACTTTAGAGTCTGTCTCTTCCTTACTGCATAACAAACTGTTGTTACTGTATAAAAATCTCTTATTTTGTATAAACCACATTGTCTCCATAGCTTGAATGGAATTGTCCTAAATGTGTCATAAAAATCAAGATGCACCATGAAGGGCGTTAATGGAGATATACCATTTATCAGTTCTGGTTTTCTCTTTCTCCAAATGTGAAAACTTAGCTTTAGTAAATATGTTATTTGTATTGTTTAATTTTATATAATCCTTTGGAACAAAGAACATTTGACTCATATCTAACTCTTGTATATCTTCTATCTGAATCCATTGTTACACTCTGTCTTCCAATATGAACGGAAACACAGGTCCCAAATGAGCTGCTTTTTCTTTTCTTTTTTTAAAAAAATAATCTTTATTTCAACTTATATTTAAAACAATTTGAACATATAACATATTCAACATATTCAACATATTCAACATATTCAACATATTCAACATATTCAACATATCAAACACAACATCCACAAACTTACACATATATAACACATATATACACATATATAACATTTAACATGAAACAAACTTTTTAAAAAAGGAAAAAAATAATTAACATCATAACATTAAAATGTGGTTTCCTACTATCTTAGCTGTGACTATAAATTTATAAATACAATATCTTAACTACTTGTCTAAAGTCTCTCTATCTTATTTCTATTTGATTATATATTATAATTATATACCTCTATTTCTCTTTCTTTACATATTTATATATTCATTCAATAAATCCTATATTCATAGTATTATTTTTTTGTGTTATCACAATATAGTCAAGAAAAGGTTGCCATTCTTTTTGGAAATTGTCCATATTTTTTATCTTTTAACAATTCTGTTAATTTTGCCATTTGGGCTAGGTCCATTGTCTTGATTACCCATTCTTCTATTGTCAGAGTGCGTTATTTCCATCGCTGGGTGTAGGTGATCTTTGCGGCTGTGATCATATGCAATAAAAGCTTTCCATGATTTTTTCCTAGTTCTTCGTCCATTAATCCTAGTAAGTATAATTCTGGTTTGCTGATAATGTCCATTTTCAAGATTTTTTGGATAGTTTTGTGTATTAATTCCCAGAATTTTTTACCCTTTTTGCAGGTCCACCATAGGTAGTAAAATGTTCCTGTTTCACTTCTACATTTCCAACAAATGTTTGGTATTTTTTGGAACATTCTTGCCAATTTATCTGGGGTTAAATACCAGTGGTACATCATTTTATAGAAATAATATCTGTGAAAATTAATAATAAGGCATCCCATGCTATCATCTTGAATAGAGGATAATGTACCATTATACGTTCAGCAACGATCACTTTACTTGCAATTTAACAAGTAAATGCAGAGAATTCTCTTCACATAAGACTTTTCTAAATATTGACTATCTGACTATGACTCAGACTATCTGAGTATGTATAGATAGAATAGCTTTCTGCCCTAATATATGAATAGTATTGAGATTTTTTTGGACATTCTCTCATTCAGCCTTAGTGTCCTATATTTAAGAAAGCAAGAAGTCATTTATTTCAATCTGTAGTTAATAAATGATTTGGTGTCTTTTAAGGAAACAATGGAGTAGGAACATGTAGACCAACTTTGAGCTGATTTTAATACATTTTGTGTTTTGTTTATATCTCTGTTCAATCATTATACCGAACAGGAATATATTACAGGTAGTATTTAGTTAATGACCATTTGTTCAGTGATGGTTCAAAGTTATGATGGCACTTAATGGTCCTCGAAGTTGTGGCCATCGCAGTGTCCCTGCGGTCACGTGATCGCGATTCAGGTGCTTGGCAACCAGTTTGCAATTATGACGTTGCAGTATCCTGCAGTCATGTGATTGCCATTTATGACCTTCACTGCTGGCTTCCAACAAGCAAAGTCAACGGGGAAGCCGTCAGGAGGCCGCAAATGGCGATCATGTGACGTTGCGCCTAACGACCATGCAGGATATGCCTAATGACCACAACTGGAACTGCTGTCGTAAGTCAGCGTGGTCACATGATGTTGTACTTTATGTCTGTGTCACTTAGCAATGGAGCTCCTGGTCCCAATTACTGTCGTTAACCAAGGACTACCTGTAAAATCTTGCAAATGCCAATCTCACCTTCCTGCCCAGATCTCCCTGGAAGGAAGCTCTACTTGCATTTGCCTGATATAAGCAGAACTGTTCAGGCACTTATACAGCGAAAGCCTGATCATGGAAACATTCAGTCCTTGATATTTTTGGGATTGCTTACTCCAGGTATAATCTGTTCATTCGATGCATGCAAACTGATAGGAGATGCTGCAGATTCCTCTCTCCTCCTTAGAAATTAAATGGGTAGGGGTTCAGAAGCAAGTTTTCCTCATTGTAGCCTCCTCACTCTGGAACAGGTTGCCTCTCAAAATTAGATTGGTTCTTTCTTTACTATCAATTTGAAAGGTGCAAAAGAAATGCTTTTCCAGAAAACTTTCACAAAAGATCGATTATACAGTATAACTGGTGGTAATAGTGAGTCATTGAGTACGTGATTGAGAGGCTATCATAGTTGTTTGTGAGTTATATTTTTATTTTGTGTATTCATTTTGTTGTAAGCCTCCTAAATTTGTTGGATGGTAAACAAATGTTTTTGCACCTTATCTTCACCCCAGCAGAATCAGGAATAGGAAAAGGATAGGAAAAGTATACTCAACTCCCCCCCTCTCCCGCAAATCTATTTCAGCTGAAACATCATGTCTGGATCAGCAGAAATCTTTAGCGTACTGATGATTAACTTCTGGAAAACTGCTGGACCAGCCCTGAAATAAGTGGGGGCCAGAGGAGAAATGGAATTCCTTGGACCATTCACTCCAGAACCATTTATAACTAGGGCCAAAATGGGATGAAATTTACAAGAGCAAATTACAAGAAATACAGACATATTCTCTCTCATGTACTCCTTTATACTATTTACGTAACTCTCATAATCCCAGCAAACCCTAGTAGGGCTTCAGCAAGTATTAGATTCAATATAAGTTAGCATAGCTTTACATTCTCATAGTATTTTATAAATCTTAGTACTTCTTATATTCTTTTATAGTTACCTATCTTAGTTATCTATAGCATTCAGACTATTGACTGTAAAATTGATTGTAATTTTGTAATTTTATAGGTCTCTCCTGGATTTCAATCCCTGTACTTTGTAACTTTATGTTAATAATTTTATTTTTACCTTATTTTATTCTAACAACATGAATTTTTATTTTTACTTCTATTTTAGAGTGACATGTTATTAGTTTTATGCTGGTCTATGGCTGAAATAAAATAAACAAACAAATAAACAAACAATTTACAATTACTTTCAGTTTTAAAAATAGAAACTAGCAACAAGTAATGAATGATTTGCAGGAGAAAGCAATGGAAGGAGGGAGCAAGCAAAAACAACCTAGATCAGTGGGAAAACACTGTATTTAAAAAAATGATTGGAATGTGGTGAAAAGAAAGGAAAAGTGGAAGAAATGTCATGGTATGGGCAAGCAAAGGATTTAAAATGTGGATAAGCAAACTAAGTGAAGGAGGATCAAGAGACAGGATTTTGTAGGATTTCTCAAATATAAAGGTTTGGCTGGACTCATTCAAAGTAAAGACATACTCTCTAATCATGTTTCTATCAGTCTTCTTTATCTTGCTTTTCAGTATTTTCTAGTGGGATTATACTTTTTGGAGAAGGAATTAAGAGTTTAACAGCTCTGCCTTTTTTTTGGGGTTTTTTTTTTTTTTTGGCATTTTCCCATTTTCACTGAGCAGCCAGTATACCTATTATTTTATTTTTCCGTTATTTTGAACATATCAGAATACACCCTTTTGCTGTTGATAACAATATTCATCAGCCTCTGCTCAACTTGTGCCAGCTGTGTTCACAGGGATGGAACTAGGGTCTGTGTCACCCGGGGCAAACATGGATTCCGCGCCCCCCATGGGTTATTTTGTCATTTTGGCGCCCCCCAGGCATCATTTTGGTGTCCCCCCAGGTGTCATTTTGGTCCCCCCCAGCACGGCGCCCGGGGCACATGCCCCACTTGCCCCCTCCTAGTTGCGGCCCTGTGTGTTCAAACAGAAGTGAACAACATTTGGTTACAGATGCTTGAATTTGGATTCCTAGATTATGTAAAGAAGACCTGATGACCAAATAATCCTTTCCACACTGCATCCCAAGTGTCATGTCTCGATCTTAGCTGTTAAATCAGAAACTCTCGACACAAGCCGTTGAGGATATGAAGAGTTCTTTATTAAAGCTAGTGATCCATTATACCTTAAAGACTTGAATGAAGGGAGCCTGCGCAAACCAACAGTTAAACTCTTCAGGGTTCCCCCCCCATTGGGGATCCGCAGCTTGACAGCCCCTCCCTTCGTGTCACAATTTCTAGATCTTCCCAGTCCCGAATCAACAAACACGATGATAACATTCTTTGATCTGTCTTTGGTGCTGAACTGCTTGACACAATACTCGAATCAGCATAATTTGCGGTCCTGTGAATGCACCAAGACTCCACTACAAGCATTCTCACCTACTCTACATGTCTAGCAAGTTTCCACTACAAAGGACTCCCAACGACCCTGCAGGTATGCCCACCCCAAAGCGTCCTGCTGACCCTGCGGTTTTGATAGACTGGCAGGATGTGCCCTCCTGTCGCCATGGCAGGATACCACATCCTGACACCAAGGCCCACTGCAGAAGTATACCAAGGGAGCACATTCCACCTCAAATAATCCCATGAAGATGGAGCCAAATCAAGGACACAAAATAAGGAATTTGGAGGGGAGATGAAGAGACAACTAGATTGAAATAGCAGAGAGTATTCTGGAAAAATAAATTTACTGGCTGGTTAGAAATGTGAACAAGTTATCTCCAGAGTGGAACATTACCCATTTATATCTGGTATTGTATGGGCAGAAATCATAAATTCTCTGTGATCATAATTTTACTAAGAAATAGTCCACTATAACTGTCATTTTATAATGTTAATCATTGCAAAAGATGCATAGTTCAGTCTTCATAGACAAAGGATATTGCAGCAAACACTGCCAATCAAAATCCTGAATACATTCTGTACATTTTTTCAAGTGTGAGGCACCTCTGTATTATATTTTTCTAAATGAAGTTACTGCTCATTAGACACATGACAAAGAGCAAGCTGCAGAAACTTCTGTGTGAGATATGTACATCAGGACAAGGCACCACCCAAAATGAAATAGTTGTAAAGATCAGATGAGTTTGATAAACAATTGGCTACAATTGTGGGCTCTGATTGTGCTATGTTTGCTTTTACATTCAATTTAGTTGTCTTCACCCTTGCAAAATAGCAAAGCTTAAAAAGTAAGTAATGATTTGTGTGCTTGATTCCAACTTCCATTGCTCCATATATGAAATTCCCTTCACTACAGTAATCTGATCCTGCTGGCCCTGGCTGCATTAGTATCTTTATGGAAACGACTGCTACTGTACAAGATAGTTAAGATAAAACATTGTGCATAGCAGTGCAGCTATGATCTCCCTTGGGGGAGATGGGGGGTGATAAAAATTAGAAAAATAAATAAAAATAATAAATCACACTGAGGAATTATAATAAAAGTAGGAACAGGGAAAAAAGCATATTGAGGAAAAATAACACCAAAATCAAAAGTTGGAAAGTGTGTTGTGTGAATAAGAGAGACCGAGACAGAAAGAAAGAGATGGCAATGCCAGGTGACCTACCTGTCTTGACTGTCCAATGATTCAGGTGGTAATTGTTCAGGAGAACTACAATGTCCCTGCTCCCAACAACAAAACTGGATTGGACAGACTTCAGATATAGGGCACTTTCAATTAAAAAAATGATAGCCCTTCAAATAATATACTGTCTTTTGTAAAGGTGGATACGTGCCACCATACTGTAAAGTAAAATCAAACGATAAATATCTCTGTATCTTTAACTTAACTTGTCATTTCAGTAAAGACTGGGGAGAGCCCAGATGCTATTCCATGAATTCCTTGGAGGAAGGGCAGAATATAAAGGTGATCTATTTCATTAACATTTCATTGCAAAAATATAAAATGTCATTTAGATTCATGATGTGATTCTGGGGAACAGCAACCATTAGTACTAGATCTACTTCACCCTCTTGGGTATATCAAGAACAGCTTTGTTTTGGTTACTAACCATTTCTGGATATGAAACCCCATATGTATTATTAGTATTTATTTATCATATGGCACATTCACATCACGTTACAATAAAAAACATAGAGCATAATAAATATGAAATATGAAATATAAAATATAGACAGGAAAATTACAAATGTATCTCTAGGTTACAAATATAGTTTTTTGCTTTAGTTGTCACAGCCAGGAAATCAGCAAAGTCTCCACTGTAGGCTCGGTTTTGACACTCTGTCATTATATGTTGGATAGTTTGTTTTTCGGCCCCACAAATTATTAAATTAAATTAAATTAAATAATTAAATTAAATTAAATTAAATTAAATTAAATTAAATTAAATTAAATTAAATTAAATTAAATTAAATTAAATTAAATTAAAATATAAATTATTATTAGTAAATTGTGCCTTTTTAGTGCATAATTTAGAACATGGCTCAAATGCAGATTTCTTTTAGTTTAATGAGAGAGGAAAATATACTGACTCACCAAACTTTTCTCATGTTGAGATCTATTATAATTTAATTACATTCAAATTTATTGCTGAATTTTTAGCTAAACATGACTTCTAGTATGCTATAATGTAAAGCATAAATTTGAGTTCACTGAATCAGATACTGTATTAAAAGGAGGAAAATGACTTAAATGTCCAACCTCATAAATCTTACTGTACCTATAAAACAAAAAAACAACATTTCTGTCCACTAAAGCACAGTGTTAATGCATTTACAATGTCCAATAGTCAAAGAATTTCTTTACCAGTCTGATGTTCAAAAATTATGAGGTCCAATATAAGAAGGTTTCTGGAAGGCAATATTTACAGAGATATTTGCATAAAATTGAACTACTGAAAATCAAATGCACAGATACTTTGGTGGTTGTATTTTGCTACCAGGCTTCCTGGATGGCTGACAGAATTTTTTGTCCTAGGATTTACTTCTATATAGAAAGTTTACATCGGCATGAGCCATGGCATTCCATTAGGCTTTTTTACACAAAGCAAAATTAGGCAGGTTCTAGACACATTATTTCATATTATTTTGTTGAAGAATTGTAATGTACCATCTACCCAATTTTGTTTCATTGCAACCTGCCCCCTTTCTCCCCCCACCCCCATATCTCATGGATACCAGAGCAGTTCCTGATGTGAAAGACTTTTATATACTTGCCTCAACTGTACTTCCTATTCCTTTTCATTCTCTTAGTGTTATGAAAAAATGTTCCATGCCTGCACACATATTTTTAAGTTTTTTAATTAGAATTTCAGAATAGTGAAGTGTTCAGTGTCCCTTCATGAATTCTTCTATCATAATATTAACATTTCTGTGTTTATTATGAAAGAAACAATTATGTGGGGGGGGGGGAAATTAACAGGTTAAGTGAGGTCAGCCAAGGAAGAGCTGGCTTCTGTGCCTAAGGAAGGACTACAACTTGTGCCTACCTGCTCCTAGTCCAGACCTTAACCACTACACCATAACACATAACCCCATATTCTCTACCAGTATGTTTCTTGTCCCAGTTCATCACTGGCATGACCCAACATAGCTGCCCCACACATTAAACTTAGCATGTAAAAAGGTAAAGGTTCCCCCTGCACATTTGTGCAGTCGTGTCCGACTCTAGGGGCCGGTGCTCATCTCCGTTTGTTAGCCAAAGAGCCAGCGTTGTCCGAAGACACTTCTACGGTCATGTGGCTGGCATGACGCACATGGAATGCTGTTACCTACCCATCAAAGTGGTACCTATTCATCTACTTGCATTTGCATGCTTTCGAATTGCTAGGTTGGCAAGAGCTGGGGCTAGTGCGGGAGCTCACTCCGTCACGTGGGACTAGGGATTTGAACCTCCGAACTTGTGATCTTCCAATCGACAAGCCTGGCGTCTTACCCGCTGAGCCACCACGCCCCCTAACTTAGCATGTACCTTGGAGCATATGAGTTGTGATCTGGTCCTGGAGGGCATTTACCCATCATAACTTTCCCATAATTTTGGGATTAACTGGAAGGGCTAGCCTATGTGTCTAATGGATCCAGAAGGTTTCCACACAGGGCTTGGGGAATTTCCCAGAGATCTAGAGGGTAGTTGTAATACCTTGTTAACCTCTGGAATATGGAGGCAAACAGGGCACTAAACACACTTGTTTACTAACATGCCCTGGCAGATCATAACATAAATGTGGTGGACAATATTTATCTTAAGCCATACCAGTAGTATAGATTTGGTTTCTGTGATTCTTCACACATTAGTTTTCCTCATAACTGCAGTCAAGAATGAGAGTTAATCAGGTGATGAATGTGGAATAACCTCTTAGGAACTCTAGGCATGCCATACACCTAGACAACTGCCCAAGAATAAACAGTGGGAATCGCCTGAAAGGTCAGATGGGGGAGCACTAGGATTATGGGCAGGGAATCTAACAGTAAGAACGATGCAAAACATTCTTGTTTGCTAGCCCCAAGTCTCCTATGTGATTGCAGTTTAATATGTAAAATTCAGGTCACTTGCCAGGTTTTTGTTGCTACATTAAACAGCATTAAGGAAAAACAACATTACACAATACAGGCTTCTTTATAGAAAGGACCAAAACCCACATAGAAGTAAGGGAGCCAAGAAAGGACCACCAAAGAACTAAAAGCCAATATTTTCTGTTAAACAATCGAATTGGAAATAAAACTGATTTGTTTATTTGTTGATGTTTGCCTTGTAACTCTGCTGTAAGATTACTATTTTTTAAAAAGATCCCTGTTCCCCTTCCTTTAACATGGGATTCACTAAAGGAGAAAGAAAGGGTCCATATCTCAGCTGTAAATAGGTTTGCACATTTTAAGGAAGAGAAAGATTTTGCATGCACTCTGTTCCTAATCCAAATGTTCTTTCCTTAAACCCTATCCAAATTCCAGAATCTTTTATTCCAAGAGCCAGCAATCCTATTTTAAGTATAGCTTAGCAACTAAAGCTTCCCCACTATTTTTCCCTGTAGCAGAAAAAAGGCTAGTTTATTTTATTTAGATTCAACTAGAGTGTATATATTGGTTGACTAAGACCAATCTGAGTTAACTCAGGCAGAGTTTATATGCTGTATGACATTTTGGTAATTAAGTGCCTGCAAAACAACATGGTGGAACAAGTACATATTTTGAGATAAAAACCAAACCAGAAAAGCTACTACTACTCGGAAAAGCAGGCTTCCATTAGCTTGCTCACAGTGAGTGGGGTTAAGGGAGGGCCCCCCTGATGGAGTCTTGAAGGTTAATAAAAGAACTCCAAGCAGCTAACAACAATCTTGCAGAGTAGAAGCGTGGACCAGCAGGGAACTTGCACTTTAAGCTTAATTACATTCAGAAATAAATTCAGTCTTCGCACATTAGTTAGATGAAGAAAAATAGAGATAGCTTACATTTATTCAGCATATATGGATACAAGTAGATTCATAGTAGATCTGTGTGCGAGTGAGATGGAATGGACGAGAGCTGCAGCCCTGCAGCCCTCCTGCTTATACGTGTGCCTGAAGAGTTATGGAGATTGTTAATCCCCCAAACCAAGAAGGAGGAGGAAGAGGAAATCAGGTGACCCAGGTAACCTCCTACAAGCACAGTAGAGATATGTTTACTAGAAAAGACCCCCCTTATGCTTATGAGACAATGCTGAGTTGACTCCTGATAATCCCACCACCCCCTGTCTCTTTCTCTGCCTGAGGATCAAGGAAAGGATATTGAACCTCTTGTTCCTTCCTCCACACTTGGAACAAGAACGTTTTTCAACAAAACAAGCCAGGAATTTTCTGGAATTTTCTGGAAAGCATTTCCATATCTTTGTATTGGTTTGGCAGGCAATATTGGACCCCAATAACAGTATTGCTTTTATTCATTCCACCAGTTGTTTTAACCCATATGCTCTCTACAGGATTGCCAAGTTTATTCACTTGGATTTCTGAACAAGGGTGAATACAGTGCAACTCCTCTTCCCTTTCTATTTTTTCAGCACCTTTTGAACAAATGGTATCCTTTGCTATATTCCATTCATGGGAGTCTATATTCCAACCATCAACTCTCAGTTATGTCTATTAATATATATCTGCTTTCCTGAATGAAAAGTTCAAGCTCATCTTGTTTGTTTCCCTATGTATAAAAGAGTTTGTTTCCCTATGTATAAAAGAGTTGTGCAAAGCATTTGAAAGAGGTGCTTCTCATTGTGCATGGGTTTGTAACAAAGCACTTATTTTTTGAATTGTTAAAGCAGCCATGTCTTCAGCAAGGCTTGTGTGGCTGCTGCAGAAGCCATTCCTGTCCATCTCCATGTGTGTAGCAGCCACTGCACAAGCTTTTCAATGACACAAATGCTTTAATTATTCAAAAAGAGGTGCTTCAATCATGCTGCTGGGTGTTAGTGTATTGATAATGAAAACCATGAATTTTATAAGCCAACATTCTTTCAGATTTTCACTGAGTGGATTAATAGGCCCATTACAGCAATCCTCTCATTTCCTTCTACAGAACATTCATCTTTAACTGAGGTTTCCATTTCAGGTTTTCATCTTCATCTCCAAAGGATTAAAGTAGGTTTTACTGTAAGTGTGCCTCATTAGAGTTGGGCATACCAAAGTAGTCTGCTCCTGGATAGGCATCCATCCATGCCTCAATATTAGAACCACCCAGGTTTCTCAAGATAGGGTTGGGTAGGGAACATAAGAGCCATTCATTTAATATTCTGGTCTCAAGATATAAACGGTTCTATAGATTAAAACTGGCATTTTGGATTGGGATGGGAAAACAATAATATGATATAATACTGATGTGATATGACCATAAAGCTGTTTTTGTGCTAACTGTAGAGAGCCAAGGAAATGGCTCTGAAGCAAATATTCAGAAACATTTGTGTAAACAAAGAGGACAGAAACATTCTTCAAGTCCTGGGAAGGGAGATAACATTAAGAAGAGATTTAGGCTGACTCCTTGACTTACTGCTCTATAAGAGGGAGGGCAGGAGAAGCATGATCAGACTTGCAAGATTCTGTTACTATAGCCCATCTCAGTATAGTTCTGGTCTTCCCATGGAGTGTGTTTCCTGATCTGGTCTACCTTGAAGGGCTGACTGTGAAGTTTTTTTTATCATCACCAAGGGACTCACATAGGTTATCACTGAATTACTGAAGCAAAGCCATTTCTACCCAAACATGAGTGTTGCGGATACCAGTTTGAACTTCCAAAGGCACTTTGTGCCACAGACAATATCAGTATCTCTAATGACAAAGCTGGTCTAGAAGAACCTCTTGTGCTATGAATGTGATCCTTTCAATGGAGTGCAAGCCTTTCCAGACTAATGGAATGCAGTTACCCAGACTGATAAAGCATCGGTTAATAGAGATTCTGTCTTATCTGGACTGAGCTTCAGTTTATTGGTCCTCATCCAGTCCCTCATTACAGCCAGGCATGGTTTAAGCATTTTCCCTATCTCTCTCCTGGCAAAGATCATCCTGCAGGGCAACCAAGGCAGTTTCAGTGCCAAAACAAAATTGATCTAGAAAATCCATTTTATTCAAAAGAATATATCATGGTAAGTTCTTTCTTACTAGAAGAAGCAGACAAAGTATCTTGCCATGCTATTTTGGCTCTTTACATTGTTCAAAGTTTGACAATAACAAATGGTCTTTGAAAGAACATTTCCATAACCGCAAAGGATTTCATTTTTCTGTTCTGGATTATTGTTTCCATATTACACATTCTGTGTGGATAATATAAATTAGGCATTCTTTTGCTCTAATAATGTCAAGTTCTTTATTGGGGGGGGGGAGGGCAGAGAACCTTGGGCAACAACAACTTCTTTGACATCACAAGTTCCACGTGTTTGCTTCCTCGAGTATTCAATTAAAAATGTTTCTTGCCATGACAGCTGCTGCTTTGCACAGTACATATGCTGACTCTTAGATATAGAGCAGCTTTCAAGAAACAACTGCCAACATGTTCTCATAACTTTCATATCCAACATTATAAAATCATCTGCTTGGTTAAGTAGTTTGATTCCATAAAATTGAAGAAGATGGTTTATAATTGGGCCAGAAAATAACTTAGAAATAATGGTAGGCAGTCCTCTATCACCTGAGGTCCAACCTTGTGTAACTGTTTTGAAATCAACCAATATTGGGTTAGGTGCTATAATTTGCTGAGACATATCATTATTAGGGCTAACATAATTTTGCTTTTTCTACAATTATCTTGTTTATTTAAGTGATTTACGTATCATACCTTCAGCTATGAAATGTTCCATGCAGTTTACAAATATTAAAATAATTAAATACAGTATAAAAGATTAAAAATTGTAAACCAGCCAATGCAAGCAGTATTTAAATACTGATGATATAAATAAGTTTACTTAGAAATCAGACAGATTATGATCAATAGGAACTACTCTCAGGTAAGTGTGAATAGGATTGTAATCTTTTTTGCTTTAAAACATGTGGAAGAATAAAAGGTGATTTGCTTGGAGTCAATGAATAATTAGGATGCCAGAAATGCCTTCCTAACAAGGAAATGACAGAGATCTTATAGACAAGATTCCCCTTGTTTGACAACCAATTGATGACCCTCAAAGTCCTATATGGAATCGATCAAAGGCTATATTGCCAAGATTGAATTTGCCTATCTGATCAGAACATGATGAGAAGGCTGCTTAGAGCCCCCACACTCCGTAAACCAGGCAGGAGGCCTTCTCTGTTGCAGATCCTATACTTTAGAACTTCTCCCCTCCAGAGAGTTGAGCTGCCCGTTCCCTCCTGGCATTTAGTAAAGCTGTTAAAGCAACAATATTCCACTGTGTTTTTAACAGGATTGAATGTTTCTGGTGGCCGTCTGGGAAATTTCTATTAAATGTATATCTTTTTGTTTTTAATCTATATTTTTACTCTGTTGTTTGCAGCCCAGAGTCTGAAGATTAGAGTGGGTTCCAAAACATTGTGTGTATGTGCATTTGTGTATATGAGAGAGACAATAGGTACTTCATACTGAATGTTTTACTTACATTTCCATGCTTCCTTTTAGTATTCATTCCCACTCAGCAAAGACTGAGAGGACAAGAGTGGCTCCCTCAACAAGGAAGGAAGGAAGGAAGGAAGGAAGGAAGGAAGGAAGGAAGGAAGGAAGGAAGGAAGGAAGGAAGATTAAATGGCTCTTGTTTTTGTATAATATTGCAAGACAGCAACAGAAATACTCATTCGGATAGGTTTGGAGATGGGTGATAAAAATGCTAATCCAGAAATGTATCAGAATGTATCAGAAATACATAAGGAATTTCTTTTGCACAACATCAGCCGAAATTGATTGAGGGTTTTGCTTATGTTAATAAGAACTTCCCACTGTATTGTGTTCTTGATTTGCCTGTTTAATTTTTATAATTAATATACAGAGATTACTAATCAATTTGTTTTCAATTTCAAGTACTTTGCTCATTCTCTAATTTCTTCCAAAATTTAAATTACATCAGTCTCTTGCATGTGTATTATATATATTTTCTCAATGCATTACTAATTTTAGAATTGGTACAGTTGCATTAATCACTGTTTCAATACAAAGTAACACACTGTAATCTGCCATAAAACTCTTTAAAGCCCAATTTAGTTCCCAGATGTTATACAGTGTTCATGTGCATATAATAACAAAAGTTTATAGGAATCCAGTCCAGATTCCTAAGAGTGCTATTTTGAGTATCTTGCTGCAATTCGAACACATATACAGTCTGTTTATAATTCACATGCTTGCAAGATACATAAGCATGTTCTTCAGAACAACTAATGTAACTTGATTGATAGATACTGAAACATTTTATGACATTAAAAAAAAGAAAACAATGCAGTAGTTTTTTTGAAAGAGAAAAAAAGGATATAAAGTCCATTTAAGCTTTCACAACAGAAACTCCACATAATTTAATCTATTGATAGTCTTATTTGATCATTTGCAGAATGCTTCTCCTTAACATCAGGGGTTGGGGGAGACTATTTTAAGAGATTAAGAAAGTCACATTATGATATTTCCAGATATAGGTTAATTAGCTGACAAAAAGCAAATACTACTGCCCTAAAACCTGTGATTGGATATATTAGAACACAACCCTGTCGGATCAGGTCAAGGCCTATCTTGGTGAAGCATTTTGTTTCTCACAGTGGCTAACCAGACAACTCTTGCAAACAAGAAGTGTAGGGATAGCCCTCTTCCATTCATTATTCCCCTGCAACTGCTATTTGGAGGCATGCTACCCACAACCTAACAGCGTTCCGCACGCGTCATGCGGCCACATGACCGTGGAAGCGTCTTCGGACAACACTGGCTATTCGGCTAACAAACGGAGATGAGCACCGGCCCCTAGAGACGGACACGACTGCACAAATGTGCGGGGGGAACCTTTACCTTACCTTACCCACAACCTGGATGTAATGTTGAGTCTTTTAAGACCAATAGTCTTAGAAGTTCAGTGGGGATGTGAACTGGGGAATTCCAGAGACTAAGCATCAAGGTGAACTTAGTGACTATATAAGGAAGCCAGAGCTTCAAACTCTATAATATTAACCTAAAAGAATTCCTAAAGAAGTTCTGAAGGGGATACCAGCAATAATTACAATGAAGGTTGAAAGTTAACAGTGAGGGACTGCTTTCCAGTTTATTTCATAGGGTGTCAAATGTACAATTAACTGTTTATTGGACAAAAGTCATGGGTTTGTGCTCTGTGCAATGAGCTCCTGGATGTCAGAGAACAAGTCAGATTCCTTCAAGTCAAGGGAGCTCAACTGAAGATGTGTAGAGAACCAGAGAAATAAGCAGATGAGACATCCTGGATTGTTTTTATCTCATTGCCATTGCTCCCTTGCCATCAGACAGAATGAGGGTCTTGGGGAAGGAGAACAAGGGATGAGGAAGACCTGTTCTCTATCATTCCAGAGTGCAGTTCTCAGTATAAAGTTTTGTTGTTTATTCGTTCAGTCGTTTCCGACTCTTCGTGACTTCATGGACCAGTCCACGCCAGAGCCCTCTGTCGGCCGTCACCATCCCCAGCTCCCCAATGGTTGAGTCCGTCACCTCCAGAATACCATCCATCCATCTTGCCCTTGGTTGGCCCCTCTTCCTTTTGCCTTCCACTTTCCCTAGCATCAGCTTCTTCTCCAGGGTATCCTGTCTTCTCATTATGTGGCCAAAGTACTTCAGTTTTCCCTTTAATATCATTCCCTCAAGTGAGCAGTCTGGCTTTATTTCCTGGAGTATGGACTGGTTTGATCTTCTTGCAGTCCAAGGCACTCTCAGAATTTTCCTCCAACACCACAGTTCAAAAGCATCTATCTTCCTTCGCTCAGCCTTCCTTATGGTCCAGCTCTCGCAGCCATAGGTTACTACAGGGAATACCATTGCTTTAACTATGCGGACCTTTGTTGTCAGTGTGATGTCTCTGCTCTTAACTATTTTATCAAGATTTGCCATTGCTCTCCTCCCAAGAAGTAGACGTCTTCTGATTTCCTGGCTGCAATCAGCGTCTGCAGTAATCTTTGCACCTAGAAATACAAAGTCTGTCACTGCCTCCACTTTTTCTCCCTCTATTTGCCAGTCATCAATCAAGCTGGTTGCCATAATCTTGGTTTTTTTGAGGTTTAACTGCAACCCAGCTTTTGCACTTTCTTCTTTCACCTTCGTCATAAGGCTCCTCAACTCCTCCTCGCTTTCAGCCATCAAAGTGGTATCATCTGCATATCTGAGATTGTTAATGTTTCTTCCAGCGATTTTAACTCCAGCCTTGTATTCCTCAAGCCCAGCATGTCGCATGATGTGTTCTGCGTACAGGTTGAATAGGTAGGGTGAGAGTATACAACCCTGCCGTACTCCTTTCCCAATCTTAAACCAGTCCGTTGTTCCGTGCTCTGTTCTTACCGTTGCTACTTGGTCGTTATACAGATTCCTCAGGAGGCAGACAAGATGACTTGGTATCCCCATACCACCAAGAACTTGCCACAATTTGTTATGATCCACACAGTCAAAGGCTTTAGAATAGTCAATAAAACAGAAATAGATGTTTTTCTGAAATTCCCTGGCTTTCTCCATTATCCAGCGGATATTGGCAATTTGGTCTCTAGTTCCTCTGCCTTTTCTAAACCCAGCTTGTACATCTGGCAATTCTCGCTCCATGAATTGCTGGAGTCTACCCTGCAAGATCTTGAGCATTACCTTACTGGCATGTGAAATAAGTGCCACTGTTCGATAGTTTGAACATTCTTTAGTGCTTCCCTTTTTTGGTATGGGGATATAAGTTGATTTTTTCCAATCTGATGGCCATTCTTGTGTTTTCCAAATTTGCTGGCATATGGCATGCATCACCTTGACAGCATCATCTTGCAAGATTTTAAACAGTTCAGCTGGGATACCATCGTCTCCTGCTGCCTTGTTATTAGCAATGCTTCTTAAGGCCCATTCAACCTCACTCTTCAGGATGTCTGGCTCTAACTCACTGACCACACCGTCAAAGCTATCTCCAATATTATTATCCTTCCTATACAGATCTTCCGTATATTCTTGCCACCTTTTCTTGATCTCTTCTGCTTCTGTTAGGTCCTTACCATCTTTGTTTTTGATCATACCCATTTTTGCCTGGAATTTACCTCCGATGTTTCTAATTTTCTGGAAGAGGTCTCTTGTCCTTCCTATTCTATTGTCTTCTTCCACTTCCGCACATTGCTTGTTTAAAAATAATTCCTTATCTCTTCTGGCTAACCTCTGGAATTTTGCATTTAATTGGGCATATCTCCCCCTATCACTGTTGCCTTTTGCTTTCCTTCTTTCTTGGGCTACTTCCAGTGTTTCAGCAGACAGCCATCTTGCCTTCTTGGTTTTCTTTTTCTTTGGGACATTTTTTGTTGCCGCCTCCTGAACAATGTTGCGAACTTCTGTCCATAGTTCTTCTGGGACCCTATCTACTAAATCTAGTCCCTTAAATCTATTCTTCACCTCCATTGCATATTCCTTAGGAATATTAGTGAGCTCATATCTAACTGATCTGTGGGTCTTCCCTATTCTCTTCAGTCTGATTCTAAATTTTGCAATAAGAAGTTCGTGATCTGAACTACAGTCAGCTCCAGGTCTTGTTTTTACCGACTGTATAGATGTCCGCCACCTTTGGCTGCAAAGGATGTAGTCAATCTGATTTCGATGTCGACCATCTGGTGAAGTCCATGTATAAAGTCGTCTTTTAGGTTGTTGGAAGAGAGTGTTTGTTATGCACAGTGAGTTGTCTTGGCAAAATTCTATCAGCCTATGTCCTGCTTCATTTTGTTCTCCCAGACCATGCTTTCCTGTAATTCCAGGTGTCGTCTGACTACCCACCTTAGCATTCCAGTCTCCTGTAATGAAAATAACATCTCTTTTTGGTGTATTATCTAGTAGGTGCTGCAGATCCTCATAGAACTGATCTACTTCTGCTTCTTCAGCATCTGTGGTTGGGGCATATATTTGGATCACTGTGATGTTAAATGGCTTACCCTGAATTCGAATTGAGATCATTCTATCGTTTTTTGGATTGTATCCAAGCACTGCTTTAGCCACTTTATTATTAATTATGAAGGCTACTCCATTTCTTCTGTGGTCCTCTTGTCCACAGTAGTAGATCTGGTGGTCATCTGATGTGAAGTGGCCCATCCCAGTCCATTTCAGTTCACTGACACCCAAAATGTCTATATTTAATCTTGACATCTCACCAATAACCACATCCAATTTGCCCTGGCTCATAGATATTACATTCCAGGTTCCTATGGTGTGTTGATCTTTAGAACATCGGATTCGTCGTTCACCACCAGCACCGTCGGCCGCTAGCCGTCCTTTCGGCTTTGAGCTAGCTGCGTCATCACATCTGGGGCTAGTTGAACGTATCCTCTGTTCCTCCCCAGTAGCATTTTGACCATCTTCCGACCTGGGAGTCCCATCTTCCGATGGTATACCGACATATTTTTGGTTGTACTGATCCATTTAGTTTTCATGGCAAGAATACTGGGGTGGGTTGCCATTACCTTCCCCAGGGATCGTATTTAGTCTGACCTCTCTGCCACGACCTTCCCGTCTTGGGTGTCCCTTCACGGTTTAGCTCATGGTTTCATTGAGGTGCTCAAGCTCCAGCACCACGACAAGGTAACGATCTCCTTTGCTGGAGATAGTTCGCATAAGCATCTATAAATAAATATCTGTGACAGGTTATGTGTTTTGTTTTTTGGTTTGGTTTGGTTTGGTTTGTTTCTTTTGAGAATAACAGGGGATAGGATACTCTCTTGTCACTGAAGTCTCAGAGAAACCACTACAGAGAAAGCCAAGAAAATAATCTTCTTTCAAACTAAAAGCGGTGCGGTAGCTCAGCGGGTTAAACCGCTGAGCTGTTAGTCTGCCGACCATAAGGTTGGCAGTTCAGATCTGCGTGGCGAGGTGAGCTCTCGTCACTAGCCCTAGCTTTCTGCCAACCCAGCGATTCGAAAGCTAAATAGCAAGTAGATAAATGGGTACCACTCACGTGGGGCAATATGCTGGCATCCTGTCGGGGAGTCGCCCTCGGAACCGAAGACGAAGATCTGGAGAAGCCCGTGGATGGCGGCTGAGGACGGCGGCAGAGGACGACGGATCCCAATTAACAACTTCCGGGATGTCAGCAGCCGGCTCCGAAAGCGAGGCATTCTGGGGCTTGTAGTTCCGATGCCTAGAAAGAAGAGCCGGTTCCCTCACCCCCTCCCTTATCGCGTGGGCACTGTAATATATATGATATATGGATGTATAATTAATATGCAATGATGTTGTAAGCCGCCTAGAGTCCTCCATTAGGGAGGGGATAGGCGGGGTATAAATAAGATAAATAAATAAATAAGATAAATAAATAAATAAATAAATGAGAATAGCAACAGAAAATTCTTAGCTTCATCTAGCTGAATTCTTGTCCCATACTAAATGATAAGCTATGTAAGGACACTAGTCACATACTTGTGTTTTATTTATTCAATTCCTTTGAGCTACAATATCTGTCCTAAATGCTAGTCAGATAAAGATCAAGCAGCTGCATTCATACTATATGCTACACTTGGTTAGTGTCAACCTTCTCTAGGTTTTTTCCTTATGGCTACTGTATTGTGTGATTTCATCTGTTTAAGTTCTTTATGAATCCATGCATTATGCAAATCTAGATGATGGGTTAATTAGCCAAGTTAAACAAATGGTGTAGGCCCATAAAATGGTAAGAGTTAGAACGGCCTGTTTAGAGCATTAACTCTTAACTGCTTTCTCAATGCAAGACTAAAGCATCCCTAAAGCCTGAGGCTTGAAAGCCGGCTGGGTGACCTTGGGCCAGTCATTCTCTCTCTCAGCCCAACTCACCTCACAGGGTTGTTGTTGTGGGGAAAATAGGAGGAGGAAGGAGTATTAGGTATGCTCGCCGCCTTGAGTTATTTTTAAAAATAATAAAGGAAGGCAGGATAAAAATTAAATAAATAAATAAATAAATAAATAAATAAATGTAAAACTTCCCAGTTATAACATTTCTATTCACTTTTAAATGAAGTTGTGCTTCATGTATCATTAAAGAGCCTT
The DNA here is from genome assembly GCA_023362775.1 of Charina bottae. Taxonomy (NCBI): domain Eukaryota; kingdom Metazoa; phylum Chordata; class Lepidosauria; order Squamata; family Charinaidae; genus Charina; species Charina bottae. The sequence continues at coordinate 812,893 of JALMGJ010000028.1, read as the reverse complement.
AATTCTGGTTGCTGGGTTTCAAAAAGAGCAATTGTGACTTTCCTGGGACAGCTCCTTCATTGTCAGTATCAGCAAATAAATTTACATGCACCCAAGTAGCAATTGGCTAACTAGTAACATTGAAGCAATCCACTATCCCTCCTATGCTGCTCAAAATAAACTGTATCTTGCTATTTTTCAAATTGTTCCTATCTGAGTCTTCCATGATGAAAAAGCACCTCCTTTGCTCAATTCTGTCCCTCCCAGACCTCACAGTGTTCCAAACGATGTGCCTGTTGCAAGTAGTTCCTCTTCACATTGTCTCAGGAGTCAACCTGTCCTGTCTCAAGCCACACACTCACAAACATGCAGAGAGGTTTGCAAACTTTACTAGGAAGTTTTCAAGCAAATAACAAGCAGCAAAGGAAAGGTGCATGCAAACGCACACACACGCGTAAGAGAAATCAACTCCTCACAAGTCCAGCAAGCTTGCCTTGAGAGGGAGTCCAAATACAAAACAGCAGGCACAGGAGAGGTCAGGTGAAGTCCAAGGGCCCGAACGTCGTAGCAGGGTCGTCAGCCGGTCCAGGTTCAAAGTCACCGTCACAAGATTTCAAGTCGAAAGGCAAGGCACACGGAGTCTAGGTTAACGAATGGTTCTTGCCAACAGAGGGCTAGAGCTCGCTGCTCTTCTTAAATAGAAGCAACCCCGGTGTTGCTCATTTGGAAGGGCGAGGTTCCTTTCTTGCCAGAAGCCTCGCAGAGCGCCTTTGCTCTGCTCTGCTCTGCTCTCCGCATGGCAAGCCCTTGCTCTGGGAGGGATGGCAGCTCAGACTCCTGATCTTCCGAGACCAGTGGCAGCTGTGACTCCTGGTTACCGGGCAGCACAGCCTCCTCTGCCTGCAGTTGCTCAGGCAGTGGTTTGCCCGGCAATTCTGGCTGCTCACTGTTGGTTTCCTCATCAGAGTCTGAGCTGGTCATGACACAACCTGACATGCAGAACGAGGCCAAGCATGATCCTATTGAAGCTGGCCTTCTCAGTGCCTTTGACGTATTGCCTAAGGTTGAACAAGAGGACATACCACATAGGCTGGATAGTCTTAAAAGAACTTAAATGGCTACTATTGCTACAGCCAAACGGCTTTATTGAGCCTCATGTCCTGCAAGTGTATTTGCCTTTGTGTATTTGACAGGCAAGATGGCTGTCTGCTGAAACACTGGAAGTAGCCCAAGAAAGAAGGAAAGCAAAAGGCAACAGTGATAGGGGGAGATATGCCCAATTAATAATAATAATTAATAATATTGGAGATAGCTTTGACGGTGTGGTCAGTGAGTTAGAGCCAGACATCCTGAAGAGTGAGGTTGAATGGGCCTTAAGAAGCATTGCTAATAACAAGGCAGCAGGAGATGATGGTATCCCAGCTGAACTGTTTAAAATCTTGCAAGATGATGCTGTCAAGGTGATGCATGCCATATGCCAGCAAATTTGGAAAACACAAGAATGGCCATCAGATTGGAAAAAATCAACTTATATCCCCATACCAAAAAAGGGAAGCACTAAAGAATGTTCAAACTATCAAACAGTGGCACTTATTTCACATGCCAGTAAGGTAATGCTCAAGATCTTGCAAGGTAGACTCCAGCAATTCATGGAGCGAGAATTGCCAGATGTACAAGCTGGGTTTAGAAAAGGCAGAGGAACTAGAGACCAAATTGCCAATATCCGCTGGATAATGGAGAAAGCCAGGGAATTTCAGAAAAACATCTATTTCTGTTTTATTGACTATTCTAAAGCATTTGACTGTGTGGATCATAACAAATTGTGGCAAGTTCTTGGTGGTATGGGGATACCAAGTCATCTTGTCTGCCTCCTGAGGAATCTGTATAACGACCAAGTAGCAACGGTAAGAACAGAGCACGGAACAACGGACTAGTTTAAGATTGGGAAAGGAGTACGGCAGGGTTGTATACTCTCACCCTACCTATTCAACCTGTACGCAGAACACATCATGCGACATGCTGGGCTTGAGGAATACAAGGCTGGAGTTAAAATCGCTGGAAGAAACATTAACAATCTCAGATATGCAGATGATACCACTTTGATGGCTGAAAGCGAGGAGGAGTTGAGGAGCCTTATGACGAAGGTGAAAGAAGAAAGTGCAAAAGCTGGGTTGCAGTTAAACCTCAAAAAAAAACCAAGATTATGGCAACGAGCTTGATTGATGACTGGCAAATAGAGGGAGAAAAAGTGGAGGCAGTGACAGACTTTGTATTTCTAGGTGCAAAGATTACTGCAGACGCTGACTGCAGCCAGGAAATCAGAAGACGTCTACTTCTTGGGAGGAGAGCAATGGCAAATCTTGATAAAATAGTTAAGAGCAGAGACATCACACTGACAACAAAGGTCCGCATAGTTAAAGCAATGGTATTCCCTGTAGTAACCTATGGCTGCGAGAGCTGGACCATAAGGAAGGCTGAGCGAAGGAAGATAGATGCTTTTGAACTGTGGTGTTGGAGGAAAATTCTGAGAGTGCCTTGGACTGCAAGAAGATCAAACCAGTCCATACTCCAGGAAATCAAGCCAGACTGCTCACTTGAGGGAATGATCTTAAAGGCAAAACTGAAGTACTTTGGCCACATAATGAGAAGACAGGATACCCTGGAGAAGAAGCTGATGCTAGGGAAAGTGGAAGGCAAAAGGAAGAGGGGCCGACCAAGGGCAAGATGGATGGATGGTATTCTGGAGGTGACGGACTCAACCATTGGGGAGCTGGGGATGGTGACGGCCGACAGAGGGCTCTGGCGTGGACTGGTCCATGAAGTCACGAAGAGTCGGAAACGACTGAAAGAATAAACAACAAAAAATGCGAACTATATTTACCTTACCTTCCATGACACCCAAGGCAGTGTCATGGAAGAAGAACAGAGCTCAGCACTGAAAAGGAAGGCCACCAGTTTATTTTACAAATGATTGTCAGGCTCCAAATTGCAGAAAACATTGAACGTTGTTACATATATATATATATATATATATATATATATATATATATAGAGAGAGAGAGAGAGAGAGAGAGAGAGAATTGAATTCCCAGTACTAATAGCATGATTAGTTGTCAGTTTTGCTGGCTTTGTGTCAGTTGGTTGTTGTGTTGACAGTGGAGTCCTTGGTGCTCTCTGAGCCTTGTTGTTTTCTTGCAGATGTTTCATTGCCAGGCTGAAGCAGGCAGGCCAGAATCATTCTCTATCATAATAGCTGCTAGGCCTGGGTTCTGCTCTATTCCACTCTATCTAATCAAATCCAATCAAACAGATATCCTGACCTTTGTAACAGAGGCTGAATGCTCTTACTCACATCCTGACCTTTGTAACAGAATGCCATGGACTCTTGGAAGTTTCTTAAAATGCTACAGATGGTGTACGATAAGTTCCCCTTTTGTTATCCTGTTTTTATGTTCTAAGTATAAACTGCTGAGCTTGTGACACGTAAGATCTTGAACAAGCTGAGCTTGTGACACGTAAGATCTTGTCATATCCTGATTGTCTGGATTGCAAAAGCCTATAAAAGATAGGCTCCGGGTGTGACCCGGTGTTCAGACTTGCTGAGTTATCGCTCTGAACCTTGCTAGCAATAAACCTGTGTTCTCTATCCTTGCTGGTCTCGCGTCCTGTTATTTGGGAAGGTGAGTTTTCCCGCTACATTTCTGGCGACCGCGGCAGGACACGACGGGGCCCTGAGGCCCCTCTGGAGGGTCACCACGCTCGCAGGGATTTGGTAAGTCAAGGGGAATTTCCCAGGCGCCATCGGACATTTTTGTTCCGAGGGACTTTCCAGTGACACCAGCTCCCTGTAGCACCGGCTGATGCCTTCAAGAACCATTTGCGAGGCACTGAGACCAGGTAGAACCCCAGCGCTGGAAGACGTGGAAACAAGCCCTGTAGGCGAGTATTGGGGAAGGGAGCTCCCACAGAGTACGACTCGAGACGACGGGAGGGGTTGATCACCCCCGAGGCGAACAGGGGCCAGAGTTGGCCTGCTGCGGTTCCTCGAAAAAATCCCTATTGAGTCGGGGATGTACCGGTGAGACCGAGGTGTAAAAAAAAAAAAAAGGAAAGGAGGGGAGGTTACGTGTTGTGATTGTTGTGTGAATGTTCGCTGCATTTCCCAACGGTGACCGTTGAGTGTCCGGCACCTTGGGCCAGTGAGAAGCGAGTGAAGTCTGCAGTTCCCAGTGGAGACCGTGAGTGTCCAGCTCCTGGGGTCAGGCTTGAGAGCGTGACCAGTCCCTCTGTGTTATCCCGAGAGTGAAGGACCCCTTACCTTCCTCTCAACCCCCCTCCCTCATTGTCTTGTCTGGTGCCCTGGGAGGAATATGGGTGGAGGAGGTAGTGTGCCCTCTACCCCCTTAGGATGCATGATGAAGCATTTTAAGTCTGCGTATGTCAGTCAGGACTACGGCATTAAGTGGAACAGAATGCAGTTAAAACGCTTTTGTAAGGGAGAATGGCCAACCTTTCAAGTTGGGTGGCCGGCCAAGGGTACATTTGCCATCCCACGGAAGGCCATCCCAATCAGGCCCCCTACATCGATGTGTGGCTCGATTTAATCCAACACATTTCAGCCCCCTTCGGTGGAAACCCCTTTTAAGATAGTTGTTCTGTAGGATAAATAGCCTTTAAAGGCTGCCAGCATGTGCTGGGAGGCTGTTTGTGGGAGAGCAATAACCTTTAAAATTAGCCAGCGTGTGCTGGGGGGTTATTGGGAGACAGGACCTTAAATTTATCTGGTGAACGAGTCCAGTGCGTGCTGGAGGTTCTAAATAAGGACCTTAAATTTGGTTACCAAATAAATCCAGCGCTTGCTGGAGGTCCTGGATCTAAGAGAAAATAACATTCAGAAGAGAACAACTTTCAATTGTGCGGTCCCTCGACTGCACTCCTCCCCCCCACCCATCCATTCCTGTTTATTTATTTATCACTGTTATCACTGTTCCTGTGAGCTCCTCATGGGCTTCCGCTGCCGGCCACGGGCGGCTGCCGTGGCCAGCGGAGACGGAGCGCTGGTGAGGATGGAAAGAACAGGAAAACCCCAAAAAACCCTTTAAATGTGTTTTAAGAAACTGGAAGCTCTTAAAACCCAAGGCGGCATGACCCCTGCAAGTCATGCCTTGGAGCCTTTTGCTCCGATGTCTGGCCATTCTATCCACCTATTTACGTCCGCCACTGGCCCCACCATGGGACATTGGTGTCTGATTATCTCCAAGCGTTCTTTAATTACTTAATCTCAATGGCCCAGCAGATTCACTGGAACAAGTGGCATTTTTGTTCCTAACAAGCTGCTCTTAGCCACACCTCCCTACCACCTCCAGAAGAAAGAGAGGGGGAGGAGGATGGCGTCCCTACGCCCCCCCCACTCACAAAGTGATATTAAAACTGGCCCTGGTTAGCCAAAAGTGCCCAAAGGTCTAGAGAGAACTGTAAAAACTCCAAGCCCTTATGGCTGCATTCACTGACAAAGAAGGCAAAATGCATAAACAGGCTAACATTCTTGTGGCTGCCCTTCAGCAAGAAATCACTTACCATAAGAATACGGGGGCCATCCAACTGCTGTCAGCTGAGCCTCCAAAATGTGTGTGCCTGAAAGGGTGTGTTTATGTTGTGAAATTGTATGAGTTTGTCTTTTTCCCTCCCCATTGCCCAAATCTCCCCTGTCATGTTTCAATAAAAGCCTCTGTTTTGTGCGGTTTGAATGCTGTTTTCCTGTGTGTGTGCGTAACTATCTAGGCTCTGCCATCTACCCTTGCGGGGAAAGAGGAGGGGGGAGAAAAATGCCCACAAGAGCTCTGCCTCCCTGATATGAGCAAAACTAGAATACTGAGAAGTAACAGAGAAAATGCACGCAAACGCTCCTTTCGCCTGTGTTGGCTCCCTAGAATATGGAAATGCCTTAAGTAAGAAAATGCCTTAAGTAAGCATGTAGATAGAACTGGGAATTTTCCGGAAGATGGGCGAGGAGACAGGGGAAAAGGCAAGGATTTTCCGATGCACAAGGGGTTGATAATAAATCAGATAAACTTTGGACCCCTTTACTAGAATTTTATCTGAGTCTTAACTTATGAGTGTGTGGTTGTGTGTGTATGTTTTCAGTTTGTTGAACTGTGTGGTGTGTGAATAGCAAAAAAAAAAAAAGAAAGAAGAGTTTTTTATTTCTGAAGATTTTGGCAATAATGGAGCCTCCATGGATTGGCATAGTCTATCTGAAGGTTGTTTTTTTTTCTGTTTTTGAAAATTTTTACTGCAAAAGCGGTCTACTCCTTACATTACATTATGTCAAATGCTCATTCTCATTCATTCTTCTAGGCATGTTTTTGGATTTTATTTTTATTTTTATGCATGTTCTATCTCACACATCAGAAGTTGCTGATGTGGTGAGTGCATGCGTGGGGGAAAGGAAACATATACTGGGAGATTAAGGATTTTGCATACCCTGAGCTATTTGTTTTTGCTTCTGTAACACGCTTAAATGCATTATTTGACTATAAGCTATTTGGACTGGTTCAGTAATATTTTCACTGATTAGGGATGCATTGTTTTTCTGGTTTTACTTGCTCTGGGAAATCTTCTTTTCTCTTTGCTTCCAAATGTCTTCCATTGATGGGATAACCGTTATTACCTCATATTGCTTGAGCCCAACCTTCCAAAGTAATAGTAATTACTGAGTGTTACTACTCAGGTGTGTTCCTCATGAGTGCACCCCTTTGGTGGGCTGGCCTCTAGCGAATAGCATTTCGCTTGTTTATACAAAGGGAGAAATGTGAGGATTAGCTTGGCATGACCTACGCCATCAGCCTGGCGAGTGGAGAGGGACCCCGCCCAACCCCTGAGGCTACCCTTGCATAAAACCACATGAAAGGTCTCCCCTTCTGGTGACACTCTGGAAGCTGTCCCTCTACAAACAGGAGACGAAGACAAGGCATCTCACCCCTTGCAGGTGTTGCTCCAGAGGCCAACACCCGTCGCACGGGCTACGAGGCTCCTCTCTTATTTGGTTGCAAAAAGGGGGGCCCACGGGATGGATGCACACCAAAGGTTGAGAGCCACTGCTTGCATCCATGTGGGCCTCATGCCTTCCATCTGGGTGGTTGTCATTCTCCTGCTAATTAGTATTGTCATTAACTTCCTTTACCTATTCAGCATTCTGCTTGCGAAAGGGGGGAATGGTGACGAGGGTGGCGATGGGCCAGGAGAGACAACTTGCGATTGGATAACCGTAACCCCGCCCCCCGAGGCCCAGCCTGAAACTCCTCCTCCAGAAGATAGCTCCCCAGGTGGGTGCTGGGACTCCCAGGCACCTGCACCAGTTCCCCTCATGGTTCCGCCCCGAAGGCGACGAGTCACCCGTGCTGCTACACAAAGTCCAGTTAATTGTTCGCAGTGCGTTACGTGGGCCCAGGTGGGAAACGTCAAGCGACATACCCTCTTATACCATACCCAATGCCCACCGGACTGCACGCCTCAAGGGTCCTGTGCTACACAAGGAAAGGTGTATAAACTGTGTAAAACGAAGGAAGAAAAGATCACCTGCTACAACCCTTAGACTGAGGTTAGGTACAATGTCTCCGTGTGGGCGGGCCTGGGAATGGTGTCCCCCAATGGGGTCCGCCCAACCTTGTATTACCTAAACCACACAGTAAGCCCTAAAACCTCTGCTGGCTGGAACTTGGAGTTTGACGTTTGTGAGGCCATGGATAAAATAGCTTACACCTCCTGTGGAAGCCAGGCCTGGCGGGACACATATAAGCGTAACAGCAAGTATTTATGTGCCAGAAGCCTGCCCAGACCAGCGGACTCTCCCTCCCCTGATACCCTTGCGGTTGGTGGCCACACCCCGACCACCCTCGCTCTTTTGCCTGGGCTACCATGTGTGCGGGGTCTTTTCGAGGCTTCAATAAGTTTGGGTGGGTGCTGGAATTTGACGTCTGCCAGGCAATGGCCAAGGTGGCTTTCAGGAACTGTGGTAGCAAGGCTTGGCAGGATACCTATCGCAACAACGACAAGTATCTCTGCACCAGGAGGCTACCCTCCCCCATTGGACACCCGTTTTTGCAGCCCTGTCTGTGGTGGGACAATTATGATCCAAAAGTAGTTCACTGGGGAGCCCTTTGTGACCATACGGGAGGAGGGTATGCTGGGTGCTATAACCCCCTCAACACGGCCCAGTGAACAATCCGGCAATTCGCCCGAGTTGCAGTGAAGGAGCTCTATGAGGGGCGAATTGAATCCACAGGGTGGACAACTTATAATAGGATAATCTGGCTGCAAGCTGTCCTAGACCTAGCTGGCCGCCGCATTGGTGAAGCTCTAAACCTGTTGGCGGACACCACAGATAAAATCCGCACTGCAGTCTATCAAAACCGCCTGGCCCTAGACTACTTGCTTGCTAAGGAGGGTGGAGTCTGTGGTAAATTTAACCTCACCAACTGTTGCCTGCAGATTGGGGAAACTGGCCAGGTCGTCCGCCAGCTAACCACCGAGCTACAACAGCTCACTTATAACCCTCCACAGGAGTGGAAAGGGTTTACCCTTCAAGATTGGCTTGATGGCTGGGGCCTTCCCAAACTGCCAGGGCTTAAGGTAATTGTTGGCCTTGTGGGCCTCATCACCGCAGGCTGTGTCATTCTCCCTTGTGTCCTTCCTATCTTTGCTCGAACAATTTCTACCTCAATCTCCCTCCTCGTAGATAAACAGGCTGCAGTGAAAGCTATGGCCTTGTGGGACTACGAAATGCTCACTACCTCCCGAGAGGACAACCCCTACGCTGAAATAAGTGGAACTCCACAGTAATTAGGGAATTTTGGTGGAGTTCCAAAGGGGGGAATGAAGCAGGCAGGCCAGAATCATTCTCTATCATAATAGCTGCTAGGCCTGGGTTCTGCTCTATTCCACTCTATCTAATCAAATCCAATCAAACAGATATCCTGACCTTTGTAACAGAGGCTGAATGCTCTTACTCACATCCTGACCTTTGTAACAGAATGCCATGGACTCTTGGAAGTTCCTTAAAATGCTACAGATGGTGTACGATAAGTTCCCCTTTTGTTATCCTGTTTTTATGTTCTAAGTATAAACTGCTGAGCTTGTGACACGTAAGATCTTGAACAAGCTGAGCTTGTGACACGTAAGAACTTGTCATATCCTGATTGTCTGGATTGCAAAAGCCTATAAAAGATAGGCTCCGGGTGTGACCCGGTGTTCAGACTTGTTGAGTTATCGCTCTGAACCTTGCTAGCAATAAACCTGTGTTCTCTATCCTTGCTGGTCTCGCGTCCTGTTATTTGGGAAGGTGAGTTTTCCCGCTACAAGGCTAGACAACATCTTCAGTGTGAAAAGGGAGTGGGACTTGCTCTCTGTTTATATACTATGGCTTGTCCTGCTTGTGTTGGTGGGGGTGTTGTTCTCTCCTTGGTAGTTCCTTGATTGGGCTGTTGTTTGCTGCTTGGTTGATTGACTTAGTTAATAGTTCCTTGATTAAGGTATATTGTGCTGTTTGATTGTTCCTCTGGTGTAATCCTGGTGTTAATCTTTGCATATCTGTGTGTTGATTGCTGGCAAGGAGGTGTCTGGTCTTCTGGCTTTTCTATTGTCTCTTATGAATGGTATGTAAATGTTGTTTACCTCTATGTGTCTGTTGATGGCTGCTTTGTCTGAGTGCCAAGCTTCCAGGAATTCTCTAGCATTTTTGGATTTGGCTTGGTTTAAGATGCTCACAGTTTCCCAGTTGAAAGTATGGTTGAGTCTGTCCATGTGTTGTGAGATTAAGGAGTTTTCATCGTGTCTTCTGACTGCTAGTTGGTGTTTGTGGATGCGTTCTGCTAGTCTTCTGCCAGTCTGTCCCACATAGTGGCTGCTACAGTCCTTACACTGTATGTTGTAGATAACTCCTGTTTTTTCTTCTTGGGCTACTGGGTCTTTTGGGTTACTTACGATGTTCTGAAGGGTTTTGGTTGGTTTATGTACTATGGTGATGTCATGTGGTTGTAACAGCCTATTAGTAGTTTCTGAGATGTTTCTGATATATGGCAGTGTAATCCTTTTCATAGCTTCTGTTGGTTTTGCTGTGATGGGTTGAGTGGTCAGGCACTTTTTGATAAAGTTGCGTGGGTATCCATTTTGCTGGAAGATGCTATATAAGTGGTCTGTTTCCTTTTTCTGGTGTTCTGGGTTGCTTCAGTGCATTTGTGCTCGTCTGAGTAGTGTTCTTACACAGCTCCTCTTGTGGGAGGTTGTGTTGACAGTTCTTAAAAAGACCTACTCTTTTCTAGGAATTGGTCATACGCAAAGGTAAGAAGTGTTTTCCCAATTAAATAATTAACTTCAAAGGGACTACAGCGGGTACTTTTCATTGTTGGCTTAATGCTATGTTTTTTTGTGAATGACATTGGAAAAAAAAACTATGTTACATTGATTCAATCAAGGTCAGAAAAAGGAAGTCTTGCCTTGATTTGATCAGGAACAGCAAAGGTGTTAGTGGGAGAATCTTTGCCATGAATCAATCAAGGATGGAAAGGTATGAGTGGAAAGTCTTTGCTGGCAGGCTGATGTGTCCCAGCCTGACAGTTCTTAGTAAATGAGTGAGGTGAGGAATGGTTCATGGTTGTATAACTTTTGGATATGCATGGAAGAATTTTTTTTTATTATCCATTACAACAGTTTACACTATAATATAATCTGTCTATAGTATCATTCATGACATAAAAATCCCCTAAAATATTAATGGAACCAATGATATCGAATACTACTGTAATATTTCAAACATCCAAATAAATTAATTAATAGTGTTCCTGAAACTAGTGAGAAAGATAGTTTTATAACATTCCTTATGGCCTCTTGTCACAAGTGAATTTTGGATTCTGTTCACTAGGTCTTGCATAGGCCTGCATACTTTGTCTGCTATTTAATTGTTGTGCTTTCTGCGCTTTTTAGGTTTTAATGTGAGCCTACAAATGTGTTTGGGGTGTTTTGAAAACCTTGAAGTTGGGAACTGTTGATAAGAGGAAGACACAGACTGAGAGGAGTCTGACAGATTTGGAAACTGGTAAAATCAGCTTCTTCCTCATGGGTGAGAGTCTTGGTAAGCAAAAGACTAACAACCCCAGGGAATGTGCTAATTTCTCATAGTGGAAACAGTGTTTTCTGGAAATAACCAGCTCATGAGAACAAAATATCATCAGTGTATGGACCAGAAAAGGCACTTTTGTGGGAGTTGAGAGCCTGTGTGAACATCACTTAAGCAATGTTTGTCTTTAGGAGGCATTTCTTCAAGAAGAAAAGGTCCAGGAGTGAAAATATCAAAAAGCAATCCCCCCACTAGATAAAGAGGCGGAGAAGCTACAGCAGCAGCAGCAGCAGCAGCAGCAGTGACCATAAGGACTAGGCCACTAGACTGTGTCTACTTCAGGGTCAGACCATGTACAGAACAAAACACTTCTTGTTCCAGAAGATTTAATTCCAGAAAGCTGCCAGACCTCCCCTGGAATGGCTGGATCAGTGTGGCCCGGAGGAAAAACATACACTGCACATATAATGCTAACTAAATGATACCTGATGGTAATGAAATCCAAAATAGGTACCATGGCTTTTTAGTTTGCAAAATAATAATATAGATTTCATCATACATTCAAGTTCCAAAATACAGTTTGACAACTTTGAAAACAATACAAAGCACTATGTTTCCAACTTGATTGTGCCAGTAATAATACGTAAGATTGTTATAGCAGTAAGAGATGAACAAAATGTCACATTTCCCCTTTATTGTTTTCAGTTTGTTTACTATGTGCATCTGACAGTACTTTGTTTCTCATCTGCCTTCTTTTCTCCCTTGTGTAGTCAATCAGTTTCCCTTGCTATTTGCATGAGCCTTTGACACAACTACTGGGGAGAGAAAAACATTGCTTAAAGATGGGAATATATGACTGTGAAAAATTACAAAATGTGGCAGAGGGACTCAAGGGTGAAAAACATTGCAGGAGACTATTGGTCTTTTATTTTTTAAGGTTGAATGTTTGCTTATTTAAAGTTAAAACAAAAGTCCAGGAGAGCTGGATTTGATTATGGATGAGGAAGCTGACCTGACCCTCCCTGAGCCCTGGGTTGGGAGTTGGATGAAGTTAATCTCTTCTAGTTTCTTGCTTGTAGTTAGTTAGTATGGTGGTAGAATAGACTCAAGGGCAGAAAGAATAGCGACTCTTGTCTGTTAAAATTGTCTCCCCTGGATTTCTGTTTAGCCAAGAAATATAACGGAATATAATAACTGAAGAGCTTCCTCTTTTTCTGGTTGATCCCTGCCTATTGGTGATGGTGGCTGAGAATAATGGAAACGTTCAGAACATTTGGAATACCAGGTTGCAGAAGGCTGCTTTCGCCTGCAAACTGGATTGAAGAAGACGGATCTGGAAGTTTTGTGACAAGGGAGGGTTTGATTTAAATCATGATTCATTCAACTGATTTCAATCATACCTCAGGAAACTTAATGTTAGTTATTTAGTTATCTCTCTCAGGTGTGAGAGACGTGGGAGGGAATACAGGTTTGGATGGAGTGCATGAGAACATTCACCTCCTGAGTGAGAGGCAGGGGGTGAGGAGTAGTGGATGGAGTGCTGACCAGTGAGAGAGGCCGAGGGGGGCACTGTGAGTGAGTGTGTGGGTGGTGGTTGGGCTCCATCAATGCCGAGAGCATGAGCTGGTGCACTGGGGGGGACCCTCCATCGCCTTGTGATTGAGATTGAGTGAGGGTCTACGACTGAATGGAGGGATCCCTATTTTTAACCAGTGATCTCAGGAGTGATCAGGGGCTAATGGATTCAGAGACTCTGGGGGTTGTAGGGCAGGTCAGGTCATCAAGGTGGTGACAGTCTGGGGACGTTATGACAAGAGCTGGAGGGCAGGCCATCTTAGGGGAAGACGCCCCCGGTGCTTATTACCTGTGGTGTGTTCCAGCCCTCTGTGCTCAAACCTAGACCCTGGACAGCAGAATCATTGGGGCCCTGACTTTTGGCTGCTGCTTTGTAATGCCAGGTCAATCAACAACAAGGCCCCCCTCATATGTGATTTGATCACTGAGGAGGGGGCAGACCTGGCATGTATTACCGAAACCTGGCTGGGCCTGGAAGGAGGCATGCCTCTTTCAGAGATATGCCTGGCCTGGTTTCGAGCATGGCACCAGCCGAGACCTCAGGGCAGGGGAGGAGGGGTGGCTGTTGTCATCTGGGAATTTCTAGTGGCTATCAGGGCCTCTGCTCCACAAGTGTCCGGGTGTGAGACCTTGTTCTTCAAGTTGGGCTCCTGAGAACAGTTGGGAGTGTTGCCTGCTGCGTAGCAACCTCCCTGCCTGAGCTGCTGGAGGCCCTTGCAGGGTTGGCAGTGGAGTTCCCCAGGCTTATGGTTCTGGGGGACTTCAACCTGCCCTCCCTGGGGTGGTCCTCAGAAGCAGCTTGGGAGTTCATGGCCACCATGGCGGCCATGGGCCTGTTTCAGATTATCTGGGACCCAACTCGAGACAGTGGCCTCACTCCAGATTTAGTTTTCTTGTCGGAGCAGTGGCAATGCGATCTGAGGGGAGAATTATCTTTCCTCTTTGTCATGGTCAGATCACACCCTGGTAACCTTGAGATTCTCCTATGCTGCCCCCCTCTGCAGGGAGGCTGGACCCATTCGATTGGTCTGCCCCGGCGACTAATGGACCCAGCAGGGTTCCAGAGGGAGCTGGGGGTTATACCCAAGGAGCTGATACACGGTCCAGCGGAGGCTCTAGCTGCTACCTGGAATAGGGAGGTGGCCGGGGCCTTGGACAGGATTGCACCTGTGTGGCCTCTCTTGTCCCATCAAACCTGACACTCCCCATGGTTTACAGAGGAGTTGAGGGTTCTGAAGAAGATTAAGAGATGCCTAGAGCATTGCTGGAGGAAGACAAAGACCTAATCCGACCAAACACAAGCTAGAGCCACTATTAAGGCCTACCTTGTGGCAGTAAGAGCAGCGAAACGTCAGTATTTCTCCACTTATTGCATCCACGGAGTGCTGCCCGGCGGCCCTGTTCAAGATCACCCAATCCCTTTTGGGGAAAGGGGATCCAGAAATCCATCTGCAGGGCTGTCATGCTCCTCAATCAAATGTTCCCAGAACATTTGATTGTGTTCACCTGCATGAACGAAGTTAGAGATGATCCGTGTTAGAACCTGTGAGTCAAGAAAGGAAGTTGGGAGGGGGGACAGGCCAGGAATATGAAAGCATATTGTTTGGATTATCTCAGGCATCCAAGGATGAACCGTTGGAGCTCATCTGTACAAAGCACTGCTGGCTGGCATGAAGGGGGGCTGTGAGTGAGAAGGGGGAGGAGATGCCTGGCTCTTCGAACTGTTAACTGGGGGGGAAAGAGGGGGAATTTCCATTCGCAACTTTCTTGTTGTTCTGTGTACTACTTTCCATTAAATAAGATTTCTGCAGTTCTATTGTATGAGTTTGATTTAATTGGAAATTGAGTATAGCAGTCATTACCTAAAGTTGCAAATGCCCAAGTTCTGATTCTATCCAGAAATATATCTTCCATGGAGAGTCTACGTTTAGCTAGTATGATAGAAATGACATCTGTAAATTTAACCAATGCTGAAATGGAAGAGGCAGTGACTCAACCTGTGTTATCAGTGGTGACGGTGCTTGACTCAGTGATTGACGATTATGGAGATTCAGAAACCAAGGGAGCGGTTGGAATCGCAATGCCTCCACGGGACCGTACGTTGGAGGACGACACGGTGTTGATCATCCTGGATGAAGAGTACAATGGGACATGAGGGTCTTACATGGAGGAGTCCTGATCCCAACAGGCTACCCATTGTGATGCTGCCAAATGGGATTGGACACCACCTGGTGATCCAACACAAAGCAGACAACGCTGGTTGGCAGGAATGGGAGAGGCAGCTGAGCCAGTCATCAGCCGTTGGGTGAATGTCCAACTGAGAGGGGCGAACCCACACATGAACGGACTGGCGGAAGAACTGAGAGGGAGGCAGGAGCATTTAGATTTTTTGGAAGCACGAGTTTCTTCCATGGAGACTATACTTCGAAAAATATCACAATCCCTGGATTGTGTGTTAACTCCATCTGATGTGCCACAGGAGTCAAGAAGGGTGTCCCTGAAACCGGTGAAGACTACGGAAGGGGAGCATCTTGGAACAGGAAAAGCGGCAGGCCTTCAGTGTCTTGGGGTGAACCATTAACTGGACACGTAAGTCGCACTTCGATAAGAGGGGGCAACTGCGAATTAGAGATTAAATTCAATGGGGAACCCCAACAACTAGCTTACTTCCTAACCAATGTAGGGGTTTTTATGGAAGAGTTCAAGGACACATTCCCCACAGAACATTCTAAAGTACGGTTTGTGGGGTCTAAATTGAAAGACACAGCAGCCGATTGGTTGGTGCAGTTGTATGATGCCGAAGCCCCAGAGCTACACCATTTAGATTACTTCATGCTGGCCCTTAGAGAGCGTTTTGAGGATCCTTTAGTGAAGTTCAAGGCTAAAACTGATCTCCAACAGCTTAGACAAGGATCCTAAACTGTGTCAGAATATGCCATAGAATTCAAGGTGCTGGCCGGGAAACTGACTGATTGGTCAGAAGCTATTAAAGTGGAGTACTTCAAAGGGGGACTACAACCCGAGATATTATGATGGTCCCTGGGGCAGGGAGACCCTCACACTTTAAGAGAGTGGGTATGTCTTGCTGGAGAGGTGGAAAACACTCAGTACCAAGTCAAGAGACAAGCTCGCATACAAGCTGTGGGAAAGAACCCGATGGCTCCCACTAGTCTCTCCATCACCACTAAAAAGCCAAGCCGAGCCTGGGAAGAGGAAAAAGAACAACGCCTGAAGAAAGGATTATGCTTTAAGTGTGGAAAAGAAGGCCATCGAGCCTCCAATTGTCTCCGTTCCACAGCACCTCTGAGCACCAAGACTGGAGCTAAAATGACTAAATCACCCCCTACCAAGTGCAAGGGAACAGCAGCTAGTGGCACAGCCTGCAAACGAGTCACGCCTGCGCTGAATAGCGCCGACAGGCAGGTGGGGGATGATGGGCGCAAGGATTCATTGGTAAGTGAAGATTGTCCCACAATCTGCACCCCCTCGTGGGGGTGCAGTTACAAACTTTGGCAAGTAAACGTAAAGCTGATTTAATTGCTATGCTAGATTCGGGTTGCACAAGATGTTTAATTCATCCAGCAATAGTGACAGGACTTGGACTAAAAGTAAAGAGATTGAAAGAGCCAATAATTTTTATCCAGCTGGATGGCTTGGAAGCACGAGGGGGTCTAGTGGAATTTTACACAGAGACTGTAGAGATGCAGGTGGGCAGCCACAAAGAGACTTTAAAGTTCATTGTAGCACCTATTACCAACCATTCTGTCATTCTAGGGTTGCCTTGGCTACGAAAACGGAACCCTCAAATAGACTGGGAAGTGGGAAGTTTGAAATTCAAAGATGGGTTTAATTCAGGATTACAGCAGAGTAGTGAACTTTCTGAAAAAGAACTAGCAGCCACAATGATTCAGGACAAAACCTCACTATCTGTAGAGGACGGACAGCTAATTCCCAACCAATGTAGGGGCTTCAAAGACATAATTGGGGAAAAAGAATCAAATGAATTACCGCCCCCATCGCAAAACTGATTGCGCTATTGAAATTTACCCAAGTGCGAAACTCCCTAAGCCCAAAATGTACACCATGTCTCCAAAGGAGCTGGAAGCACTAAGGGAATTCATTGACAAAAACTTAGCAAGGGGCTTCATTGAACCCACAAATTCCCCGATGGCCGCGCCTGTTTTGTTTCACACCAAGAAAGATGGTTTATTGAGATTGTGTACTGACTATCGGGGCCTAAATGCCATTTCCACAACTAATCAGTACCCTTTGTCATTGGTGAAGGACATGTTAGCCCATTTATCGAAAGGAAATTTTTTCACTAAATTGGATTTGAGAGCAGCTTACTTTCGGATACGCATTCGAGAGGGGGATGAATGGAAAACTGCTTTAATTGCCCTCTTGGCTCCTTCCAGTATTGAGTCATGCCCTTCAGATAGTCTGGAGGACCTGGCGTGTTCATGCACCTTATCAATGATGTGTTACATGAATATTTATATAAAGGTGTCTTAGTATATCTCGATGATATCCTGATCTACTCAGAAAATGAAAAAGATCATATAGATTTGGTCAAAAAGGTGTTAACCAAACTCAGAGACACTAAGCTGTATGCCAAGCTATCAAAATGTGAGTTCCATAAAGAGAAATTGGATTATTTAGGCTATCAGGTGTCCAGCAAAGGCATAGAAATGGACTCCGCCAAGATTCAGGACATTTTAATGTGGGAACCACCACACATGCGTAGACAATTGCAGAGTTTCCTTGGTTTTGCTAATTTTTATTGCCAGTTTATCCAAAATTTTACTCAAATAGCTCTCCCCCTAACACAGTGCTTTCCAAAGTCCCACCGTTGGTGACACACCAATGGCGGTGGCGGCACGGTGGCATGCATGGCGGTGGTGGCATGCGTGGCGGTGGTGTGCATGGTGGCGTGCATGGTGGCAATGGCGGCAGAAGCAGCCTCATGTGTCGCACTAAAACCTGGAAGCACTGATGGCGCACCAACACGCGCGCCGCTGCCACGGCACGCACCACTGCTGCCACGCGTGCCACCGCCGTGCGCACCATCAGCACTTCTGGGTTTTGTCGCGACACACTAATGAGTCGCGACACACAGTTTGGAAAGCTATGCCCTAACAGATTTGTTAAAAACCAAGGGCAAAGGAGAGACAAGAAAAGTTGCAAGCCCCAGCGCAGTGTTGAACTGGTCTGCTGAGTGCCAAATGGCTTTTGAGCAACTCAAGGTGCTCAAACCTATTTACTGCTGAACCTATTTTAAAACATCCTGATCCTTCACAGCCACTAGTAATTCAGGCTGATGCTTCAGATCAGGCAATTGAGGCTATTCTCCTACAAAAAGATCAAGATGATCAATTGCACCCCAGTCATTACAAGGGCTGTGCTGAGGAATTTTTGGGGTACCTGTAGGATAAAATTGCTCGGATTTGTTCCAAGTTGGACTCTGAGTGTGAGACAGGGTCTGAGGAGATTCCCAGGGAACGTTCTTATCCTGTTATCTGGGAACAGTTCGATTCTGTTGGACCCGAGGAAGTGGACAGGATCCTCCGGACTGTAAATCCCACCACTTGCCAATTAGATCCATGTCCCTTCTGGCTGGTGAAAGCAGCCCAGGAGGTGACATGTGGCTGTGTCTAGACAATGGTAAATACATCCTTGAGAGAGGGGGTATTCCCGGCAGCCTTTAAGGAAGCGCTGGTGCGCCCCCTCCTCAAGAAACCATCGCTGGACCCTAACATACTAGAGAATTTTCATCCAGTCTCCCACCTCCCCTTTCTGGGGAAGGTGGTTGAGAAAGTGGTGGTGTTGCAGCTCCAGAGGATTCTGGATGAAACGGATTATCTAGACCCCTTTCAGTCAGGTTTCAGGCCCAGTTATGGGATGGAAATGGCATTGGTCCCAGTTATGATCTTTGGCGAGAGCGGGATGGAGGCAGTGCATCCATCCTTGCTCTTCTTGACCTCTCAGTGGCTTTCAATACCATCGACCATGGTATCCTTTTCAGGTGACTCAGGGAGTTGGGGGTGGGTTTTGCGCTGGTTCACCTCCTTCCTCCAGGCCTACTCTCAATCGGTGTTGATAGGGAGCGAGAGATCTGGCCCGCGGCCTATTCTTTGTGTGGTGCTGTAGGGCTCGGTACTCTCTCCACTCCTTTTTAACATCTACATGAAACCGCTGGGTGAGATCATCCATCGCCACGGGATGAGGTATCATCAATATGCTGATGATACCCAATTATACATCTCCAACCTAGGGGAAGTAAGTGATGCCATGACCACCCTCTCCAAGTGTCTGGGGGCTGTGGGGGCCTGGATGAGGAACAACAGATTTCGGCTGAAGCCTGATAAGATGGAGTGGCTGTGGATTAATGGCTCATCATCTGGGAAATTGTCATTGTTAGTTCTGGATGAGGTTGCACTGCCCCAGAGAGACCCGGTGCGTAACTTGGGGGTCCTCTTGGACTCACAATTCCTGCTCAAAGAGCAGGTGGCAGTCGTGGCCAGGGGAGCCTTTGCTCAACTTTGTGTAGTGTGCCAGTTACGCCCTTTCCTGGAATGAGAGGCCCTTTGAACGGTCACTCATGCCCTGGTTATCTCCCACATAGACTACTGTAATGCGCTCTACATGGGGCTACCCTTGAAGAATATCTGGAAGCTACAGCTGGTCCAAAATGCAGCTGCGCAGGCAATCTTAGGTGCCCCAAGGGTGACAAATGGAACACCTCTGCTACGCAAGCTGCATTGGGTTCCAGTTTGCTTCCGGGTCCAATTCAAGGTGTTGGTTATGACCTTTAAAGCCCTACATGGCATGGGTTCAGGTTATCTGAGGGACTGTCTCATCCCCATCACATCGATCTGCCCCACCCGGGCATGCAGAGAGGGCATGCTCCGGACCCCTTCCGTAAAGGAATTCCATCTAGCGGAGTCACCGAAGCGGGCCTTCTCTGCAGTAGCCCCTGCCCTCTGGAACATTCTTCCCCCAGAGATAAGGCAGGCTCCCTCGCTCCTGGACTTCCATAAAAAAATAAAAGCCTGGTTCTGTCAACAAGCCTGGAGCGGGAGAGATAGTGGTCACTCTTGGGAATGGCTTGTTCCCTAGAATGGCCCTAAAGTGGCCCCTGTTTACTCACGGTCTGATAAAGATATTATAGTTATTTTATTTTATTAACATTGTATAGTATTTAATTGTGTTTTTATTGTAAACTGCCCAGAGTCCCTCCTTGTGGGGGAGATAAAGGTAAAGGTAAAGTTGTGCAGTCGTGTCCGACTCTAGGGGCCAGTGCTCATCTCCGTTTCTTAGCCGAAGAGCCAGCACTGTCTGAAGACACTTCCGCGGTCATGTGGCTGCATGACGCGTGCGGAATGATGTTACCTATCCACCGAAGTGGTACCTATTTATCTACTTGCATTTGCATGCTTTCGAATTGCTAGGTTGGCAAGAGCTGGGGTGATAGAGTGGGGGAGATAGGCGGTGATAAATTTGATAAATAAATAAACAAATAAATAAATAAATTTACCTCAGTATCAAAAAGGTTATACTTAAACATCTTCTTAATGAAAGAAAGGGTATTCTTTTTATTTCATAAAACCTTCTTCCAAGTCAATGCATGATATGCAAGATATTGGGTGGCTAGTACTGGTCAGTCTTGTTTTTCACCTTTATCTTGCAGTTCATAATCTGAAAAAGAAACATAAGCTTTTCTGCTTTTTCAGTTCCAAAATAATTTCTTAATTCTGATTGGATTAGTCTTACATCATTACATCTGCAGAAAAATATATTATTCTATTTGGTATTAAAAGTTTGATTATCACATCAATGGTCTTGAATTCAATTCAAACATTTAAATGAAAAAAAATTCATTAAACAATACCAGACAGAGTCTTTTTTGTGATCTGCTGCCATGATAGTTTTATCTTCTGCCATCCATGGAGCATGCTCAGAATAAGTTACTACAAAATTGCTTCTTTTGTTCTTTTCTTTTACCTTCTGTTCTTCCTTCCTCTTCCTTGCATAAATACAGACTTTTCCTCCTTGCTTGGATCATCCCTACCTTCCCAAACACTGTATTGTTTATCTTTTTTGTCTTTTCATTTTTAGAGAGATGGGTAAGGACTTGATAGAATAGGATCAGACCTGTAGCATTTCATCTCCAGCACTGGTTTTAACAAGAGCATTCATAGAATGCAGAAAGAAATTGTAATCATTATTTATGATGATGTATTTGAGTTAGATTCATGTTTTAGACAACATTTTAATAATATGTTAAAATGCAAACTGAATTTTAAAAGTCTGTTATGAATAAAAAAGGGTGTTTGGGGCTTCAGTATCTTAAAGCAGTGATGAACTGGAAACCATTGGCAAACAATGATGATTTGCAAAGATATCTGACTTTCAGTTATTTAATAATAGCAACGAGTCTTTACAGCCTACATTTTACTGCAGAAATGAACAAGATTTAGGTATATAGTTGTATGAGGGTGGAGATGAGCAGGGGGTAATCAGATTTGGAAAGCTTTTGAGCTCTTTTTGATTTTGGCATGGAAAACATTTTTCTGAGCCAATTTTTTTTTTTTAATGCTGTTTGCCTTGGCTCCAGTTGGTAGATCTTGAGCTTCTGGTTTTAAAAAATACAATAGTTTTGCAAGCCTGAAGAATACCCACCCTAGTTTCTGGAACATACTCCTCCCCCTCCCCCCCCCCCCCGCAGACACTTTAGGTGTTCTAAGATAACAAATAAAGTTCCTTCTCAGGGTGTCCCCTCACTCTGAAGTATAAACATGGCATCAGAATGGACAATTTTCTTGGAGAAGCCTCCATTTTTCTTATTGTAGTATCTTAGCATTATTAATATATTTTAGAATCTTAATATTTTGCAGATTATTACATTTATTTAGTTATAAATATTTAGTTTTCACTGTTTGATATTTTTAATCAGATGGAACTGACACAGGTTTCCATTTGTATTTGTATTATCTATGCTATTATTACATTATTTTAAGGTATTTTATTTTTGAATGTATGTTTTTAGTTTTTGCTTGATGTAATTTGTCAGTTGTGTAGTTAATTTGTCAGTTGTACAGATAAGGCTGACAGGTAGCTTAAATGTAGGCTTCTCCAAGGAGAGCCTTTTCTAACAAGGGCACCTTCTTATGATACCATAAGGTAATTAAACTAAAGGTAATTAAATTATAATAAGGTAGAGGGGCTGACAGAAAACTAATAAATGTAAATAATACATACAGTAAGAAGTAAAAAATTAGTCACGGGAAACATACATCACTTCTACAGTGACGGACTTTTTGCTTATTGATACTAATATTTTGCTTATTACTCTGGCCCACACACATATACATCCTGGTATAACCTTCAGGTATGCCAATACACTACCATAACTAGGTTTATTTGCGGGGGTTTCAGCTCATTTGCAGGGCTTTCTATTTCTTTTACTCTGTTCTCCTCTGAGCAACTCAAGATAAAGTTTTATAAATAATTAGCTTTAGAGATTATGCTCCAAAAGAGGATAAATATAATTTAAGACTCAAAAGCTCTCGTAAACTCTGGCTGTCTCTTCCTCCACATTCCCCGGAAGTTATGACTCAGGCAATTTGGTAAATGAGTCATGGTTATCCTAAGAAACAAGGTACAACCCTGTGGCCATAAGGGCAATATAAACCAGGTTAGTTGACTGTGGGGAATTTGTCTAAGGCAATCAATATTTATCAATTACTGTAATTCTGTGGTGCAAACCATCTAGAGGTTACTTCTCAGTGATTCAAGAAGCTTATGAAGAACCTCTTTGAAGGTGCTACTAGAAGTGTATGGGGCAGCTCTGTCTCTTGAGACACTTTTCCTCTCTTCTGAATAGGTCTCTGTGCCTGCATAGAAGAGACTAGTAGGTTACTAGTGCAGCCGAGCAATGGTTGCTTTCCTTTCGCAGCAGTCCTAGAAGAAGTGGAGACACACTAGCTCAGGTAGCTGGGAAAGGGCCTCCAAGTGGCCATGGGGCTGTTCCAACACATAGTCGTTTATACTATTATATTGCTAATAGGAAATTTAAATGTACTCTTAATTGGCAATATAAAATGCTGTTAATAAAGAAATAAATTTCGACGGTCTACATTAAAACATATTCTGGTACTGTAGTGTTTTCAGCATATACATGCTCCACGAAACACCACAGAACAGCAGGCATAATTGTTCTGTTCCTTGTATTGTAAATATCACCCTAGCAGAATGACTATTAAAAACACTCTCAAATACTGAAATGCAGAGGCACAGCAAAGTACAAATATAGTCTCTAAATAAACATCTCCTCAGAAAAAAATTAAAATGGGGCTGGGTTTTCTAGGCAAAATATTGAAGTACAAAGATGGAGGTTCAAACACATAACACATATAGAAAACACATTTTAAATAACTTTATATTGTTTCAACAAAATCTATATTATCTCCAGGATGTATTATGAACTTCCTAAATGATAAAAGACAAAAATGAAAAAAATGTACATGCAAAACAAAAGGCCAGACCATATTTTTGGTTCAGCTCCTTAATATGTCATACATTGATTTTTTGGAGAATATGACATGACACAATATGGTAGAAAAAGCTGAAATATATTCAGAATTTTTCTCAGAATATATAGAATTATTGCTGCTTTATATTTTAACGAATTTAATTGGTCAGCATTTTGATGCCATTCTCATCCCATTTAGTGGAAATTCATATGGAAATAATAATCCCACCTCTAAACCAACTTTAGGAGATAACAAATATTTCATGATATCCTACTACCTAGAAACAATAAATAAGTCTGAGTTCTTTCTGGACTCCTGAGGAAAGAAGTAATGAAAAATATATAAGACTGAAATTAATAAATTATAAATCTGGCTGTTAAAATGTGATTCACTGAAGAATTTTGATATCTTTTTCTTTCTCAAATTAGGATTTTAATAAATATATAAATATATAAACCTGCTGCATTTCTAGAAACTATCTTGCTTCTTAATCCATACCATGAAATAAACAAAGTCTGGCCATGTTACAGGTTATATTTATTTATTCATTTATTTGTCGAATTTCTCACCAACCATCTCCACTGGAAGAGGGACTCTGGGCGGTTTTATATGCTTTCATTCACACATTAAAACCGCTTGGAGGGACAGTAACAAGACAAATACAATTAATTAATTAAATGCAATTAATTTCTTAGACTTTACAACAAGCAGCATAACCATACAGAAGTTGGTTACTGCTAAATATTCATCAGAGCATTTTTAAGGAAATAAAAACAAACAATTAAAATGTGCAGTTGTCATTTATACCTTTTTTTAAAAGAAATGATCAGAGAAATGTTATCTGTTTATATGTATCAATATTACATTCATAAATACACAAAGGCATCATTTAATTCACACGAAAGTGAAATATCAGGTAGTTGCAGCTACTCGTTCATTCATTCTTGCTTGAATGCTGCCCAATTCTGACAGGATTTAAGTGGCTCAGAGATGCTGATGTAGGTTATTTGGTTAAACCCATCTCAATAGACTGCCTGCAATCCACAATTTCTAACTATGTATTATAGACAGGGTGTTTATTTAAGGTGCTTTTAGATAGAAAGCACCCTTGGATATTGTTGCTTTACTCTGTAAGCAACAAACAAAACTGCTATAGGTCACCCACTGAATTTACTTATTAAGCAGGAAAAAACAGGATGTAAATTTCCATTTTAACTGAAGTACTTTGGCCACATAATGAGAAGACAGGATACCCTGGAGAAGATTCTGATGCTAGGGAAAGTGGAAGGCAAAAGGAAGAGGGGCTGACCAAGGGCAAGATGGATGGATGATATTCTGGAGGTGACGGATTCGACCTTAGGGGAGCTGGGGGTGGCGACGGCCGACAGGAAGCTCTGGCGTGGGCTGGTCCATGAAGTCACGAAGAGTCGGAAGCGACTGAATGAATAAAGAACAAAACACATTTCCATTTTAGTAAAATCACTGATAGGAACTCTCCCTCCAAATCCTTCTGCAACCTCTCTTTATCCTTCTCCAATAAAAGTGCTTCTTATAAAAATGCAAAATCAGCCTTGAATCTCTTATGTTTAGTAAGAATTTGTTTTCCCTTGCTGAGGATGCTTACCAAAACTCTCCTTTATGGTTTGATGGGTGTTTAG
Organism: Charina bottae; assembly: GCA_023362775.1. Taxonomy (NCBI): domain Eukaryota; kingdom Metazoa; phylum Chordata; class Lepidosauria; order Squamata; family Charinaidae; genus Charina; species Charina bottae. The sequence continues at coordinate 788,036 of JALMGJ010000028.1, read as the reverse complement.
AAGTTTCAGCATGTGTGCTTAGGCAGAGGATGAGTTAGATCTTTTGATACATGCTGACAAGGAACATAAAGAAGTCCTGTTTATAAACCTCTATGGTACTGATTAATAAACCTGTATTACCTCTACCAACATTAGTAACATTAATTAATGGGTTTATAGGCCTCCCTGAATATAATATTAATTGGTTCAAACAGACCTGGAGGCTATTTCGCCCATTAGCTATAATGATGTAAAAATAAGTTTTCTTTGGACAATTTCAGTAGTGCCCAGGAATAATCAATTTTCTTGGACTGAAAATACCTACAAAGACATCTAAGATAACAAAAATCATATAGCTGGAAAGGGCCTTTTAGGCTATTACGTCCAACCACCTGCTCACTGTGGAAATCCACTGAAAGAATCCCTGACAGACAGCTCTCTAACCTTTGTTTAAAAATATCCAGATAAAGCGGAGCCCACTATGTATCTGGGTAATTGGTTCCACTCTCAAAATGTGCTTTTTCTTAGGATTTTTTTCTAATATTCAGTCAGAGTCTGCCTACCTCTAACTTAAGTTCATCATTTCATGTCCCACATTCTGAAACAACAGATAACTGATCTTGATCTTTTTGTGTGTGTCATCATTTCAGGTGTTTGAAGAGTGCTATCATAACCCCTCTCAGTCTTCTCTTCCCAATTCCATTAATCTTTTCATATGACTTACTTTCTAGTCCTCTGATCATCTGTCTCTGAACCAGAACCCTCCTTTCCCTTCTTTTTGAAGATAAGGACATTTGCTTTCATCCAGTCTCTTGGCACTTCTCCTGGATTTCTCAAAGATAAATCATAAAGGTTTGGTCAAATCATCAGTGAGTTCCTTTAGTACCTTCAGCTGCAATTCTTTTGAACCTGGAATTGAAAAGTGGTGTACAAAAATAAAATAATAATAAAATATTAACACATTAGATCAGGGCTTTCCAAAGTTTTTCCCACGGCGACACACCAACCAGCGTTGGTGTGTCGCTGTGGGAAAACCCGGAAGTCCTGCCCTTCCAGCAGCGCGCAAAAACTCAGAAGCACTGCTGCCGCTTTCGAGTTTTGCGCGCTACAATTGGTGTGTCGCCGCAGGAAAACCCGGAAGCGCTTATGATGATCAGCGCTTCCGGGTTGTGTGGCGACACACCAGACTGTGTGTGGCGACACACTTTTGTGTCGCCACACACAGTTTGGAAAGCTCTGCATTAGATAAAAGTAATTAACAAGAACAGCTCATAGTCTGGAGTCAACCCCACTCAGGTTATCCAAGCTTTGAAGGTCTTCTGAAAAATCTACTTCTTAACCAGTTCCTGAGGGGCATGGTGGCTCAGTGGGTAAGTCACCAGGCTTGTCGATCGGAAGATCGCAAGTTCAGAGGTTCGAATCCCTAGCCCCGCATGACGGAGTGAGCTCCTGCACTCGCCCCAGCTCTTGCCAACCTAGCAATTTGAAAGCATGCAAATGCAAGTAGATGAATAGGTACCACTTTGGTGGGTAGGTAACAGCGTTCCACGTGCGTCATGCAGCCACATGACCGTAGAAGCGTCTTCTGACAACGCTGGCTCTTTGGCTAACAAACGGAGATGAGCACCGGCCCCTAGAGTTGGACACGACTGCACAAATGTGCGGGGGGAACCTTTACTTTAACCACTTCCTGGAAGACCATAACAACAGGAACTACTCTTGCCTCAGGAGGCCAGCTGTTCCAAAGGTGCCATTTAGAATGCCCACCTCAGTGCCTCCTCCAGTCATGCTTCTTAGCAGGCACTCTGTTTGCCTGGATTGTGCTGGCAGATTGTATCTGAGATAGGTGGTCTTGAAGTGCCATATAGAGCTTTGTAGGTGATACGGGGCTTTATAGGTGAAGTCAAATTTGTCTTAGCTGCTTTAATTTTTACAAAAAACAGGATTGACAAGATGCTACACAAAAACCATTGCATCTGAAACTCTTTTTTCTTCTTTGTTTTCAAAGACAACTAGAAATGAATGCAATGTCTGCCATCATCAAAACATACCACAGTATAAACAGTAATATTCTACTTATAACAGTTTGAGTTTAAAATTGGTTGTGTGTGTGTTTTGTCTAAATTACTGCAATTTTACAAAAAAAAAATGGTCAGTGTAGAAAAAGTTGCAAGCTTAATCTGCTTCTGAATATCATTATTTGTTTTTATTCAATAGTTGCAGTTAAAAACATTCTATTAGAAATACGTATTTCTAGGTCATAAATCAGCAATAAACGTTGTAAAACCTTGTATTTCTGTTTAATTGCTGATTAGTATAGCATGAGATATGTAAAAATTTGTATGGTTTAAATGAATTTGTTAAGACTTCAATTTTTTTTAGTTGGAGCACTAGATTTTTTTCTTCCTTCTTAATTAAGACTTTTTGTGTTATAAACCTTGTAGAACTCCTGCCTCACAAAAAAAACATTGTAATAACTTAAAAAAATACTGTATATAAATCCTTTATTTCTTGAGGCACATTTTCTTTGCAAATCACACTGATTCCTTATTGTGACCCCTGTCACTTCATTGCTATCCCTTATTACCTCATCCATGTCCTTCATAAATTGATAGAAAAATGAAAGTTTACATTTTCAATAAAGCTGCAAAGTATGCAATAAACAATACTGATACAGAAACGTGTGTGTGTGTGAGAGAGAGAGAGAGGGAGGGAGAGAGAGAGAGGGCAAAGGGAGGCATTTGGTTTCTCCTCTAGCAATTTGGAATGGTGCTAACACATACCCTGTTATTGGAGAATACTGAGACAATTCTTAAATGATCAAACTGAATTAGAAATAGCAAAGGCTTTTGAAACAGCATTACAAACTCACAACATTCAAAATATTTCACTAACATGACATTGTTGCACCTTATTACTATATAGTATACAGTATAATCATTCCAGATTCTAAGAAATTGTAATTTTTTAAAGATTTTTTTATCCCACCTTTATTATTTTTATAAATAACTCAAGGCAGCAAACATACCTAATACTGCTTCCTCCTCCTATTTTCCCCACAACAACCCTGTGAGGTGACTTGGACTGAGAGACAGTGACTGGCCCAAAGTCACCGAGCCGGCTTTCATGCCTAAGGTGGGACTAGAACTCAGAGTCTCCTGGTTTCTAGCCTGGAGCCTTAACCACTAGACCAGTTCAAACTCTGTGGGGTTTTTTTTCAACCATAGCTATAGACTATATCTTTGAACACTATTTATCAATTGTTAAATTGTCTAAACGTTTCCACTGTTGATTTATTATTGATTTGGCAGCTAGATGATGATGATGATGTTATATGCCATCACATTGTTGTCAACTGTTAGTGACCACATAAATAGCAAATGATTTGATAGGTAAGGTATATTCATATTGAGAATTTAGGGTAAAACCAATATTTTAAATATGAATGTTTTGCTCTATGTGGGATTCCTCTATATACTCTATTTCTAAAATAAATTTTCAGAAATTTAACTCATTGTTTTGGAAATATATTTGCAGAGTTGTTAGTTAAAGAAGAGGGTTTTGATTTTCCAGATTTAATTTTATATCATAATATATTTCATTGGTCTCAGGTGAATGAGTGGCACATTTTATCCACTCACGGACTATATCAGAATGAGCATAAATTGGAGAGCCTCTCCTTCTCTTTCGGTATTAGCCACCAGAGAGGGATGGTATTCAATAACATACACAATCTGCTTTAATCCTTGTGATAATGCTAAATTATCAATCAGGGAGAATCCAAATTTGAAAAAAAGCAAGGGAATATTTTTGTTGAAGAACAGGAATGGAGAGTGGAGTATATACTTTTAATCAATTAATGGGACCAGAAGTTGAACTGTTGCCATTTGAGAGGCTGCAACATAAACATCATTTGCTAAAAAACACAGGGTGGCAATATCGCCAGTAAAAACATCTTTTAACATTTAGACATGTGCTGGCAGCTTCAGAACTCCTTTAACAGACACTCTACAAAGTAATAAACTTAAAACCATTATTTATAAGTGATTGTTAAATGAGATATTCAAGGGTATATTCTTGAATGGGAGGTATGGAAGAGAAAATTGTATGTCTAGTACATCCATGCCAATAGAAATTTATTTTGACAATCTATATCTCTATAGATTTAGAACTACAATTAATTCCAGGAACAAACTAAGGGATTCAGCCAATTGCACGAGACATGGAGCTCAAAATGCCAAGAGGTTCATATGATATGGCCTTGTTCCATAGTGATTCCCTTTTATCTAGAAGTTAACTGATGTATTAATTTTGAGATTTTGTTTTGGAAGACTCATTGTTTTTCATAGATGCTCATTCCAATCGTGCGGAAAATACCAAGAGGATAAAGGAAATGGATACTTGTTCTTTGATTGCCAAAAAAAAAAAAGGTTAATATTGTAAGTGTGGCTGAATACCCATTGTCTGTGAATTGTACAATGATCTGAAAAAAACTTAATTCTCTTTCTACATTTGAAAAAGGATTCTACCAGCAGGGGTCTCAAGTGGAGGATTGTTTAAAAATATGATCTCCTTATAATATTCTGTCAATTTATTTTTGCATTTTTCTCTTTAACAAAATTAGATAAACTGACTTAATTGTAAACAAATTAATTGTGTAGATTACAAGTGATGAATGTTCATATAAATTCTTCCTCTTCCTCTTCCTCTTCCTCTCCCTCTCCCTCTCCCTTTTTGTTTTCTTTTTGCAAATTCTAAAAGTTTAAAAAATTAAAAATAGCACCTCACTCCCAGCTGAGAGAAATTTTGATTTTCTGTCAAATGCAAATTCAACCCTGGCTGACTTGATTGTGGACATCTATCATAGGTATGTTTTATTATATGAATGCATTGTTTTTGTTCTGTAATTTTTGCTTCATATGTTGCTGTGCATTGCTCAAAGTCAGGATTAGGGCAAGTTACAGCCACCATTAAAGAAAGAGCAGTATACTGTGTGTAGCCAGGATGATCAATACAAATATATTAAAAAATGATAGGTGGTTGTATGAGGCAGCTTTAATTTGCTTTGATTCCATGCTTTGTGCTGCAAAGACAAGATGATGTGCCCTGTTGAGGTGATGCAATTTGCCTCACTGAATCCCTTTGTGCCACCTCGCAGACTCAGAGTAACACACAGTGAAACAACATGGCCATATCGCTTTTAGAAGTGGACTATATTGTTCTGCTTATAGCGATTACTTTGCTTGACTTTTCATTGAAGCATAACATGACTTCAAATTGCTGCAGAGCCCATGTAAATGGAGTGTCTCCCATTGGAATAAAGAGGATCTTGTCAGACAATGTTGGCAATTCATTTAACAACAGAACTGAATGAAGATATGTATAAGGAAATAAAATTTCAGTTCCACTACTCAGATTCAAAAACATACTTTCATTTCCTAGTGCACAAACCTATTTTGTCCACAACTTTAGTATCTCTGAAAGCGTCTACAGTACAGAGAATGGCAGTAGAATAGGATAATTTGCATACTCCTAAGGTATTCTGGGAAATGACCAGAAAGTCACCACAAGCAGCAAAGAAGTTAGATTTCATCTCATCAGCTCAAGCTAACATCTTTTCTCTTTTCTATGTACAAAAGAAGCTGCTGTTTGGAGTTGCATAATATTTGGGAGATATATAGACACAGACAAGGAGGCAAGTATCATGGTGACCTGCAAGTTATGTGCCTTGTTTGTGTTCCTGCCTGAGGAGGATTCCAGCTATACCTGGATCAAATGCAAACTCATTACATTGCTGGAGGAGAAAGTAGAAGGTCTGGAGGCATGTTTGGCCATCCTGAGACTCATCAGGGATGACAAGGAGTTTCTGGACAAGGCAGAAGGATGTCTGCAAATTAAACACAGGAAGGAAGATATTGTCTGCACTGAAAATCTCACCCATAGAAATATCTCCTGGTTGAGGAAGTAGTTCCAGTCAAGGAAAGGAGACTAGATCACACTGAAGAGAAGGGGGCTGGGCTATCAATCAACTTGCCAAGTACAAATACAAGAGCGCAGTCAGTCCCTGTTCAGTTGCCTGTGAGCTGCTGAGATGTATACTACAAAGCAGCTCACTCTGCCTCTGAAGATGCCAGAGCTGCCAACAAAATGTCAGGACACTAGAAAACTAGACCATGGCCATTCAGTCTGAAAGCTCATTATTGATTGATGCTGACCATAAAAACGTACACCAGTATACTGTCCAGATTCAATTGCATTCTCATTCTGTCATCCTAGGTGTTGGTCAGACCTCCAAATTTTGTGTCATCCACAAAATTGACATCAATCTTGTCATTATAAAAATATTAATACTGGCCCCAAGACAGATCCCTACAGGACCCCATTGGTTACTACTGTCCAGCATGATGTGCAACCATTAATGCTCTGAGTGTAGTTAGCCTGCCAGTTGTGGACTCACCTTACTGTAGTGCCATCCAGACCACAGTCAATAAGAATGTTATGTGGAACTTTGTCAAAAACTTTCTTGAAACTGATTCAAGAAATCAGTGATTCAAATGACTAGTCCACTTTCAACATTAGGAAGATAATGTTTTTAATTTTAGAAGATTGACTTTAAAGTCTGGGAAAATTCTGGGAGCTAGAGAAGAGTTTAGCTACCTGTCCTGTTTAGCAAGTAGCTGGAGAGTGGGGCAGCTTTAGTCTAGGCTACAAAATAAAAAGAAAAGTTTAATATTGAGTGACTATGACTCTGAAAACTTCTGTGGTTCTTTTCCTCTCTCTTTCTCAGCTGGGACTCTGGAGGCATCACTGCTGTAATGCATATTGCTCTATAATCCTTGAAACACTTCCCTTCTGTCTATTTCAGCAGTCTCATGCAAATGTATGAATGGGTTTGTATTGGAAATTTTGAAAAAAATGGTTGTGGCTGCTAAAAGAAAATGGATTCTGTGGTGGACTTGCCAATTTTTTAAAAAGCAGAGAGAGAAATCAGATCATTAGAATTGTGCCTATTCTTCCTAATCTGGCATTTTGATCCTCCCCTCCCATCCCCTTGTCAGAACCCTGGCATGCCCTAGGGTCCTGCCATTCCCCAAACACAGCAAGCATCAGAAAGGGCAGATACTATCAACTACGCCACTTGGATAAGGAACTTTCAAACTTGACACCAAGCGAACCAGAGGGAAGCCTGAAGCGGACCAAAGGGAAGCCCACAGCAGGGAGGGGCCGATGCTCTGGCGGGAGAGTATAAAACCCAAGCCGGGACCCAGGGAACCATTCGTACCTTTGCGGTGCTTACTCATGTTAATCAATAAATCATTTACTCCCAAATATCTGAGCTGAAGTCATTTCTTGGGAGAAACGTCTGTGACTGAGAAGCAGCTTACATAAAGGTACGAATCCCATTCCAGCCGATTTTCCTGGGAGCGAACCCAAAGGTCTTCAGGTAAGCTCTGAGGTTGAGATCGGCTCACATCGGACCAGCGGAAAGGAGGCAGAAGAGAAGCGGAGACCGGGGATCGCCAAGCAAGCCCGCTGCGGCGGCAGCCAGCAACCCGAAGAAGCAGAGGATCGGCGGGAAAAAAAAAAAAGAGCGCAAAAGAGCCCCAGCAGGGACTAGCGCGCAGCGGCGACCCAGACGACAATGGGAGAGGACAGCTTCCGGCGGCAGTGAATCTGCGGTGACAGGGAACCTTCGGCGGTGGAAACAGCAGCAACCGGAACAGCTGATCAGCGGGAGCTAGCAGGGAGCAGCAGCTGACAGCTTGCGGCGGCAGAGAACCTCAGCGGTAAAGCGCAGCAGCCAGGACAGCTGATCAGCGCGTGGAACCGAGAGCAGCAGTAGACAGGCTTCAGCGGCGGAGTGACTTCAGCGACGGAATGACTACTGCCCAAGACATTGAAGAAAGTCCACATGGTGTTTCATATAAGCCTCCTGAAACAATACCTCCCATCAAAAAATGGCACCCTGCGACAAGGGACCCAGCACCAACAATAGTGAACGGGGAGCCACACTTTGAGATTGAAGAAATTTGCGATTCACGTAAACACAGGGGAAAGTTGCAATACCTGGTCAAGTGGCAGCACTTACCAGTAGGCTTCAGGGAATGGGTAGCAGTCGAACACATGCAAGCCCCGGACTTGATTAGAAAATTCCACCGAAAATTCCCCGAAAACCCCCGCTGAATCCCTTACTAACAATATGTTATTCTGTTACAGTTAGCACCGACTAACTGAAACTCAAAGGGACGGGACGAAGAATAAGGGAGGGGGAAGGTCTTGGGGGGGCGGCATGTCAGAACCCTGGCATGCCCTAGGGTCCTGCCATTCCCCAAACACAGCAAGCATCAGAAAGGACAGATACTATCAACTACGCCACTTGGATAAGGAACTTTCGAACCTGACACCAAGCGAACCAGAGGGAAGCCTGAAATGGACCAAAGGGAAGCCCACAGCAGGGAGGGGCCGATGCTCCGGTGGGAGAGTATAAAAACCCAAGCCGGGACCCAGGGAACCATTCGTACCTTTGCAGTGCTTACTCATGTTAATCAATAAATCGTTTACTCCCAAATATCTGAGCTGAAGTCATTTCTTGGGAGAAACGTCTGTGACTGAGAAGCAGCTTACACCCCTCCCCTTCCAAGTCCTCCTGAGCTGCCTCATTGTGTTGGTGGTAGGGGTTTCAGGAGGGATGAATGAAGAATGCTGGGAGTGTATGCAGGGTCACACAAGGTGTGAAGCTCATCCTAGCTAAAGCAAACAGGCACTTACATAGGGCAGCAGTGATATAGGAAGAAGAGGCAGATGATCACTCTAGTGGCAATGGCAAAGGCATCATTTCATACTATGCGGGAGAAGGCAATGGTAATACCCCTGTATTTTATTAAGAAAACTGCATAGATAAACACTATAACATGATTGATGTTATAGTACTGGATAATGGGCCCCTCATGTCAGATGGCATTCAACATGCTATTGAGGAGGAGATAAGGATTTTTCAGAGTACTATTGTTGTTTATGGCATGGCTAGATTAAAGATTAGTTGCTGATGTTGCCACACAGGAAAAGAAGATCTAAAGCTGCAAATAATTACAGAGGGAACATGGAATGTAAGAAGCATGCATATGGGAAAGCTCAACCCAATGAAAGCAGAAATGAATCAACTATACATTGATACCTTGGGCATCAGTGAATTTAAATGAATTGGAATTGGACACTTGGAATTGGAATTGGACACTTTCAATGAGTCATTTTACTACTCAGTAAAAACAAAGAAGAAATAGCGTTGCTTTCATAGACAGGAAAGTTATAACAAAAATTGTACTTGGGTCCTGTCTCCCATATGGCCATGGGCTGACTGTGGTCATGATCATGAACTGCTCATGTGAAAGTTCCAGGTCAAGATAAAGCCAGCCAGTTTCAATCTTGAGCCATCATTTAAAACTGTTGGAGGTTCCAGCAAATCAGCATGCCTCATTAGCATATGGGTGACTGCTCTAGGAGGCAAACTCTATGTGCTTCTAGAGGAAGCTGCTTGTTGCCCCTTCCACTTCCTCTCTCTCTCTCTCTCTGCTTTCTTCCACCGGAGAAGAAGGACTATGCGGCTGCTGGTCCTTCCATGGCAAGGCCATGTGCTAGGGCTCAACTCCAGAATTTTCCCCTTTTCTCCATGCAGCCTTCACCAGCAATGAGGGGTGTGGGTAAATTAAGTTTAGGGACAAAAGAAGAACAAGAAGTCATCTTTCCTGAATGAAAATGTAACCAGACCAAATAAACAGTAAGAACTCTTTTTGTAACCTACGTTGTCTAAGCGTGTAATTCTTTATGCTTGGGTGGGCTATGTGCTTAAGATCAAAAACCTATATTTCTCTAGCGTTCTCATTAATGCTATTAAGATAAAAAACTCCTTTCTGTGTGTGCGTGTTTCTTTGCTGTTATACACTCTGCTCTATTCAGTAGTACTAGATGCCCACTAATGGTCTTCAAAAACAACAGGAATCACTTTGAAGTCATGAATCTCATTGATAGGGAACAGAGGAACTGTGGAATGAAATCAAGTTGTTAAGGATGAATATGAAAAGAGAGAGCCAAAGACCAAGAAACAGAAGAAAGCAAACTGGATGTCACAACAAATGGTGGAAATTGCCAAGAAGAGAAGAGATACCAAAGCCAAGACAGACAAATATCTCAAGAAGAAACTTAACAAAGAATTTCAAAGAGCTGTCCGAAGAGACAACGGGCAAGAAGCAGTATTATAATGACATATGTAAAGATTAAAGATGGACACAGATGAGGAAAATCAAGAAAAAAAATGAAAAAAGCTGAACTCAGAAGTTCCAACTTTGAATTGGCATGCTAAATGATGTTAATGGACCAATAGTAATTCATTCAAAGAGGATCAAACAAAGAAGGAAGGAGTATACTAAAATTCTGTACAGTAGAGATGCCAGCATCCAAGATACTTTAGAAGATATTCCCTATTTACAAGAACCTTTAGTACTAGAAGATGAAGTTAGATCAGTACTCCGGCCATTACCAAGTCAGAAGGCTACAGGAATTGATGGAATATCTATAGAAATATGGCAAGCGACAGAAGATGAATGAGTAAAGGTTCCAAGCAATCTACGCGAGCAAATCTGGAGAATGATACAGTGGCCAACAGGCTGGAAGAGGTCACAGTGAAGTCTACAAATGCCACTTTCTCTGCCTCTACTACCAAACCTCATCTACAATTCTATCCTTGTCTCCATCTGGCTGAGCCATTCAGTTTCTGTGCCTGCCATACTACAATGACCTAGTTGTGATATTGACTGCAGTGATCCAATTAATAGGAGTCCGTGTCATTTCTTACTCTGGCTGGGCCAGCTTGTTCACTCTGCCTGCACCACCTGGCATAATCTGTCATGTCTGATTGGCACTTCAGGTGGATACATTAGTGGTCGCCACTGTCAGAGAATATTTGCAAATGTTTCCATGTATTATTTGCCAGGTAGCTTTACTAATGCTATTTTATATACAAAGTATTATAAAAGCTTCATAAGTAAGACTGACATATATTTTAAGGATATGTCAGGGAATTTAAGTGGTTCCTGCCTTCATAATCATTTTATACCATTAACTAGATAGATAGATGATAGATAGATAGATAGATAGATAGATAGATAGATAGATAGATAGATGATAGATAGATACTCCATCCCAAGATTCTTGGTTTTATGTGCGCCTTTTCAATTTTTGTTTTTGCAAAACACAGAGGGTATCAGCTAGTTTCAGAATAGTTCATGAAACAAGTCTGATTGGGAAAACAGTGCAAAGAGAGGGTTACCTTTCCCTTCTCCAGGACCATTGTCTTAGTCTAATTTGACAGATTAATATAATAGATTCTCTTACAGTTGGCCCAAAATTGTGTTTTGAAATAGCTTAAAGATATTTTGCCAGGAGATTATGGAAGAAGGTTCCTTATGTATAGAACAGTAGTATTTTTATAGTATTCTAGTATTTGTTGAATTGCATTATTTGTATTTGTTATGAAGATTTAACTCATATTTTGGCAACAAGTTATAACTGCATTTAAAAACATAATCGTACTATAAAAGAACTCAGATAAAATCCAGAGTAAAATTAAAATGTTATAGAGAATCCCCTTGGGTTTGAGGGACCTGACTGAAAGAGGCAGGCCACACAGCTATCAGTATCAGTTTTTTAAATCCAGTTTCATTCAGTTAAAAGACAGTAAGGAGCAATGTCAGCCAAGCTTTATCAGAACAGTCAACAGTTTCACTTTCTGATCTCTAAACCGCACTTATTATGCTGATTTTTTTAATGAATACCCCCGCCTCCAAATGATAGCTTGACATAGCAGGTTGCAAAAGTAACAAATAAGCATTTCCCCCCTGAGCTCTAACTTCCAGCAAAAAGCCACATTAAACATGATTCACTTTGCAAATTATAATATGAACTTTAGATATGTTTGTACATAACATTATGCACTTCTCTTTGCTAATAAACACTAGAACTATTCCTATCTAGAGTTAAGGAAGGGTATGAGAATATAGTGCCTGGCATACTTCCATCTATCAGACTGGGATATTGTATGCTGGCTTTTCTCTGGCAGTAAACCTTTGATTTGTTCTTGCAACTGATTCAGCTCCAGGAGGGCTTTCTGCATCAATCACTGGTCCTTTCTGTGGCACTGCATCTATTCAGTGTTCTTCTCAGCAATCTTCCTTCTTGCCCACAAACTAATCCAGCTCAGATTACCAGCCCATATTGGATTTTATTAAAACCATCACCCCAACAGCTTCTACCTATTTCAGGCACCAGCCATCAGGTCCATTCCAACCGTCTCTTCTCTGCACTTCTTCCCAGAGTGTTTTCTGATGGTGTTTAGAAGTCCACTTTTAACACCAGTGTGTCATCTGATATCAATGAAGATAGCGGCAAGGACAAGTACAATGTAATTAACATCTGTGGGTTTTCTATATATGTCTGTTACAATAGTATTACCCACTTTCTTAACTGTGACATCTAAAAAGTTGATTTGTTCTTTATTAAAACATATTTCAAATTTAATAGTGGAATGAATTGTATTAATATATTGATAAAATTGTAACAATAAAGATTCTGAACCCTTCCATATAATAAAAATATCATCAAGGTGTCGCTTGTATGAAACAATGCTGTTCTTATATTCATTATTACTGCATGGTATTCTATGTATTCATTCTCCAATCTACTCATAAATAAATTGGCTAACTCAGGTGCATACTTACACCCCATAGCCATACCAGAGATTTGCCCAAAAAAATTGGTCTAAAAATTGAAAATAGTTCCTTTTCAGACATAATGACCTACTGCAAGCTGATAGTTTCCATCCTGTTCACTTGAAACGAAACCTTCCTTATTCTCAGATGCTCAGGTTAAGGAGGAATTGTAGTCTTTATGATGATTTTTTAAAACAAGCAAATATTCTGTCTAAACAATTTTTAGACAGAGGGTATTCACCTAAAGTGGTGAATGGTGCTTTTTATAAGGCTAAAAATATTAATAGGTCTACTTTATTAACACCCAAAGTTAGAAAGTCCAATAATAATAGGATGGTTATACCATTAATGTTTGATGGTTGGTATAGTCAAATTAGAAACATTGTTATGAGGCATTGGCACCTTTTATCTAATATCACTAGGTGTCTTGCCAACCTAGCAATTCGAAAGCATGCAAATGCAAGTAGATTAATAGGTACCACTTCGGTGGGTAGGTAACAGCGTTCCGCGTGCGTCATGCCGGCCACATGACCCTGGAAGCGTCTTCGGACAACGCTGGCTCTTCGGCTAACAAACGGAGATGAGCACCGCCCCCTAGAGTCGGACACGACTGCACAAATGTGCAGGGGGAACCTTTACCTTTACCTTAAGGATCCTCCTCTTTTTACACAAAAAAGATCCAAGAATTTGAAAGATATGTTGGTGAGGAGCACATTGAGATCTCCTGTGTTCCACCCATTAGGAGTGGATGGACAGGTGAAACTTGTAGGTTGTTACCCTTGTGGCAACTGTTCAGTATGTAAGTTTTGCCTTAGAACTACTTGTTTTCAGGATACGTACCATCGGAAAAATTATTACATCCAATCTTTTGTCAATTGTAACTCTAGAGGTGTGATATATGGTATTCAATGCCCTTGTCCACTTTTATATGTGGGTTATACTTCAAGAGCAGTTAAAACGATGATCTGCAAACACAGAAGCTGTATCAGAGGTCAGGAGGTGACTTCTCCTCTTGTTCAACACTTCAAAGCTTCGAACCACACGGAAAGCCAGTTACGTTTTTGTATTCTGGAGCAAGTCCATGCTTCAGGAACTCAGCTTCTTCACAAATTGAAAGCTAGAGAGACTTTTTGGATTTATAATTTACATACCTTGACCCCTCATGGAATGAATGAAGGAATAGATTGGATGTGTATATGAATCTATCTTATTTTTGGGTATAAAGTTATCTTTTCAGTTTGTTATTCTTTTCTCCCATTCCTTTTTTATTTTAGCTCAGAGTTTGACTTTAAATCACTTGCCTTGCAGTCAGATGGTTGTCATTACTGCATTACTCCACATTCCTTATTTAACTTGGCCAGGTTCATTTTCATTTTATTTATGCCGATGGTAATTTCTACTCAGCTCATTCACTTGCTTGGATGTAGATATTTTTATAATTATAAATAGTACATCTCCTTATCACCATATACAATTTAAACTTTTATTTAATTATTTTTAGGTGTGGAGCTGGCTATTTTATAAGACTTAATAACAAACTACTGTATATCTTAACTATACTACCCAAGTAAGTGTTTCTTTTATTTTCATGTTAGGCTTATGGGCAATATTTTAATTGGTTGTTCTATATGATATTCTATATGATATTTGAACCTATTATTTTGGGTTTTTTTCAGCATTATTACAAACCTAATTTGTGACTACTGATGAAGGCTTATAAGCCAAAACGCGTTTAGTCAAGCTTTGTATGTTAGTTGGGCTGGTTGTTTATCCTTGTCTTTGTAATCATATGTAAAAGTTGGCTGTTTGGGGCCTTTTTAAAAAGTTTTTTATTGTCACTATTGTATTTTAATGTATGTTTTTACCATTTTATATCCTATACTAGTAAACTATACTGTATAGTATCATTTGTGGCCCGCTACATTGTACTTGACCTTGCCGCTACCTTGTTTGTTTTAGATTAAGTGTATTCCCTTCTTTTTTGTTTCTGTGTTCATCTGATATCAATACCAGCCCACATGCAGTAACTCCTCTATGAAAGCTTTCCTATGAGAATCTAAATCAGAGCTTTCCAAACTTTTCTTGTTGGTGACACACTTTTTAGACATGCATCATTTCGCGACACACTCCTACAGCAGAGCATCATTTCGCGACACACTCTTACAGCAGGGCACAAGGCAGGCACTAGGACCTGCACGGAATCACAGCAAATTTGGAGGCAGCAGGGCACAAGGCAGGCACTAGGACCTGTGCGGAATCCTGGCAGGGCAGGTTTGGAGGCAGCAAGGCACAAGGCAGGCACTAGGACCTGCACGGAATCCTGGCAGGGCTCGGCAGCAGCAGCAGCAGCAGCAGCGACACACCCAGACACTGCAGCTGACACACTAACGTGTCCCGACACACAGTTTGGAAAGCTCTGATATAAATGAATCCCTGTTCTCAACTCCTTATCAGCAAAGTGAGTACAAATTGTTTTATTTGGTGTCTGCATCTTGCCAACCTAGCAATTTGAAAGCATGCAAATGCAAGTAGATAAATAGGTACCACTTCGGTGGGATGGTAACAGCGTTCTGCGCGTGTCATGCCAGCCACATGACCACGGAAGCATCTTCGGACAGCACTGGCTCTTCGGGTAAGAAACGGAGATGAGCACCGCCCCCTAGAGTTGGACAAGACTGTGCAGGGGAAAACCTTTTTTATGGATATATGAGATAGCCATTTTAGTGTAGCGGTTTAAGGCATCAGGCCAGAAAGTAGGAGATCATGAGTTCCAGTCTTGCCTTAGGCACAAAGCCAGCTGGTTGACTTTGAGCCATCACTTTCTCACAGCCCTAGAAAGAAGGTAATGGCAAGCCTTTTTGTTTTTTATTTTGTTAATTATGTGTCATGGTCAGATGCTTGTTGCTGGGCTCAGATGTTTGGGTGGTGTTTGGTATGTTGATGGTGGTTTTGGATCTGAGCATCTTTATTCACCAGAGAGTGAAAATATTCTTCACAGTGGTCCTCGAGATGTTCTTGTAGCACTATCCTTTCCAGCAGCAACCAGGTCACCTTAAGCAGAGCTCCTGGATGACTGTTGGCAGATGCTGTAAGGGTGGAGAAATATTGTGCTTTGCTGCATTGATCACTACAAGGTAATCTTGAATATGGACATCTCCTGTTCAATCAGACTCACTCTTTGTCTTCCTCCAATGGCACTTCAGGCACCTCTTCTTCCTCTTCATGTCCTAAAGCTCCTCAGTAAACCAAAGTACACCCAAGGGATCCATGCACAGGGAGAGGCTGCTTCAAAGCAATACAGTCCAAGGCTCATACCACCTGCCCATTCCAGGATGTGACTAAGGCCTTGGCCAAACTGCCCACCAGAACCTCAGGGAACCCAAGCTCCCTCTGGAACCCCTCTGAGTCTATAAATCACTTGGGGCAGGCCAACTGTGCTCCTGCAATGGGCTGATGGTAATGTCCTCCAACACTAATCACAGCTGCCTCAAGATAAAACCAGATCTATAGCATGACCTTTGGTATGTGTTGGGCCTTCAATTACTTGGGATAGGTCCACAGTTACAGTGGTGGCCATGAATTCCTGAGCTGCCCCAGGCAGCAAATTGGAATCCCTGAAAACTAACTGCCTTGGGGTCTCTATTGCCAGCCCAGCCATGGAATGCAGCAGATTAGGCAGGGATGATGCTGAGCAGCAGGGAGGGTAATATACCAACAACAATTCCAACTGCTCCCTAAAGCCCAACTTCAACCAGAGGGTCTCACATCCAATTATCTGTGGAGCAGACCCTCTGAGAGCCCTCAATGACAACAACCTCATTGTCCTCCCCTGGCCTCTCAGCTGATGCAAAACTTGAAACCCAGGTGGGCTCAATTCTGAGGGGACCACCCCTCAGGACCCACTCAGGTCTCTGTTATACATGCCAGGTGAGCCATTTCATCCACAATCACATTGTAGATGAGAGAGTAATTATGCATTCAAAAGCAGCACCCAAAGGCCAGGCCTCCAAGGATCTGGTAACCAGGAGTTTAAGGTTTAAACTGAGGGCCAGGTAAAGCAACCACTGTCAAATCATGGTCGCAATGGTTCCAGATGTTTCCAGGGCTTTGTGGTTATCATAACAGCTCCCTGTGGCACTTCCTCATTGACCAGGGGCTAACTGCACCCCCACACCTGCCACAAAAAATAAACAATGAAAAACAGCCAAACTAACCTGGAGCTCCTCTTACCAATCAATTCTAAATGCCATCTTACTTCAATTTTTTTTGTTGCTTTATTGTTTTCACTGGATATGCATTAAGGGCTTTCTGTGGGGGCAGCCCAATTTATATTGACATGATTTCCTTCTGACTCCAGAACAGAAGGAAAGATTAGCAAAGTTGCCTAAAAGGCGAGGAACCAACCAAGATTCCTGAGAAAGGGGCCTTCCACAGTGTTTGCCCTGCTAGTGAAAAGTCCTGATCCCAACTAATTGTGCCTTAGAAAGAAAAGGAACATAAAGCAAAACTGCTAATAGAGATCATAAAAGGCAAGCAGATACAGGTAGGGGTGAGCATATATTTTAACAATGGGGACAATGTTGGAGCAGAACCAGCATTATTCACTGTTTCACCTGCTATAAAAACCCAGAAGGGATGCTAACAAAATAGCTCATTCTGAAAACCTCATCAGGCAGATTTTCCATTAATGGAAAGATATGAGGTACAAAAATTCTTATAAATATCCCCATTTTTCTTAGCCCCATAATAATACAATATTAAAGTAATGCCACCTGGCTGAATAAGCCTTCTTGTACA
Organism: Charina bottae; assembly: GCA_023362775.1. NCBI lineage: Eukaryota > Metazoa > Chordata > Lepidosauria > Squamata > Charinaidae > Charina > Charina bottae. The sequence goes on along the minus strand of JALMGJ010000028.1, from coordinate 770,499 downwards.
ATATCTGTCAGGCTCCCTAGCGGCAGAAGCTATCCAGATATTTGACACAGCATAGCTAAATGAGAATCTTTATTGCATACTAGAAGAAAGCCACTTTAAGCAGTTGATTGCTCTCTGCCAAGATTAGAAAGCAGTTCCCTTTTATGCCCATAACAATTTAATTATGGTGCATTTCCCCCCACATTTCCCATGGTTTAATGGATGTTTAAAACTTGTGCTTCTTAATCTTGAAGCTGACTGTTGGTTGTTCATTGCCAACAACTCTGTTATATACCATCACAAAAATAGTGTGCAATCATGCAACTTTACCTGGCAAGATGGTAAAATAAATAAAACAGAGGGAAAAAAGGTGGGTTTGCCTTTAAGTTTTCTCCAACTATTCAGGGAGGAGGCAGACATTCTATCAGGTGATGGAATTGTACCATGGACTCAAGGGCTACTGGAATTTAAAAAAAAGTTGATTGTGTACTGTTAAAAATTGCTGTTAACTCCAAACTACCACATTTCTTAGATGAAATATATAGGTAAAAAGTCATAAATAAAATGTATTTATTTATTTAAAATAAAATTCATAGGTAAAAAGCAGGAGATTGAAATTAGACATGTTAATATCAGTTGGAGGTTATTAAATATTATATATTTTTATAAAAATGTGAGACATGCCAAATTGCAGTATAATATCTAGTAGTTAGCTGGCAAGCACCCACAGAGAATAATGCTGGAACTCCTGGTCATACAGATCCTCTTCCACTAGTGCAAATTCTGTTAGGATAGAGTTAATAGCAAAGAAGAGTCAGAAGAGCCACTTGAGCAGAAGTTTATGGGACTGGTTCCAAACAATTAAGAGAGATTATCGGATTTTATCTGGGTGGGGAATTACATTTTATCAACACTAGCATTGTCCTTAAGTGGATATGATGATGACTAGGCAATATCAATAGAAGGCATGAGACCAGCATTTTGAGCTATTGGGGGCAGGAGAATGGCTCAATGTAGTTGTAACAAGCATACTAGATGCTTAATACGTAATACTTATTTACTTAATTAATTGAATGTATATGGCCACCCACTTGCAAACAACTTTGGGCAACTAATAACATTAAAAACATTAGAAGAAATTCACATAATTAAAAAAAGAAAAGGAAATTAAAATGACACAAAACACAGCACTAGGGTCAAAATTCACTTCACATATATTAAAAGATACTGACAGCTCATGTAACATCCTGGCCCAGGGCCCAAAGGAAAAGTGAGGCCTCCAAGGTCTTCACAAGGCCAGCAGGTTTGGAGCCATCTGAATCTCGGAGAGGAGCTGTTCCACAGGCCAGATGCTGTGGCAGAGAAGGCGCATGTCCTGGGACTCTTCAGATGGGACCCAGAACATACCAAGATCTTGTTGCGTGGGCAGAGATATTTGGAGGTAACTGGCCCCTCAATTACACCTATATTATGGCTTAATTGATATTAAAAAGGCAACCCCCACCCCCAAACCCTGTCATCCATGGCTGCTTGGGACATACAAAAACGGGGTGGAATAGTGAGGTAGGAGGTTGGGTGAGAAAGTGCAGTAGCATTTTCAAAAGTAGTTTATGTATTTATTTATATTTATACTTGTATTTATACCCCGCCCATTTCCTCCCTAGCGGAGGACTCTGGGTGGCTTACATACATCGTTTATACATTTCAATTCAATTATACAATGTTTTTTCTAATCCACGCGCAAGGGGAGTGGGTAAGGGAACCGACTCTTCCTGGCTTCCGGACTACAAGTCCCAGGGTGCCTTGCATCGGAGCTGGCTGCTGACGTCCTGTAGATGTTGTTGCTTCCGGGATCTGTCATAACCACCATTAGAAGAGATCTTCAGTCTGGTGGATACCGACCCCCGACAGGACGCCAGCATATTTTCCCACTTTAAGGTGGTACCCAATTTATCTACTCGCTAGCTTTCGAACTGTTTGGGTCAACAGGAGCTGGGACTAGCAACGAGAGCTCACCTTGTTGCGCGGGGATTCGAACTGCTGACCTTCCGACCGGCAGCCCTACAGCTTCAGCGGTTTAACCTGCTGAGCCACCGCGTCCCATAGTTGCAGTAAAATACTTCATTTTGATATTGTCTGCACTGCAAATTCAAGAAATGATTGAACTGAATAAGCAATGAAGACAATGTAAAATGATAAATATCACTGCTGCAATCAACTATTGTTTGAGAGTAAATTGGAAGTTCAACCTACACTTTCAAAGTCTGTCACCAGAAATTGGGTAACTGTTTAACAGTTGCAATTTGATTTTATGACCTGTTTTGAGAAGGTCATTTAGAATACTTTAAAATATTAGCACAATTAATGAAAAATAAATCTTGACTTCTAAATGAAACTCTGGGTATAGAAACAATGTTCTGCAGTACCCAATAATGGGTTCACGCAGTATATGGCCACAACTGACCCTCCCTGTTTCTTAGCTGCTGGAACTGCTATGGTCCATAGCATTTGTCATCATGATATGTAGTATGTATATAATTAGAAATAATACAGGAATTTTAGCGTAACACTTTGCTTCATGTCTTGGTCAATAAGCTGAGTGATCCATAAATGGAGGTGACTGAAGTTTTAGGGAGCACTGATATCCCTGAAGCAGTAGAGGAGCCTTTTTTCAAAATCACATGTGGATCAGATGCTCCAAACTCAAATAGGCAAATCTGATCCCCGTGGGTGAGATCACAGATTCAGAATACTTGAGGTTGCGTTCTGAGAGAAGGAGCCACATCACAGGGTTCACATAATTAGATTGTGTTCTATACTCTTGCTTCCTGAGCAGCTGCTTGCCGGGTGAGAGTTTTGGGAGGTTTCCCAGTGAAACCAGATCTGCTGCTAACACAAGCACATTCTCTCACATGGCTGCGGCAGTCACAGCTAGTGCAAGAGAAACAGTGTCTAGAAAAGCAAGCTGACCCTTGAAATCTCCAAGTATCTATTAACCAGGAGATCCAAAACTCTGTAGCCAAAACAGATGGTGGAGATTTAAGGGACTATCATCTGAGATATCACAAGGTAAACCTCACCAAGTCATATTTGCATATCCACAAAAGACAGCTACTAAAAATAAACGGTTGCTATTTTCCATACGATTGGGGGATGTATGCACTGTGCACTAAATATAAATCTGTGAAGGGAATATAAATTCTTTGATAAGGAAAGTTTCAGATCTGTGACCTGTAAAGTTATGCAAATTCTTCAATTTGCATATTTGTTTTGCTACTGTTTGTCACCAGAAAAGCAAGGGAGCCATAGCCCCACCCTAGTCACTGGAACGTTTCACAGAACTCTTTTGATTTCTGGCAATACATTTATCATATTTTAGTAACTCAGTGGAAGATTTTAGAGGAAAGTTGATTTTCTGGAAAAAGAAATCATTCTGTTCTCTGGTTTTACCATGCCATTTACCTGTGGAATCATTCCAATAGCCTTTATATAGTGATTTCAATTCACTATAATAACTTCACTGCAAAGGTCTAGAGTCTCATAAAAAAAACAGCCATCTGCAGTATATAGAACCATAATACATATTACAATGATCACAACTTCTTAAATAAATCTAGCCATTTCAAAGGGATAGCCATATTCAATTTTCTGACTGCCAGAGACTAAGAATCTTTTTTTATTGATTGTTTTGATTTGATTTGAAATAGCTGCCCATTCCAATAACTCTGGGTGCCTTACAAAATATAATACTAAATTAAAACAATTAAAAACATAAACAAAATGAAACAAGACAACCCAGACCAAAAAGACCCATTAAAACAAAGCACAACAGGGCCCCTTATGATACTTTTTTTTACATTTTACTGGCAAATGTACAAAATGTATTATATGCACACCCAAGATGAATGAGGAGGCAGGTAGAGAACTATGGAATTAGAAGGTATAAATAGTAAAAATTACCATATAGAGAATGGTAATTCACAAAGCAGGTATTGGATGAGTTAAATATTGTTGCATGGATAAACACATGTGGTGTGTAATAATTCTTTTAAAGAGCCAAAATACTTGCTCTGCTCCATTTCAATTCTCACTTTTGCAGTCTTAAGTATGCAGTACTTTAAATCTGTATGCATTTTTTGTCTCCACAAAATTTATATACATTTTTGTTCATTCACATGACAAATGTATGCAACTTATGCCCACTATTTAATAATTCCATATTTTTGTAAGCTTTTTCAATTCTATTGAAAGAAATTGCAAAATTTGAAAAAAGTAACTATTGAAAGATAACTGGTAGTGTTCATATGCAATTAATGATTCCTTAAACTGATTCCTCCTCAACACCAAGGTAAACAAAATTTAGAATATTAATATAAGGCTTTTTTATGTATGTTTTGTATATCTCTGTAATCCCAGAGGGCTCCTTTCCATTTTCAATTGGTAACATGCTCCCATCATTCTTTGTATGGAGCATATCCACACTGAGATTCTGTGCCAGCTCAAAACTGATCACTCTGGACCTACCTGATTGTCTAACATGAGATTCTTTCTTGTTCTTTTTTCTGATTCTGCAGTGAGTCAGTTGAAACCAGAGAAAACCTGGTGTTTTCTTTGCCATGCTGTGGTTTTGCAGAACTTGTAGGCTGTCTGTTTTCCCATTGGCAGGAACTCTTGACACACGCTGCCTCCCAGCTCCTGATCTCAAAGCAACCTCTTCCACCCCAGAACTTCAGGATTGAGTTTGTAGCTCTGCATCACCAACTACAATTACAGCAGGATTGAGGCCAGTCTACCTGGACAAGAAACTTTGTCCTGCAGATGCATGTCATTCCCCATCAACAAAAAGTCAAGGTGGTGCCATCTGTCTTGGGCAACCAGTCTGCCTCATGAACAACGGCATCTGCACATGCTCAGAATCTGTGGCTGCCAAAGCAAAGAGCTGATCTTTTGATTAGAAATGTGTGGGTTCCTTTGTTTTCAGGAGTGCTTGTTCAATCCCTGACAAAGTGAAGCATTCCTTTGAAGATTAGCCAATCCCAACTCCTATTGGGAAAAGCACCCAGTTTTAAAAATGCCAGCTTGCTATACTGTCCCTGTTCACATCTGCTTTTAGTGGAGGAAAAGTATCTTGTGTTATTTCAGTTGCGGTGTTTTGCACTGGTGTGTGCGTGTGGTGTACAGTCAGAGAAATGCATAGGATGTGACCCCAAAGCATGGTGTGGGGATAATAGTAAATATTATATTTCCATTTTGTGTTTACTGGGGTGGGGGTGAGGGGATGGTCTGTTATTCTGGAACTAGGTTGGAGCACTACTGAATGACAGCCTTTGCATTCTACAAATTTGATATGTCCATGGGGTACTCTGTTTTTCAAAGTTGGCATAAGTGAGGATGAGTGCAGGGACTAAGATCCTTTTTAATTAGATATTTCACGCATTCCACCAAACCATATAAATCCAGGCTTTTTGAGTTGAAAGCCATGATTCGTGGCATATACATGTAAAGTATGCCATCACATCTTATTTACAAACCATGGCTTAGCACAATGTGCCTATCCAACCTGTCTGTACTGTTTTCCTCTAACTCCAAACTGACCCTGGGAAGGAAATTAATTTGTTTCTACCTGTCCAATCCAGTCCGGCAGGATGGGCATGCTCTGGGTCCCGTCAGCCAAGGAATGTCGGCTGGCGGGGACCAGGAGGCTTGCCTTTTCTGCTGTGGTGCCTGCCCTCTGGAACATCCTTCCTCCTGAGATTAGGATGGCCCCGACCCTTTTGGCTTTTTGGAAGGCCTTGAAGAGCTGGCTTTGTGCCTGGGCCTGGGGCCCCGACTGTGTGAAGGGTCCCGTTTCATGGTTGTGCTAACACCAATGGCTTTTAAGATCTCTTGGCTGTTTTTATTGTTGATTGTTTTTACTATTGTTAGCCGCCCAGAGTCACTGGTCTGAGATTGGCGGCTATATAAATTGAATGAATGAATGAATGAATGAATGAATGAATGAATGAATGAATGAATGAATAAATAAATGTCTCTGTGTCTACTGGAACTCCCACCATTTGGCAGGGACATAGGCAAAGAAATTGACTTCAGGATCTGATAGTTAAGATGTGTTTTTATTCATGCCAGAGAAAAAACCCAGCAGAAGAAGTGCATGCAGTTGGGTGCTGCTTCCTGAAACTTCTCTATGCACGTGTTCCCTTCCACCCTGTCAAGAAGTCTGCTAGTAGTTCATAGAAAGCATCTTGTTTAACTGTGATTCGGTAGCATTCACTGGCTTAATCGATTCAGATTTTCTTACATAAAAGAGCATAAACTAGGATTGTGTATTGTATCCTGGGGCTGCATGCGTTTGGAAGCTTGTGGGTCTCCCACTTTTAATTTAAGGGACTGTATTTACATTAATTACTAATATCTATTATATATAATTCTCACTTCAGTACTTTTGTAATACATGTTTTCCATCTAAACAATAGGTTTAGGTAGATTATCATCACCTTTCTAACTAAAGGGCATGTCCACATATTTCTGTTTAACTGTGGCAAAAATTACATCCTGAACGTTCCATTTATGACCCTATAGAATTATGCATGGTTTTCATATTCACACATACTTGTAAAATTGATAGCCTCACTTGTGGCTGCAATCTCCACTTTGGTTTTGCATATCCAAACTGCCCTCTCCCCCTCACCCCAAGGTCTAATAGATTTTGTTAATTTCTCCCCATGGAGGGATTAAAAATAATTTTGCCAATTTTAGGAAATAAAGCAGCTTTGGATCCAATGGCTCCAAGGCCATCTCCAATATGCCCACAGCTAGTAAGGAGAATTATACTTTAAACTGAGAAGAAGCAGAAGGTTAGGCCACTCTTATCCATGGGATTTCCTCCAGCTTTATCTATTACATTGTCAAAACTCAAACAGACGGAGCAGAAGGAGTGCATTCAGTTCTGAAACCAAAGCCAGAACAACAACTAAAAGATCCAGACAATCTGGTCTGTTCCTCGGAAGGAGAATTTACAAATAGTAGAACTGTAGAACATGCTTAAAGAAAAGTGATTATCACTTGTTTTAAATAAAAAGGGTTATGAATTAATACTCACAGAAGCATCTATTGTGGTGGCTTCGTTTATGTGAGGCGGGGGAGGGGAGAAAAAACAAGGTTAAATGTCTAGTTAAATCATAGCTAACAATTTTAGCTATCAGATTAACATAGATTCTTATTCAGAAGAAAATATTAAGTTCTGCTATAATAAAATTTCTTCCTTAATCAGGTAACAATTGTACAGCAAGGCATATTTTGGGCCAGGCTGACACATGCTGTGCCACTTCAGAGCACAGTTGTCCAGCATTGTTATTTAATGTTCTCTCATTTAAAAAAATGAAAAAAAATATCCTAGAAACAGAAAACTAATAAATCAGAGAGAGTGAATTTATAAACTAGCTGTCTCTATATTGTATAAGTCTTTCTACTTGTGGAGCTCCCCTCAAAGAGGATAGCACTCAAATATACTATCTTCCGTATCTAACACATTTGTAACCTACCACAACATTGCACACAACATGTGGATTCTACCTGCATAGTAAGAGGGATTTCAAAAACTGAGATAGGTCTTTAGGAGACAGAGTCATGTCCATCCCTACAGTATGGAAGCTGTATTCCAGATTTAGTATAATAAATGTTATTTGCAGCCACTGAGGGTATCAGCTGGTAAAATCACATAGGGAGACAAATTATGCCCATTTCTTCCAGCATCGCATTCCCAACAAAAACACATTTATCATTGCAGCTCCTTTTTTTAAATGTTCAATTTGGCAGATTCCAATGGTATTCCTGGTTGGACCAATGAAATACAATTTGATTGACAACTCTGGAAAATTACAATCTTGCATACTCCTGTTTCTTCTTTTGCTTTTAAAATTTTTCTTTGATGAAAATAAATGCTGCCATCTGGACTGTCTTTATTTTGTTTTACTATGAGCAGTTTTGTGTTGGGCTTTTTCTCTTCTTCACTGTGACAAACTTTGAAAATGCTTGAGTTAAATAGTCCACAAACTTGTGAAATAACATTTTACATAAAAATTACATAACATCAGAAGGAGAACTTGCATCTGAGACATCTAAAGATATGCTTGGAGGGGTGCAATTAACCCTTAGTCACATTTGCTGCTTTCACCCACTCCTACATCTTCTGCTAAAGAAATGAAATGTAGACAGTTATGAGATGAAAAGTTACTAATTCACCTAGTCACGAATTGAGTGCTTATTCTGCCTGCTCAGATCCATCTCTTTCCCCTCTTCGCAAAAATTACAAGAATAAATGCATTATTGTGAATGTATACCATATTTCTGTATTCCCCTGGTGGCAAACCTCAGCAAACCTGAGTACATCAGAAATTGTACCTTCAGGCTTCTTTTTCTGACTATGACAGCACAATACTCCAATGGAGTTCCAGGTGGTATGAAGTCAAGAATCTCCTCTAGTAGGAAGCAAAAACAGTGCCACTGTCATTTGAAATGAGTTTTCCTTATTAGTGGATACTACGGCTGTTCAAACCTTTTAATGAGATGAGTGAAACTTCACTCTAAACCAGCTCCGCAAAGCAACTGGAGTAAGGCTCAGCACGGCTGCTTTGAGGCCCTTTGGAGGCCTTCTGGGCCTCAGATAGTTGACTGCCTATTCAAAGGGATATCTAGCTTTGCTCAGAAGTGAAGCACCTCATATTTCTCTCAGACCTAGTTGTTATGAGCAACAGTTGTACTTAGTGTGACTTTATAATTAGATGGTAGAACTGGCATTTTGATTGTAATAAATCAGTGTGTCATTCAAATCTATAGTTTTGTTTACCTTTTGCAAGCTTTTATATTGTATACTGTACAAGTTTAAGACTCCACTTAAACATGTACTTCCAGGACCAGACTAATCTGAGAATCTTGAGGGAGTTTGTGGATGTCATCTCAAAGTCTCTTTCTATGATGTTTCAGACATTATGGAGGAAGGGTACAGTATCAGAAGATAGGAGAACACCAAATGTTTTCAAAAAGATGGGGAAAATTAGCACGATGAATTTCAATAAGTTCAAAAGCAAAGTCCATCATTTTGGTATGGAAAATCAAAGGTAAATGTGTGTGGGGGAGGTCATACCAGGCAACAAAGTTTTGCTAGATCACAAACTGAACGTGAGCCAACAGTGTAGTACTGCTGCAGAAAAAGCAAAGGCAAAGCTTGGTTGCATCATTAGAAATACAGCCTCAAGATCAAGATTGTTTTTCTTTATTTTGTGTTTGTTAGACCACATCTAGAATATTGGATCTAGTCCTGGGCAACACATTTAAGGAAGAACAGCAACCAAAATAATAAGGGTCCTGGAAGGAAAAAATTATGAGGAACAGTTGGAGGTGCTGGATATGTTTAGCATGGCAAAGAAGAGTCTACAGGGAAACCTGACAGCTGACTTCAAGTATATGAAGGGCTGTGAGGTAGATTGTTTTCATATCCCTGGATACAAGAAATAAATGGTTAATGGTCATTAGAGGGGAATTAACATAGCAATGCTTTCAAAGTGTGCTACTTTCAATTTTCAGTTCTCCCTCATGCCTTAAATATCTTCAGAATTTTAAAGCCCATAAGGGCAATGGTGACTAATCTTTTAAAATGTATACCAGGAAACAAGCTCCCTGCATCTCTTGTAGTTTACTTAGCCAAGGAACATGATGGGGAAGAGAGTGTCCCTTTTCCTTTAGATGAAGATAAACTGCTGACTCTGGTCCTCTGGTCAGCAGTTTATCTTCATCTAAAGGAAAAGGGACACTCATTTGAGGACATTAATGTTCACATTTTAGACAGAGAAGATAGGTGGTTTGAGAGAGCGGTCAAGGAATCCATTTATGCCAACTTGGAAAATCCTTCCTTGAATAGAGGTGGGGGCCTCAGGCACAATCTTTCCCCTATTTTCCTTCCTGCTTTGTCTTCTGTGCCTAGGAAGATTAAGACCATTTCGCAAGCTCAACAGCAGCATGGTGATCTTAACGATCCTCCTTTAGATGTTAAAGGGACTTAGAAATAACATCTCAAAATAACCATGACCTAGCCCCAGGTGCAAGGTCACACAGCCACCTAGAAACATATTTAAGGATTCCCTTACTAACTTTGCTCAGACTGAAGAAGCTCCTTGGATAAGGAGCGAAACGTTTCCACTGAGAAAATAGAAATCCAGTTGACATGATTCAAGCTACAGATAAAGTCCAGGTATGGTTACTGTTATGGTGAGTGGTGAGAAATAAAAAGTTTTATTCCACTTTTCCCCCCACAATGGATAATTGAAATAGTAGCTAGGAAACAAAGGCACTAAGATGGTCAGGTAATGGATTATGAACGTTTTAAGGTTTATCTTTGATGGTAGCATAAAATATTATTAGGATTGTGCTGAAATATATTTGTCTCACTGGACATTTTGATTTAATGAACAAATCAGTATTATGTGAATTTTTTAAAGGAATGCATGAGCTATACTTGATACTACATGCTTAGCTAATTAAGACTGGCTTGTGGCCATACCATCTTGGGCTGTGATATTTCAGCTTGTATTCATTAGGCCAGAACAGCATTTTCAGGGGAAGCATTAAACTGAATCCCAGCACTGAATCCCAGCCCTCCAAGAAGTGACATTAATCAATGGCACACTCTCTGAAACATCTGTGCTGATAGAACATGCCTATCATGATCGGTGCCAAAGCTTGATCTTGCAATATATGCTGGCATGACATCATGCCTTCTGAGGGAAGGCATGAAGGAAGATCCATGGAGATCAGTGGCTCCTCTCCTGATTCTGTGATTCCTTTGTCACTTTCCTCCCAAATTTAGACACTGAATATATTGGCACTTTAGTATTTATATTCTTAATTCTAATCTTGTTCTCATAGTACTTATTACATTTATATGCAATTTTTCTGCCAAAGCATTCAAGGAGGGTTATAATATAAAATAATGGCTACAACTGGTTGGAATGATGATCTCAATACTTTCTATTTTATTATGTGCACATGAAATAGTAAATATTTTCCCTCTCACACTAAATAATTATAATGCCAATGTTCTAAATGAGTTTCATGACCAAATCACACCATTAAAAAAGTATATAGCAAGTTTTTTTCATCTTGAGATAATTTATGCCACTATCATTGAGATGCTATATTTATTAATATTTATATTCAATAAAAATATCTTTGAGGAATATATATCTATATCTATATCTGTATCTCCACTGTCACTTGTCTTAATAATTTCATGCAAATACTTCTAGTGGGCCAGATTGATTCCAAGACCTCTGCTAATCCTTGAAATGCTGCTATTTGCAGTAACTCCAGAATGACAATTCAGGACTGCAGCTTCACAAGCATTATTAATTATCCCAAATTATTCCAATCTATTTTTGGAACACACACACACACTTTGTATCTCCTGAGAATACTGTTATATATGTTATCTGTATTACAGATTTTTTTGATAAGACAAAAATAATGTGTCCTGAGCTGGGTTGTATCTTTATACGGCCATCATTCAGTTAAGTGTTCAGAAGCAGGTAGATGTTTTGCTGGAGTAGCTTCTATCATAAGATAGTTAACAACAGAAGGCTGAAGGATGGAATCTAATAATTCTGCAAAGAACTTCTCTGAATTCAAATAATTAAGAATTTTGGATCAGCAATATTTTTCTGGTTTAGTATACTGTATATCAAAAGTGAATTAAATGTGAGACTAGCCATTGCTTTTCAAGAATTTCTTTGTATTACAGACTTTACAAGTATTAGTCAGAGAAGGACAAATTCCAGTTCTCTTTGATAATTAAAGGTAAAAATACTTCAGGAATGGAACATTTTAAAGAAGGTAATTATCTTTAAATTTATTTTCTGGTCAGTAAAGATATTATTGTTCTCTATCTTAAACCAATCTCTTCAACTGTACACTTCAAATATGGGTCAACACATTTGTTTAATTTTGAGAAATAGTAGGGAACCTATTTATTTCTAATTGTAAAAAGCATTTAGAAATCCCATAACTATTTCATCAGATCATTATGAAATAATATTCACCTGTCAACATCTGTCCCAGCATGTTTTGTCTGTTCAGCTATTTATTCTATAAGTTAGACCTTGCTGGGTGTTTTAGAAAGCAACAGTACAAGTCATGACAACAGCATGTGAGCATACCGAAAACTTAAATGCACGATGAGGGTGTCAGATGAATCAAGCTTTCCAAGTGGCACACAGATGAGGGATTGTAAAACCTTCTAAGGAGGAGTTCTCTAGGGACAAGATGATGTTACCTAAGCAAGCCAGGAAACCCTAGTTGCTCTGACAAAAATTATGCGTGACTGTGATCTGAACAGTAGGAATCTGAAAATAAATATATATACTATATATATATATATATATATATATACACACACACACACACACACACACACACACACAGTATGTATGTATGTATGTATGTATGTATGTATGTATAAAAGGTAAAGGTAAAGGTTCCCCCCGCACATTTGTGCAGTCATGTCCGACTCTAGGGGCCGGTGCTCATCTCCGTTTGTTAGCCAAAGAGCCAGCGTTGTCCGAAGACGCTTCCACGGTCATGTGGCCGCATGACACACACGGAACACTGTTACCTACCCACCGAAGTGGTACCTATTCATCTACTTGCATTTGCATGCTTTCAAATTGCTAGGTTGGCAAGAGCTGGGGCGAGCGCGGGAGCTCACTCCGTCACGTGGCGCTCGGGTCTCGAACTGCCGACCTTCCGATCGACAAGCCTGGTGTCTTAACCACTGAGCCACCACACCCCCGTATGTATGTATGTATGTATGTATGTATTTATTTATTTATTTATTTATTTCCAATGTTCTGTTTATTAAAATCAAAGGTACATTCAATATAGCTGGTGAAAATAATTTTAAAAACTCTTCCAAGCAAATGACAAAAATTGGAGTATTTGTACATTTCATATGCAACATTGACTGATTGCATTCCAAGGAGATTAACCTTTTGTGTCACACAGCAGGAATGATGAGACAACATCAAGAACAACAGACATCTGCAGTGGTTTTATGTAACACAAATGTCCCAAGAAAAAGAGGGCAGAGAAACCTACTGTTTTCAGAAGCAAACACGTGATTAAAAACTAAAAAAAAAACAGGCAGTCTGGAAATAAAAAGTTTGCTGAAGGCTATGGTGAACTTGCATTTCTTTCCTTAGTAACCTCTGAATTATAAATTGGTTTGCTCAAATTCATTATATCATGTACTTTAAAGAATTATATTTATAAAAAAACCTGAAAACAAATACAGATTTGGAAAAGGTCCAGTAAATAAAAATAAATAGCGCATGACACTTGAGATTCATGACGCTGGCAGCTCCCACAAATAGAATCCTAGATAAAAATAGCATTTCTCTAAATGTGGAAAATGTGTAAATATAGTAGCAGGTTTCAATTTACTACACAAGCTCCAAGTTACAACCACTTATTATAGAACTTGTGCGTCAGAAGAGAAAGGGGGGAGAAAGAGAAAGGGAAGACAATGTACTCTGCAATTAGTAACTTAGATGAAAGGTGAAATAATTATCTCCTCTGTCTTGTGAGTACAGTTTAGAAAGTGGACAGGCATAACATCACATTGAAACATAGATGTTAGCATGCTGCAATGATGTATTTAAAAGGTAAGGTTGAGAAAGAAATCTTCATTGACATGTTGAGAAAGAAACAAAACATACAAAATGTAACTTTTCAGACAAATAATTTGTCTGCAAGGAAAGAGGGGTCCATAAGAACATTTTTGAAGCTTTCCAGAAGATCAGTCCATTTGTTTCAAACCCTTTACAATACTCGGTGTTTGGAATAATGCTAATACAGTATTCACAGCACTGAATGTACATATGTGCATGTTGTTGTCATCTACAGTTTACTGAGTGTGACAGTGATGTCCTCACTGCTTCCAAATTAGCCAATAGACGAATGTTCTTTGCACTAACCATAGGTTCTACTCCCCAGTATGCTACTGGGTTCTACATAGGTTCTACTCCCCATATGCTACTCCCCAGCATATAAGCCCTCTATAGACCTTGAAATAATTGGCACCCCCACAAAAAGAAAACAAAGCATGGTAATGTCAGATTTCTCATATGAGATTATTAAATTGGGTTTCTCTACAAAGCAAAAGTGTTTTGGTTTGCATCCTCTACAAAGCAAAGGCTTCTCATGGTGACATGAAGTGCAGGTGCAAGATAACAACGGTCACGTGTGTATTGTTATGACTAGTGCCCACACAAGCAATGGGATCTTCCCATGAGAACAAATCCTCCTGATTTCCTCTGTGGGAAGCCTTGCCCTGTGAGAGCAAGGAGGGGGGGGGGGAACTCAGTGCTTAGATGCAGCACTGCCACCCAATAGCAGGTCATGCTATGTGCTTTAGGCCTAATGCTTTGGGCCTGGTGTGTGTCACAGCTAACATCCAGCCAATCAGAAAGCTAGAAGAACTGAATAATTAACCATGCAAAATGGTGTTCTATGCTTCTTGATTTCTAGTGTCTTTTAGCCATGTAGTTCTTCATGTGTATTCTACAGCTGAGGACTGGGCAGAGTGAGCTATGCTTGGCTTTGGGTATAGGCCTTGGCAGGAGCTCTGGCCATAGGATCAATACACGGAACTCTGCTTATAAGTTTGGTTTTGTTTTTTCCTTTGACAATGCTGTATCATGTATATCCAACTAACCTTTTTGCGATAATGTGATTGTATATACATATTGCCTTATGCTACCAGTAAACACTGTTAGCCCTACAAGCTGCATTCTTGTCTGTTTATTCTCAAGCCTCGAGTTTTTTCCCCTTTAAGCCAGTGTACATCCCATCATTTTCCATGCCCATTCCCCACAACCCATGTACATGGATATATTTAGTAACATTTGTCTAATTTGCAAAATATACTGTGTTTAAATATACATACATACATACATACATACATACATACATACATACATACATAACTTTTGCATTAGATGTGGCTGTGAGAGTCATTTGATTATGAAAAATGTAAACCAAAGCTCCTGGCCTGTAGTGGTACAACAGCAAACCTGCATGCAATATTCTTCCTCTTGCATTTCAAAGCCATTAGAAACCATCACTGTCCCCATCATATCCCAGAAGGGAAGCAGTCTATTCCCTGCTCTAGTTTTCAAATGGGAAAGCTTTGTCATTACAGGATTTTTGAAATTTGTCCTCCCTCCTTTCCACTCTACCTCAACTTATGCTAGCCCTCCTCTGTCAAATGGAGTTGCTTCTAATTGACATACTCCCTGTTCTTTGCCTTCTTTGCTCCTCCTCCTCCTCCTTTCCTCTCCTCAGTTGCCTTTGAGGATTAAATGCCTGCCATTCAACAGTGTCCACCACAATCAATCTGTCCCCTGCCTTAATTCTTCAGCTTTTAGCCTAAATTGTTCCAGCTGTGAAGATGAGTCATATGTTTCAGCAGCTCCATTCAATTATCCACATAACTTATTTCCAAAAGTTTATATCTTTCTTTTCTTTCTGGTCCTTAAATTACCCTCATCATTAAAATAGACAGAACATCTGCATTACTGTGGAAATGCCCAACTCGGTGTATTACAGAAAACTGATATGGTTTCAAATCAAGCATCCATGTCTGCAACCTGGCCTTGTTTTGACTCATAGCATGCACCCACCATAAAGCTACATTGTCTGTAAATAAATAAAAAGGATTTTGCTGTAAACAAAACAAACAAAGGGCTCAAGTCATGACTAAAATATTTTTCTCCACAGTAGGATGTGCAGGTCAGCAGCTTGAGACCCAGAAGCACTGCATAATGGGGTGAGTTCCCATTCTCGCCCAGCTCCTGCCAACCTAGCAGTTCAAAAGCACGTAAAAATGCAAGTAGATAAATAGGTACCACTCCAGTGGGAAGGTAACAGCATTCCATGCACCTTGGTGTTTAGTCATGACCACAGAAGCATCTATGGACAACTCTGGCTCCCTCAGCCGAGAATCGGAGATAACCTAGAGTTGGTTATGACTGGAAGGGGAAACCTTACCTTACCTTACCTTTATGATATACCGAGATATATACTGTACTAAGGTTGTTCTGCATCACAGTGATAATGAGGCAGAATTATTTATTTATTTATTTTTAATCCCGCCTTTATTATTTTTATAAATAACTCAAGGCGGGGAACATACCTAATACACCTTCCTCCTATTTTCCCCACAACAGCAACTTCTCCTAGTAGTTGAAGCATCATTGGCTAACGTAAATAGCTTTGTGAAGTCTGGCCCTTTCAAACAGGAGACTTGGACAGAAGTTTGACCACTGCACAAAGGGCATTTTGATAGGCCTCAGACCATTCTTAAAGCCCTTTCAGATCAACAGTAAGGGATGTGTACTGTGGCACAAATTGACTATAAATATTGTACCTGTTTTAAGTTTGAAGAGAGTACCAGAAATTTCTGTCAGACCAGTACTTTGCTTATTCTAGAATGTATTTCTGCTTGGCTCACAACATATACTAAATACTTCAATTATAACTCAGCAATATGGCATAATTTGCTTCTGATACAAACTATCACACAGTTACATTATCAATGTAGGCAGCGGCAAATTCTTGCAAGGATCCTAATATGGAAGGTAGCAGTCATTCTTTTCAAACCAAAAGGCATACTTGTAAACAAACAAAATCCAAGGCTATTTTCTCTCTTGATTCTTGGGACAATCAGATTTGTTAGAAGTCTGTTATCATGTTGATAAAAGTTATGTCTTCCTTAACTAGGCCAGTAAGACTTCCACTCAAGGCACTGAGTGTGCATCAAACTAAGAAATGTTGTAAGTTTTAGGCACAATTACCCTGCAGCTGTATTCTGGAATATGAGAGGATCCTACCTTCTTCCTATATGTGACATTTATGGGATCTCTTGTTTTTTGGGATCTGATACTTTTCTCAGGAAGAATCAAAGACAGTTTCTTATAATTTTACCTGGCTCCATTTGAACCTTAGTATATACTCTGATGAGTAGCCTGCATACAAAATACTCAAACAAGCAAGCAAACGAACAAACAAAAGTAGTTGTCAGCCATCCGAGGTAAGCCAGATCTGCAATCAGATGCTACAAGGACTATTGAAACTCTATTTTATGGTTGTAGGGGTAAAATAACAGAATATTGAAAACCTTCCAGAGTTTCCCTCTGGCCTCTTTTATATCATGCAGAACCAAAGTGAGGTTATTTTGAATCTCTTTCTTATGTTTATTCTTTCCTCAGAGCTGCCATTTCCTTTATTGTCTCTTTTATCTATTAACAGCTTTTGCATTCCTTCACTGTCTCTGCCTCCCTCTACAGTAGAAAACAATACTTCTACTTTTCCCAGTCATTTGTCATGCCTGGTACCTAATCAAGTAAGAGTTACCTCAGGTAAGGAACACACTCCCTTTCCCACTAGCCAGAAGTCTTCTCTTCCATGTCTAGGCAAATACCATACAAAATTTCCCCATCAGAGTACTGTTTCAGATGACTGACATGGTAACCACCTTGGCCCTAAGTTCCCACCTAATAGAGTACTTAGTAGCACCCAATTCTAAAGGTTCACAGAGACTACAATAAAAATTCTATTTTGTCAAATTCTGAGTTGTCTTATAAACCAAGGCTTTATTGGTGGATGAGCAATGTCTCTTTCTTAGTTGTTACATCACAAGAAGCTTTGCTTTTTGCTTACTCTAAGCCCAAAGTAAATATGGAGTCTTGTAACTGCAAGTAACTTGTAACTTGTAAAGACCACAGGTAGGAGTCTATTGGATGGACTTCAGGCTCTCTGGTTCACTAGGTTTCAGCTACTAAGTCAAAGGACATCTTATAGTTATGACATATTAGTTACATTCATTAATTTTTTTAAAATCTGTTCAATCGTGTCCAATTCTTGAAGACTGCCTGGACAAGTCCCTGCAGTTTTCTTGGCAAGGTTTTTCAGAAGTGGTTTGCCATTGCCTCCTTCCTAGGGCTGAGAAACTGACTGGCCCAAGGTCACCCAGCTGGCTTTGTGCCTAAGGCAGGACTATAACTCACCGTCACTGTTGTGTTCCAACTGAGGCATGACATAAGGAGTGATGTTAGCAATACTTTATTAAACACCCGACAAGGACCTTCGCGAGGTAACCACATGGTAAGGTGCGAGCGCAATTCCGCATGGTGGCGAGGCAAGGCAGCAATGCGGTTCCAATGCAGTAACAGGTTGAGGCTTGGAGTCAAGAGCCGGCGCAGGAGCAGCACAAGGCTTGACATGAACTGGCGTGTTTGTAAGGTGAGGCTTGAGTGCGGAGGTCTCCATGGCAACAGCATGAGGCTCGGGAGCAGGATACAACGCGGCGCCAAGGCAAGGCTGGAGTACGGAGATCGGTGCAGCAATGGTACGAGGCTCAGGATCAGGATCTGACACGGTGGCAAGCCAAGGCTGGAGCACAGAGATCAGCACGGCAATGGCATGAGGCTCGGGAGCAAGATCCAATGCAGCAGCAAGGGAAGACTGGGACATGGAGATCGGCACGGCAACGGCACGAGGCTCGGGAGCAAGATCCGACGTGGCAGCAAGGCAAGACTGGGGCATGGAGATCGTCGTGACAGTGGATCAGAGCTTAGGAGCAGGTTCAGCGGCCACAGCAATGTGGAGCTCAGAAGCAGGATCCGGCATAGCAGCAAGGCGGGGGTCAGAAACGGGGCTTGACTCATTCTCCGAGCGAGGTACAAAGGCATATTGAGGTGTGGCGACAAGACGAGGCTCAGGAGCGGGATCTAACTCGGTGGCAGCTCGAGGCAGGAGATCATGACTCACCTCAGCGGGGCAGGACATCTGCGCAGGACGAAACAAATGGTGTCTCCAGCAACCTGCTCTGGTAACTGGCGCCTTTTACTTGCTTGATTTTCCCGCTGTTTTCGGCTCTGGTCCAATCACATCTCCCGTTGCTCAGCATGCCTCTTGGCCCTTCTCTCTCTTGTGCTGATAGGTGGTAGTGAGTCCGCCTCCTGGTTTCCACCAACCGGTGCCCTAAGGTTTTTCTGCCCAAAGCTTGAAACTGGCCCAAACCCTTGTTCACATCTCGGACCTTTTCCACTGTTTCCTGCCTTGACAATGGTCAGATTCAACCTCCATCATGACACTATCCCCCCTGCAGGACCTCCCTTCCCCCGTGTTTGTGGGCTGGGCTTGCGTGGATATTGCTGGTGGAACTGCTGTACCCGTAATGGTGCATGCACATCTGCAGCCTTCTCCCACAAATACTTGTCCAGCCCGTATCCTTTCCAGTCAATTAAGTACTGGAGGCTGCCACGATGTACGTGGGAGTCCAGAATGCGAGCCATCTCATATTCGGTTTCTCCTTGGATGACAACTGGTGGAGGTGGTAGCTTCATGGGTCTGAGTGGGCTGGCAGATGCTGTGGGAATTAACAGACCTGTGAAGGACAAGGTGTACTCGGATGTGCGATGGCAAGGTTAGTTGGAAGGTGACAGGATTGACGATGGCCTCTACTGGAAAAGGTCCCAGGAAGCGGTGATCCAATTTTCACGAAGGTCGTGAAGAAGCCAAATGCTTAGTGGACAGCCACACCATGTCCCCAACCAACAATGTGGGTCCCTCCTTCCGGTGACGGTCGGCGAACTGTTTGTAGTCTTGCTTGGCCTTTTCTAACTGATCACAGAGAGTCTGGTGACTGGCCTGGAGCTCCTGGAAGAACTGGTTGGAAGCCGTTATGGAAGAGTCTGGGGTTGCGAGGGGGAAGTGTCAAGGGTGGAACCCATAGTTAGCCATGAATGGAGTCATCTTGATAGACGTGTGTTGTGCATTGTTATAGGCAAATTCTGCTACTGCCAACAGGTCAGCCCAGTTGTCCTGTTGAAAGTTGACATAACAGTGTAGGTATTGCTCCAAGATGGTGTCCCCCCGTTCCGTTCCCCTATCCGATTCCAGGTGATAAGCCAACAATAGGTGGCTTTGGATATTCAGATTCTTTTTTTTTTTTAACAAATTTTATTAGATTTTAATTTTACATAGATAAAAGTTTGAAACAGAAAAGAAAATGGAAATACAAATCAAGAAAAAAGAAAAGATAAAAAAGTGTAGTAAAGGAAAAAAGGAAAAAAGATAAAGCTGAAACATAGAATTTGGTCAACTTCCGATTTGTATCTGGTCATGGTATTTTAAAATTTTTATCTTACATGCTAGGTCTATATATAACATTAAAGAATATTTCTTGTCTATTACATCAATATATATATATATTAATCTTCAAATCCCCATATAAGCTTTGCCCCTCCCGCATCTTGTAAATAGTCAGTTAATGGTTTCCACTCTTTAAGAAAATAATTATTTGGATTTTCTTTTAATAAACATGTCAGTTTATCATTCTCTGCCATATCCATCAATTTTAACATCCAATCTTGTATCGTAGGCGATATCTGGTTTTTCCAATTTTGTGCAAAAATAAGTCTTGCTGCTGTAATCATGTATTGCATAATCCTTGTAAATTGCTTCCCAGGTTGTCCATCAATTATTCCCAGTAAAAAAAATTCCGGTTTAAATGGAACTCGAATTTGTAATATATTTTGCATCAATGCATGTATTTGAGTCCAAAATTTCTTTGCAATCTCACATGTCCACCACATATGGTAAAAAGACCCCTCTTTTTTTTTACATTTCCAACATAAGTTGGGAACATTTCCATACATTTTAGAAAGTTTTTGTGGGGTCATATACCATCTGTACATTATCTTATAAAAGTTTTCTTTTAAATTATAACACAAAGTAAATTTTAACCCTTTGGTCCACATATCTTCCCATTGTTGCATTTGAATATTATGGCCAATATTTTTAGCCCATTTAATCATACAGTCTTTAACTTGTTCCTCTACCATTTCACCTTTTAACAATAATTTATACATTTTTGCAATTAGATGATCATCTGTCTCACATAGTTGTATCTCAAATTCTGATTTGGTTTGTTCAAATTCAAGGTCTTTCTTATCTAATTTAAATTTCTCTACGAGCTGCATATATGAAAGCCATTGAAAACTGATACCAATTCTTCTATTGATTTAATTATATATTGTCCTTGTTCTTTCTTTAAAAAGTCTTTGTAGGTTAACCATTTATCTTTATTTCTTACTTCTGTTCTATAGAATGCTTCTTGTGTAGAAATCCATAAGGGTCTTTTATAACATAAGATTAATTTATATTTATTCCAGATTCTTAACAAGGATCTTCTAATATAATGGTTTTTAAAGTCCACATTAACTTTAACTTTATCGTACCACAAATATCCATGCCATCCATATCTTAATTCATGTCCTTCCAAATTCAATAATTTTTCATTTTTCAAAACTATCCATTCTTTAATCCAAACCAAGCAACAAGCAGCATAATATAATTTCAAATCCGGCAGACCTAGTCCTCCTCTTTCTTTAGAGTCTTGCAAGACTTTATATTTTACTCTTGGTTTTTTCCCTTGCCAAATAAACTTAGAAATATCTCGCTGCCATTGTTTAAAAGGTTCTTCTGATGCCAATATAGATAGTGTTTGAAAAAGATATAAAATTCTTGGCAAAACATTCATTTTAATTGCTGAAATTCTACCTAATAATGATAATTGCAGTTTTTCCCAATGTTCCAAATCTTTTTTAATATCCATCCAAAGTGGAATATAATTATTCTTAAACAGCTTAACATTTTTGGTTGTTAAATATACTCCCAAATATTTTACTTTTTCTTCCATTGAATATCCTGTTATTTCTTTCAATTTCTCTTGTTGGTGGTAATCCATATTTTTGGTCAAAACTTTTGTCTTCTGTAAATTCACTTTGAACCCTGCTAGCGACCCAAAGTCTTTTAGTTTCTGTATTAATATTTCAATTCCTTCTAGTGGATTCTCCAAAGTAATGACTAGGTCGTCAGCAAATGCTCTTAGTTTATAAACTTCTTTTTTAACTTTAATACCATGGATACCATCATCTTGTCTAATATCTCTAAGTAAAACCTCTAATACCAATATAAACAAAAGTGGAGATAATGGACAACCTTGTCTAGTACCTTTTTGTATTTCACATGGCTTACTAAATTCTCCATTAACAATTATTTTGGCAAATTGTGGAGTATATATTGATTTAATCCATTTTATAAAATTTCCTCCAAAATTCATATTTTCCAAAACTTTGAACATAAAAGGCCAATTTAAGTTGTCAAAGGCTTTTTCAGCATCAATAAATATCAAGGCAGCTTGTTTATCATAGTGTTGATCCAAATATTCAATTACGTCTACTATGTTTTGGACATTGTCATGAATTTGCCTCTTGGGTAGAAAACCAGCTTGGTCTTGATGAATAAAATCCTTAAGTATATTCTTCATTCTTTCTGCTAATATCGTTGTAAATATCTTATAGTCATTATTCAATAAAGATATTGGTCTGTAATTTTTAGTTAATGTTAAATCCTGTTGTTCTTTGGGTATCAATGTTATATGTGCTTCTTTCCAAGTTTCAGGCATAATTCCTGTTTCCAAAATAGAATTCATAGTCTTCTGCAAAGGTAGACATAAATCCTCTTCAAAATATTTATAGTAGGCTGCTGACAATCCATCCGGTCCAGGAGCTTTTCCACTACTAATTTTCTTAAAAGCTTTTATCAATTCTTCTTTTGTTATAACATTATTTAATGTCAATCTTTGTTGGTCATTAAGAACAGTTAGTTTTTGTTTATTCAAATATTCTTCAATCTCATCCAAGTTGACATCTTGTTTTTTATATAATTTAGAATAATAGTCATGAAAGGTTTTTTGAATGTCCATATTATTCACCAGAGTTTTTCCTTCATGTTGAATATTAGTAATCAAATTCTTTTGTCTTTGTTTCCTCAATTTATAAGCCAGCCATCTACCTGGTTTATTTGCATATTCAAAATATTTTTGTTTTGTAAATTTCATTTGAGTCTCTATCTCTTGAGTTAATATCATTGATATTTGCTTTTGTAGAAATTTAATTTGAGTGAGCAAAGTGTCATCCATTGGTTTATCTCTCAAATCTAACTCTTTACTTTTAATTTCATCTAAAATCAATTGAATTCTTTTTTGTTTTTTCTTCCTCATTTGAGCATTGTATTGAATAAATAACCCCTCATATATGCTTTACTGGCTTCCCATACAGTTTGAATATTAGTCCCTTTGTTCAAATTAAATTGAAAATATTCTCTTAATTTTTTTTTGCATACATCAACTACATCATTATTCCGTAGTAGTGACTCATTCAATCTCCATCTAAATACATTCCGTTTCCCTTTAAGAGTCAACATTACTGGATTATGATCTGATAAAGTCTTAGGTAATATATCAACTTTGTTAATATCCATCATCAAATTTTTAGATATCAAGATCATATCTATTCTAGAATGTGATTTAAATCTCTCTGAATAATATGTAAATTCTCTGGAAGTCCCATTCATACATCTCCAAATGTCTTGTAAATCCAACATCTCTTTCAAGTTGAAAAATGTTTGTGGCAATTTTCCCTGTGTTTGCTTCACTTCTTTTTGTGACTGTCTATCCAATCTGGGGTAAATTACCTCATTCCAATCCCCCATGAAACACCAATTGTCATAAGTTAAGTCCAAAAGTTTATCCATCAGGTTTTTATAAAATACTCCTTTATCCATATTCGGTGCATAAAGTCCAACTATCAGTGTTTTAGTTCCTTGTATGTTAATTTCTACTACAATGTATCGACCCTCTTCATCAGCTAATATCAATTTTGGGTTTAACTTTGGTTGTACATATAAGACTACCCCTTTAGTTTTTTTATATCCAGCCGAAATAAATTCTTCTCCAAGCTGTTTTTGAATCAAATATTTAGTATCTTTTTTACAAATATGAGTCTCTTGTAAACAACTTATGTCCAATTTCTGTTTTTTCAAAAAATGAAATATCTTTCTTCTTTTTTGTGGAGCATTGGCTCCATTAATGTTCCATGTCAGATATTTAAGTTCCATTGGTGTTTTATTCTTTAAAATCCCTTTGTTAAGTCCACACCTGTAGCTCCTTTCTCAGATAGATCTTCAGTCTTCTCTTTGTCTTTCGATGTTTCTCCTCCTTTTGTCAATTCTCCTTCTGGTAAACCCATTTCTTTCTTGTATTTCTCTAAAAAAGCTTTTGCTTTTAAAATGGAAGTTATTTTGAATCTCTGTCCTTTAAACTCAAACGATACGCCTTCCAATTTTTCCCATCTGAATGAAATACTATGTTGCCTTAATTTGTCTGTAAGGAAAGAATAGTCTTTTCTTTTCCTAATTATTCTCAAGGGAATTTCTTTTAATACAATTGTTTCCTTCCCTTCTATATTTAATCTAGTATTATAATGTTTCCTTAAGATTTGCTCTTTTATCACTTTTCTTACAAAATATATCAATATGTCTCTAGGGACTTTTCTTTCCTTAGCATAACGTGAGTTTACTCTGAATATCTTGTCTATCTCCAAATCTAAATCTTGTTCTCTTGTCTCCAAAAATTTAGCCAATTCAAAAATCATCCTTTCTCTCACATTTTCATTTACTTGTTCTGGAATTGCTCTAAATCTCAAGATGTGCTCCTTCTCTCTCATTTCTGCTAAAGCTGTGATATCTAGATTATGTTCAATCTCTTTAATAGCATATTCTGATTTATCTTCTAATTTTTGCATCTGGCTTTGCGTATCTTTAAGTTCTCCTGACAGAGAATTGACCACTTCCTTAACTGTTTGAATTTCTTTTTTAAAATCTTGCTTAATCTCTCGGGTTATTTCTTTCTTCATATCGTCCATTTTTTTGTCTAATGCTGTAATCTGATCTTCCATCTGCTTCGTGGAGTCATCCATTTGGTTATTTATTGCTGTATTCTGATCATCCATTTTCTTATTTATTGCTGTATTCTGATCATCCATTTTCTTATTTATTGCTGTATTCTGATCATCCATTTTCTTATTTAGTGTTGCAACAGCTTCTAATATCTTTTTCATTTCTGGTAATAAAGCTTCTGAGGCAGATGTAGCAGGTGTAGCAGAATCAATAGGTGGTCCTCCAGTCTCCTTCTTCTTCTCCTTCTCCGCCCGTCTCGTTCCCAAAGACGCCATAGCCCTGCAAAAAAGAAGAAAAAAGGGAGAAAAGGGGAAAAAGCACCATATAACAATATAACAAAAATTATTTAAAAAAGGGGAAAAAATTAAAAAAAAAAATTCTTTTACAAATAATAAAAAGAAAAAAGAAAAGGTGAAAAAACAAATATCCAAAAGGTTAAGGAAAAAGAAAGAGAGAACTAGGCTCCTTTAAAAATTTTCCTCTTAGGTCATTTATAATCCCTTATATATAAAAGTCCACAGTGTTTCAAAAGATAAAAGCCTAGGACTTTTTGTTCTCCTGTAGTCAAAATCAAAGATAAGAATAGTAAATATTCCCAGAGTTTCACCTTCCCACTTGTAATTCTTCAATCCAACCACAAGTCAAAAAGAAAAAATGTTGCTAGAGACATGTAAAAAAGCCTCTACTTTCCATATAATAATCCAATAATCCAAATTAAACGTTAAATAACTTGACTTTTTCAGAAAAATAAATCCAAACAGAGTTCAAAGTTCAGAAAGAAAAAGAGGAACTTGTATATATAAAAGAATTTTTAATAGGGTTCAGTAATCCCAACATCAAAGTCTTAAAAAATAAAGTATTAATCACTCCATTTAAATCCAAGCTTTAATATAGTATTCCAGAGAACAAAAATAGAAATACCAATAGTTGTCCATAAGTAAGAAACTCAAACCAAACTGAAATAATAGTAAAAGTCACTTTCACTTCTAGCAAAGCCACTTAGCTTCTCTTCCCACTGTTTATTCTTCCATTAACAAGAAAAAAATATAGCACCAGCAAATATAAATCAAGTCCAGATACAAATCTTAGCACTTAATAAAAAAATAATAATATTTAAAAGTAAAAAAAAAGTGACTAAAAGCCTGATCGGGCCAGCTACTTATCTTTTAGAATCACGGCTGCTGCAGAGCCCCGTTTTTTTTCCCAGTCTCCTTTCATTGCTCCATCTCCCTCCTCCCGCAGTGGAAATTACGGGAGTCAGGGGAGAGCAGTTACTCCAGAGACCCTTTGTGGTTGATCTTCTGATCACACTCTCTTCGAGTGTGATTTTTCCAGCGATTTTCTTCTCCCAAATCGCTGCAAACAGCTTAGCCGTGGAATCGAGGCTAGGAGCCCCGGTTCTTCGCTGCGCTCCGACCAGTACCCGGAAGTGAAAAAAGGCCTCTACTGGAAAAGGTCCCAGGAAGCGGTGATCCAATTTTCACGAAGGTCGTGAAGAAGCCAAATGCTTAGTGGACAGCCACACCATGTCCCCAACCAACAATGTGGGTCCCTCCTTCCGGTGACGGTCGGCGAACTGTTTGTAGTCTTGCTTGGCCTTTTCTAACTGATCACAGAGAGTCTGGTGACTGGCCTGGAGCTCCTGGAAGAACTGGTTGGAAGCCGTTATGGAAGAGTCTGGGGTTGCGAGGGGGAAGTGTCAAGGGTGGAACCCATAGTTAGCCATGAATGGAGTCATCTTGATAGACGTGTGTTGTGCATTGTTATAGGCAAATTCTGCTACTGCCAACAGGTCAGCCCAGTTGTCCTGTTGAAAGTTGACATAACAGTGTAGGTATTGCTCCAAGATGGTGTCCCCCCGTTCCGTTCCCCTATCCGATTCCAGGTGATAAGCCAACAATAGGTGGCTTTGGATATTCAGATTCTTGAGGAGGGCTTTCCAGAACCGAGCAGTGAACTGCGAACCTGTGAGAGTCTCAGTATCAGAATCCCAAAACCAAGAAACCTTTCAGTCAGTTCATGTTAAAAGATTCATTTGGCGGGAAAGAGCGTTGGCAAGAAAGTTTTTCCTGCCTTGTATATATTTCAGAGTGAAATTGAAGCGGGTAAAAAATTGCGCACAGCAAACATGTTTAGGATTTAGTTTTCTGGGAGATTGAAGTGCTTGGAGGTTTTTGTGATCAGTCCAAACCTCAAAGGGCTGGGAAGAGCCCTCTAGGAGGTGGCGCCAAGTGAGCAATGCACGGCAGACAGCGAAAGCTTCTGTTTCCCAGACATGCCAGTTGCGTTCAGTTTCAGTGAACTTACGGGAAATTTAAGTGCATGTAAGTTTCCCAGACATGCCAGTTGCGTTCAGTTTCAGTGAACTTACGGGAAATGTAAGTGCACAGTTGCCAAAGCCCCTGAATGCCCTTCTGAAGCAGTACATAGCCAATTGCAATGCCTGAAGCGTCTACTTGGACAATGAAAGGTTGACAAGGGTCGGGGTGTTTCAAAATAGGTTCTGCTGTAAATAATATTTTTAAAGTATCGAATGCTTGTTGGCACTCAAGTGTCCAAATTAACATGGCAATGGGTTGTTTGGCTTTTTGGGGGTTTGCTTTCCCTTTGGTTTTTAACAAATCAGTCAGACATAATGCAACCTGGGCAAAATTGGGAATGAAATTGCAATAAAAATCCGCAAACCCAAGGAAACTTTGGAGTTCCCGTTGGGTCTTGGGTGCCTGCCAAGCCAGTATGTCACATACTTTTGATGGGTCCATTTCTATGCCTTTGTGAGAGATTCTGTAGCCCAAATAATCTAGTTGTTGTTTATGAAATTCACATTTGGAGAGTTTGGCATAGAGTTGGTTGTTTATCAGTCTTTGTAAGACCTCTCTGACCAGTTTGACATGTTCTTCCATGGTTTCAGTATAGATTAAAATATCATCGAGGTACACAAGGACTCCTTTATACAATAGGTTGTGGAAGATTTCATTGATTAGAGCCATAAAGCAACCCGGGGCTCCCTTCAATATGAACGGGAGCACAAGATATTCAAAAGCCCCCAAGTGACAGTTAAATGCAGTTTTCCAATCATCCCCCTCCCGTATGTGAATATGGAAATATGCCTCACGCAAGTCTAGTTTGGTAAAGATTTTGTTGGTGGATAGGTACACTAGCATGTCTTGCAATAGTGGCAGGGGGTATTTGTTAGAGGTAGTGATGGCATTGAGCCCTCTATAATCGGTGCACAAGTGCAAGGAGCTGTCCTTTTTGGTATGAAACAGGACTGGGGCTCCTAAAGGCGAATTAGCTGGTTGGATGAATCCCCTTTTGAGATTTTTGTCAATGAATTCCCTTAGAGCCTCCCGCTCCTTTGTAGTCATAGGATACAGTTTTGGTCTGGGAAGCGGGGCTCTAGGATCAAGTTCAATAGCACAGTCTGTTTTACTATGAGGGGGAAGTTGGTCAGATTCAGCCTCATCAAATGCTTGGGTGTGAGTAGAGTACTGTTGGGGAATTGGGTCAGTGTCCAGGGTTGCATCAAAATCAACCAATACACTGGCGGCTGCTAGAGCTGAGGTTTGAGGCAGAGGGGCATAGTTTGCTGTTAAATCAGTGATTGCAAGTGAAGGTTCTAGGTCTGGCAGAGGTTCAGGTTCCTGCCAGCTATTGTACGTTCCATCACTGAAGTGCAAGCTGCCTGTGACCCAATTCACTGCAGGTTGTCTAGCTTTTAACCACAAAAGCCCAAGAATCAAAGAATGCTGGGCTATGGGAGCAACTAAAAATGTTAAAGCTTCCCTATGAGTCCCAATTGTCATTTCCACTGTTTTGGTATAAAACTGTACAGGACCTCTGCTCATGTCAGACCCATCAAGCTGAGTGAAGGTAATGGGATTTTTAAGTCGTCCCACCCTTAGTCTCATTCCCATTACTACAGCAGGGTGCATGATACTGTCAGAGTAGCACGGTTGGTGCAACCCAAGAGTGGTTCAGAACAAATTTGCTTCGAGTCTGTGACTTCCAATATATACAGACTTTACTAAATACAAAAATATATACACAGGCAAAATACCATTTAACCAACCATGCACAGCAATACACAATCCAGAAACTCCTACAACACCCAGCAATATGGATTCCTCCCAACTACCTTATATCCACTTGCTAAGTGGTGATTAGCTAATGCCCTAAAATTAGCATGTCCTAGCCATCTATGTAATAAATGTACACAGTTATCACGTGCAGGTTTGTTACACAACGTGGTTTGTACAGTCACATGAGTATTGTCATGGGGTAACATTACATACAATCTATCTTTCAATATTCCTTTAGCACATACTGTATGGTCCCATTCTTTTTAACTGTACATGTTTTACCCACAAATAATAGAGAATAACCCTCTTGTGCTAAACAAGATACACTGAGCAAATTATATTCTAGATTAGGCACAAACAATACCCCATCTACAGTCCTGTTCATGCTGGGCACAAATACTTGCCCCTGACCATACACTGGCAATTTCTTTCCGTCTGCTAAGCTGACACAGTCCTGTGATGCTGGGTAGAGGGAGATAAAATCATCTTTTCTGTTAGACAGATGCTGGCATGCCCCACTATCTAACAGCCACGTTCCATGAGTAAGTTAATCATCCATGTTCTCACCATGGAAATTTCTTGTCGTCTGGCTCTTGGTGTCTGGGATTTCACAGTCCTCCCCTGCAGCTGTGCTGTACAATTTCTACGTAGGTGTTTTGTGGAACCACACCTGAAGCATCGTCTCACTGCAAAGGCTTTTTCTGTTCCCTCACTGCACGCTGCCTCATGTGAATCCTTGCTTGAAGCAGTATGGCGCCTATAGCAACATCAGAGGCAAACGTCTCCACCACAAACACCCAGAGTGGATTGAGATGTTGGTTCTGTCATGAAGGCGACTTTTAGCTTCTCGAAGGCTCGTAGTTCGGCATCTTCCCAAATAAACTTAGTCCTTTTATGGAGTAGGTTGGATAGGGGAGTGGTGAACTCTGCAAAGTGTGGTATGAAGTTCTGGTAGTAGTTGGCAAACCCCAACAGTCATTGTACATCTTTGGCCTGACGTGGGGGTTGCCATGACTGTAGTGTCTCTATTTTGTCGGGCTCCATGGAGATGCCGGTGGTGATGATGATGATGGTGATGTTGTTGAGCCTGCGGTAATCACAGCACAACTGCAGCTCCCCTGACTTCTTTTTGATGAATAACATGGGAGCTGCCACTGATGAACCCCCTTTTTAAGTTAATGTCCAGAAAGTCCTTGAGGGTGGCACACTCCAGCTCCGATAGGGAGTAGATGTGCCCCACCGGAAGCTTCGCACCCAGATTCAGGTTGAATGACTGGGGCAGTCATAGGACCAGTGTGGGGGAAGTTGGTCTGCCTCCCGTCCATCAAAAATGTCAGTGAAGTCCCAAAATTGGGGAGGCAGCTGGTGGTCCAGAACGACAGGTCGTCCAGCAGCGAGAGTGCAGGAAAAGTGCGAGGCACACTGCGCATTAGGAAACTCCAACATCTCTGTTGACCACACAATCCGAGGTTCATGCACTTGAAGCCACTCTAGTCCCAGAACCAGGGGAAAGTGGGGTGAATCAATCATGGCTTGTACCACCAACTCCAGATTCCTGGGGACCTGCAGGGTGACAGTAACCGCCAGATGCTTGAACGGCGTAGAATAGGGCAGGGGAGTTTGGCTTGCTGCCAGGTTGGCCCAGCCTAATTGCCCTTTTAGGCTGGGCTGAGTCCATTCCCCGACGAGGAGGCAGGTTTGGACTTGGCAGGGTAGTTAGCGGCCATGTGCCCTGAGCTGGCACAGTACAAGCAGAGCCCCTATGTCCGGTGTCAATCCTTCTCCGCTTGGGTGAGGCGAGGTCTTGGGCCTCCCAGGTGCATTGGTTCATCCAGAGCAGCGGCTCGACTGGCCAACATGTGCGGGGTGGAGGCCAAGGATGATGCAATGCATTGCTGAGCTCTCTGTTGTTGCAAATGCCCATCAATTCAAAGGCAAAGGTGCATCAAGGCCTGAAGGGTTGAAGGGCAGTTGGTTTGGGCCAGCTCGTCCAGAATTTCAGAAGGCAAGCCTTCCTGAAACTGGTTCAGAAGCACCTCTTTGTTTCACCTCAGGTCCTGTGCCAACAGCCGGAAATTGCCGATGTACTCAGCCACCGGTTGGCGCCCTTGCCTCAGTTCCCTGAGATGTCTATTGATGGATTGGGTCTTGACCGGGTCCTCATACATGATCTGGAGTTGCTGAGAAAACCCATTGAAGACATCTAGGAGGGGACTCTGCTGAATTATTAATGGGGATGCTCAATGTGCCGCACCCCCCAACAAGCTGATCAGAAAACCAACCTTGTGGTGATCTGACGGGAAGTCCTCCACGCGTAGACTCAAATACAGCTTACATTGTGCGAAAAAGGCAGGGAACTGACTCAGGGACCCGTCAAATTTTTCTGGCGCCAACATGGGGCACTTGTGTTGCAGGGTTGGGGTGACAGGCACTGTGGTCTGTTGGGCTTGCATCTGGGTTAATTGAGTGCTCAACATGGTGATCTGTTGGTTGAGTTGTGCGTTTTCCAGTGCAAGGGGGTCCATGGTTCCTCTGGCTCAAAGCTACACACCATTCTTCTTGTTTCCCCAGCGGGGATTTTTTCTGGCTGGAGACAATCTGTCCTATTCCAACTGAGGCACAACACAAGGAGCAGTGTTAGCAATACTTTATTAAATAGTAAACAAGTCCTTAGTGGTTAAGAAATGGTCCATTTATCAGAAACACCCGACAAGGCCCTTTGCGAGGTAACCACGTGGTAAGGCGCAAGCGCAATTCTGCGCAGCGGTGAGGCAAGGCAGCAATGTGGTTCCAACGCATTAATAGGTTGAGGCTCGGAATCAAGAGCTGGTATGGCAGAAGCACGAGGCTTGAGGACACGAACCAGTGCATTTGCGAGGCATGGCTTGAGTGCGGAGGTGTCCACGGCAACAGCATGAGGCTCAGGAGCAGGATCCGACATGGCAGCAAGGCAAGACTGGGGCATGGAGATTGTTGCGACGGCAGCTCGGAGCTCAGGAGCAGGTTCAGCAGCGACACGGAGCTCAGAAGCAGGATCTGGCATAGCAGCAAGGCGGGGTTTGGAAATGGGGCTTGACTCGTTCTCCGAGCGAGGTGCAAAGGCATGTTCCGGCGTTGTGTCAAGACAAGGCTCAGGAGTGGGATCTAACTTGGCAGCTTGAGGCAGGAGATTGCAACTCACCTTGGCGGGGCAGGATGTCTGTGCAGGGCGAAACGAACAGTTGTCTCTGGTAACCTGCTCTGGTAACTGGCGCCTTTTACCTGCTTGATTTTCCTGCTGTTTTCGGGTCTGGCCCAATTGCATCTCCCGTTGCTCAGTGTGCCTCTCAGCCCTTCTCTCTCTCATGCTGATAGGTGGCGGTGAGTCCACCTCCTGGTTTCCACCAACTGGTGCCCTAAGGTTTTGCCGCCCAAAGCTTGAAACTGGCCCAACCCCTTGTTCGAATCTCACACCTTTTTCACTGTTTCCCGCCTCGACAACAGTCGGCTCCTCCTCTACCTCGGATTCAACCTCCATCATGACAGTCACCCGGTTTCTAGCCTGATGCCTTAACCACTACACCAAACTGGTTCTCATTTATCTATTTATCTATTTATCTATTTATCTATTTATCTATTTATCTATTTATCTATTTATCTATTTATCTATTTATCTATTTATCTATCAATCATTAGTAACATTGGAAAATTTAGCATTGTTTTCAACATTTAATTAATATTCTCAAACAAGCTATCATGCTGACAATGATAAATTAAAGTATGCAAATGTTTCATGTGAGGCAGCTGATGTAACTATAGCTCTGGTCTGTTAATATCTCCCTGGGCATGTCTTTATGGGTTAAAAAAAAATTATGTCTACAATTACAAGTGTTTTCATAGTCCTCGAAGAGTAAACATTGGAAAACCTAATTATGTAATTTATTATGACAAGAATGAATCTATCGTCTTCAAATATTCTTGTGAGCCAAATAAATAAACAATGTTTCTCTGCACAGTATCAGCCTACTTCAGTGAGAGTATTAATGGCCCTTTATGACAGTTTAAATGAGATTTTAATGGTTAAAACATCATGCAATTGAGCCAAATTAAATGCCACTATTATTATAGAGTGAACCAAAGGCCTTTCTAGTAGTTTCTAGAAGCAAATCCTTCAGGAATAATAATGCCTGAATAATGCCAATTTCAATGGTGTGCTGAGAAATCCAAATCTCCTGTCAATTTCCAAACAAGTATCATCTACAAGACTGACAAAGACTGACCATATAGTCCATCCAAAATCTGTTTTGAAATTGGTCAAGATAGTCTGCTTCTTTCATGATTGCCCAAAGCTGGGACATCTCCACTTCCTTAGTCATCTTGTGCAGCTACATGTAGCTTCTACAGACAGAGCTACATGTTATAAGAATTATGGGGCTCGGCCCAACGTTTTCCCTTGTTATTTTTATCTGCATATCTGCATCCTGGCTAGTCAGTCAGTGATGCAGAATGGCAGTGAGGTTTGCAAAATGAACCATTTGTTAGCTTCAGAACACCAAGTTTTTTACAATTCATATGAAGAAAGAAAAAAAAACAAGCAACCTTGGAAGCTTTAAAACAATCATGTTGTTCATCTATGAACTTCCATGGATTAGTATCCATTTTATTAGATTATGGGATCATGGAACAATAGATTTAAAAGCCACAGAATAGAATTGTAATATTAATAGAAAATAATAGCATAAAAATTAGAATTGTTTTCATGAAAAATAATGCAATTTCCCTCTTGTGCAGTAAATGGGAGGTTAATGCAATCTAAGTTAAGATTCCTGAATTGGTTTTATATTATTGAATTATAATCACTTGAGCAATTATCAAACCAGGTGCTGTTGATTGGAATCAATTATTTGTTCTCCTGATCACTTTCAAACTGTCAAGGGCTCATGATTGCTACTTGAGTATGTTTCCACTATTACTGAAACCTTCTTGAAAACGTTTATTACTTAAAGTTGCTCCCAAAGTTTCCTATTGGGCAAAGCCATAAATGGATGGATGGATGGATAGATATTGAAATGGGGTGGTGGGGCAGACAGAGAATTTCAAGTAACAATGACTGAATTATAAAGTAGTTTTAATATCCAAGTAATTAAAAATAAGCACATCTCATAGATTTATACAATGGATTTTTTATGGTATTAAATCTGGAGGTTGCCCAAAATGAATAGTAAAGTACAGCAGCAACAAGCATGAGAGAAAATATCCATCAGTTTATAACATTTGTGCAGGAGGAGCCTTGCTAATAAGATAGCATTGGAGGCAATGCCTCATGTCTCACAAAGCATGGAAGCAAGATTAATCCACCTCAACAGGCTGCTTTGCTTTGAGGCAAGTAGCATCTGCATATACTACACACACACACACACACAAACTGTATGTATTATGTGTGTGTATAAAGGTAAAGTTTCCTCCCACACAGTTGTGCAGTCGTGCCCGACTCTAGGGGCCGGTGCTCATCTCCATTTGTTAGCTGAAGAGCCAGCGTTGTCTGAAGACGCTTCCACATCATGTGGCCGGCATGATGTGCACGGAACGCTGTTACCTTCCCACCGAAGTGGTACCTAGTCATCTACTTGCATTTGCATGCTTTCAAATTGCTAGGTTGGCAAGAGCTGGGGTGAGTGCAGGAGCTCACTCCGTCATGCGAAGCTAGGGATTCGAACCTCTGAACTTGCGATCTTCCAATCGACAAGCCTGGCGTCTTACCCGCTGAGCCACACACACACACCCGCATATAGATCTGGCTGGACCCTGAAGGGGGGTGCCCCTTTCGGAAATGTTATATATATTTATATGTATTTTGTATTTTAATGATATGTTTTTATTGTTGTGAACCGCCCAGAGTTCATAAATAAATAAATAAATAAATAAATAAATAAATAAATAAATAAATAATAAATACTGTAAAAAAAATCCGGGCCTTATACTCTGATACGGCCTTGAAGGTCAGATGCAATAGGGTTGGGTCCCTTTCCAAGCTGATTAAGGTACAAAAGGGGGTGAAACAGGGCTGTATTTTGGCCCCGCTACTTTCTAATTTTTATATTAATGATATGGTAAGTTGTCTAAATCACCCGGACTTTCACCCTCCTAAAATAGGGGACCGTAGTATTGCCCTGCTGCTTTATGCAGACGATGCGGTCATACTTTCTAGGACTCCTGTAGGTCTTAACAGAGCTTTGACAACTGTGGCCCAGTATTGTATTAATAATCAGCTAGAAATAAATTATCAGAAAACAAAGATAATGACCTTCACCAAAAGACCGAAATTTCGTTCTTGGAATATAAATGGGCATAGAATAGAGCAAGTGTCTAGCTTTAAATATCTAGGGGTAGTCATGCACGCCACTGGATCTAGGAAACCTCACTTTGATTATGCAGCTGATTCCAGACAAAATTCAGCTAATGCCATTTTAAAGTTTTTCCGGAGTAAAGGAGGGCATTATATACCGGCAGCTCTTAAACTCTTCCAGGCGAAGACATTAGCCCAGCTCCTTTATGGGTCCTGTGTTGGTGCTCTAAGTTCAAGTATTACATCCCTGGAAAGAGTGCAATCAAAATTTATTAGAGCAGTATTTCAAATGCCCAAATGTGTTCCAAACGCTTACCTTCGATTGGAAGCGGGCATGATAAAAGTTGAGGCAAGAGTGCGCCTAGCTTCCCTGAATCTTTGGCTAAAACTCAAGCATTATCCTCAAGGTTTAGCACCACTCATTTTCCAAGATTACTTCCAATCCTCTTGGTTAAAGGATATTGAATCTAGTCTCGCCAAGATAGGATTTTCTACAGATTTAATTCTCAGGATGGATTATGAACAGGCAAAATTGGCCTTGAAGCAAAGGATAAAGGACATAGAGAGACAAACGGACTTAGAGAAGGCCCCTCAATTCTTATCATCAGAGTATAATAAATATAATGTTAATTCTGCTAACTACCTTACTGAACTCGAAATCCCTAGCCATTGGAAAGCCTTTGCCCTAGCTCGTAGCCACGCACTCCCTTCCGCAGTCTTGGATGGTAGATATAAAAAAATCCCAAAAGCTGCAAGGTGGCGCTGTTGTAATAATAAAAGGTAAAGGTTCCCCCCGCACATTTGTGCAGTCGTGTCCGACTCTAGGGGCCGGTGCTCATCTCCGTTTGTTAGCCGAAGAGCCAGCGTTGTCCGAAGACGCTTCCACGGTCATGTGGCCGCATGACGCACGTGGAACGCTGTTACCTACCCACCGAAGTGGTACCTATTCATCTACTTGCATTTGCATGCTTTCGAATTGCTAGGTTGGCAAGAGCTGGAGCTAGTGCAGGAGCTCACTCTGCACGCAGGGCTAGGGATTTGAACCTCCGAACTTGCGATCTTCTGATCGACAAGCCTGGCGTCTTACCCACTAATACAGACCACGTGCTCCTCCGTTGTCCTTTTTATAAAGAGCTTAGGAGTAAATTAATATTACCCTTGACCAAGAAATATCCTAGGAGGCAAGATATAGAGTATATGAAAATGTTACTTATAGATGAAGATCCAACTGTTACAGCACAAGTAGCCAAATTCTGTGCAGCTGCTATAAAGATACGCCAGACTATGATAGGAAAAATGTAGTAATGTACTCCTTGTTATGATTTTAATTATTTTAAAAGGTTTATATCACACCATATTTTATATATGATATTTTACTTTTTATAAGCATTTACATCTGATAGAATATTAGTTATGACTAATATTAAGAGCATATTAAATTTGATTAAGGGGCTCATCCACATTGTAGTCTGAATGTATTTTAATTTTTAATTGGAACAATGTAATTTAACTTATAATTTTAAAACTATTTTAAATCATATGGTGCATATTGTAAGGTTCAATGAGTATACCTTGTAGAATCTTGTACTGGTCAGTGACCGTAATAAACCACAATGAATGAAATACTGTATGCTGCACATGCCCAGAAGACCACTGATAGGCTGGAGATGCAACCAAACTGGAACTGCAGAGCTGCTCCAATCTGATACATAAAATCACTGTAGTGCTTTCTGGATCTGTAGTGATGGAGTATTTCAAATGAATCCCCTTTGAATCCAATCATACCACATCAAAGCTTTGTACAGCTCTAATATAGAGATGTAAAATATTACATACTGAATACCATGGCTTTTAATTTTATATTTAAAAAAAAGAGTCACAAGAAATCTTCAAAATGCGTTAGCTATTTACAGTTTGAAAATGATATCCAAAAGTTCAAACTGTGCCAATAATATTTTGGATATGTGTGAGAATGCATGTATGTGAGTGTATATACATGCACTTCCTAAAATATTTCATTACAGTATATTGATTTGTTTAAATGCTATATATTTCCCATAGGAAAACTCCTGCATCTTCATCATTATATTCATGAAGAACAAGTGACCATAAACATCTCCTTAGTGCTTGCCAGATTCCCTATACCATCTGTTTTTATTTTTGTAAATATTATTTTAATTTTAAAAATAGATGGGAGGTTAGCATGTTCCTAAGCAAAGAATCAACCTTAAGCATAATTTGTATTCCCAATAATATCTCTGGGCCCCAAAGACAATAAAATGGTAGGTGGTTGCAACCTGCTACTTTGTTTGAAAGTATGCCCAGAAAAGAATGCTAGAAATAAGATGGTGCCATAAGGTATGGTGCCATGTAGCCTCACCTGTTTGCCTTCTGGCAATTTTGGTTTTTGAGGATCCAGAGTGCTCTTATTGTACTCCACCAAATCCAAGCGTGCCCACTAGGGACCATACATAAAATTATGTTGATTATGACCACATAACTATTTCTCATGATCAATTATGAAAGAAAGCAAATATTTCCTAAACAAAATACTGTACAGAAAAAATATTAAGCATTCTAACTAGCCTGGATTAGGATTTGTATAGGGAAGTGGAAATTTGAAAGGGAATTATTTTAGTAGGGAAAATAAGAGCAGTCTTGGGGAAATGTGATGGGCATAAGTTAGGAAGAAAAACTATTAAACCTATGGCCATTTCAGAGTTACAAAGGGATGTAGCATATTGTAAATTGTAAATAATGAAATGATTTTAAGAGC
The DNA here is from genome assembly GCA_023362775.1 of Charina bottae. NCBI lineage: Eukaryota > Metazoa > Chordata > Lepidosauria > Squamata > Charinaidae > Charina > Charina bottae. The sequence continues at coordinate 732,425 of JALMGJ010000028.1, read as the reverse complement.
AATGGGGAACCTCTGATCTGCCAAGCTGATCCAATTTATCCACAAGGGCTCAGGTGCCTCCCTCAAAGCTTTTCTCCCACTGCCATCATGGGCAGCAACAGTTCTCACATCTGCCATATCACATATTTAACCATTCTTATTTTCTCCAAGTTCATACTGGGAAAAGACAATTTATTATTACCTTCTGGCTTCTTTCCCAGACAACAGTATGACATCCCAATATTTGACCACATAAGCATCCCTGTGGGGAGGCAAGGGAGGTGGGAAAAACAATGAAATGTGCTTATGATGTCATGACACAAATATTGCAATTTATGTCCTTGTGTTAGGATATGAGGACACAAGTACATTGATGGAGTCTTGAAGGTTAATAAAAGAACTCCAAGCAGCTAACAACAATCTTGCAGAGTAGAAGTGTGAACCAGCAGGGAACTTGCACTTTAAGCTTAATTGTGTTCAGAAATAAATTCAGTCTTCACACATTAGTTAGATGAAGAAAAATAGAGATAGCTTACATTTATTCAGTAGATCTGGATACGAGTAGATTCATAGTAGATCTGCGTGCAAGTGAGATAGAATGCACGAGAGCTGCATGGTGCAGCCCTCCTGCTTGCAGGTGTGTCCAAAGCGTAATGGAGAATGTTAATCCCCCAAAACCAAGAAGGAGGAAGAGGAAATCAGGTGACTCAGGTAACATCCCACAAGCACAGGAGAGATGCGTTTACTAGAAAGACCCCCTATTATGCTTATGAGACAATGCTGAGTTGACTCCTGATAATCCCAACATACATAAGGGCAGCATTTGTGACATGATGTCACCAGGTTTGTCATCATTCTGTTATCAGTGCAGTTTGCTTTGGATGCCACTTTCTATACCAACAACTGAAGTTAAATGTTTAAAAATAAATTTGGTAAATAAAGTCCTATGAAATTATCATTTGTGAAATTGGTGAAATTAAAAAGGGCCGCCTTTCTCAACTTCATTGAACTGATGTGCATAGTGCTAAACCAGAACATTCAAACAGAATAAAACATGCACACTGAACATTTCATACCATTCCACAACTTGTCTGTAGCTCCACCTTGAGTGTGCTATGTACAAGATAGCTTAGGTCTCCTAAGCTGAAGATTCAAGCAAAATGCTGAGGCAGGGAATGAGAGAGGGAAAAAACAAAATACAGGATTAAAAATGACTGACGAGAAGATGATGGGACACAAAAGGTTGACTAAGAACAGCTAACTTGTGGAGTAAGTGAAGTTCAATAGCACTATCTTAGCACATATGGGTGTAATTTTTCTCTGTTGGGCTATCATGATTCAGACAGCAATGGAGCATAGGGTAACCATTGGCTGTGGTGGTCTATTTGCAAGTTGGTCATAGTTTGGCTACTGAATACAGAAACTGAAGGTGACTCTTACATTATGGCCTTTAGAAGTATTATAGCTGTTTACAGTCATTGAATAAAATCAAATCTGGGGAGTCTTTGGTGCTCTCTGAGCCTTGTTGTTTTCATGCAGACGTTTCATTGCCAGGCTAGGCAACATCTTCAGTGCGAAAAGGGAGTGGAACTTTTTCGCACTGAAGATGTTGCTTAGCCTGGCAATGAAACGTCTGCATGAAAACAACAAGGCTCAGAGAGCACCAAAGATTCCCCAGTTCAACCCTGAGCTACAAATATTCTCTTCGATTAAAATCAAATCTAAATACAGCCTCTGTATTAACATGATATGGCTTGGTACAATTAGAAAGCATCCAACTTCAGACTCTGTAAGATCAGAGTGTGGTAATGGTTATGTGGAGTCTCTGATACACATAAATCTTCCACAGTCTCCACAAATTAGAATCCTCACAAAGAATTGACTGAGTGGCTAAAGGAAAACAAAAATAAAAAGCGAAGGACTACTTGAGCAAGTTCTCCTATGTTCAAGTTTTTTTGAGGACAGAAATAGATTTCATGACATAGGATGTCATCAGTGTTTAGCTTGCATCTCCAGACGTCTGGATCTATTAGTTCTACTATAAAGAATTCTAACTGTGGGGAAACAAATGACAACCATTCTCTGAAATCTACGTAATCCTGAAAATAAGTCAATTCAGCACATGCTTCATTGTGATTGATCTCATTCTGACCTATGATTAATCTTCTTTTGAAGCTATAAATCTTGTTTTGTTGTACTGCTTGAAAGATGCAGTACAAAAGTTGAAGTCTTTTGTTTTTATCATATCTTATTGTCAACATACACACGTTAGAATAGCAAAAGAGAAGATCTAGCTTTGTTTTAAACTAAGCAGGTAGTGTTAGGCTTTATACTGCCTATCAGTTTACAAACTTGCAAGGCAAACTATCTACATCCATGAAGCATATTAAACAATTCTCTGATTTATCAGTTTAATTTATCTTTTTCAGTTTAATACTTAGTAGCTAATCTGTTGATACTTCATAGAATACTCTCATACAAAACCGACATAGTAATTGAAGCAGTTTCTGAAAGTGGGTGCTGCATCCAAAATGGTCTTTCTTAGCTGCTTCAAGCTACTATGCTCTGCCTGTGGAGCTACATGCTGAAAAAATAGCTTTCCTGCGCTATTTATTTTATTTTATTTTATTTGCTTCTTTTGGAAAATCGGAGCCAACCTGAGTCTGCCTGCTACTTGATTCAGGTATTCAAGCTCTCCAGAAAGCATTTTAGGCTGTGCACGATGGGGGAGGAGCAGGGAAGGGAAAGCAGGCCAGTCAACCAGGAAGGCGACGTAGTTCAGAAGACCTTCTAAAATTGGGACCAGCAACTCGGTCGTTAAGCAGAGAGGTCACTGAGTGAAACCACAACTATGTTTATGATCTTACTTCAGCTTTCTTTTGGTTTACAGACCTGCAAAGGTCATAAATGCGAGGACTGGTTGAAAAGTTACTTTTTTAACACCATCATAACTGTGAACGATCGCTAAATGAGGCAGTCACTAAACAAGGACTACTTCTACTCCTGCCTCCTATTTTCCCCACAACAACAACCTTGTGAGGTGGGTTGGGCTGAGAGAGAGTGACCGGCCCGAAGTTACCCAGCCGGCTTTCATGCCTAAGGGAGGCCGAGAACTCACAGTCTCCTGGTTTCTGGGCAGCACCTTTAGCCATTACATCAAACTGGTTCTCGTGATGCAAGTGTCTGGTCCATGCACATATTCCAAGACAGGAATCCAATTGTTTTCACCCTGAGTCAACAATGAATACATTTCTACTAGTCAGCAGCAATTTGTTTGTTTGAAACAGTGTATGTGCGCAAGAGATGCAAGAAAACAGAAACCAATCAAGAAAGGGACTGAGTGAAGAAGGAAGTGTACGTACAGTATCTATCTGAATGATTATTGTACAGCTATATGTATATGAGTCATGTGAAATGCTTCTCAACATCAGCTGTACGCAGGTTTATGATTGTGGTGTGTTTGTGTGCAGGGAGCTTGTTTCCCACAATGGAACCCTCAGAAATTTACAAAGAGACACCCTGGAGATTGATAAGGAGCCTACTTTATCCCCCTCCAGTGATCATAGGCCTGGAAACCTCTGGGTCTGAGAAGCCTAGAATCCAGCTGTCACAAGATAATTTGCAACTCTTTGCCTGCCCCACAGGGAAGCGGAGAGAACCCCATCACCAGATCAGCTGTAGTTTATTAGTCAGCACTGCAAAGAAAATTGCTAGGCTGAAGTGGCTTGAAGAAACTTTGCCTTTAAAGATTCAGCTGAGGTAAGATGGCCAGAGCATTTTAAGCTGTTTTCCTTCAAATTATTCTTGTCTCCCAGGGAAAGTGGAGGGGGGTGTTAGTAGTAGTAGTCTGCATGTATGTCTGTGGGAGTGAATGCACATGCATAGTTGTATGCCTAGGAACGTGGGAAAGAAAATGAAATAATCCTCTTTCAAAGCTATAGGCCATGGAATTTTGAAAAATTTACATCATTTAATCAAGAAAACATATTTTTAAAAGCTTTTTGCAGCAAAACTCACCAAGAATGTTGTCATATATAATTGTTTGTGGATCATAATCTTCTCTTTTTGCTCTCACAAGAAAGCAAGAGCTAAAGAAAATGTGTGTTATTCACTCTCTCTCCTCCCCTCACTTCTGCTCTGGATGTTAAAGTTTGCCTCAGTTCAACTTTTATTGAGAATGTTGCTCATTTGCTTGATCAGAAAAAATGTGGATCCAATGGATTGATTTTTAATTTGTGGATTATTCTTCACCTTGCTTTATCTGTGCAGTTTTTTTGCATTGTGAAACATCTATTTTTTCTGAATAAAATGGTGAAGATTCCAAATTGCTTTCCCTTTTTCTTTACAAAAGTGCTTCTGTTCTTGGTTGCCAGCTGCTACCATTTGCAACCTTATGATTGTGCTCAACCTGCCCCTTCTCTGTTTAGCAAATGTGTAGATTGAGTATCTAGTTTGGTCCCAAATCTTTCTCAATCCAGTATCATCTACTGCAGGGAAAAATAACAAGAAAAGTTGTGCTGGATCACAACGAAGACCTATAAAGTCCAGCATTCTGTTTTTCACTATAGTAATCCAGAAGTTCACAAAACTAATATTAACACTGGAACACTGGAATATCTATGTTTGCCTCCCCCTGACATGTTGCTTCTGATTCTGGAGATAATAGACAACCATAAATTTTAATTCCATTTTAAAACTATAGGATTATAGTCTATCATGGTCTAACTTAGATTTTTTTAAGCTAAAAATCTGAAATTTAACAATTCCTCATAAAAATCTGTATCAGTCCTTGATTTTTCCCCCCTTTATCCTGCACCTTCTAGATTCCTAAACTATTACTTCTGAGATACTTACCCAGTTTTCAACATGTGGCTGCAACCATTTATTTGTATAAAAGCACTTCATTATTGGTATTTTTATTTTAAATCAAATTCCTTTTGATTCTTAATGTGAAAATGAACTTATCATATATATTCTCAGTATCCCTTGCTTTCTTGTCCACTGTCAGTTTAGACAATGCATATGTGAGATTAAAATTTTAAAATAAGTTGATATTGTCTTTAGTTTACTGCTCACCCTTTCCTTAGATCATTTCTGAGCAATTTAATACCATTAGTCCTAACAGAGACTCTAGGCATTCCACTCCTGATAACTCTTCATTACAAAGCATGTCATTTATTTTTATTCTCTATTTCCTGTTCTTTAAGTAGTTCCCAATCCATAAAACAATTCTTTTTTTATTTCATGACTGCTAAATCTACTCAGTTTTTGGGAAGGGACTTTGCCAAAAGCATTTGAAAGTCAAAGCCATGCATGTGCCCTAAATTAACTCTGTCCTCGTGCTTGTTGGTGCTCTCAGAAGATTTTTTTTTATAGGTCAGTGAAAACATTTGCCTTCAATAAAGCCATGCTGATTTTTCTTCAGCAAGACTTGGTCTTCTATATATCTGATATTATTTAAGCAACACTTTTCTGCCAAGTCATTTAACTCTCTCCTTTAATGAGGCCCCTATCTCTTTTTAAAAATAAGCATTCTTTTGGCTACTTTTCAATCTACAATGCTTGATTTTCCTAAGAGCCTGAGCAGAGGGAGTAATTAAACTTTTTCTCAGGAATTATCTGTTCAGGCTGCATTGTGAGCAGATATGAAGAAAGCAATAGACAAAGGTAAAAGCGGGTGGGGATGCCAGGATTCTTTCCAACATCTTCCTCTCTTTCTTACCTCTACAACATGCTGTGGTGAAGGGACAGATAGTTTTATCAAAAGTCTAAACAGATCTCTTGCAGAGAGCTTTTACAATTTAACTGAGTGCTGCATGAAATTAGAACGGCATGTGGCCTTATGGCTGCAGATTCCCTACCCTGGTGTAGGCCTACTAAAAGCTTTTATACAGTCCACCAAGCCCCTACTAAGTGGCTAACACTTAAACTCAGTCTGCATGGTCTATAATGCACTTCACAATCTATAAGTCACTTCACACTGACGTGAGGCAAATATAAACATGTCAGTGAAGCCTTCCAGAACCATTGAAACCGTCCAGAGAAATTATCCCATTTTAAGTCATTCCTGCTTACTTTTAAAAAGGTTATAGAGTTACATATACTGATATAACTTAAGGTATATACCACACCCACTTCTGGGAATGTTTTCCCGATACAATGTTGAAAGTTGACCCTTCAAATATTACCCAGCACTGGTTTAAGATCTTAAGCGTTTCACTTCTTCATCATGCACTTATCCAGTCTCTGAAAAAGTTCCAAATTACCCCATTTTGCCATTCTTACTTCATAGTAAATTCTACTAAAAGTCCCTCAGAATGCTTAACAGAGATTAGTAGTAAGACTGATTTTAGTTAGCCTCTGCACAACAGATAGATATGGAGAAACTGTAAACAAACAAGCACTGCTTCTTAGAACTGCACTGTGTACAATGAGCAGCTGTTTAGATAATTTAATGGAATGGCTGCCAGTGATAACTGGAGAGGACCATGGACAGTTTATTAACAGGCAATAGAATATGCCTGCTACTCTTTTCTTCCTCCATTTTGTAGATCGATAGAAGCTGCATTTCTTCCATTTACATGTATGCCAATTTTGCACAATAAAGCTTTATCTAAACCAGCTCACAATACATCACAATTATAATTATGGTAATGTTGCTGGGCAACAAGTAATTCCAATTGAGAAATGCAGCAAATCCAGTAAAGGGGTGGAATCATTAGCTCTCTGCTTCCTAGCACAAGGAATATTGCTGGCTCAACTTGCCTATTGTTCCTTCCTCAAACGAACATCTCTGATGCTTATAGAAATAAAGAATCCATTTCTGGCTCACTAAACTCTTGATTTTGGCTCCTTGACATCTAACAACAGTGTTTATGCATAAAATGCCCAACAAACATGTTATTCTCTGTGTTATGTCTTTTCTACTGATCAGATGAAAGACACTTAGGAGCAAAGTTTTCTGCTGCCTGCTTTACTGAAAGTTCCAGAAGAACTAACTCCAGTGAGTCTACAGAAATTATTTTCAGGCAGCCCAAGGTAATTAAGCAACAATGCAAGATCACAGGCATATTCATCTGAAACCATTATAACCCAGTTCACTACATGCCCTCCACTAAGATACAGATCTTATATTTACTCATCTAGGCACTGTAGTGAATTTCATACACAAATGGGATAACATCTGCCATCATAAACAGATTTGACTTTACTGAAAAACTATAGACCAGTATCATTATTGAACAATGACTATAAAATATTCACGATGATTTTAGCTGAAAGGCTGAAAAATGTTCTACAAGATTTTATCCATGAAGACCAATGTGTTTTTTTTATATAAGAGACAATATTAGAAATGTTCTTAATATATTAGAGTACTTGGAGCAACACAATAAAAAAAACAAACTGCTTTAATATTCCTTGATGCAGAGAAAGCTTTTGACAATTTAAATTGGACTTTTCTGTTTAAAAATTTGGAAGATATGTACTTTGGAGAAAACTTTATGGATGAAATCAATATATACTCCACAAATGGCACAAATAATTGTGAATGGGAAACTGACTAGGTCCTGTGAAATACAGAAAGGAACAAGGCAAAGATACCCACTTTCACCGCTGTTATTCATTGTGGCTCTTGAAGTTTTGAATACAGGCATAAGACAAGATGAGAGAATTGCTGAAGTGAAAGTTAAAAAAGAAGTACATAAACTAAGGGCATTTGCTGATTACTTTATTTTGGAGAATCCTCTATAATCCTCTATATGTATTAATAGAAAAACTAAGAGAATTTGGTGCATTGTCTGGATTTAAAATTAATAAGGAGAAAACAAAGATCTTCACAAAGAATGTGAAGATGGAAGACCAAAAAGATTTGTCTGTAAAAACTGGGTTTCAGTTTGAGAAAAAAATGAACTATTTGGGTATTACAATAACTAACATGAATTGTATGTTATTTCAAAATAATTATGTTCAAGTATGGAATGAAATTAAGAAGGATGTATTAAGATGGGAAAAGTTACAATTATCAATGTTGGGAAGAATTTCTGTGATAAAATGAATGTGTTACCTAGAATATTGTTCTTATTTCAGACATTGCCTGTTTTGAGAACTGATGCACCATTTAAACAGTGGCAAAAAGACATATCCAGATTTATATGGCAGGGGAAGAAACCAAGAGTTAAATATAAGATTCTCCAAGATGAAAGGAAAGGTTTGGGATTATCTGACTTTAAATTGTATTTTGCTGCCTGTTGTTTGGTTTGGATGAAGGAATGGCTGTTGTTAAGAAACAAGAGACTTTTAGAATAAGAAAAACATGGTCTGAGGTTTGAGTAGCATGGTTATTTATGGTATAATAAAGTTAAAGTAAATGTAGATTTTAAAAATCATTATATCAGGAATGCCATATTACAAATATGGAATAGATACAAACCCAGGTTATGCCAGAAAATACTTTTGTTGGTCTAAGCCCAAGAAGTATTTTACAGAAAAGAAACAGCAGGCAAAGAAAAATGGTTAACGTATAAAGATTTGCTAGTACAGGAAAACAGAGAGGTTAAGATGAAATCAAGAGAACAATTGACTGCAGAGGATTTAGTTTTCAATGATTTTCATATGCACAATTAAGAGAAAGATTTAATATAGATAAAAAGTACCAGGAATATAATATGATAAAATGGAATTTGAAAATGAATTATGTACAAATGAACATGTGATTCCTAAAACATATAAACTTTTGCTGAGATTTGAAACAGAAGAAGAGCAAGTTAAAGAATATATTGTAAAATGGGCCAAGAACTTTGGTTATAATATTCAAATGGATCAGTGGTAGAGAATGTGGTTAAAAGGTTTGAAATTCACGTTGTCTTACAATTTAAAAGAGAACTTTTATACAATGATATACTATTGGTATATGACACCAGAGAAATTGTCTAAGATGTACAAAGGTACTTCTAATTACTGTTGGCAATATGAAAAACATGAAGGGACATTTTATCATGCATGGTGGACTTGTGAAAAAGTGAAAAGATATTGGACACAAATACATATGATGATGCAGAGAGTTTTAAAGATTAATATTCAGATGAAACCGGTTTTTTTCTCATTAGGACTTATGGATAATCAACTAGAAAAGGCTCATTAATGATTGTTTTTAGATATGGTAACTGCAGCAAGGCTATTATATGCACAAAGATGGAAAAATACAGAAATACCCATAATGGAGGAATGAATTGTGGAGATGGCAGAGCTTGCAGAAATGGCTAAATTGATTTGTTTGATTAAGGAGGGAACAATTAGTTTTATAAAACTTTATGGACTTTTTGCTGAAAATGGATAAAAATGAATTGGTGATTTTCAGGATTTATTGATTATCTACTTTTCCTTTTATATTTCCATAGTTTTCTAATCTTATGTAAAATTTTATTTTGATAAAATAATATTTTAAAAAAATGCGGTGGGTGAATTTTTAACACATGACCACGGGGTGCTGCAATGGCCATAACTTCAAGGACCGGTTGTAACTACCATTCGTTCAGTGCCGTTGTAACTTCAAACAGTGGCTGAACGAATGGTTGTTAAGTGAGAACTACCTGTAGTATATAAAGAAGAGATGCATACACTGGAATTGTTTTGAATTTAGTTGTTCTGTTATAGTTTTATTCAAGTAAGTGGATATGGAAGGATCTTCCCATCAGGGAGAACCTGTGGCCGATAAAGTTCATCATTAACAAATCTAAAGTTATATTAAAAGAGTTAGTATTCATGAAACCAGTTAAACTATTTTGTATAATCCCTTATAGAAACCAATTTTCATGATGAGAAAGGTTTAAATTGTCAAAGTGACTTAGCTGTTTTGAAACTAGAAGCCAAACATGAAGAAAATTCTGACATGTATTCTTTTGTAAAACAGATTGATTTTAAAATCAGTGTAAGGAATTTAGTGAGCATTGAAGAAAATGGCAACTGGCAAATCTCAGGTTCTTGGCTTTCTTTTCTGACTAGAAGTCTCATCTGGTAAGAGATATTTGTCACACTTCCCATCATTCTAATTGCTGTACTTCTTAATTATACATGTTACTAAAACATGCAAATGAGCAGAAAACTTCTGCTTATGAAATGTTTCCAAATTAGCCCTTAGAATAAAACTAGCTCCCAATTCCTTCAAACTTTTAGACCATCAGCCTTTCCAGATATAGTTACAGATACTTCGTTAATTTTTTTAATGTGAGGTTTTATTTTTGGCCTTTACTAAAATGTTACTTTGTGCCCTTACTTGTAAATCATATTAAGACTTGTGAGAACAATTTTGGAATGGTGGTGTGATGTGATTGCAAAAATGGCAAATGCAATTTTAGGCTGCTTCAACAGAGCATCATTTGTAACTCACAGAAAGTAAGCATTTTATTCTGCACTGATCAGGTTTCTCATATTGTCAGTCTCGCTTTGCTTGCCTGTCATGCATTTGAGCTAACACGTGTCAAGCTGTATAGAAGCCGATTCATGTCAGCCTTCTTTGTAGCCAGCTACTTTGCACCAAAGAAAACTGCCTCCCTCATACTCCTTCGCTGACTGGGGAAAAACTATGGACACTGATAAGACACCTGGACTCTCATTAAACTTCACAAGTTGGGAGGGGGGAAGATCAAGTGTGGGAAAATGGTTGTTTTGAAACTAACAAGGGATGAAGTTGGAGGGATGTTCTTAATTTTGAATGCTTGGCTCCAAATCTGGTATTCAGAGCTTTGCAGCTGTCCCATGTAGTTGTATTTTAATAAATGAATTATTTTAGCATTCTGATGAATTGTCTGGAGAATTTCTTAAGTTAAGATTCTGGCACTGGGATCATCACAGAAAGCTCTGAATCTCAAATAATGGCAACCTGCCCCAAGGACACTGTTCTTTCTGAGACAGTAGTACCTTCTGTGGACCCAGGGTTGTCAAGCAATCTGGACTTAGCTGTTATGGATGAGTGGCAAGAGGAAGAACTCATCCCAGGGACTAGAGGTGTCCTCCCAGCAGGAGTAAGACTTTCCCAGTCCCCCTCATCAGATGTAGGGACTGGAGGTGTCCTGCCAGCAGGAGTAAGACTTTCCCAGTCCCCAATATCGGATATGGGGACTGGAGGTGTCCTCCCAGCAGGAGTAAGACTTTCCCAGTCCCCCATGTCAGAACAACCCATGATGAGCAATACCGTGATGGATTTATTGGCAGGCTTTCCAACTGAAGAAACCTGGGACATGGCAAGTAGAGAGCCCCAGGCGAGGGAAGAGCTACAGAAGAGATCCAGAGCTGGAGACAGAGGGGATGTTAATCATCCCATGTTGTGGTGGCAGGACTCTGGAGCCTGACCCAAAATCCAGTTCGCAGAGATGGAGATGGGTCCAAAACCCCCACTACAGGAGGCAAGAGACAGATGGTCGACAGCAATTGGATGCAACGCAGATCCAGAGGTCACTCGGCATGTAACCATGGAGCAAGGATCCCGATCCAAATCGGGGCAATGAATCGGGGTGGTGGAACTCCAGGTATCAAAGCTCGGGAATTGCATGGAAGACTTACAAGGCATAATTGAAGCAATGAGTCAACAAGTGAGGCAAATAGCCATGGCAACTACCGGCCAACAATTTGCAAGAGGCCCTGGCCAACAATTTGTGACAAGCCCACAAGAAGAGAACATCTCAGCTCATCAAAGCACCACCAGTGTTCGACCCCAGCCTGCACCTTTCTTACCAGGGCTGGGACAACAAACTGGTGGTGGAGGTGTAGGAATACGAGATCTGAAAGTGAAATTCAGAGGCAATCCGAAGCAGTTAGCATGGTTCATCAATGACAACTCGAAATTCCGATACATTACAGCACACTTAGAAGACGAAGCGGCCGATTGGGCAGTGGATCTGTACAATGCTGAAGCACCAGAGATAGAGGACTTCAACAAATTTATGTTTGCTCTCTGAACTCGCTTCGAAGATCCCCTCATTGCGATGCAAGCCAGAACGAGTCTGCAAACTCTTAGACAAGGAAACCAACCCTTATCGGAGTATACCTCGGAATTTAAGAGGCTAGTGGGAAAAATGACTGACTGGCCAGAGTAATTGAGAATTAAGTATTTCAAAGCTGGCTTAAAACCTGAAATTTTGGAATGGTGTCTGGCACGGGCCAAGCTAACAACCTTGCGAGGTTGGATTTGCCTAGCGGGCGAAGTAAAGGAAGCCCGCATGCAAGTAAAACTACAGCACCACCTGCACGGAGCTGAGAAACCCACTTCTATTACTACTATGAGTACCGAGCGAAAAGAAAGGCGCAGAACTTGGGAGAGGGAGGAGCAGCGTGCTCAAAGTGGAACATGCTTCAGATGTGGCAAGGAAGGCCATCACATTGCTGCATGCCCTTTATCCCAACCAACTCAACGAGGTAAAAGCCCCAGACGCAAACCCAAGTTGCCAACTAAAAAAGCATCTAGTGGCACCTCCATCAGCACTGAGCTCGCACAAACCAGAGGAGCCGCTGAGTTCGTGCTGAGTGAATTGTCCAACACCAACAAACAACTCAGCAGATGAAGAATTCCAGTTGCCGGGAAACTGGAATTGCCTGTCCTGAATGGCGCCTGAGGGAAGGCAGCGACAACCCAACACAACGGGCGTCCAGATACGCTTATGTAATGATTATAGAGGACTCAATACCATTACCACTTCTAACAAATACCCTCTTCCCCTCCTGCAAGACATGCTCGCCCATTTGTCTACAGGGAAGATTTTCACCAAACTGGATTTAAGAGAGGCTTATTTTTGTGTGTGCATACGAGAGGGGGATGAGTGGAAAACTGCTTTTAACTTTCACTTAGGGGCATTTGAGTATCATGATGCCGTTTGGCTTAAAAGGAGCCCTGGGGTGCTTTATGGCCTTAATTAATGAAGTGTTACATGACCCTTTATATAAAGGCATGCTGGTGTACCTTGATGATATTTTGATCCACACAGACAACATGGCTGACCATGTAAAATTGGTCTGAGAGGTCCTACAGAAACTAATAAAAGCTCAGCTGTACGCTAAGCTCTCTAAATGTGAATTCCATAAAGAACAATTGGATTATCTGGGGTACAGAATTTCCCATAAAGGCATAGAAATGGATCTAGCAAAGGTACAGGATGTCTTGGCTTGGGAACCACCTAAAACTAGGAGGCAACTACAAAGTTTCCTCGGGTTCACGAATTTTTACCGCCAATTCATCCCCAATTTTGCCCAAGTTGTGTTGCCTCTCACTGACTTATTAAAAACAAAAGGAAAGGTGAATGCTAAGAAAGCTAAACAACCTGGCGCTGCTCTGTCTTGGATGGCAAAATGCCAACAGGCTTTTGATCACCTAAAGACTTTATTCACTGCTGAGCCCATCTTAAAACACCCCGACCCTTCCCTGCCCCTCGTCATCCAGGTTGACACTTCTGATGTCGCAATTGGTTGCGTTTTGCTGCAAAGGGGCGATAGGCGATAAGGGGGCTTTGCAACCATGCACATACATTTCCCACAAGTTTACTGACACTGAACAATGATGGCATGTTTGGGAGAAAGAGGCTTTTGCTGTCCGTCACATGCTTGCAACTTGGCACCACCTTTTGGAAGGAGCTCCTCATCTGTTTGAGGTTTGGGCAGATCACAAAAATCTCCAAGCTCTCCAATTCCCCAGAAAACTGATTCCCAAACACATCTGTTGCGTGCAATTTTTTACCTGCTTTAATTTCACTTTGAAGTACATACAGGGTGGGAAAATTTTTCTCGCAGACACTCTTTCCCGCCAGCCCTAACATAACGGACACCTGGAGGAGGTTTTTGACTCCGTCATTCCTCCTCCCCTTGGATTGATTCCTGTTATCCCAAACACAAAGTCCACATCACCACTCACCATGCTTCCTCCCTTGCAGCAGCATAACGAGAATAGGGAGGAGCATGTTGACTCTGGATTGGTTGCAGTCACTCGAAGCGCCAACTCCTCCTCCCAGCCCACCCTGCCTCCTGACTTGCAACAAGAGCTCTCTGTTTATCAACACCAAGATACGTGGCTGGCTCAAAACAAAACTAACCTTGCTGGACGCAATGGCATCTGGTGGCACGGCAGTCAAATTTATGTTCCTGAGCCTTTATGAAAAAAGATTTTGCAACGTTCACACGATTCCAAACCTGCCGGACATTTTGGTTTTGTAAAGACTTTGCATCTCATATGCAGACAATTTTGGTGGCCATCTCTTCAAAAGGATGTCCAAGACTACGTCTCCATATGCCCTGTCTGTGCTATGTCTAAACGCAAAGTGGGTAAACCTACTGGCCTTTTGCAAAATGTGGCTACCCCTACCAGACTTTGGGAACAAATTGCCATGGACTTTATTGTTGACTTACCTGAAAGCAAAAAAGAAAACCGTTGTTTGGGTTGTCACTGATTTATACTCCAAACACATTTTATCCCATGTGCAGGATTACCTACTGCACGCCAACTGGCCAGAATATTTGTGCACCACATCTACAAATTACATGGCGTACCTTCCAGGGTTATTTTGAATTGTAGCCCACAGTTTACATCCAAATTTTGGAAAGCATTCCTTAAACTCATAGCGGCGGAGCAAGCTCTAAGCTCCGCCTTTCATCCTCAAATGGACGGATCAACTGAATGTGTGAATGCCATACTAGAACAATATCTCCAATGTTACATTAGTTATCCACAGGACAACTGGATGGACTTGCTTCCTTTTGCTGAAGTTGCTTATAACAATTCTGTTCACCAAAGCACTGGATTTGCCCCTTTTCGCATTGTGTATGGCCAGGACTTCGTCCCTATTCCTGAATTGCCTCAACAACTTGAACCACCCCTCTTGGCTGATGAATGCATCAAACGCATTCAGAAATATTCACCTGTGATGCTCCAAACCCTGAACTGAACTGAATTATCCATTCAGTCATATCCGACCCTTGGCGATTCCATAAGCCAACTCTCTCCATGTTTTCCAATCTTGTACAGCTTCTTTCAGTTGCTTTAAATTTTGGCCTGTGTCTGCTTTGATTACATCCAACCAGCACATTCTTTGGCATCCTCATCGTCTTTTGCCACTGAGCGTTCCAAGCCTAACATGTTTCTCTAACGATGTTGATCTCATGACATGACCAAAGTCTAAGTTTTGTTATTTTTCCTTCTGGTGACATATCCGGTTTTATGTGCTTCAACACTTCTTTATTCATTATCTTTGCAGTCCAAGGGATTCGCAAGAGCCTCCTCCAACACCATAGTTCAAAAGAATCAATTTCCAAACCCTACAGGAAGCTAAAGACACCTATAAACACTTTGCTGATTGGAAACGCACTCCTGAATGGGACCACTCTGTTGGCCAACAGGTTTACCTGTCTATTAAGCATCTTAAATCCACCCAACCATCTAAGAAATTGAGTGCCATTAGACCTTTTCCTATTACCAAAGTTATTAATCCTGTCACTGTTCAACTGCAGTTACCTAAGAATATGCGACGAATTCACCCTGTTTTTCATTGCAGTCTTCTCAAGCCTTTCAAACTGTCTGCCCACAGGCATCCTACTCCGCCTCCCACCAATCCTATTCTCATTGATGGAGAACAACACTTTGAGTTTCAATCCATTTTGTACTCCCGCAAATATCACGGCCAACTCCAGTACCTCATACAATGGAAAAACTTTCCTAAGAGTGACAGTGAATGGGTCTTTAGTCACAATGTTCGAGCACCTGATTTAACCTGCTCTTTCCACTCCTGTTTTCCTAATAAACCTAAATCATTGTTTTATTCTCCTTTACAGGGTTGCTGTTTCCCTACCCGCTGAGGGGGGGGGTGTTCTCTTTTTTTCTGGAGGGGCAGAATGTCAGTCTTGCTTTGCTTGCCTGTCATGTATTTGAGCTAACACGTGTCAAGCCATATAGAAGCTGATTCGTGTTAGCCTTCTTTGTAGCCAGCTACTTTACACCAAAGAAAACTGTCTCCCTCACATTCCTTCGCTGACTGAGAAAAATTAAGGACACTGATAAGACACCTGGACTCTCATTAAACTTCACAAGTTGGGAGGGGGGAGATCAAGTGTGGGAAAATGGTTGTTTTGAAACTAACAAGGGATGAAGTCAGATGGATGTTCTTAATTTTGAATGCTTGGCGCCAAATCTGGTATTCAGAGCTTTGCAGCCATCCCATGTAGTCGTATTTTAATAAATGAATTATTTTAGCATTCTGATGAATTGTCTGAAGAATTTCTTAAGATATTGGCACTGGGATCATCACACACACACACACACACACACACACACATTTAATTAAAGCAACAGAAACTAATACAAACTAAACTCAAAGAAAGTAAAGTAAAAAGAGAGAATAAATAGTGCAAAGAAAGAAAAAGTGAAAAATTGAAAAAGAAGAAAGAAAAGAAAAAAGAAAAGAAAAAATGAAATAAAGAAAAAGAAATATATAAAGAAGTCACTTCCAATCTTCATCACAACAAGTATAAACATGTTTGGTAGCTCTTCACCCCTTATAATGTTGCAAATAGATATCTCTTCTTCTCATAACCCATATGTCAGCCTCACATATTCGTCTGCCATGCTTTTGCCTTTTATACATGTGTAGATTGCTGGTCTGCTCTACTTGGCTTCAGAGACTTTGCCTTCTGCATTGCTTGGAGAGAACTGATAACCGCCTGCTCCCTGAGGGACATTCCATAGGGAGGGGGGATTCTTGGAGTGGGAATTGGTTTGTTATGGCTGGGGTTTTATGGGTGCCATTGCTTTGATAAGACCTTCAGGCAGTTACTCTAAAGGGTCCATTTATTCAGGATTAGTACACTTCAGGGCAGCAGAAGCCTCAAATAACAGTTTTTGCACCGAAAAGAGTTTTATCAAAGCAATGGCAAAGGCACCCATAAAACCCCAGCCATAACAAACCAATTCCCACTCCATGAATCCCCCCTCCCTACGGAATGTCCCTCAGGGTTATCAGTTCTCTACAAGCAAGTTCAAGGAGGCTCCCAATTGAGGACATCACAGACCTTTGCTGGGTCCATCTGGATGTCCTTGTGAGAAATACAGTAGCCTAAGTAGTCTATTTGTTGCTTATGAAATTCACACTTTGACAACTTGGCATACAGTTGATTGTCTATGAGTCTTTGTAATACCTCATTGCCAAGAGCAATGTGCTGGTCAAGAGTTTCTGTGTAAATCAAAATGTCATCTAGGTAGACGATTATACCTTTATATAATAAGTCATGAAAAATGTCATTGATTAATGCCATGAAGCAACCAGGAGCGCCCTTTAGTCCGAATGGGAGCACTAGATATTCAAACGCTCCTAAATGGCAATTAAAAGCAGTTTTCCATTCATCTCCTTCCCGTATGCGGATACAGAAATATGCCTCTCTTAAGTCCGGTTTGGTAAAAATTTTCGCTGAAGACAAGTGAGTTAGCATGTCTTGCACCAAAGGGAGAGGATACTTGTTGGCAGTTGTAATAGCATTTAGACCTCCATAATCTGTACCCAAACGTAGTGAGCCATCCTTTTTCGGACGGGACAGGACTGGGGCCCCTAAGGGGGAGTTAGCCGGTCAAATGAACCCTTGTTGGAGGTTTTTGTCAATGAACTCCCTAAGTACCTCCTTTTATTGCGTAGACATTGGATACAATTTTGGCTTAGGAAGTGGAGCTGCAGGATCAAGTTCAATAGCACAGTCAGTTTTGCGACGGGCAGGGAGTTGATCTGGCTCTACCTCATCAGATGCTTGTGTACGTGTAGAATAGTATTGGGATAATACTTCTTCTGTGCCCTCGTTGGTAGGTAGCTCTGAAGCATTTGCTACCGCTATGGTTAGGTTTTGTGGCACAGGAGTTAAATTGGCAGTTAAATCAGTTAAAGGAAGAAGAGGTTCAAGGTCTGGCTCTTGTTCTGGCCAGCTGCTGTAATTGCCATCAGTGAAATTGAAAGTGCCAGTGAGCCAGTCAATTGCTGGCTGTCTTGCTTTTAGCCACGCTAGACCCAAAATCATGGAGTATTGGGCTATGGGAGCTACTAAAAATTTTAAAGTCTCTTTATGTGTTCTGATATCCATTTCTACTGTCTCAGTATAAAACTGGACAGGATCTAGTTCAGAGCCATTGAGTTGTGTGAAAGTGATTGGAGTTTTCAAGTGCCCAACCTGAAGTCTCAAACCTTTTACTACTGCAGGGTGGATAAGGCAGTGTGTGCAGCCTCCATCTACTAAAGCTACTAAGTCTGCACTTCTGCCAGTTCGTAAAGAAGTTATTTTCATATGCACCAATAAACTGGGGCACAGGCCACTCACCATTGATTCCAGACGCCCATTTTGTGGAGTTGTTGTTGCCTGCCCTTGGGCGCCATCATTTAGGACAGGCAGTTCCAGTTTTCCAATAACTGGAAATCTTCATCTGCAGAGTCATCAACAAAAGAGTCATCTACTGGAGTTGTTAAACCACCTGGGGCAAGATGAATATTGTTGTCAGATGATACCATCTCCATGCCGATAGATGCACCACTGGTAGCCTTCTTAGGAGTCAGCTTAGGTTTGGTAGTGGGAATCTTGCTTCTGGGTTCTGGGGTTGGTTGAGCGTGAGGGCAAGCTGAAGCGCGATGTCCTTCTCTGCCACAGTGGAAGCAAGTAGTGTCTCTTGGCTTCTGCTCACAGGGTGGTCTCCATCTTGGGTGTTGGTCTCTGCATGGTTCTCTGCATTCCATGGGTGCAGGTCTTGTGGGACCCCGGTGATCTTCTAGTTGATAGCAACTTTGCCATTTAACCTGTTCGTTGGCTTCTTCAATTTCTCCAGCCAGGCAAATCCATCCACGTAAAGTATGTGGTTTGTCCCGAGCCAAATACCACCGTAGGATTTCAGAGTTTAAACCCATGGTGAAATTCTCAATTTTCAGCTCTTCTGTCCAATTTGTCATCTGGCCAGCCAACTTTTGGAATTCAGCAGCATATTCTGACACTGAGCGGTTACTTTGCCTACATGCTTGCAATTTAGTGTGCGCCCTCATTTCTGCTAATGGGTCTTCGAAGCGGCGACGGAGGGCAATCATAAACAAATCAAAGTCCCTTAATTCCTCTGCATCAGTATCATATAAGCCCACTGCCCAATCAGCTGCTGTACCCTCCAGATATGCAGTTATATACTGAATTTTGGACTCCTCATCAGGAAACCATTCCTCCCAAGTGTCCATAAAGACTCGCACTTGGCTCAAAAACCAAGCTAGCTTCTTGGGATCACCTGAAAACTTTACTTTTAGCTCTCGTAAACCGAAGACCCCAGCACCCATGCAGGGTGCTTGTCCGGGTGGTGGGAGAGCAGGCTGATGTTGCGGTGCTGCTAGTGGTGGTGGGAACGCTCAAGGAGCCAGACTCGGTCTCTGCAACTGGGGTCTGGCCGTCGTGCATTGCGGTGAAGCGGGTCTAGGCTGTTACACAGCCGGGGCGGTTGGTTGCATTTGTGCAAATTGCTGCCTCATCTCGGCTATGACGGTGTGCAATTCCTTAACTTGCCCTTGAAGTCTGGAAGTTGTTTTTTATGGGGCCGAGACCCCCACTGGATAGTCACCGTAGGTGTCTATGAAGGTTCTCAGTCATCCAGGTGGAATTGTCTGTAGCTTGAATCATGTCAACTGGATTTCTATTTTCTTAGTAGAAACGTTTCGCTCCTTATCCAAGGAGCTTCTTCAGTCTGAGCAAAGTTGGTAAGGGAATCCTAAATATGTTCCTAGGTAGCTGTGTGACCTTACACCTGGGGCTAGGTCATGGTTATATTGAGATGTAATTTTTAAGTCCTTTTATCATCTAAAGGAGGGTCGTTAAAATCACCATGCTGCTGTTGAGCTTCTGAAATGGTCTTAATCTTCCTAGGCACAGAAGACAAAACGGGGAGGAAGATGGGGGAGAGTTTGTGCCTGAGGCCCCCACCTCTATTCAAGGAAGGATTTTCCAAGTTGGCATAAATGGATTCCTTGACCCCTCTCTCAAACCAGAGAAGTTAGACAGAGAAGATAGGTGGTTTGAGAGAGGGGTCAAGGAATCCATTTATGCCAACTTGGAAAATCCTTCCTTGAATAGAGGTGGGGGCCTCAGGCACAAACTCTCCCCCATCTTCCTCCCCGTTTTGTCTTCTGTGCCTAGGAAGATTAAGACCATTTCAGAAGCTCAACAGCAGCATGGTGATTTTAACGACCCTCCTTTAGATGATAAAAGGACTTAAAAATTACATCTCAATATAACCATGACCTAGCCCCAGGTGTAAGGTCACACAGCTACCTAGGAACATATTTAGGATTCCCTTACCAACTTTGCTCAGACTGAAGAAGCTCCTTGGATAAGGAGCGAAACGTTTCTACTAAGAAAATAGAAATCCAGTTGACATGATTCAAGCTACAGTCACCGTAGGTGGTATCACTCGTTGCTGGATTCACCCTACAGCCATAGACTCTTGTTGTTTCTTGACGGCAGGCTTCTCTTTCCAAGCCTCCTCCTCGGTCTGGTTTTTGGGTCGTGCACCCATCTGATGCCATTCACGCTTGGCTAGATACCCAGCCGCCAAATACTGTAAGTCCGTTATCTCACCTGATGCTCGTGGTGACAGCCTGGATTCCCTGCTCAGTAAGGTTGGCTTTTCCGGTCCTATTAACCGGGTCATATGGGCTTCCTCTATCAGAGATTGCAGTCTCTCCCATCTCCACAGCGGAAACGTAGAGAGTATTTCACTCCTCGGGAGGACACCTCCAGTCTCCTCTTCACTTGTAAGTGACTGGGCAAGTCTTACTCCCTCCTGGTAGAGGGATTGGGCTTCCGCAGAATATTGCTCTGTTGACCCTTCATCTCTGGTGATGTATGGTTGTTCACTAGGCTTCTCTGTAACTGTAGTAGGATGTTCTGTCTCGGAAAGAACAGTATCCTCAGGGCAGGTGTAGCCATGGTGAAACAGGATGATTCGAGGCTTACTGTGATAACCCCCAGTGTCAGAATTCCCAACAAAGAAAACCTTCAGGCAGTTGCTCTAAAGGATCCATTTATTCAAGATGAGTATACTTCAGGGCAGCAGAAGCCTCAAATAACGGTTTTCGCGCCGGTTGGGAATTCTGACACGGGGGGTTATCACACCATCTCTTATCTGTAAGCAAATCCATAAGACATCAACTTTTCAATCCTGGTGTCAGCAAAAAGTCTGTAAAGGATTGCCAGAATTTCATAAAAACATGTCTTATTTTAACCTTGTTTTGATTTTTTCAAATAATGAAATATTTTTTTCTCTTTTGAGGAGCATTCGCTTCATTTATATTCCACTTTAAGCATTTGTAATCCATAATCAAGCTGAAAATTTAGAAAAATCAATACCTGTAGTGCCTAGTTCAGTATCATCCCTTTCAGCTTCCTGCTGCACCTGTTGGAGCTTTGTGTAGTCTCCTCTGACACCTCCATTTGAATCTCCTCCAATTCCTCTTTGAATTTTTCTAGAAATTCCCTTGCCTTCTGGACAGAATTCAATCAAAACCTCTGCTGTTTAAAAATAAAAATCACACCTTCCAATTTGTCCCATCAAAATGGGATCTTTTTCTGCTTTAATCCCTTAGTCAAAAAATAACATTATGTTCTCTTACACAAAATTCTAATAGAAATTTCTTTAAGAACAATTATATCTGTATCATCAATCTTCAGTCTTGTATTAAAATGCTGCTGTAAAACTTTATTCCTTGTCTTCTTCCTGACAAAGTGCACCAAAACATCCATTGGAACATTTCTTATTCTCACAAATCTTGTATTTGTTCTGTATACTTTATCAATTTCTGCCTCTGTATTCTCCTCATCCCAATCCCAAAAAATTGCTAAGACTTTAATATTCTTTTCTCTAATATCTTCACCAGAATCCTCTGGGATTGCTCTAAGTCTCAAATAAAATTCCTTCTCCCTCAATTCCAACTGAGCCAGATTATCTAGTTCTCTTTCCAACTCTTTGTCTATAACTTCTGTCTTACTCTCCAAAATTTCCACTTTGTCATTACTTTGTTTTACAACTCCAGACACTTGTTTTACAGAGCTTTCCATCTTCTAAACTACTTCTTTCATCTCCTCTTTCATCTTTACAAGTCTTTAATCCATTCTTTTTTCAAAAGCTGTCAATTTAGTATCAAGTGATTCAGCTAACTTACTGCCCAGTTGTTCCAACATTTTCTGAAGCAAATCTGGTGTAATTCCTCTCTCTGCAGGTTGCTGTACAGATCCTCCCCTCCCCTCCATTCTTGCTGCTTTTCTGGTGGTTGCCATTTTGATATTATAGTCCAAAAATGAAAGTGTCTCAAGGGAAAAAGATAAGGCAAGCTTCCCCCTTTTTTCTCTTTTGTCTTCTTGTGCCCTTTATACTTTTATTTCAAGTGGCACTCTGTAGTTACAGTCAGCATCACAGTCTGTCACATTCCTGGATGAGAGATTAATGTTTCTTAATTGTGAAAGGCCAGACATGGCGTGCATGGCCAGTCACCGAAGAAAGAAGGATTCAAGTGTAATTCTCCAAATGAAGAGAAATGAATTGGCAGGCAGTCTGGAAATCAAGGACTGTGGTAAGTCTGATGCAAGGTACAAAACCTGCATACAGGGAAAGACCACTAGGCCTGCAATTCCAAAACAAAGCACCAGGAGCTCTAAAAACCCCTTGAGCAAATTCACACTAACCTGTGTGGGCCAATTCAAGCATCTGTTGGGGGTAACATTCCAAAAGAGAAAAGACACAAATTAGATTCCAAAGCAAAGGAAAGAATCTTATTGGGATGCCACCCAAGAAGCAAAGGAAATAGAGTTTCAGATTCTTTTTTTAAAAATAAATTTTATTGAATTTTAAAATACATATTAAAAGTTAAAGCAGAAAAAGGAAATAGAAATACAAAGTAAGAAAAAGATAAAGCCCAGAGTTCCCTTGTGGGGAGATGGAGCGGTATATAAATTGAAATATAAATAAAAATAAATAAATAAAGAAAAAGTGGAGTCAAAAAAAAATAGACAAAAGAAATATAGAAAATAGATGGCCTCCAATCTATCTTTGGTCTTTAAATACAATAATTTGCTTTAAATGTTAGTCTTTCATACAATATACAGGAACTTTTCTTTGTCATATACAATGGTAATAGTAGGGTCCAAAGATGGTTTCTTGAGGAGGGGGTGCACCAGCACCTCCTTAAAGGCAGCCGGGAACACCCCCTCACTCAAGGATGAATTTATAATCGCCAGGACCCAGCCACATGTCACCTCTCTAGCTGATTTCACCAGCCAGGAGGGACATGGGTCAAGTTGACATGTGGTGGCATTTACAATCCCAAGGATCCTGTCTACTTCATCAGGCCCAACAGGATCAAACTGCTCCCAGATAACATGGCAAGTACAAGCCTCTGGCATCTCCCCAGATCTTGTCTCACGCTTGGAGTCCAACTTGGAATGAATCTGAGCAATTTTGTCCTGCAGATGCTCAGAAAACTCTTCCGATCGGCCCTGTAAATGGGTCTCCCCTTGTTCCCGACCCAAAAGCAATCTTGTAATCTTAAACAGGGCCGTCGGATGGCATTCTGCGGATGCAATAAGAGCGGAGAAATATTCACGTTTCGCCGCCCTTACCGCCACAAGGTAGGCCTTAACAGCGGCTCTAGATTGTGTTCGGTCAGATTCAGTCTTCGTCTTTCTCCAGCGGCGCTCTAGACGTCTCTTAACCCTCTTCAAAGCCCTCAGCTCCTCTGTAAACCACGGAGAGTGACGGGCCGAACAGGGCCGGAGAGGTCGCATAGGCGCGATCTTGTCCAGGGCTCCGGCTGCCGCCTTGTTCCAGGCTGCAGCCAGGACCTCCACTGGACCGTGAAGCAAGTCCTCGGGAATAACCCCCAGCTCCTTCTGAAACCTCACTGGGTCCATCAGTCGCCGGGGGTGGACCAGTCGAATAGGTCCCGCCTCCCTGCGGAGTGGGGTAGCACAAGAGAGTCTCAGGGTCACCAGGGCGTGGTCTGACCATGACAATGGGGAAAGATGTAACTCTCCCCTCAGATCACATTGCCACTGCTCGGACAAGAAAACTAGATCCGGAGTGAAACCACTGTCACGAGTTGGGTCACGAATAATCTGAGACAGGCCCATAGCTGCCATGGTAGCTATGAACTCCCAGGCCGCCTCCGAGGACCGCCCCAGGGACGGCAGATTGAAGTCCCCCAGAACCATAAGTCTCGGGAACTCCACTGCCAACCCCAAGACAGCCTCGAGCAGCTCAGGCAGGGAGGTTGCTACGCAGCAGGGAGGCTGGTACAGCAGCAACACTCCCAACTGTTCTCGTGAACCCAACTTGAAAAATAGGGTCTCACACCCGGTCACTTGTGGAGCAGCGCCCCTGAAGGCCACAAGGGACTCTCAGATGACAACTGCTACCCCTCCTCCCCTGCCCCGGTGTCTCGGCTGATGCCACACCCGAAACCCGGCTGGGCACATTTCCGAGAGGGCTACTCCCCCCTCTGGGCCCAGCCAGGTCTCAGTAATACACACCAGGTCAGCCCCTTCCTCTGTGATTAGATCACTTATAAGGGGGGCCTTGTTATTCACTGACCTGGCGTTCAGCAGCAGCAGTCGAAGACTGGAGCCCACGAGGATCTGCTTACCAGGGCCTGGGTATGAACACGGGGGGCCGGAATGCACCACCGGTAACAAACACCGGGGGCGCCTTCCCCGATAATGGCTTGCCCTCCGGTTCCCATCATACCGTCCCCTGCCCGTCACCACCTGAATCATTTGGCCCGCCACACAGCCCCCAGAGATTCCCGGCTCTGGCCTAGTAGCCTCCACTCCCAGGCCTCCGGGATTCTTGGGACTAATCAAGGGTCCCTTATCCCATTCATCCATCATCCAATCTCATGCAATGTCGGGTAGCGCGTAAGACCCCCCAGCGCACCAGCTCTCGCTCTCGGCGCTGGTAGGGTCTAGCACCACCCCCACTCACACTCTACACTCACACCCTGCACCTCTCCCTCAACTTCTCACACTGGTCAGGAAGAGGCACCAACACTCACCAGCACTCACTCCTACCCCACCTGACTCTCACCCAGGGGGGTACTCTTACAAAACCATACAATCTTTGGCTCCCCCCCACCTCGTCTCTAACCTGGGGGGGGGTCCACATTCATACCAAGGGACCCCTACAAACCCTCTGCCGCCTTAGCCTGAATTGGGACAATATCCGGTCTTCATGGGGGTTAGTCTGTGTTATGATTTTTCTTACGCCCTGATCTCCTGGGCTCCAGCCACCGCAACATCTGCACTTTCCAGGGCCGCAGGGTTCGCCCCCAACTCCAGCCAGTTCTAACATCAGAGCTTCTGAACCCCTCTAGAATCGGCCCAGGAAAAAAAGTCCAGTTTGTCTGCTTGTCTGTGTGTGTGGGGGGGCTCAACTGAGGACTCCGTTGCACCAGCCGGGCTCCTCTCTGTATCACGCCGGCTCCGCTAGGCCCCACCGACTCCACCGGCCCAACTCGAACTCCGACGGTCTCCCACCTCCAGCAAACGAAATCAAAGGCCTCCGGCAGCCTTCCGGAGGGAGGCTTCAGAAAGGGATCTATGGGCTGAAACAAGCAGCAAGGGCCTGGAAAGTGAAATTAAACCAGATGCTAATAAAGCAAGGTTTCACTCAGGGCAAAGCTGATCCCTGCCTTTACACATGACACAAGAATGGCAGAGACATGTTCATTCTCACATATGTGGACGATTTGATTCTCTGTTATGAGGATCAAAGGGACATTAATGAAGTTGTATCCAACTTGAACATGGAAGTAGATGTGAAACGTCTTGGGAAGGCAAGGCACTACTTGGGGATACAAATTGACAGAGAAGAGGATGGAAGTTTCTTCCTTAGTCAGAGGCAAAAGATTCTAGAGTTATTGGAGAGCCTGTGGCTGGAAGATGCAAACATAGTACCAACTCCAATGGAAACAGACTTTCACAAAGTAAAGGACACTAGTGAACTGCTGCCTTGGAAGAATGGATACAGAGAGGCCATTGGGAAGCTGTTATGTTTGTCAACCACAACAAGGCCAGATATTTCAACTGCAGTGGGGATCCTCTGCAGAAAGACCAGCACACCCACCCAAAGGGACTGGACAGGCATTAAGCGGGTGGCAAGATACCTGAAGGGGACTGCAGACCTGAAGCTTAAGCTACCAGCAACTGATTCTCCTGAACTAGTGGGATACACCGATGCAGATTGGGCAGAGGATGTAACTGATCATAAATCCACTAGTGGGAGTGTGTTTTTCTCTGGGGGAGGGGCTGTGAGCTGGGCTAGTTGCAAGCAGACTATATTGGCACACTCATCCACTGAAGCAGAATATGTCTCAGCAGCTGAGACATGCGAAGAGGTGCAATGGCTCAAGTATTTACTTGAGGATCTGGGGGTTAGTGATCCTGCTCCAACAAGAGTCTTTGAGGACATCCAAAGTTGTATAAGACTCTATCAAAGAAGGTGGGAGGGCAGACAAAGTACATGGATGCCCATTACCATGTGATTAGAGAGGCACAGGAAACAGGGCTAATACATTTGGAGTATTGTCCCTCAGAAAGGATGATCGCAGACATCCTGACAAAGCCACTTGCAAGGGGTATCTATCAAGGCCTACGAAGTAAGTTAAATCGTGTGTAGGCATGATACATGACTAGATTTGAGAAGGGGTGCTGGAGGTTCCAGCAAATCAGCATGCCTCATTAGCATATGGGTGATTGCTCTAGGAGGCAAACTCTCTATGTGCTTCTTCCAGTGAAAGCTGTTTGTTGCTCCTCCCACTTCCTCTTTCTCTCTCTCTCTGCCTCCTTCCACCAGAAGAGAAGGACCTTGTGGCGGCTGCTTCTCTCCATCTTGAGGCCATGCAGCCTAGAATCAAGAGGTTTCCCCCCCGCCTTTTTCCACACAGCTCTTGGCAGCAATGAGGGCCAAGAGTAAATACAGTTTTAGGGAGAAAAGAGACAAAGAAGAACAAGAATCATTCTTAACAGAATGGATGTAACAGAACTGGACCAAATAAACAGTAAGAACTGCTTAGTACTTACTTTGAACCTACTTTGTCTAAGCGTGTGATTCTTTATGCTTGGGTGGGCTAAGTGTGTAAGATCAATAACGTATATCTCTCTAGCATGCTCATTAATGCTATTGTTGATAATATTCCTTTCTGTGCGCTTATTGCCTTGCTGCATTAAGCTCTGCTCCATTCAGTGGTCCTAGCAGTCCACTAATAGCCATCATTTTGTACATCATGTATAGCTTGGACTTTTATTTGTGGATGGCCTAAATGCAGCCTGCAGTCAGTACTCCACTGAATGCCAAGATAGCTGCCCCAGATCTAAAAGACCGCAGGCTGTATGATGTTGGTGTTAGCTTGCTGTTAGCTGTACATGATAATAGGAGTGACATAAACTGGAACCCCATAACAGGGAAGCTGCCCTATTTTCACCTTGAACAGGGCTCCTTATACGGAATAGGGTGAGTTGTTCATGAAAGCTTTTTTTAAAAAAATATTTATTGTATCAAACCAATTAACAGAAGCAAGAATATATACCCTACCAAAACTGGTGTCTTGGACTGACTGTCTTAGGTGAGGTCTTAGTCTCTTTCTCCTTGCTTCTGTGTCTGGCATTCCTAGTATCTTGTTGACACCTCATGTTTTCTGATGGTACTAGAAGCCTCAAAGAAAGCCAGAAAAAATGTTCCTTTAAATGTTGATGTGTACCCCCATCAGTCATTTCATGACTTCTACTCTGTATATTACAGTTTATGGATTTTCTGGCAATCACTGCGTTTTCCTCTCCACCAGCTTTTTGAGTTCTCCTACCTCACATCCCTTGCTGAAGAAAGATACGATAGCTAAGTGAGTGGTCACAATCTTAGGTGCCAAACCTCTCCCTCTTAGTGAAATTAGATACCATGTGACCTCCTTCACATAGAGAGGTGAGCAAACAAACACATGAGCACCAGCTTTCTAACCAACCACATGACTCTATTTGATGGTGAGATTTAGCTAAAAATATGGAACATTTTATGGAAGTCAAAACCTTTCAGATCTGTCTCTGGAAAAATTTGGAAAAAATTGTTGAAATGTTGATGGCATTATTCCCCAATTCTTTTAGCAAAATGTTTAAGGATTATATCTAAGAACTATTTGAAGGAATGTGGCAATTGGAATATTTGATCCAACAATTTTAAAAATCAGGTTCTTTGAAGATAAATAAGATCTGTACATTATCAGTTCTAGCAACACCAGAGCTATGTCTTTTTATCATTGTTTGAAAGAGAAAAAGAAATTGTTAATAACAAAGGCATGATTAGCATTGTCCTGGTGGCAGTAAGAACCCCTGTATAGAAGCAGACTAGCATTCCAACTTTAGACCTTTGGTATGCCAAATTAAGGGGCGTGGTGGCTCAGTGGGTAAGACGCCAGGCTTGTCGATCGGAAGATTGCAAGTTCGGAGGTTCGAATCCCTAGCCCTGCGTGCGGAGTGAGCTCCCGCACTAGCTCCAGCTCTTGCCAACCTAGCAATACGAAAGCATGCAAATGCAAGTAGATGAATAGGTACCACTTCGGTGGGTAGGTAACAGGGTTCCGCGCGTGTCATGCGGCCACATGACCGTGGAAGCGTCTTCGGACAACACTGGCTCTTCGGCTAACAAACGGAGATGAGCACCGGCCCCTAGAGTCGGACACGACTGCACAAATGTGCGGGGGGGACCTTTACCTTTACCTTATGCCAAATTATTAGAAATAACCTTAATGGAAAAGCTTACTGTCAAATTATATTAAGTGAAGGGTATTAGATGCAATGCTTATAAACTAATTTGGAAATATTTTCATTTTGCTAAAAATTCAGAATCCATTAAGAGACATGGGTCCTCAGTGATGATGCAGATTTTGTGAAGACAAGTCATCATTTTGAAGGGAGGGGATTTAAAGAGGGCATCATGAATTAGTTCAGCATTACAATATATTCTTTTTTATTTAATAATTTGAAGGACCTGATTATTTTAAAAAAAATTATTAAAATAATTGTTATTAACAAAAAATAGTTTCATGGAGGCAGTGCAGTTCTCCTCAAAGACTCATCTGGCAGTTTTATTTGCTGGAAGAGGTCTCTGCATATGTGCAATGCATGAACAGAAGCCTGTTCCAGCTAACGAAACTGCCATGGGGGATGGGCTGGAATGGGAAGGTGGCTGTGTTGATTCATTTTGAGGTTAGAAGTGGGGGGAAGGACAAGCTACTTACCAAAGTAGCTTTGCAGAGATGCAAAGCACTTTTTGAAATTTTGCAGTTATATTGATTAAATATCCTTGCAAAATGGTTAAATTGCTTGAATGCATTATTCCTCTTTCTTAATGATGATTTCTTAAAATACTACCTATGTGAATGGTTGATTCTACATTTCATTCTTTCCAACCCAACAGAATGTTGGAAAGAAGTTATGTTAAGGCGGCTCTGCTCATATGTCCGTCTATCCATCAGCAGGATAACTGTTGTAAAGCTGAACAGAATGGGACCAAATTTGGTATAGTGGGAAAAGCTGGCAAAAGAAAAATCAAGCTTGAAAATAAGCTGGATCTGGCTGGCAGTTGCAGAGAAAAACATTTAAGGAAAAAATCCCCCAGTGCATGGGGAGGCAGTAGGACAGCAGCTCACAATGCTGCCTACTCCTGCATTCTAAGCACTCCTCAGGTCCCCTGGTCACATGACCCAGAGCAAAGTGTAAGCTGCCCCTCTATGTTTCCACAAAGACAACTAGATATAATCTGGGGGGAGAGGAGAAATACAGACACGCACAAAATATATGTACTCCTTATACACATACACACATACACACACACAAACACACTCACGGGCAAAAGCTATGCAGGGAGAAAGTGCAGTAACATACACAGATGCTGTACATTACTTGTTACATAGAGGTCTATGGTCACTGCTGGTAAAGAAGTTGGATAGAATTCCGAAAGCCATTTCTGCATGCCTTGCCTTACACATTTATATCTCTGTTCAAGAACCATGGTGAAAACAGCCTATGTAAGCATGTATGTATATATTGTTTGAGATCCTGATAGTGTCGTCATAACATGATATTTAATTCTTGTTCAGTTGTTCACTCACTTCTGACTCTTTGTGACCTGATGGACATCATTCCACCAAGACTGATGTTTGGAGCTCTTGTAAGCTCCTGCTTGTGTTATGAGCGATGGTATTGAGCCACCTTGGGTTTTTTCCAGACTCTTTAGTGCCTTTGGCTTTTCCAAGCATTACAGTCTTCTCCAGTGACTCTTGCTGTCATTTTATGTGTCCAAATTTTTTTTATTCCACATAAGTCTAATCAAAAGGAGGGGTTAGAGTATACTGTGCATTATTGGAAATTTGTGAAAGTTTATGTAATCTTGAATATTAGCCAATGAATAGTGCCCTGCATCTTTTGTAGCTGTGTATACTAACTGGCCTTTGTCTTAATACTTACAACCTAACAATTACCAATGTTTTATATTTAAAGGAAATAAGTATAAGTACAATTTTAAATTCTTGCCCAGCTTATTTCCTAGGAAACCTATTTGCAGAGTTGACTTAAGCATCCTGGATACTGTCCACACTGAACCCAACTTATTTCTTCCCATCATGAACTTCCATGTTCTTTTTAGATTCCAGTCTAAAGATTCTATGTGTGTCTTCATTTTTAATTGTTTCAAACGATTCTGATTTTTAATGTTGCAGTGAAGATATCCAAATAAGCTGAAAGGAACAAGCACATTTATCCCCACATTCTGCCATCTGTTTGAACTGTTGATATAATTCCAGTTTTAAATTACATTAAATGCTGCCTTCTGGGCCTCCTTCCCTGTTTACTGTTGTACAGAATGCTTCAGCAAGGAAAAAAAAATAGCACTGCCTTGTAGTTGATATATAAGAAATAACTTTGGTCAGCTTGATCATAGACTAAAAAATTTCCTCAGTAAATACATAACAATTTCTCTGTTCTGTCAAAGGCTCCAGTCTTGTAGAAAATCTTTGTACCATTTTTGTCTCTTGATATTTATGTCAATGGAAGTCTGACAGATTTGTTTATCCATTGAAAGATATAGTAGATATACAGCTCTATCTATCATCTATCTATCTATCTATCTATCTATCTATCTATCTATCTATCTATCATCTATCTATCATCTATCTATCTATCTATCTATCTATCTATCTATCTATCTATCTATCTATCTATCATCTATCTATCTATCTACTATCTATCTATCATCTATCTATCAATCTATCTATCTATCTATCTATCTATCTATCTATCTATCATCTATATATCTATCATCTATCTATCTATCTATCTATCTATCTATCTATCTATCCATCATCATCCATCATCCATCATCCATCATCCATCCATCCAATTTATATAGCTGCCCATCTCAACCAGCGACTCTGGGTGGCTAACAATAATAAAAACAATAAAACAAAAACAATAAAAACAGTACCAAAAATTAAATATAAATATAAATAAAGCTGAGAGATCTTAAAAGCCATTGGTGTTAGCACAACCATGAAACGGGGCCCTTCACACACTCGGGGCCCCAGGCCTGGGCACAAAGCCAGGTCTTCAAGGCCTTCCGAAAAGCCAAAAGGGTCGGGGCCATCCTAATCTCAGGAGGAAGGATGTTCCAGAGGGCAGGCGCCACAGCAGAAAAGGTACATCTCCTGGTCCCCGCCAGCTGACATTCCTTGGCTGATGGTACCCAGAGCATGCCCATCCTGCTGGACCAGATTGGACAGGTAGAAACAACTGGGAAAAGATGGTCTCTAAGGTAACCCGGTCCCAAGCCATGAAGGGCTTTAAAGGTGACAACCAGCACCTTGAATTGCACCCAGAAACACACCGGCAACCAATGCAGCTCCCGAAGCAGTGGTGTTACATGTGCTGAGTAACCGACACTATTTACAACCCAGGCAGCTGCATTTTGTACCAGCTGAAGCCTCCGAATGCTCTTCAAGGGCAGCCCCATGTAGAGCGCATTGCAATAGTCCAAACAGGAGGTCACGAGGGTATGAGTGACAGTGAGTAGTGCCTCCTGGTCCAGGAATGGGCGCAACTGACGCACAATCCGAAGATGTGCAAAGGCCCTCTTAGCCATGGCTACCACCTGCTCTTCCAGCAGGAGCCATGAGTCCAAGAGGACCCCCAAATTGCACACCGGGTCCATCTGGGGCAGTGCTACCCCATCCAGGATCAAAGATGGAAAAACCTTGGTACCAGGAGGCCCAAAGACCCAAAGTCACTCAGTCTTCCTTGGGTTGAGCCAGAGCCCATTGTGCCCCATCCAGGCCCCTACAGCCTCCAGGCACTGAGACAGGACATCCACGGCATTACTCAGACAGCCTGGGGAGGATATATAAATCTGGGTATCATCAGCATACTGATGATACCTCACCCCAAACCATCGGATCACCTCACCCAGCGGCCTCATGTAGATGTTAAATAAGAGGGGTGAGAGAATTGAGCCCTGTGGCACCCCACACAGAGGGCCATGGACTGGACCTCTCCCCTCCTACCAACACTGACTGGAACCGACCCCGGAGGAAGGAGGAGAACCAGCGCAGCACAGTGCCACCCACCCCCAACTCCCGAAGCTGGTCCAGAAGGATACCACAATCGATGGTATTGAAGGCCACCGAGAGGTCAAGAAGAGCAAGGATGGTTGCACTGCCCCCATCCCGCTCCCGCCAGAGGTCATCCAAGAGTGCGATCAATGCCATCTCAGTCCCATATCCCGGCCTGAATCCTGACTGAAAGGGGTCCAGATAATCCGCTTCATCCAGAGCCCTTTGAAGCTGCCATGTGACCACTTTCTCAACAACCTTCCCTAGAAAGGGGAGGTTGGAGACTGGATGGAAACTATCCAAATTGGTTGGGTTGAGTGATGGCCCCTTCAGGAGAGGGTGCACCACCACCTCCTTAAGAGCCAGTGGGACCACCCCCTCCCTCAAATGGAATTAGCCACCACCCAGACCCAATTACGTATTCTCTCCCGGGCAGCCTTGACTAGCCAGGAGGGGCACGGATCTAACACAGAAGTGGCCGAACTAACAGCTACAAGAACCCTGTCCACTTCCTCAGGTTCAATGGGCTTGAACTCCTCCCAGATAACCATGCAAGACTCAGACCCTGTAGCCCCCACTGGCCTTGCATCAAGGCTGGAATTCAACGCAGAGCGGATGCGAGCAACTTTACCTGCCAGATGCTCAGCCTATTCCTCACAATGGCACTGAAGGTAGACCCCCGAATCACTCCCTCCAAGGAGAGTCCGGGTCACCTGAAACAGGGCCGCTGGGCGGCTATCTGCAGATGCAATAAGAGCGGAGAAATAACCATGTTTCACCACCCTTACCACCACGAGGTAGGCTCTAATAGCAGCTCTAGCTTGTGTTTGATTGTCTTCACTCCCCATCTTCCGCCATCGGCGCTCCAGGCATCTCTTAGTTCTCTTAAGCCTCCTCAGCTCCTCCGTAAACCATGGGGAGCCACGGGAGCCATGGGCACGGAGAGGCCACTCAGGCACGATCTGATCCAAAGCCATGTCCGCTCTCTCGTTTCATGCGGCCACCAAGGCCTCAGCCGGACCGTGAATCAGACTTCCCGGAACAACCCCAAGCTCTCTCTGAAGCCCAACTGGGTCCATCAGTCAGCTGGGGTGGGCCAAACTAATAGGCCCAGCCTCCCTGTGGAGGGGGGGATGCCAGAGAATTGGAGGCTCACCAGGAAGTGATCTGACCCTGACAGGGGAGAAACCAATACCTCCCCCAATTTCAGAACACTCTGCCACTGCTCCGACAGAAAAGCTAAGTCAGGCGAATGACCACTATTATGTGTTGGGCCCTGGATGACTTGGGACAGGCCCATGGCTGTCATGGTGGCCATGAACTCCCGATCTACCTCTGACCCCGACCCCACCCCCAAGGAAGGCAGGTTTAAATCTCCCAAGACCATAAGCCTGGGGAAATCCACCGCCAACCCAGCTACAGAGTCAAGGAGCTCAGGCAGGGCGGTTGCTACACATCAGGGAGGCTGGTACAATAGCAACAGTCCCAACTGATCCCTCTTATAGTTCAACTTAACAAATAAGTTCTCGCACCTGGCAATCTGAGGAGCAGCACCCCTGGATGCCTCCCAAATATCTTGGATGACCACTGCCACCTCACCACCCCTACCTGGGGTCTCAGCTGGTGCCACACCCGGAAACAAGCTGGGCACATCTTTTTTTTCTATATATACTTTTTATTAAGATTTTAAAATATACATAGTTAAAAGTTAGAAACAAAACAAAAATAGAAATACAAATCAAAGAGAGAAAGAAAAAAGTGTAGAAAAGCAAAGAAAAGCAAAGAAAAGAAATAGAAAAATAGAAAAAGGAATAGAAATTAGTCGACTTCCGATCTATCTATGGTCATAGGAATACATAAAAAAGATTTTTCTTACATGATAGCATTTGGTATGATTTTCATATACATTTCTTGTCTAATATATTTTATTACATAATCTAATCTAATCATCAAAACCCCATGCAAGCTTTGCTCCGCCTGCATTTTGCAAATAGTCCATCAACGGTTTCCACTCTTTAAGATAATAACGATTTGAATTTTCTTTTAGTAAACATGTCAATTTATCATTTTCTGCCATATCCATTAATTTTAACATCCATTCTTGTATTGTTGGTAACGTTTGATTTTTCCAATTTTGTGCATAAAGAAGTCTTGCTGCTGTAATCATGTATTGTATAATTCTAATGAAATGTTTCTCTGTTTGTACATCTAATAATCCAAGTAAAAATATTTCTGGTTTAAATGGAATTCTTGTTTGTAATATGTTTTGCATCAATGAATGTTTTTGTTGTTCAGTCGTTTAGTCGTGTCTGACTCTTCGTGACCTCATGGACCATAGCACGCCAGGCCTTCCTGTCCTCCACTGTCTCTCGGAGTTTACTCAAATTCATGTTCATTACATCAGTGATGCTATCTAACCATCTCATCCTCTGCCGTCCCCTTCTCCTTTTGACTTCAGTCTTTCCCAGCATCAGGGTCTTTTTCAGTGAGTCCTCTCTTCGCATTAGGTGGCCAAAGTATTTGAGCTTCAGCTTCAGCATCTGTCCTTCCAATGGGCAGTCAGGGTTGATTTCCTTTAGGATTGACTGGTTTGACCTCCTTGCAGTCCAAGGGACTCTCAAGAGTCTTCTCCAGCACCACAGTTCGAAAGCATCAATTCTTCGGCGCTCAGCCTTCCTTATGGTCCAACTCTCACAGCCATACATTACTACTGAAAAAACCATAGCTTTAACTATACGGACCTTTGTCGGCAAGGTGATGTCTCTGCTTTTTAATATGCTGTCTAGGTTTGCCATAGCTTTCCTCCCAGGGAGCAAGCGTCTTTTAATTTCATGGCTGCAGTCACCGTCTGCGGTGATCTTGGAGCCCAAGAAAATAAAATCTGTCACTGCTTCCATTTCTTCCCCTTCTATTTGCCAGGAAGTGATGGGACCAGATGCCATGATCTGGGTTTTTTTAATGTTTTTTTTTTATTAAAATATATTATTAAAATAAATTTTATTATATACAATACATAATACGGCACACAATACAATACAATACAATACAATACAATACAATACAATACAATACAATACAATACAATACAAAGACGCACAATACATAAAAATATAACCTAAAATTAAACTAATATCCTAAACTATAACCTTTTGTATACTATATAACCTTTACCTAATCTAAACTTATCTAACCAAAAAACAAAAACAAAAACAAAAACAAAAACAAAAAACATTAACTTAATTTATTTAAAACAACTAAATCGCCCAACCTAACCAACTTCCTACTTACTCAGTCTTTCTTTCTTTCTTTTCTTCCTCTTCCCTCTCTTCCCTTCTTTTACTTCCACTTCCTTACTCTTTCTGTTCTACTTTACTTTACCTTCACATTTCTTCCCCCCCCAAAAAAAAAAAAAAAAAGAGACTTCTTACTTTCCGTCCAATTTTCCATTATATATTTATATACTAATTTGTTCCTGATAAATACTTTACATATTATGTTTTAAATATTAAATTTCTAATTGTATATTTTGCGTTTTTTGAATATATTTAAAAAAAGGACTCCAAACTATCTTAAATTCATCCATATTTCTGTCGTTAATTTGATCGGTTAATTTTGCCATTTGCATCAGGTCCATTATTTTTAAGGTCCATTCTTCGGTCGTGGGTATATATTCTTCTTTCCAATATTTAGCAAGTATGATTCTAGCTGCGGTTATGATGTAAAATAACAGTTTTCCATATTTTTTATGTAGTTCTGGTTTTATAAATCCCAATAGGTATAGATCCGGTTCTTTGATGAAGTTTTCTTGAATAATTTCACAACTAATTTTGTGAATTCTGTCCCAATAAGTCTTTGTTTTCTGGCATGTCCACCATAAATGAAAAAAGGTACCAGTCTCTTTTTTGCATTTCCAACAATGATTTGGTATTACCGGGTTAGCCTTAGACAATATATATGGAGTGAGATACCATCTATACATCATTTTATTTTCTTTCATATTATAATTTAAAGTGAAGTTCAAATCTTTTGACCAAATTTTCTCCCAAGTTTCATTTTGAATGTTGTGACCCAAATTTTGTTCCCATTTAATTAAGGGATACTTTTTAGATAACTTAGAAAACTTATTTTGTATTAGAATTTTATAAATTTTTGCAATTAGATGTTCTTCCTCTCTCCATAATATATTGTCCCAATTAACATAACATTCCTTAAAATTAAAATTTTTGGAGTCTATTTTGAATTGTGTTCTTATTTGTAAATATGTAAACCAATTGCAGGCATTACCCTCATTTTCTAGATCTTCAATTTCAATTTATAATTTGAACCTTCAAATGTCAAAAGATCTTTATAATTTAGCCATTTATTTCTGGTTGTAATTCTCTGAGATTTTGCTTCTATCTGTGCTCCTGCCCTCTGAAGATGCTGGCCACAGATGCTGGCGAAACGTTAGGAACCACAACTTCCAGAACACGGCCACACAGCCCGGAAGACCCACAACAGCCATTGAACTCCGGCCGTGAAAGCCTTCGACAATACATATGTTGGAGACATTCCCATACATTTTGGCAAGTTTTTGTGGGGTCATATACAACCTATACATCATCTTATAAAAATTTTCCTTCAAATTGTAACACAAAGTGAATTTTAATCCTTTATTCCACATATCTTCCCATTGTTGCATTTGTATATTGTGTCCAATATTTTTTGCCCATTGAATCATGCAGTCTTTAACTTGTTCCTCCACCATTTCTCCTTTTAACAATAATTTATACATTTTAGCAATTAGGTGTTCATCTGTTTCACATAGTTGTATCTCAAACTCCGATTTAATTTGTTCAAATTCCAATTTTTTTGTCTAATTTAAATTTCTCTATAAATTGCATATAAGAAAGCCATTGAAAAGTATATCCTTCTTGAGCAAGTTCTTCTTTTGATTTTGTTACATAATGCCCTTGTTCTTTTTTTAAAAAATCCTTATAAGTCAGCCACTTATCCTTATTTCTTACTTCTGTTCTATGAAATGTTTCTTGCGTAGAAATCCATAAGGGTCTCTTATAACATAAGGTTGGCTTATATTTATTCCAAATTCTCAACAAAGATCTTCTAATATAATGATTTTTAAAGTCCACATTGACTTTAGCTTTGTCATACCATAAATATCCATGCAAGCTGGGCACATCTCAGAAAGGGGAACTCCCCCCTCCTCTCCCAGCCAGGTCTCCGTAATACAGGCCAGGTCAGCTTTCTTATCTATGATCAAATCATGGATGAGGGTGGCCTTATTACAAACTGACCTGGCATTCAGTAGTAGCAGCTGACAACCCAGGGCCTTGAAAGTCTGCCAACCGGGGCCTGGGAGTGAGCTTGAGAAGCTGGAACATGCCACAGGAACAATATACCTCTGGCCAGTTCCCCGTATGCGGCCTGCTCTTTGTCTCCTGCCAAATTTTCCCATACCCATCACTACCAGGATGTTACAGCTTGCCCCCCATTCCTCCAAGACCTACCCCTTCCCCCTGGCTAAATTGATCCATGCCCAAGCCTGTAGCCTCCCCCATACCATAAATACACCTCCAGTCACAGCCTCCTTCTGGGCCGTCAACCCAGGGTGCTTCTGCTTCTTCTAGCAATCAGCACCTCCAGAGAAACAGCCCACTCCACCCTATACCCTCATCCTCCCCCCACCAATCCACTCACTCAAATGGCAGGAGCTCACACAACCAGCATCAAAATAACTCTGAGGGTGATCAATCAGTCCCCCTCCCCCTGGCTCTCACCCATAGGCAGGGAAACAGACCCTATTCAGGGGAAGAAACACCCTCTCCTACCTCCAACCCCAGTCCATTTGTTCATGGAGTCTGCGGGTTTGCCAGTCCCTCCACTCGATTCTCCGACCCGTGGAGAAGGCAAAATGGCTGCATGGGTAGGTGGGGGGAGGGGAACCACAGCTGCAAGGATAGAGCTGAAAATGACATCTCAGCCCAACCTCATGTCCACTGCAGCCCATTCCCTACTCCACGTCTTTGCAAAGAGATGGCCACCAGAATTGCTGCCTCAAAAGGTGCAAAGTCTTTAGGAATCTGAAGTGCCCAGCCGACTTTACATCGTGGCATCTTTTGAGTATTTTTCTTCTCAGGGGCTCTGGAATATACAGCCTATCCCCACTCCACCAGAATTCCTGCTTCTCTGTCAGGGTTGCTTTATTGGTTTGCAACCACCCATCAGTTTTTAATGCTAACTGCAGCTCATTTCGTAAATCCCCTTCTACTGATAAATCAGGCTCTGACTTCTGACCCCTTGTGACTGCCACCATCCCTGATTGTTGGGTGGGGATGATTGAATCTATTACCTCTTCCCTCTGGCTGTTATGTTGTGGTAGTTAGGACAAAGCATCGGCCAAAAAATTCTTCCCCCCGGGTAAATACTTTAGAGTGAAATTGAATCTACTAAAAAACTGAACCCATCTAACCTGCTTGGGGTTTAACTTTCTTGGAGTGCGTAGTGCTTCTAAATTCTTGTGATCTGTCCAAACTTCGAAGGGGTAAGCCACCCCTTCTAGTAAATGCCTCCACTTCACCAAAGCCCAGTGCACTGCATATGCTTCCTTTTCCCATATGAGCCAGCAGCGTTCCGCGTCGGTGAACTTGCAGGAAAGGTACGCGCAATGTCTCAGTTTCCCTTCCTCGTCCTTTTGTAATAAAATCTCTCCTACAGTAACATCTGATGCATCTACCTGTACGATTAGGGGTTTTGTGGGGTTGGGGTGGCTCAATACTGGCTCCGAAATGAACAATGCTTTCTACTGTAATGCTCTGTCTGTTGCTTAAACCAACTTCAGAAATTCTGGTCCGTATTGGGTGGGTTAGCAGTGGGGCACACTGATATTTTGTCCAGACTACAGCCACAACAAAACCTGGCTGGTCATTCCCCTGCTTCTTGCCTTTCCATCCATTCAGGGAAGGCAACCCTGGATCCTGTGTGGACTGGTCTACCAGTGCTTGTCTTTTTTCTTCTAGGATTTGTTCCCTTCTCATAATTCCTGTGCCTTTCCTTTGCTTTCCCAGATGTTTGCACCCATGGATGGCTTCAACCCCCCTTCTCCCCCCTTATTTCCTTTGATACTAATGCAGACCCTTTGTATTTTTTTCCCCGTTATACCATCGTAGCTCAAAGCAATAGGGAACAGCTTGTTCTTTCAATTGTACATTCCACTGTAGGTCCATGGAAACTTTAGAGCAAGGAAGAATTGA
Source organism: Charina bottae (assembly GCA_023362775.1). Classification (NCBI taxonomy): domain Eukaryota; kingdom Metazoa; phylum Chordata; class Lepidosauria; order Squamata; family Charinaidae; genus Charina; species Charina bottae. The sequence goes on along the minus strand of JALMGJ010000028.1, from coordinate 692,527 downwards.
TAGTTTAGCTTCATAGAAACAAAGTAACAACATTCCTACTGTTGGATAACATGAACTGGCATTCATTCGACACCCTCAAATACTGACAAAGAAAGGGAAGGAGAATCAACCAAGGCTCTTGTTTGCCCTCAGTGAAATGAACAGAACAGGAGCTGCACATGAGTGTAGGGCTGTAATCACTCTCCTCAGTAGCCCATCTTTCGCTGTGGCTGACTTAAGAGATGTTCCTAACAGATCGACCACCTGCAATCCCAGGTGTTTCCCATGGGACTTTTGAAACCTTGACATCCAAGTCAAGAACCCCATCTCAAAAGGCAAGGAAGGTGGTCGGTTCAAAGGGCAAAGTGGGCACCCTCGTTTCTGCCCCTGCAGAGAAAGAGGATTTGCTTCATCTGGAGAAATATCTTTTTCTTGCCAAAGACATCCTGGCAGTGGGGAATGGAAAGGATCATTAAGTCACATCCTATGCTGATTAACCTTATTTGGTTCATCCCAGACACCAGGAGGCACCTGGAAGAGCATGGCTTCAATGTGCAGCTGCCCACCAAGGTGAATGTGCAAAAGCTTATTGCCAATGTTGTGGTAAGGTTTCTGATTAGCAGTTGGTAGAAATTAGAGAACGGAAAGAACAGAGTCCAGCCAAACCTACAAAATCACAGGATGCCTTTATCCCCCAGGTGGCAGAATCAATTCTGCCCAACTCTCATCCTTGTCTAATGAAATCAGTGTTATAAAGTATTGACAGTTGAGGAAACGATCGATATTCACAATGAAAATAGCAGCATCAACAAGGGCCAGACCTGATGAAGTCTATTGGGGACAAAACAAGGCAAAGCAGCTGTAGGGTGATAATCTTCCAGCAGCTTTTAACTGTTTCTCTGGCAAGAGGACTATGCAATTAGTAGAGTTCTTCAGAAGGAAGAAGTCTTTTGCGGCCAAACCACGGTAAACATTTGTAGATTTTCTTTTGGGTGAACACGATGCTGTCGTTTCCCTTTTCGTCCACTGCCGTTTGGAAATTTCCCTGCCTCTGAAGTGACTATGGTTGTGCAAATGCTCTTGCACAGCTGCAAAAATGTACTGTATGTCCGACAGAAATTGAAGCACGCTGAAAAGAAGGGTGTTCTTTTCAGTAAAATGCCCTGAATGCATTTATCTGCATTAAAAGCACAGTGTAGTTTAAAAGTATACCCAGATGTATGTCGCAAGGTTATTGTTCCATTTTGCTCCATTTAGTATGATGATGGCATGGTTTTATTTCAGCCAAATTCCGTTTTAGGAATTTTCATATCACCCCATCATGCTGTGAACAGCTCTAAAAGCCCCAAGTTTTACTTTCTTGAAAAAAAATGTTTAAAAAGAAAAAGAAAAGACATCGTCCCATTTTTTCCAGTGCGAATAGTGTTATGAAACACAAGTCAAGCTGGCTCAATGCTACAGTTGGGGTTTTTAGTGATTGGATTATGCAAGCTTCCTATTTCAAGTCTGGATTTTCTTCTCACAGCCTGTTGGAAAACTGCCCTTCAATCAGGCAGCCACCGAGCCACTGCTTCTCGTCTGCACGGAACAAGGGATGAACGCTACCTTTGCAGCTCCCAAACATTTTTTGGCATGACGGGAATGCAAAGGTCTTGTGAGCTTTGAAGAAAGTCACCATGGATCGAAAGACCCTTTCTGCAGAGAGAGGTCTCCTTTGCTAGCTGCCTCTTGGAGAGAGGCAGGGTCAGCACTGGGCAAAGGGTGGGGGAGCTTTGCTCTTCTTCCACCCGGGGGATGTTATCAGAGGAGACCAGAGGATCCCTGCGGCCTACTCGCAGGAAAAATAATCCTTCAGGGGGGCAAACAGGTGGTGGATGACCGGGACACTCCACAGGGACTAATCCTAGATGTCCCTCTCACCCACATACACTATCTAACCATGCTTCTTTCCAACGAGTCACATGCCCTCCCTTCAGACTTACAGGACTTGCCTGCATTGCTGTGCGGGTGGATTATCACACAAGTGGGATTCCTGAAAAGCGCTACTTTTGTCATGATCCAGGTGAAACTAGGACTGCCGCCCTGCCTGCCACAATACAGAATCCCAGCAGATGCCATCAAGCCCATCCAAAATCTGATAAAGGCATATTTAACACAAGGGGTCCTCCCTCATGTCTATCTTATATTTCTCTAGAAATGTTTCCAAATCCAGATCCTGTTCCTTCATCTCCAAGAGTTTAGCTAATACAGAAACAATCCCCTCTCTCTCTCATCCTCATTTAATTGTTCTGGAACTGCTCTCAATCTCAAAATGTATTCCCTCTCTCTCATTTCTGCCAATACAGCAACATCCAGATTGTATTCAAGTTCCTCAGTAACATCTTCTAATTTAGTCTCTAATATTTGCATCTGGCCTTGTATATCCTTGAGTTCCCCTGACAAAATATTCACAACTCCCTTTACTATCTGAACCTCTTTTTAAAACTCTATTGTAATCTCTTGGGTTATCTCTTTCATTTCTTCCATCTTCTTATCAATTTTTTTATCTAAAGATGCAATTTGTTTTTCCATCTGTTTATTTTGTGCCATTGAATCTTCCATTTTCTTGTTAAGTAATGTCATTGAAACTTCCATTTTCTTGCCAAATGATGCCATTACTTCCAGGAGTTTTTTCATTTCTGATTGAGGAGGTTCTGAATCTCCAGGTGTTAATGCCATGGTTGTCACAATGTAAATAATTTCCCTGTAAGAGAGAAAAGGAAAAAAAAAGAGAGAGAGGGAGGGGGAAGACAAAGAACAAACAGAAAAAAGGGGCTACTATTTTTTCTTCTCTTTCTCTTTTCTCTTTTCTTCTCCCTTTTTAATAATAGGAGAATAAAAACTTCAAAAAATAAAAATAGTCCTTTAAATGTAGTTATCAGAATAACAAAAAATCTAGTCCATTAAAATTGTATGTCCAAGCGTAAGAGCAAGTGAATAAAAGATAAAAAAAAGTACAGAGAGGTTCTATTGTAGTCAAAATAATAACAAAAAAGATAAACAATCCCAGGGTTTCTCACGGCAGCTTATATCCACACAGTCCAATCATGAATAAGTCATCTAATTTATGTACAAAAGGAATCCAAAGCAATCATAAAAATTCTATAAAGTAACTTATATAATCCAAAAAATATTCAAACATTTATGGAAAAAAGCAAAAAGAATTCTTTCATAATAAAAATCCCAAGCAGATAAAAGAAAGGATGTCAAATCATTAATTCATTTATCCATAAAAACTTTAAATCCAAGCAAATTAGTCCCCAAAGGAAAAGGAAAAAAAAAATACTTATAATTGCAATAAGAATGAAAGCAAACCAAGAGTAGAAATATTTAGGATCAAAAGAGAAAGTCACTCAGTCTATTTCAGGCAGATTCAATTAACTTTCCAGTTCCACCGTTCAAACACTCCCTTGACAAGAAAATAAAATAAAACACCAGCATTTATAAATCACAGTCCAGAGATAAATCTTAGTGCTAATAAATCAAGTAATATTTAAAAAAAAAGTGCATCTAAAAGGCTGGATGATGAGCTAGTTAACTTATTCAGTTTCACGGTTTCTGCAGAGCTTTCATGTTAGTTCCAGTTGTCTGTCGCCACTCAAATCTCCCTCCCCCGGTGGTGGAAATACAGGGGTCAGGATAGAGCAGCAAGTTCGATGACCCTTGTGATAAATCTTCTGCTCACCCTCTCTTCGAGGGTGATTTTTCAGCAATTTCCTCACCGCAAACAGAAAAACCGTGGAGCCACCAGCTCTTCGCTCTACTCAGTCCAGCACCCGGAAGTGGAATCAACTCTGGGCAGTTACAATGCCTCCTCAGGAAAGATTACTCATGCCAGAATAAGGTCATGGGCACAAAAGCCCTTCAAAAAGTTGCAGCTAGACTTCATTCAACTATGGTTGAATGAGCAACGGTTTCCAATACATGTTCATGTGCAGGGACCAACTCACACACTGGTTAGAAGCCTTCCCCTGCCACCAATCCACAGCTATAGAGACTGCATGCCATCTGTTAAAAGACCTGGTCCCTAGGTTCGGAATACCCAGCACACTGGATATGGACTGCAGGAAACACTTTGTTTCCCATATCATCACCCATGTATTGAAGACCCTGGATGTCACATAGAACCTTCACACCCCTTACCACCCCCAATCATCGGTAGGAGTAGAGAGAGACAACCGGGAACTGAAAACATTGTTAGGCAAACTATGCCAAAAAACACATTTACCATGGCCTCAAGTTCTGCCCATTGCCCTATTCCATCTGAGGACTAGACCTAGGAGGGACATAGATCTCTCACTGTTTGAATTATATTCGGGAGACCACCTGACATATTAAAAGGCCTAGACCCACATTGATTAAATCTAGAGAGGGGGGACACTGTACTTTTTTCCTATGTCTTCCTTGCACAGGTACCTCAGACAACAGTGGAAATAGAGTGCTCTGACCCAGACCCTGCTGTTGGAAGAAGCTTTGAACATCCCTTTGAAGAAGCTTTTTACATCCCTTTGAAGCTGGAGATTGGGTGTGGGTCCACTTCTTCGCGAGAAATTCTCCCCTACAACCAAGGTGGAAAGGACTGTTCCAGATATTACTAACCACCCAGATGGCAGTAAAGATAGCGGAGAGGGATGCTTGGATCCACTGGTCACACGTGAAACTGGCAGTTATAGACCACAGCGTCGAGACCAACACTCTGCCCCAGCTACCACCAATCAAACTCATAAAAGATCCATAGACGGACCAGTGGGGCTTCAAGAGCTGCCTCGGCCTCTGAAGGACTAATTAACAACCCCCCCAGAGGATGCCCCCTTTCGCTGCCTGTTGCCTACTAGCCTTGCTAGTCCTGGAAATCAACGGTCTAGTAAGAACGGGATTTTATTTGGGAAAAGATAATGTTTGGGAATACCTAGCCAGAGATGTCCTAAACACCACAAATTTCTGCTTGGCGGGGGGAAAGTCAGTAAAGGATGTACTAACCTCTTGCCTGATGGGGGTAGCCACCCCCCCCCTTAACATATTGCAGGATCATACAACATTTAAAGATTTTGATATAGCCACAACTTATGACAACATGTTTAACTGGGGACCGGCCACAAAGGACCTAGATAGAACCATGTTCACGTTGAATATAGCAACGGTAACCACGGCAGAAAACTGTATGTTAATGACTGGCTATACCCAACCCAGGTTTAAGATTCCCCACTGCCTAAATCTAACTAACTCCCACCTACCATGTAACCACATCGAAGAAATACCCTTCACATTTTCACAGATCAAGTTACCTTTAGGATGGTTCCTTCTCTGTGGAAAACATGTCTTTTCCTACATCCCAGTCAACTCCACGGGGGCCCCTGTTCCCTGGGGAGAATCACAGTAGTCCTGCCACCCGCGCCTGATAGACACAATAGAGAGGCGAGAAGTATTCAGAGTTTAAAACCTGATTGCAATTCCGAGATGCCTCTCCTGAGCAAGGCCGAATATGTCGCCCTCGCAGTCTCCCTTGTAGAAGTCCCCAGACTAGCCACCCGCAATGCATGGAATATCAATAGCCTAGCCTGTGCCATAGCTAAAGGCCTTAATGCTACCTCAAGAGACTTAGATGCCCTAAACCAAGAACTAAAGCAAGTCTGGGAGGCCACCTTAGAAAATAGGGTGGCAATTGATTACCTGCTCCTAAGGCATAACCATGGGTGCGAGGAATTCAGGGACATGTGCTGCTTCAACCCATCCGATAACTCCCGACTGATAGAAAGCAACATTCGGGGCATAAACACCTTAGTGCACTTTATTGGTTATAGCCACAGTCTCCTGGATCTATCCTGGCTCACCTCATGGTTACCTGATCTTGCCTGGGTGAAAACAATATTTTTAGGGGCGCTACTCTTCACAATATTCAGGGTGTTCGCCTGTTGCTGCATCCAGTGCTTACCCCCCTGCCTAGGAGGCTTCAAGGATTGCCCCTACACATTCAGGAAAAGGAAATCACCTTCCCCGAGACAGGTGTCCTTCATGATGGTACAGATTAATAAAAAGTATGGCCTGGACCACCAAGAATGTTAACCCTTTCCTGCTGGGCACAAAAAATACACTCTTTTTTGAAAGGTACATTCTATTTTTCTTTGGCCCAAGAGGGGGAGAATGTTGGAAGAATTTAAGCAACCCCACCATTTTTTCTTCCTTTGCAAACATGTCTTCCCCCTGGATAGATGCTTCCCGCCAAAAACACTTCCCCAAACCGGTCAGGAAGAGGAAAGCCTCTGGACAAAGGACTAAGACATTTTCATTCTATCTTTTAGACTTAAACATAAAGGATCATAATAGATTAATTGGATGAGCCATAAAACACCTTCCAACAATTTAATTGAATTCCCCGCAGACCAATCCAGCCAGGAAACTGAGAGGACAAAAGGCAGGGAGCCGACACCTTAGCACAAGAAAAGGAGAAAGGGCTTCCCCATAGAATAACAATAATATAACCCAACAGGCAAAAGCCGCAGCCCGGCAGAGAGCTTAATTGAACAAAGGGCAAGGAAACCGCAAACAATAGGGGGCGCAGCCACAGGAATGCCTCTGCCCTTTGATCAATTAGCACTCTCTTAGAATTCTTAGAAAAACTCTTCCAGGAACCGATTAAGCGCAATTCAGCTAAAACAAACACCGTCTTCTGCGCTCTGCTTTTCTAACAAAGATCTATGTCTCTATATAAGGGGCTGGTGGGGAAATACATGTGTGGCCACCTCTGACAACATGTTTATCCTGTATTCTGTGCTCTCGGATCAATAAAGCAATTACCTCCATTCAAGCAATTGCCTGCGTTCATTCATTCCCGGCTCGGAACGGACCTTTGGTAAGATTTCTTTCCAACACTACCTTGCCACTTAAAATACAGTAAAGGAATTGCTACTAGAAAGGAATGAAGCATTGGAGACCTTCCACTCTGAAGGGCTTAAGAAAGCTTGAGTCAAAAACAGACTTGAATGGAAGTTGGAAAACATGGGTGCAGTGTGCATTTGCAATGGGCTGGGCTGGGAGTCATTCCTGCACTCAGGAATTGGTGAGTGGTCCACTCCAGTGCCCCTTCATGGATCACTGCCTTGTCGTGGTGAAGGGGCTTGCGTAACTCAGTGAAGTCAGGTCAAGACAGACAGGTCATGACGGAGAGTTCTGACAAAACATGGTCCACTGGAGGAGGAAATGGCAACCCACTCCAGGATCCTTGCCAAGAAAACCCATGGATAGTATCAAAAGGCTAAAAGATATGATGCCGGAAGTTGAGCCCTTCAGGTCGGAAGGTGTCCAATATGCTATTGGGGAAGAGCGGAGGGCAATTCCAGAAAGAGTGAAGCGGCTGGGCCAAAGCCGAAACGACGCTCAGTTGTGGATGTGGATGGAAGTGGAAGGAAAGTCCGATGCTGTAAAGAACAATATTGCATAGGAACCTGGAATGTAAGATCTATGAATCAAGGTAAGCTGGATGTGGTCAAACATGAGATGACAAGATTGAACATCGACATCTTGGGAATCAGCGAACTAAAATGGACAGGAATGGGCGAATTTAATTCAGGAGACCATTATATATACTACTGTGGGCAAGAATCCCTTAGAAGAAATGGAGTAGCTCTCATAGTCAATAAAAGAGTGGGAAAGGCACTACTGGGGTACAACCTCAAAAATGACAGAATGATCTCAGTTCGAATCCAAGGTAAACCATTCAACATCACAATAATCCAAGTCTATGCCCCAACCACTGATGCTGAAGAAGCTGAAGTCGACCGGTTCTATGAAGACCGACAACACCTTATAGAACTAACAGCAAAAAAAGATGTCCTTTTCATCATAGGGAACTGGAATGCTAAAGTAGGAAGCAAGAAATAACCAGAATAACAGGCAAGTTCAGCCTTGGAGTACAAAATGAAGCAGGGCAAAGGCTAATAGAGTTTTGTCAAGAGAACACGCTGATCATAGCAAACACTCTCTTCCAACAATACAAGAGACGACTCTACACATGGACATCACCAGATGGTCAATACCGAAATCAGATTGATTATATACTTTGCATCCAAAGATGGAGAAGCTCTATACAATCAGCAAAAACAAGACCTGGAGCTGACTGTGGCTCAGATCATGAGCTTCTTATCGCAAAATTTAGGCTTAAATTGAAGAACGTAGAGAAAACCACTAGACCACTCAGGTATGACCTAAATCCCTTATGAATATACAGTGGAGGTGAGGAATAGATTTAAAGGATTAGATCTGGTAGACAGAGTGCCTGAAGAACTATGGATGGAGGTTCGTAACATTGTACAGGAGGCAGCAACTAAAACCATCCCAAAGAAAAAGAAATGCAAGAAAGCAAAGTGGCTGACTGATGAGGCTTTACAAATAGCTGAGGAAAGAAGGGAAGCAAAAGGCAAGGGAGAAAGGGAAAGATATAAGCAACTGAATGCAGATTTCCAGAGAACAGCAAGGAGAGATAAGGCGGCCTTCTTAAATGAACAGTGCAAAGAAATCAAGGAAAACAATAGAATGGGGAAGACTAGAGATCTCTTCAAGAAAATCGGAGATATCAAGGGAACGTTTTGTGCAAAGATGGGCATGATAAAGGACAAAAAAGGCAGTGACCTAACAGAAGCAGAAGAGATTAAGAAGAGGTGGCAAGAATACACAGAAGAACTATACAAGAAAGATCTTAATGTCCCTGATAAATACGATGGTGTGGTCAATGACCTTGAGCCGGACATCCTAGAGAGTGAAGTTAAGTGGTCCTTAGGAAGCATTACTAACAAGAAAGCTAGCGGAGAAGACAGTATCCCAGCTGAGCTATTTAAAATCCTAAAAGATGATGCTGTTAAAGTGCTGCACTCAATATGCCAACAAATTTGGAAAACTCAACAGTGTCCACAGGATTGGAAAAGGTCAGTTTACGTTCCAATTCCAAAGAAGGGCAATGCCAAAGAATGTTCAAACTACCGTACAATTGCACTCATTTCACATGCTAGCAAGGTTATGCTCAAAATCCTACAAGCTAGGCTTCAGCAGTATGTGAACCGAGAACTACCAGAAGTGCAAGCTGGGTTTCGAAGAGGCAGAGGAACTAGAGATCAGATTGCCAACATTCGCTGGATCATGGAAAAAGCAAGAGAGGGCTTCCAGTGTAGAGAGATGGCGAGTGGACGTATGATTTACAGCTCGTCATAATTCTAAACTAAAACGAACGAAAATTGGCCGATTCCATGGCTTTTTCTAGAGGTGCGGAAAACGGCTGGGTAGCCAAGATAAGGGCGAAACCCGAAAGAAAGAATTCCTGCAGCTTCAGAGCGGGAGCAGTGAAAAGAGCAAGCTTCAATTAAGAGGACTTTCACTTTCTCAGCCAGCAGACATCTAACAGTGAAAGGACGCCGAGAAGCTGGAAGTGCGATTTTCTTCGTTGTTTCCCGATTCAGGGTTAGCTGCTATCTCTTCTACACTTTATACTTTTTCACAAATTAGAGACAATATCTACTTTAAATTGACTATAAATATTTAAGAAAGCTTACCCAGAAAACCAAAGATTGTGGCTGAGACATTGAAGATATTAAAGCAACAGACAAGTAAGTGGAACTGACTATTAATTAATTATTTCTAATCGCCATCTTGTCTGAATTAAAGAAAATAATTTGAATTAAATCAAGTGTCTTACAAGGGTGGATATACAAATTAAGAAAAGATGACTTCAAAGAAAATGACAAGAAGAGGCTCAGATCTAACAGAAGATAAAGGAGAATGGTTAAAACCGTTATTTGAGGACTTTACAAAGAAAGCCATACAAAGTATTACTGCTAATGTGACTTTAGTTTTGGAAGAAAAAATACAAGAATTTGAAAAATCATTAGACAGAAAATTAGATAATATGGAACAAAGATTTCAAACTGAGATCAAAGGGATGAAAGAAAAAATGAAAAGAATGGAAAAACAAAAAGAAGAAGATATAGACAAATTAATTCTATTTGAATTAAAACAAAAAGAAAACTGTTTAAGAATAAGAGGACTAAAGGAAGGGATAGAAGTTGAAATTAAAAACACTATTATCCAAGCAGTGGCAGAACTGATTGACTGGGAAAAAGAACAATTGGAAGAAGAAATTGAAACAATGTACAGTTAACTCAAAATATGCAAAAGATCATAATATATCGAGAGATTTGGTAATAGAATTCAGTAGAAAAAAGTTAAGAGATTTGATATTACAAACTGGGTTTAACAAAAAAATTAATATAGAAGGGAAAGACATTCAAATGTTTAAGGAAATTCCAAATGCTATTCTAAAAAAAAGAAAAGAGTATTATTTTTTAACAGAAGTTTTGAAAAGGGAAAAAATTACATATAGATGGGAAACTTTAGAAGGTATGAATGTACTATACAAAGAGCAAAGATTTAAATTAAATTCAATAGAGAAGGCAAAATATTTTTTAAGAAAACTAGAAAGAGATGCTAAACATTCACCAAGTAAAAGCCCCTTACAAGAAAAAATACAAGAGAAATTTAAATTTTTTGCACAAGCAGTGGATACCCAAGAACTAAGCAGTCAATCGGATAATGAATAAGGTAAAATGTCTATCATGGAATATAAATTGATGACAGTGACCGCCCTGTCCAAGTGCCTGGGGGCTGTAGGGGCCTGGATGGGGAAAAACAGGCTTCAGCTGAACCCTAGTAAGACGGAGTGGCTGTGGATTAATGTCTCCTTGTCTTCTGGGAAATTGTCATCTTTAATTCTGGATGGGGTTGCACTACCCCAGACAGATCCGGTGCGTAACTTGGGAGTTCTCCTGGATTCACGACTCCTGCTTGAAGAGCAGGTGGCAGTCGTGACCAGGAGAGCTTTTGCACAACTTCGGGTTGTGCGCCAGTTACGCCCCTTCCTGGAACAAGAGGCCCTTCGAACAGTCACTCATGCCCTGGTTATCTCTCACATAGACTACTGTAATGCGCTCTACATGGGGCTACCCTTGAAGAATATCCGGAAGCTACAACTGATCCAGAATGCAGCTGCGCAGACTGTTTTGGGTGTCCCAAGGAGGACTCATGTAACACCTTTGCTGCGCAAGCTGCACTGGGTTCCAGTTTGCTTCCGGGTACAATTCAAGGTGTTGGTTATCACCTTTAAAGCCCTACATGGCATGGGACCAGGATACCTAAGGGATCGTCTTATCCCCATCACTTCATCCCGTCCCACCCGGGCATGCAGAGAGGGCATGCTACGGATCCCATCGGTTAAGGAGTTCCACCTGGTGGGGTCTCGGAAGCGTGCTTTCTCTGCTGTTGCCCCTGCCCTTTGGAACATTCTGCCCCCGGAGATCAGACAGTCCTCCTCACTCCTGGACTTCCGAAAAAGACTCAAAACCTGGTTTTGTCAATATGCTTGGGGTCAGAAGAAGATTGGAGATACTTGGAGATGGCTAGCACCTTAGATTCGCTCTGAGGGGCCCTTTTTATAACTTAAGAATACTCTGCCTTTGGATTCTATTTTACTCATTCTATTTTAAATTATGGTTTATTACGTATGTTTTTATTAGAAATGTATATCAATGATTTTAATTCTGTTGTAAACCGCCCAGAGTCCCCTTGGGGGAGTTGGGCGGTGATAAATCCAAAAAATAAAATAATAAAATAAAATAAAATAAAATAAAATAAAATAAAATAATAAAATAAAATAAAATAAAATAAAATAAAATAAAATAAAATAAAATAAAATAAAATAAAATAAAATAAAATAATAAAATAAAATAATAAAATAAAATAAAATAAAATAAAATAAAATAAAATAAAATAAAATAATAAAATAAAATAAAATAAAATAAAATAAAATAAAATAAAATAAAATAAAATAAAATAAAATAAAATAAAATAAAATAATAAAATAAAATAAAATAATAAAATAATAAAATAAAATAAAATAATAATAAAATAAAATAAATAAAATAAAATAATAAAATAAAATAAAATAAAATAAAATAATAAAATAAAATAAAATAAATGGATGGATTAAATTCTCCAGTTAAAAGAAGTAGAACTTTCCATATTCTTTACAAATACAATCTAGACATTATTTGTTTACAAGAAACACGTATTAGAGATAAAGATAGAAAATTGTTAATTAACAAAAAATTAGGAACAGAATTTGCAACAAAAAATGAAAAAAAAAATGGGATTGTATGTTATATTAAGCCAAACTTAAAACCACAATTAATAAAAATGGATGATAAAGGAAGATTTATTATAATTGAAATTGAAATTCATAATATAAAAGTGATCTTAGTAGGTGTATGTATATGCCCCAAATGAAAATCAAAGTAATTTTTTTTAAAAAACTAACGAATTGTTTAATTGATCTACCAAATAAAAATTGGTTAATTATGGGAGACTGGAACGGTGTGGTAAATCCAAATTTAGATAGAAAATCAGAGAAATTTATTAAACCACACCAAGGTAAACTACCTCAGGTTTTTTTCGAATTGATGAATAACTTGGAAACGTTAGATGCCTGGAGACATAAAATGGGTAATAGTAAAGATTTTACTTTCTTTTCAAATAGATTTCACTCGTATTCCAGAATAGATATGATTTGGTTGTCAAAAAATTTAGTAAATAAAATTGAAAATACTAAAATCCTGCCAAGAACAATATCAGATCATAATGCAATACAATTAGATCTAAAAATAACAGAATTATCGTTTAGATGGAGACTTAATTAATCCATATTAAAAAATAAAGTATATATAGAACAAAGTAAAAACAAATTAAAAGAATTTTTTGAAATAAATATGAAAGATAATATTAATATAAATATGGTATGGGATGCTAGTAAAGCATTTATGAGAGGCCATTTTGTGTCTCTAGGCAAATATCACAAAAAAATGAAATTACAAAAATTTAATAAAATATGTGAACAAATTAAAATAAAAGAAATTGAATTGCAAAATAAAATAGGGGATAATGAAATAAAAAACCAAATAACTATTCTACAAAAACAATTAGAAATATTAACATCTGAAGAATTGGAAAGGAACCTGAGGTATATCAAGCAAAGAAATTTTCAATATGCTAACAAAGCTGGCAAATGGTTAGCATTTAAGTTAAGAAAAGAGGGGGAGAAAAAAATTATAAAGAAAATAAAAAATAAAGGAATAGAGTTAAGTGATAATGCCAGTATCATAAAAGCATTTCATGAATATTATTCTAAACTATACCAAAAACAAGATCTGGATAGAGATAAAGCAGATAAATATTTAACAGAGTAATCTCCAAAAAATATCCAAATCACAATCAGATAGATTAAATGAACCAATAACTACACAAGAAATCACTAAAGCCATACAAAGACAAAAACTAGGAAAAGCACCAGGTCCAGATGGTTCTACAGCTATGTATTACAAAATATTTCAAGAACAATTGTTAATACCATTTAATATATTATTAAACTCAATTCTGAATGGAAATGTATTACCGGAAACCTGGACCAATGCGAATATAATTTTGATTCCCAAGCCAGATCAAGACCATACTATTTGTAAAAATTATAGACCAATTTCATTGTTAAATATAGACTATAAAATTTTTACCAGTATCTTGGCAAATAGATTAAAAGAGGTATTACAAGAGACAATAAATATGGACCAATCAGGCTTTTTACCAAAAAGACACATTAAGGACAATATAAGAACTATAATAAACTTAATTGAATATGCTAAAGTACACAAGGAAAAAAAAATATTATTACTATTTTTAGATGCGGAAAAGGCCTTCGATAATTTAAATTGGGACTTTATGATTAAAATATTAGAAAAAATGGAATATGGGGATAAATTTATAAAAGCAATCAAAGCGATATATAATCGACAAGTTGCCAAGATACTGGTAAATGGAGAAACAACCCAAAATTGCGATATAGGCAAAGGCACTAGACAAGGGTGCCCAATCTCTCCACTTCTATTTATCTTAGTTTTAGAAATTTTATTGGAAAATATAAGGAAAGATAATTTGATAGAAGGAATAGAAATAAAAAATGAAATTTACAAATTAAGAGCTTTCGCCGATGATATGGTTATAACATTACAAAATCCAGAAATTTCAATCAAACAATTAGTAAACAAAATTCAAGATTTTGGTGAATTGGCGGGGCTCAAGATAAATAATCATAAAACAAAGATGATAAATTTGAATATGAATCAAAGGAATATATATAATATGGAACAGATTACAGGATTTGTAAATGTTAAAAAACTGAGATATCTAGGAGTGGATATAACCTCTAATAATTCGGAACTATTTAAAAATAATTATATTAAATTATGGAACAACATAAAAATGATTTAAAACTTTGGAAAAATTTACGGTTATCATTTCTGGGAAGAATTTCAACAATAAAAATGAACATTTTACCAACATTTATTTTCTTATTTCAAACAATACCAATTGTGATAACTCAAAAAACTTTTTTAAATTGGCAACAAGAATTAGCAAAATTTATATGGCAGGGAAAGAAGCCAAGAATCAAATTTAATTTTTTACAAGATACAAAAGAAAATGGTGGTTTTGATCTGCCTAATTTAAAATTATATTATGACGCATGTATTCTCTGGTGGCTTAGAGATTGGATAAATTTGGAAAACAAAAAATTACTAAATTTGGAAGGACACGATTTAAAATTTGGCTGGCATGGATACCTATGGTATAATAAAATTAAAGCAAACACAGCATTCAATCATCATCCTATAAGAAAATCAATTATAAAAATTTGGAATAAATATAAGAACACGATTCTACCAAATATACCACTTTGGATTTCACCACACGAAGCCTTCACATGGTATGGAAATTTAAATATAGGGAATTGGATCACATACAAAGATTTATTAGAGTTAGACGGGTCAAATTATAATTTAAAACTAAGAGAACAGTTACAAAATGAAGGTCTGAATTATAATTGGTTTTCATATGCCCAAATTAAAGAACAATTCAGAATAGATAAAAAAAACTTTAAATTTAGAGAAATTGCCAGTAATTGGGATACTATATTATGGAAAAATAAAGATCATTTAATTTCAAAAATGTACAAAATATTAATTCAAAACAATTCTATAAATATACAAAACAAGAAATTTATTAACAATTGGGAAAGAAATTTAGGCCATAAAATTCAAATTGAAACATGGGAAAAAATGTGGCAAAAAGATTTAAAATTTACTTTGAACTATAACATGAAAGAAAACTTTTATAAAATGATGTATAGATGGTATATAACACCAATTACTTTATCCAAAATGAATAATAGTATATCAGACAAATGTTGGAAATGTAAAAAAGAATCAGGAACCTTTTTCCATCTATGGTGGTCGTGAAAAGAAACTAAAAAATATTGGAAAAGAATAGATCAAATAATAAGTGAAATTCTAAAAAAAGATTTAATTATGGAACCGGATATGTACCTATTAGGATTTATAAAACCTGAGATATATAAAGAATATGGAAAATTACTATTTTATTTAATAATTGCGGCAAGAACCATATTTGCGAAATATTGGAAAGAAGATTATAATGAAGAGTGGCTACTAAAAAAAATGGATTTAATTCAAATGGCAAAATTAACAGATTTAATAAACAATAAAAACCAAGAAGAATTTAACTTATGCTGGGATCCATTTTATAGATATATAGAAAAAACTCAAAAAATACAAATAATAAATTAATTGTAAATAAGATAAAGATTAGTAAAATAGTAACTATGTAGAATTTATTATAGTAAATTTTTTGAAGAGAAAGTTGGGAGTTCATTTTATTTTGTTGTTTATTTTGTTCTTTATATGTTGTATTTTGTAGTTTTGTATTGTTTACTTTAAAATTAAGTTAACAAGTAAAAAAGAAACAAAGAAACAAAGGAAAAGGGATTCTGGAAAAAGAAGAAGGTTAGAGTAAGTAGAAGAATGGGAAAAAGAAAGAAGTAAGATGGAAGGTAAAAAAAAAGGGTTTATAGAAATATTTTACCAAGGTTGAATGAAGGTAGAGGAAGGAAAAAATGGAAGGAAGAAGTTGTAAGAAGGTGCAAAAAAGAGAGAATAAAGGAAGAAGAAATTAGAAATACTGTATATATGAAAGGTATTTAGAATATCTATGTACAAGCTAGAAAGTGATATAATATATTGTTATGTTTAGAGTTGTATGTTTTGTTAGTCTTGAATTAAATGTTTGTAAATGTTGTTCAAGAAATAAAATTTGTTTTAAAAGCAAAAAAAAGGAAAAAAAAGAAAAAGCAAGAGAGTTCCAGAAAAACATCTACTGCTTCCTTGACTACGCTAAAGTGTGGATCACAACAAACTGTGGCAAATTCTTAAAGAGATGGGAGTACCAGACCACCTTACCTGTCTCCTGAGAAACCTGTATGCGGGTCAAGAAGCAACAGTTAGAACCGGACATGGAACAACCGATTGGTTCAAAATTGGGAAAGTACGACAAGGCTGTATATTGTCACCCTGCTTATTTAACTTATATGCAGAGTACATCATGAGAAATGCCGGGCTGGATGAATCACAAGCCGGAGTTAAGATTGCCGGGAGAAATATCAACAACCTCAGATATGCAGACGATACCACCCTAATGGCAGAAAATGAAGAGTAACTAAAGAGCCTCTTGATGAGGGTGAAAGAAGAGAGTGCAAAAGCTGGCTTGAAACTCAACGTTAAAAAACGTTGACCAGATCATGGCATCTGGTCCCATCACTTCCTGGCAAATAGAAGGGGAAGAAATGGAAGCAGTGACAGATTTTGTTTTCTTGGGCTCCAAGATCACCGCAGACGGTAACTGCAGCCATGAAATTAAAAGACGCTTGCTCCTTGGGAGGAAAGCTATGGCAAACCTAGACAGCATATTAAAAAGCAGAGACATCACCTTGCCGACAAAGGTCTGTATAATTAAAGCTATGGTTTTCCCAGTAGTAATGTATGGCTGTGAGAGTTGGACCATAAGGAAGGCTGAGCGCCGAAGAATTGACGCTTTCGAACTGTGGTGCTGGAGAAGACTCTTAAGAGTCCCTTGGACTGCAAGGAGGTCAAATCAGTCAATCCTAAAGGAAATCAACCCTGACTGCTCATTGGAAGGACAGATACTGAAGCTGAAGCTCAAATACTTTGGCCACCTAATGCGAAGAGAGGACTCACTGGAAAAGACCCTGATGCTGGGAAAGACTGAAGGCAAAAGGAGAAGGGGACGGCAGAGGATGAGATGGTTAGATAGCATCACATGAATTTGAGTAAACTCTGGGAGACAGTGAAGGACAGGAAGGCCTGGCGTGCTATGGTCCATGAGGTCATGAAGAGTCGGACATGACTAAACAACTGAACAACAACAACAACCACCCTAGTGACCCTTTCCACCTGACCAGGATTGACTCCACACGGGCACTGGCATGTGACCCACAGCATCTGCCTTACCGGCAGAGAGACCAAGATGGATCTTAAAGGGCCAGAGCGCCGAGGCCAGGATGTGTCATGTCCGGCACCATTTTTTGTGGTTCTACCCCATCCTCTTAGGCACAACAAAACAATTTTCTGATTTATTTTTCATGGCTTTTTGGAAAAAGGAATATTTCCTACAAGGACTTATAGTCAGTTCCCTACTCTCCTTTTATTCTCTGCACCAGTGTTTCTCAACCTCAGCAACTTTAAGCTGTGTGGACTTCAACTCCCAGAATTCCCCAGCCAGCATGCCTTAGTGGCAAATAGAGGGAGAAAACGTGGAGGCAGTGACAGACTTTGTATTTCTAGGTGCAAAGATTACTGCAGACGCTGACTGCAGGCAGGAAATCAGAAGCCAGACTGCTCACTTGAGGGAATGATATTAAAGGGAAAACTGAAGTACTTTGGCCACATAATGAGAAGACAGGATACCCTGGAGAAGATGCTGATGCTAGGGAAAGTGGAAGGCAAAAAGAAGAGGGGCCGACCAAGGGCAAGATGGATGGATGATATTCTGGAGGTGACGGACTCGACCTTGGGAGAGCTGGGTGTGGCGACGGCTGTCAGGAAACTCTGGTGTGGGCTGGTCCATGAAGTCACGAAGAGTCGGAAGCGACTGAATGAATAAACAACAAACATAGTGCTCCTGCCCTGTTACTGAAAACACCTACATTAGGCATGTATTGACATGAACCATTGACTCATTTTTACTGAAGAAATCATATGAACGGGGTATTGCAGAATAAACCGGCCCCACATGCTACAGTATAAAGCAGCCAGCCTGTGTGTTGTACTCAGTATTTTCTCAGAGACCACCCTGAAAAAAATAAAAGCAAATTATGAGATAGTTGTGAAACCATTTGGTACACACTCATCTTATTATCATATTAGGTGCGTGGTGGCTCAGCGGGTAAGATGCCAGGCTTGTCGATTGGAAGATCGTCTCATCCCCATAAGGACCGTCTCATCCCCATAACATTGAACCGTCCCACTCGGTCATTCAGAGAGGGCATGCTACGGATCCCGTCCGTAAAGGAATGTCACCTGACGGGGTCTAGGAGGCGTGCCTTCTCGATAACGGCGCCCACCCTTTGGAATATGCTACCCCCGGAGGTGAGGCAGGCCTCATCGCTCCCAGCCTTCAGAAAGAGCTTAAAGACCTGGTTCTGCCGCCTTGCGTGGGGGGAGGGGGGGAACAGTTCCTCTTGGGGATGGCTGGTGCCATAGGGCCCTTTTAAACATCCAAACATCATACCACCGCATCTTGGATTTTTATATTTAATTTTAATATATTAGAGTGTTTTATTGGGTTGTTTTAATTGTCGGATTTTAATTTTTGTGTTTTGTAAACCGCCCAGAGTTCCCTTGCGGGGAGATGGAGCGGTATATAAATTGAAACATAAATAAATAAATAAATAAATAAAGATCGCAAGTTTGGAGGTTTGAATCCCTAGCCATGCATGACGGAGTGAGCTCCTGCACTAGTCCCAGCTCTTGCCAACCTAGCAATTCGAAAGCATGCAAATGCAAGTAGATTAATAGGTACCACTTTGGTGGGTAGGTAACAGCGTTCCGCATGCATCATGCTGGCCACATGACCATGGAAGCGTCTTTGGACAATGCTGGCTCTTTGGCTAACAAACGGAGATGAGTACCGGCCCCTAGAGTTGGACACGACTGCACAAATGTGCGGGGGGAACCTTTACTTTTTTACCACTCCAGTGATAGGCCAAGCAGACAGTATGGATCTGCTCTTAACCTTCATTCAAACTATGTCCTGTGATCAGTGCCTTCCTTCTCACATAATCAATCCGTCTTCAAGGACATGTTTAGGGTGAATATTTGCCTATTGGATTGTGGTATGAAAGTACAGTAGCACAACAGCAATTTTGATGACACAATCTGTGTAATCTCTTTCTTAAAAATAAATCTGCTACACTTAAGACAGCTGTTTTGCCTCACTTCCTCAGACCTAACACCGCCCCCCCACACACACACACACATCACTGCATCAGCACCATGGAAGCAGCTGCCCTCAGCCTGGAAAAATAGTAACCCAACACAACAAAAAAGTGTCCCTCATGGATCAGCTGGTAATACTGGAAAAATACAAAGAAGAATTATAATTTTCTCTCGTCATTTGTCCCCAACAACTGGCAAGGCTAATGCCCATATTATTCCTTAGCACAATGGGCCCAGTTCCCAGGGCCTACAAAACCTCGTGAGTCCTACAGAAATGTTTTAAATTTAAAAATATGAAAATATGAAAAGCAACAATAATGTCAGAATTCATATATCCTAAAATTAAATATGTTTAAGATATTATTAGTATTTTATTATATTTACTGTAATTTATTGAAAAATATAGGTTGGAGAATTACTTTATAATCCTAAACATTCAGATTATTACCCTAACGAGGGCCTACAAAGATAAATGTGCCTAAGGCCTACAAGGATCTTAATGCAAGCTAGAAAGTGGCAGCATTATGAGATACAGAACAATTAAAATAGATTTGAATTGTACATGACCATATAAATCTAGCCCTAATATATGTGGAATGATAGAGAGCCAGAGTAACAGACAGGAAGGACAGTCAGTGAGGCTGTGCTCATTTTCACTTCCTCCTAACCACAATAAGCACATGCCCTGGTGACCATTTTTATCTGACATGTTCGTATGATATTGCCTTTGTCACCAGTCCACAGCTGAGGCAACTTAAAGCCAAGGCTATTCCAGTTTTAAAGTAGTCCTTTACCTCTTCTCCCTGAAGACCATTAGTGGGCAGCTAGTACCACTGAATGGAGCAGAGCATATAACAGCAAAGAAACACGCACACACAGAAAGGAGTTTTTATCTTAATAGCATTAATGAGCACACTAGAGAAATATAGGTTTTTGATCTTAAGCACATAGCCCACCCAAGCATAAAGAATTACATGCTTAGACAACGTAGGTTACAAAAAGTAAGTACAAAAGAGTTCTTACGTTTATTTGGTCCAGTTAGATCCTTTTCAGTAGAAATGATTCTCCTTTGGTTCCCTAAACTTTGTGGACCCCTGGCCCTATGTTGCTGCCAGGGCTGCATGGAGAAAAGGGGAAAATTCTGGAGTTGAGGCCTAGCACATGGCCTCTCCATGGAGGGACCAGCAGCCACATGGTCCTTCTTCTCCAGTGGAAGAAAGCAAGAGAGAGAGAAAGAGGAAGTGGGAGGGGCAACAAGCAGCTTCCTCTAGAAGCACATAGAGAGTTTGCCTCCTAGAGCAATCACCCATATGTTAATGAGGCATGCTGATTTACTGGAACCTCCAACACTCCCAACACTATTTCTGCTGTGGACATGATCTATCGTGCTTTATTAATGATGCAATTGATGACATGGTGAGGGATTGGAATCTGCCCAGCACCCATTGGTTACTTCTATAGACTTAAAGCATTTGTTCTGGTCATCAGAACAAATCAGACCCTGTTGGCTTGACCTGTATGAGATACAAGACACCTGGCTTCCACAGAATCATTTGCTCGCATAGTTCCTGAATAGACTTTCCAAAGCACTCATTAGGTCTTATGTGAACTCTTTATATACACAGGTTTTGTGCTTTTTTGAAAGAGTGCTAGAGCTGTGTTTAAAAATGGTGTAGCATTTTATTGAGTGTGCACTAGTCTTGCTCTACACAGAAGGTGCATTTAAACTGGGAAAGAAAACCAATTATGCACTGCTGGTTCTATCAACGCACATCTAGAAACAGCTCAACTGAGAGGTCATAGCCTGAGAGCACTTCTGTGCTTGCAGCCTGCTAATTGGGCAACTTCAAGGGTAGCTAAACCCACTATTCCAAGTATTGTCCCACCACATGTTAAGGATAGCAATTTTCCCTGCCGGTAGGTGACACTCAGTGGGAGGGGATACAAAGCCAGAGGACTCACCCATTGCTTTCCTTTACTTGTTCCACATTAAAATGGATTCACCAGCCTTGTTACTGAGACAAAATAGGGGCAGCAAAGTTCATGTTGGTATACTTTTCTTTCAGCCCAAGTAAAGGTGGATTTAACATGACCATCTGGCTATGCCCTGAGGAAAGCACAGGTCAGAAGAAAAAAAATGACTCTGCACTACACAGAGGTTAGTAAGAAGGACACTGCAAGTGAGGAACTGTTGGAAGTATGCTTGCTAAAATAAAGAACTGTGTGCCTTATAGACCCTTGCATATTGTTTGCAAACACAGGGTTTGTCCTGTTCCAACTTAATACAGAGACTTGAATTGCTTAACAGTTTTTATTAAGTACTATCAGATCAATTGGGTGGCAGGCTCCAAGATAATCTTCTTCTGTTATAGGGCACAGTACTGTATTCTACTTCAATCTGATGGGTTTTGGGATCTGGAAATAATACAACAGGATGGGAACAAGGCAAGACAACACAAGCAAGACAATCAGTACAATCAAGAATAAATACCAGACTGGTTCTGGGAATTAACTAGCAAGACAACTTACACAACTACTAATCTACTAGGTGGTAATTACATCAAGAATTAATTCAGGCGATGTACAGTTTAACAAGAACAAAACAGACAGTTATGGTTTTTTGTCAAAGGTAGGCAAGGCTGGATTAGGAGGAAGGTGGAAAGGACTGGGTATTTTAAAAGGCTGGCTGGGTTTTAATAGGAAGGAATGGGAAGGGTTAATTAACTGGGTTGTTCTGAAGACAGGTAGTTGGGAGCTTGATAGAAGATCCTCTGCTGTAACAGACTTTCCAATATTTGAGGTCTGCGGCAATTTAGGGTCAAAGTAATTCAGCCCAGCAACAGTATGCTGTTTGACAGGTGATAAGCGGTCTTTGTTTTTAACACCAGGGGGCTTGAAATAGCCGGAAGGCACTGGCGAGGCAGCAGCAGTGGGGAAGGAAGACAGCCCAGAGACAGATCCGTCAGTGTAGACAGGCACGGAGGGAAGCCACGGCGTTGATGCTGAGGCAGCAAGGGAAGCAACTGCAGGAGTCTCCTCAGAAACTGCGATGGAAGACAGCTCCGAAAGGTAAGGAGAACTGGTTGATCGGTGGATCCGAGGGCTGGAGTTAGTCTGAGGATGGGGAGGGCTAGAGAGATCGTTTAAGCAGGGCTTCTGTGGTGTGAGCAGCTGTGGAAGAAGTCTGGAGCTGAAGGTATGTGGTACTCCTGAAGAACGGTTGTCCCTGACAACCCGTTCTTCGTTGTTTCCTCCTTTTATACTTTGTATCTCGCGCTGTTCGAATGCAGCAGCCAATAGGCGCGCTGCGTTCTTGGCTCTTTTTTTTTTAAATTGAGTTCAACTCTGCTGCAACGTTTTTATCGTTGCAACGGAGTTTTACCTTTTCCCTTTTCCTGCTGCCAGACTTGGCCTCTTTTGACCAGTCCTTCCTAACAGGGTTTTATTTTTGCTGTGTGTGTTTGTAAACCT
This sequence comes from Charina bottae, assembly GCA_023362775.1. Taxonomy (NCBI): domain Eukaryota; kingdom Metazoa; phylum Chordata; class Lepidosauria; order Squamata; family Charinaidae; genus Charina; species Charina bottae. The sequence goes on along the minus strand of JALMGJ010000028.1, from coordinate 669,587 downwards.
GTTGATATTTTGGGTACAAATGTAAGAGAAAATCACCTGGAATTCATTGGGAAGAAAATGGCACAATCAACTATTGTGACCCAGCATTAGCTTCAGTAGTTAATGGAATCCACTAGACTCCATAATCCCCCAAATTCATAGGAAATGCATGTATTTGGCAAAGGAGGCTACAATTGGTATCCTATCGGTAGAAAATGAGGGTCTATATTGAAATAACAAAGATATGACTGTCATGATCCCTGTTGTAAAGCTGCAGACCTTTGCAACAGGGATCATGCATTGAAGGAGTTAAAGGGGAAGAGGCCGGACCCACATTCCTTGACAGTGATCTGCCAGCTGGTGGACCAAGGTCGCGAAGAGGTGTGAGAAGAGCAGAGCACTCAAGATCTCAAGTGGCCTGAACAGGGGGGAGGGGATGTGGGGGATATTATCAAGGGGAAAAACCCACGCTTTCTTCATATGCAACTTTCTCTGTATACAGTAACCTAGCAGTAAAGTAGTTTTCCAAGAATACCTTGTGAGACTTGTTTGTTGCTATCAGGGTTCTGTAGTCATTACAGAATTAAGTTGCATCTCCCTAAATAGACTCTACCTGGGTGGAAGCATTCCAGCGAGAGTTAGAATATGGAAAGAATGTTGAGGGAGGAAGCACAGCCCGGGCCTATCGAGCAGAAGGTGATGCTGGAGGCCGAATTGGAAGAAGAGGAGCTGGAGCCGAGAGAGGTGGCAGGAGAGTCCTCACCGACTGCGGCCGGGGCTGCACTGCCAGTGGATGAGAGTTTGATCACTCTGGATTACATGCAGACATCGCGAGAGGCGGACGTAGAATCGTGGGAGACCACTGTGGAGGACAACTGGAGGCCTGGCAGAGACAGACCGAGCGGAGAGGCATGGGGACCAGAAAGAGGGATGATGCCCCAACAATCCCAAGGAGCGAGGCCCAAGGAGAGGAGTGGCAGTGAAGAAGACAGCGATGCCACCCCCCAACAGCTGAGAGCCATGGAGTCATGCATAATGTCGATGGAAATGATATTGCAGAACTTGTCACTCTCAATGACTCAAATGAGGGAAGGGTCATTGAAACCTGGTTCCTCCCAAGCCTCCTCCAGGAAATCGACACCAGAGCCGGAGCTAATGACCCCTTCCCCACACACCGCTCCTGCAGCAGGTCGAAAGAAAGCCTCGCATCCGTCTCTCTCCTGGGTGCAGCCTCCAGTGAGTACCATGAGCCCTGCCCAGCAAAACGGGGGTTTTAGGGACCTGCGTGTTAAGTTTAATGGGGATCCACAGCAGCTGTCCTATTTCATAATGAATGTGAAGTTGTATATGGCAGAGTTTGGCGGAGTTTTCCCCTCTGAGCTTTCGAAGGTGAACTTAGTGGGGTCTAGGCTGAAGGGACCCACAGCTGATTGGCTGGTGCAGCTGCACGATGCTGCAGCTCCTGAGCTGCAAGACCTGGAGGAGTTTCTGAGGGGTCTGAAGAAGCGGTTTCAAGATCCATTGGCAAAGTTAAAAGCAAAGACTGAATTACAGCAGTTGCAGCAAGGGACAAAGACTGTGTTGGAGTATGCGTTGGAGTTTAAGGCAATTGCAGGGAAAATTCCCGATTGGTCAGAAACCATGAAAGTGGAATATTTTAAAGGGGGTTATAGCCCAAAGGTGCTGAATTGGGCACTGGGAAGGGGGACCCCGAGAATGTGGAGGACTGGATATGTTTAGCTGGAGAGGTGGAGAACACCCGATATCAGGTGAAGAGAAGGGCGAGGGCTCTGGCACAAGGAAGAAATACTGCCACACCAGGGCAAGCGATGGCAACTTTTAGAAGGGTGCCAAGGCCTGGTGTGGAAGAGAGAGAGCAGCGATCACAAAAAGGGCTGTGTTTCAAATGTGGGAAGCCGGGTCACAGAGCCATGGAGTGTATGGGTGCTACCCCAGCTAGAAAAGCAACAGCGAAGCCGGGAAAGCCCATGCCAAAGAAATACAAAGGGACTACCCAGGTGGCTGCTGTAAATGAGCACCGGAGGGTGGAGGAAGACTCGTCGTCTTCTGGGGAATCAGAGACAGAGATCCCTCAGCCGGCGGAAAACTAATCATGCCTGCCCTAAGCGGCACCCATAGGCAGGCGGGAGACTCTGGAGGCGCAGAGCAGCCGGTGAGTAAAGACTGTACTGTTCTATTGGTAGGGGTGCAATTGTACAACTCCAGAACTAATTGCAAAGCAGATTTAAAGGCAATGGTGGATTCAGGCTGTACTAAATGCTTAATTCACCCAGCTATAGTAACGGGACTGGACTTAAAAGTTATGAAATTGAAGCACCCAATAATATTTCCCAGTTGGACAGCTCAGAAGCTCACGGAGGGCCAGTGGAGCATTACACTGAAGCCGTTAGCAAATTGGAGAACATAAAGAGACTTTGAGTTTTATCGTGGCCCCTATAGCACATTACTCTGTAATTTTGGGACTGCCATGGCTAAGAAGTGCCAAACCCCAAATTGACTGGGACACCGGAATCTTTAAGTTTACAGATGGAGTGTATACCCCTAAAGGGCCCCTAGAGCCTGCACCGATGGCACATGGGGTGGGAGTTATGGTGGAACACAAGACGTCCTTAAAGGGAATGAAAGGGGGGAATGGAGTACCCGAAAGATACCACGGTTTATCAGATGTGTTTGATGAGAAAGACTCAGACCAACTGCCAGACAACAATAAATCAGACTGTTCTATAACCATTGACCCAAATGCCAAATTGCCAAAACCTAAAATGTATGCAATGTCTGATAAGGAGAAAGAGGTGCTGAGGGAATTTATTGATAAGAATTTGGTGCGGGGTTTCATTGAGCCCGCTAATTCGCCAATAGCGGCGCCCATTTTGTTTCGCGCCAAAAAGGATGGGACGCTCCGCCTCTGCATGGACTATAGAGGTTTGAATGCAATCTCAACCACCAACCAGTACCCCTTGCCTCTAATACAAGACATGCTCTCCCACCTGTCAAAGGGGAAAATATTTACTAAACTTGACCTGAGAGAGGCTTATTTCAGAATTCGCATCAAACCTGGGGATGAGTGGAAAACAGCATTTAATTGCCCACTGGGTTCCTACCAGTACAAAGTGCTCCTGTTCGGATTGGCTGGAGCACCTGGAGTGTTCATGCAGCATATAAATGAAGTTCTGCATGAATATTTATACAAAGGAGTGCTAGTGTATCTCGATGACATATTGATATACAGCCAGAATGAAAAAGAACATGAGATTTTGGTCAAAAAAGCGCTCCAAAAGCTCAGGGAAGCTAAGTTGTATGCAAAGCTATCTAAACGTGAGTTTCACAAAACTGGACTGGACTATCTGAGCTATAGAATCTCCAGTGAGGGAATTGGGATGGACCCTACCAAAGTCCAGGACATGTTAGCCTGGGAGCCCCCCTGCACCCGGAAACAGCTTCAAAGTTTTCTCGGGTACTCGAATTACTACAGGCAGTTCATAAACCAATTTGCCCAAATTGCTTTGCCACTCACAGACTTGTTGAAAACAAAAGAGAAGGGGGAGTCTAAGAAAACACCACAGCCGGGGGAAAAATTAAATTGGACGGCTGAGTGTCAGAGTGCCTTTGATGAACTTAAAAAGTTATTCACCGCCTATCCGGTGCTAAAACACCCAGACCCAGATGTTCCTTTCGTGGTGCACTCTGACGCGTCAGACACCGCAATTGGGGCCATATTATTCCAGAAAAATTCCCTGGGAATTTTACAGCCTTGTGCATATTTATCAAAGAAGTTTACTGAAGCGGAAAGGCGATGGCATGTGTGGGAAAAGGAAGCTTGTGCTGTAAAGTCGGCACTGACTACTTGGCACCTTTTAGAGGGCGCCAAACACCCTTTTGAAGTCTGGACAGATCATAAAAACTTACAAGCACTATGCACCCCCCAGAAATTGAATGCCAAACAACTGAGATGGGCCCAATTTTTCAGCAGATTTAATTTTACCTTTCATTATTTTGCTGGAAAACGCAATTTTATAGTGGATGCTTTGTCTTGCATGCCCCAGCATGATAGCCAACGGGAAGAAGTTGTGGACACTGTCTTCTCCCAACGACAGTTAGGCCTGGCAGTTACCACCCGCAGACAAACAAGGACCAGAGCTGACCCACTGCCAGTGCCTCCACCGCAGGCACGAACTACGTGGGAGGAAAGCCTCCATTCAGCGCTGCAATCTGATTCTTGGTTCAAGGAAAACCAATCAACACTACAACATAAAAACCAGAACTGGTATTTTGCTGATAAACTTTATATACCACATTCCTTATGCAAGGATGCCCTCGCCAATGTACATGATCTCAAAACTGCTGGCCATTTTGGATTCACTAAGACTTTGCATTTAGTCCGTAGGCAGTTCTGGTGGCCATCTTTGCGAAAGGATGTCAAAGCCTATGTTAATGTATGCACCACCTGTGCTCAAGCTAAACGTAAGGGGGGTAAGCAGCAAGGTTTATTGCAAAGTGTAGCAAAACCAACCCGCCCCTGGGAGCAAATTGCAATGGACTTTGTAGTGGAATTGCCTGAAAGTAAAGGCAAAACTGTAATTTGGACTGTCATAGACTTATTTTCCAAGCAAGCTCATTGTATACCCTGTGCCAAGGTGCCTACCGCTAAGCAATTAGCCAAGCTATTTATCCAACATGTCTACCGACCCCATAGATGTCCCATCTGATTAATCCCTGATAGAGGTTCGCAATTTACTGCCAAATTTTGGAAAGCGTTTTTGAAATTGTTAGGCACCACATGCGTGCTCAGCTCCTCGAACCACCTGGAGACTGATGGAGCCTCTGAAAGGGTCCAGGCCACTTTGGAACAATACCTTCACTGCTACCTGAATTATCAACAAGATAATTGGGTAGATCTACTCCCATTTGCTGAGGCAGCCTAGAACAATGTGGTGCACAGTTCCACTGGCCTATCTCCATTCAAAGTGGTTCATGGACACGATTTCATGCCAATCCCTGAGCTACCACTAGAGTCCCCCACAAACCACACTGCTAAAGAATGGAGTGCCTTAATCTCAGCTTCCTGGCCGGTAATTCTCCAAGCGCTGCAGAAAGCCCAACACACATACAAGCATTTTGCTGACTGGAAAAGGAGGCCTGAATGGAATATGAAAGTTGGAGACCAAGTCTACTTATCACCAAATTCCTGAAAACTACCCAACCTTCAAAGAAGTTGGCATCCAAATTCATTGGTCCTTTTTGAATTATCGAGATTATTAACGCAGTTGCAGTCAAACTACAGTTGCCTGAAAATCTTAAACGTATCCACCCAGTGTTCCATTTTAGTCTCTTGAAACCCTATATTCCCTCCCCCGTGTGGCATCCAGTCACACCTCCACCAACTCCAATCATTGTTAATGGTGAGGAACACTTTGAGCTCAAAGAAATTTTGGACTCCACACTGCATCATAACAAATTATGTTGGGGTTTGAATATACCCAGGAATTTACAGATAGATAAATTATACTGGAGAGGCTTGATATCTAGGTGAGAGGGGAATTATTCTGCAAGTCACCCAATTAGCAGCCATTGTTGTAGGGATGATGTGGAAGTAATGACTCATACTACAGGTGCTATAGTTTAGTTGGGTGTGGCAGATGATGAGAGTGACCTATAATGTGATTGGTCAGTTTATGTATATAAGCAGAGAAGATCTGGTGTTCTTTCTTCTCATTGCTGTTAAACTTCTCATCGCTGTATTCCATCTCGTTGCTGTTATCATTTGTTACTGCTGTTGGATGTATTTTGGACTACGTATGTATATAAAGTAAATAGGCTATTTTATCTAATCTCTGCTTGAGTGTCTATTTACTGCATAGAACGTGGATCACTGGAGTCTTGGAAATAGGCAGCAGGCCGCCCCACGGTGCGCACTCTGACAGGTTACGGGCCCAGCAGTGGACCATGTGCAGCTGGTATACTGGCACGGCTGTGAGGACTTTGGAAGCCTATCCAGGAGTCATTTGGATATCTGGGGCGAGTTTGGAGCTTTTGCAGGTTCCGTGCCTGGCTGTATGTATTTTTCCTAGGCCTGTTTGCAGCTGAAGGACGTTCTGATAAAGTCTGTGCTATTTATTCATCGGTGTCTGCCCAGGAGGGGCTGAGGAGTGATGAGCACAGTGAAAATGCAGTCTACTATTGGAGGTGGTTTCCCTCTGGAAAGGCTGAATGGCTCCAATTATCTGTTGTGGGCGTACAAGATGGAAATGTTTCTTCACCGGGAAGGTATTTGGAAAGCTGTCCATGAGCCACCGGACGAGTTGGACGATGAGGAAGCTATTTTACAGAACAAGAGAGCATTGGTAAGCATAATTGCATAGGGGTGCATAGAACGTGGATCACTGGATTCTTGAAAATAGGCAGCAGGCCACCCCACGGTGCGTACTCTGACAAATTACAATATCTAGTTTGCTGGAAGCATTTTCCCAACCCTGAATGGGTTCCTGCTTCTAATGTAAATGCTCCTCGACTGATTACTCATTTTCACCACAAATACCCTCTTAAACCCTCTTAAACTGTATATTGTCTTACTCATTTTTTTAGACTTTTTCAGGGCAGTAATGTCATGATCCCTGTTGTAAAGCTGCAGACCTTTGCAACAGGGATCATGCATTGAAGGAGTTAAAGGGGAAGAGGCCGGACTCGCATTCCTCGACAGTGATCTGCCAGCCGGTGGACCAAGGTCACGAGGAGGTGTGAGAAGAGCAGAGCACTCAAGATCTCAAGTGGCCTGAATGGGGGAGGGGATGTGGGGGATATTATCAATGGGGAAAGCCTGTGCTTTCTTCAGATGCAACTTTCTCTGTATACAGTAACCTAGCAGTAAAGTAGTATTCCAAGAATACCCTGTGAGACTCGTTTGTTGCTATCAGGGTTCTGTAGTCATTACAATGACCAAAATAATATATTTAAAAAAGTAGTGAACAAAAAATATATTTGGGGTAACTGTGGATACAAAGTGCAATACACTAGGGAAGGTTACATACTGTATAATCATAAATATAAACTTTAGTCTTTTTTTTAATTGGAAACAATTTGATACAATGGAATAATACATGGAAAAGCTGTGATATTGACAGAAACAAGATTCCATACAAAAATCTCTAATTTTTAATGTTTGCTACATTTAGTTTATGTAAAATTTGTATCTTTGGTATACTGTATCATATTCATATGCAAAGCACTGAATTACATCTTATAAGGTTGGCTAATAAAATGCAATAAACAATTTATGTTTTATATGCCAAGAGAACATAAATGTAAAATTCCATGTTTTGCAGTGATGCATAAAAGAAATCTGTCTTTATGTTTAAATAAGAAGGCCATTGGTTCTGGGCCCGAATTACAAATGAATATTTGCATAAAAGTTTTATAAGGAAATTTTCTGAATTTTTCAGTGTGAAGGGGAAAAATAGGATAGGATATATGTCTTTAACATAGTGAACCAAATATTTCCATACTTCTGACTTATGCAGGCTAAATTTTGAAAGTATAATTTCTAATAATATATACGATGGTGGCATTTCACTGTAAAGCAGCCCCTGGACAGCAACTAAGAGAATATAATCACTGTCATATACTAAAGCATACATGACTATCGCAATAGCCATTTTTCTAGGGGCTAATTTAGCGCAAGGTATACCTCTAATTAGTATGAATGTCTAAAGAACAGGTTTGATTGAAGATCATGGTGAGACACAAAACTCAACATGTATATCAGAGGAAATGACAGTTTACTGCATAATGTTGCCTCCATGACTGAAGTAAACCCGACAACAGTTCTAGAGTTACACACAAATAGCATGTCATAATTTGCCACTCGGAGAAATTGGGGGGATCATTTCACTAATTTCTGGAGGGAGGTAAATTCTATAGGGACAGAGGAAAAAAAGCAATAATTTCTTCTTTTTGTGATGATTCCAGTTCTTAAGTTCCCAATTCAGGACTCCTCAGTACAATCCATTTAGGATATAGAAGAAGGAAATAGTAACATGAAACATAGCCAAAGCATATGGAAAGGTTTTCCCGCCGGAACAGTTGAATAACTTCGTTTTCTCCCTCCATGCCAGCCGCTCCTGCTGATAAGGTTATTACATGTACATTTCTCACTCACACCAGCACCTCTTCCCAACTTGCGCTCATCTCCCAGACATTTCCAGATGGCACCGACAGAATGACCTTGGTGCAAATTGCTACAATAAACAATCACCAACGGTCTCTGCTGGAATGCACCCATCCTCCCCCTGTCTCTCAGAGTTCACTGGTGCTGACACAGATCTTGCTAACATTCCCCCATCTGATCTACAATGTATATCCCATGGCAGGATTCACCACTGGTACGAATCATGACATTTTTTTCCCTAAGGAAAAAAGGTCTTCTAAAAAGGTTCAGCCTGGTTCTAGAATATTTGGCAGAGCAAGATTCAAAGTATTAGCAAAAGTATACAAAGTCTTAAACAAACTGGGAACAGGCTACCTATACACATCAGCTTTATAGGCATACATGTGCTTTGGGAAATCCTGCACTCCGTGGTACAATTTTCAGATGGTGGCAACATGGAGCCTGGCCATTTTCCTGCTGGCCACTGTTCCCAGGTCACTCTAAGCTTCAAGGCTGACATGCTTGAGATACCTTTTAAGCTGTATTATATGTTGATCTTCCCTACCCATTTGTTATCCTGTATTTTTTATCTTGGTTTTATTCCAAAGCAGCACAGAAATATTTTTAGCAGTGTAAAAATAAATAAATATTAAGGATGCACCTTATTATTATACCACAGTGCTGCTGCCTGAAACTGTCTTGGCAAAATAATTGGTATTCTTCAAAGGCAATCTTCTGCTTCATGGCTTTGTTACCCTGAATATCTCTGAGGAAGTGCTATCCTCACTTGGCTCTTCCTCCCTGTGCTCCCCTCTTCTTTCTTCTCTTTGTTCCTTCATCGTTGTAAGCAGCTGTGATCCATCTGAGGGCAAGGAGGTTGGTAAAGAGCTAAGGAAAGCAGCATAGTGTTGTGCTGAAGCCATCATGGCTGCCAAACCCTACCCAGTGATGATGTGGAGCTGAGAAAACAGGATAATGGAGAGGCCAGCTGCCAGTGATTTTATCATATATCACAGAGGATTATTTGTTTGTTTGTTTGTTTGTTTATTTATTTATTTTTCAAATTTTGTCACCTCCCATCTCCCCCAGCAAAGGGGGACTCTGGGCAGTTTACAGTAGCAGACACTTTAAAACAGTAGGGATAAAAACATCTAAAATATACAATATATAAATATAAAAGTAAGAATAAATATAAAATCCAAGTGGCTAAAAAAGATCTAGTATGGCAGCATATCATATAGGGCACCACTATCTCCTATCTCACACAGCAGTAGAGAGAACACTAACACTAAGAGCCAGTTTGGTCTAGTGGTTAAGGTTAAGTGGTTAAGGCTAGAAACCAGGAGTCTGTGAGTTCTAGTCCCGCCTTAGGCATGAAAGCCAGCTGGGTGACCTTGGGCCAGTCACTCTCTCTCAGTCCAACTCACCTCACAGGGTGGTTGTTGTGGGGAAAATAGGAGGAGGAGGAAGGAGTATTAGGTATGTTTGCCGCCTTGAGTTATTTATAAAAATAATAAAGGCGGGATAGAAAACAAACAAACAAACAAACAAACAACTGCTGCTGAAAATAACTCAGATCTGAACCTTGGGATATTCTTTGCTGTTCATGTAAAGTTCCCCAGCACTAGAGTTCCTATCTATCTGGCAAACAGTTAATTCAGTGAACCAATTTTCACCCTCTCTCGTTCCCTTCCTTACCTCTGGGGAAGTCATGTGTTCCAAGCATGCTTACCTCTTTTGTTTTCCTTTGCTCCATCTGCTTCCACTACCATTTGCCACCTTCTATCATTTTGCTGCTCAGCCGGCCAGCTACATATATACAGTATGAGCTTATACATCAATCCTTTGATCCTCTAGCACAGTATCTTTTTGCTTTTGTAGGCAAGAGTTCATAATTTCCGCTCACTGCATCCCTCTGTCTGAATAATGCCAGCAAAAAGTGACAAGGCTTGGTGAATAACATGCTAGATGTGCTAAGTCAACAGTGTGCAACCAAAGAAGAAAAGGATGCACACATGCATCTCCCTGCCCCCAGCTCCTCCAAGATTTATCACCAAATTGTACTTTTCAATGTGACACAAGGGAAAAATAGTTAAATACATGGAAAGTAATTGCATTTTCAATATTTAAGTACATTAAACTTAATCATTTTTTATCCTAGCCCTGACAACTTCTTTGGCCTAGATTCACCAGCATTTTGGAGTGCTTCTCTAGCATGCCTATCATAGACAAAGTTCAGCCCTCAGCCTGAAAAAAATCATACCTGCCTTCTTAAATTATCTTGTAAAATGGCTGCTCCCTGTTTTAATTTTTCCCATATATTGTACTGAATTACAGGTTACATTTTTTCTCATTCTACCAACCACAATCTACCCGACTCTCAGTAGCTTACAAATCCAGAAAAAACACAGTACAAAAGGCAAAACTACAATGAGCAGCTCTAGGTGTCATAACCCAAATGCCCCCCCGGAAGAGCTTGTCTTTGGTTTCTTCCAGGAGGCGGCCAGGATAGGAGCTGGTCTAAGCCCTCCTTAAGTGGGATGTTGTTATAATCAGATCAAGAAAAGCAGTGACTTGCTTATATTGTTATTATGAGAGAAGGCGGTTCATTATCTAGGATTTATTAGAGGAATATTCCACTACAGTGTTTAAAATAAAAATTAAATTGGTGATATTTGAGAAAGCCAGGGAGTGTTTTCATTCTGGGAGTACGCTCCAGCAGCATCTGCAAAGGAGTGGGGGGCAAAGGCGTCAGAGAGATACAACCAGCATTATGGCATTGGGACACAAGCCCGTTTCTATGTGCATTATAACATTGCGCACATACCCAAAAAGGGCAGCGCTAGTGACACAATTGTGCAATCCTGCTTTTGTCATTCTGATGAAAGCAGGGAGAACCTGTAGACCCCAGTTTGGTAGCTCCATAGTGATTTCTTGGACTAAGATTTGGTTTCTCATTAGCCATGTTCGAACAAGCTTACAAGCTCTTGTGTCACTGGTTGTCAGGTTACACACCCAATACACATGCACTAATATAGTGGGCCAAGTGATTACTTTACAAAAGGATTTGTATAATTTATTATAGGAGTTGCATTCACAATGCCAGTGATTTGTGCCATCATTGAGTTATGCAGTCTGATTTAATTCATTCAACCATCATATGGATGGATTATTCACTGCATTAAGATCACTTAGTTCTTTTTACATTTTCATTACATTGTCCTTTTTATAAGCATGCAATTCAAAAATGTTTTGCACTTGTGGTTCTAATTTAATATGGGCCTTATCATCTTTAGGCTCTTCCCTTTGTTTTTTGTTGTTTATTCGTTCAGTCGCCTCCGACTCTTCGTGACTTCATGGACCAGCCCACGCCAGAGCTTCCTGTCGGCCGTCACCATCCCCAGCTCCCCCATGGTTGAGTCTGTCACCTCCAGAATATCATCCATCTTCCCTTTGTATATATCCTGAATCAATGGGTAAAAAACAAAATTCCCAGCATAATCACAGGGCAGCTCCAGTTAAATTCACTGTTGTCCAGTTGTCATGTGTATAATGGCCAATAGACCAGAAAGGCAATACATGTGTTTTTTCTGTGCCCAAATTCTTACTGCTTAGAAAAGACAGGGATCATCAGACATAAAGTCATTCACGGGCACTTCAGGTTTTCTTTCCCAGCTGTAAGTTGTTGGGTCTAAAAAAGATGGCGTGACAAAGGATAAACCACAAGTTTCAAAAAGAAGATTGCTTTCTGACTATTCCTACATCAGATAAATAGAACATCCAAGTTATCCACGAGAACCAAGTAGGTTTTCTTGGTTCATGAATCAATACCTTGCTTCCTAGGTAGGTCTATCTGGATGCAGTACCCAAATGGAACTCTCCGTAGTGATAAATCTCAGCTATTCTACATCTAATCCTTTCGGTGCATTGCTGGGGGTTGGGGGGGGGGCAACACCTAATCACAGGAGGTTGCTCAGTCTTTTCCTATACCAGCTGAGTAATTATGTCTCTTGCTTACAATTGACTCTTGAGCAAGCAGATGGTATGAAATTACTTTCACCTCTCCCTATGTTGTCTTCCTGGTCACAGATAAAATATTTTAAAAATCCACAATAAAATCCCCATGTTCCAGAAATATTTCTCTATTTATTTTAATTTTCTTTACCCTTGTCCCTCTTATCCATGGAGCAATCTTATTAATACTTCACCATATGAATAATAATGCTTCAATTCCAACAGACCATTTTCAAAACAGAATCCATCTGACACAAATAAAGCAATACTTCCAATCTGCTGGTGTCAGAAGTGTCTGTAAAATATAGCAATAGCTAGTTTATTTTCTTTTAATACAGATATAGCTTGGAAGACTAGGATTGTAACTATGTTTCAGTACTTGCCTGTGCACTACACTGAGAACATAATGTCTGAAGAAATATATATTATACATTGTTATTTGGCATGGTCCACAACTGCCAAATTTTGTCATGTTCATACAGTATTTTTCATTGGTAATCCAAATTCCCTCCCACCGAGATATATTTTATAATTTATTTGTATGACTAACCCTATCCAATCACTTGAGTAATGTAGTCCAAATAAGATTTATAATAATGGTAAATAAAGATCTTGATATACAGGTCTTTCAAATATTCTATAATGCTAATTCTTTTTCAAATCTGGGTGTTCATCCTGAAAATCTGTCCAACTAAGAAGGTTTTGAGGGTTCATATCTTATTGCTATTCCATTCCTAAGTGTAGGTTTAATCTGAAATAGGTGGATCATGTACCTAATGCCATTTTCTTTCCCCTTGATCTATTTATCAAATCACAACAGATAACTGATTAATAAGAATATGAAATCTTTTATATCTAGAACTTAAATCATTCAAGGAGGAGCCCTGCTTCAGACAAATTTTCCCAAGTTATTTCAATTTTCCATCCTTTAGTGTGCCTGTCAAAAGAGGCATACCCCAAATTAAGCACTCCAATTCTATACTTAACAGAATTTCCCCGCTGATGTTTTCATTTATGCTCCTCTCTGATTTATAAAAGCACAAAGTGTTAACTTTATTTTTACAACTTTTGTTTTAACATGGTTTTGCATATGTCATACAAAATCTGTACCATATAAAATTAATTAATTAAATAATTAAATAATTAAATAAAGAGTAAAACTCTTACATTATTTGATTGGCGAAAAAGCGCGGGAAATCTGCAGCTCACTCAGGTTGGGTCCCACTAGCATGTTGCAGCAGCTCTTACAGGGTCTGGAGGACTACTGCGTACCCAAACAAAATGAAATGATGGAATGCTACCAGTTCTTTATGAGACAGCAGGGTCCTGAAGAAAGGTTAAATGCCTATGTTACTGCACTAAGGACTCTGGCGGCAACCTGTAATTTTGGGGCCATCAGAGACTCCCTTGTCAGAGACAGGATTGTCTGTGGAACTACGGATTCACATCTCTGGGAAAGACTGTTGTGGGAGCCTGATCTGACACTGGCTCAGTGTTTGGAACTGGGGAGAGCAGCAGGAGCAGCAAAGGACAGGCTCAGGACACTAGAAGGCACACAGGAGGCACAAGTGCATGTGGTCCACCACCAGTCCGGCCCCCACAAGGAGCAGGACAGTCAACATTGGGGCCAATTACCAAGGATCCAATGCATATACTGTGGAAAATGCCATGAAAAGAAAAAAAGAACGATGCCCAGCATATGGACAGAAATGCAAGGGGTGTGGCAAATGTAATCATTTCCAAAGCCAGTGCAAAGGGGTGAAGAGACTGTATAGACTGGCAGTGAGAACAATACAGGATGATGGGGTTGAGTCAAAGGACTGTGAGGATGTCTTAACCCTCAGTTTAGGATCCGTGGAACATGATGTCCACATGGTGGGGAATATTGGGATAAAAGAAACATACCCCACTGCCTTGTTTGCCATGATGCTGTTAGGCAAACACCCTGTTCATTTCCAACTGGACTGTGGAGCCACCTGCAATGTGTTGCCACTAGCCATGGTGGATCATGAGATGGACATTGAACCATGTGTCCAATCACTCATCATGTATAACAAGAGTACCCTGAAGCCTGTGGGGAAATGTAAGCTAAAGATCCGCAACCCAAAGAACAATAAACTGTATCACCTGGAATTCATCATCATCCGGGGAGAAGCCCACAGACCACTGCTGGGAAGCAAAGCAGTTCAGGCCATGCAGCTGATTCAGGTGTGCCATGACAACATCCTGCAGGCAGTGGAAACCATGGACAAAAACCGGCCCAGAGCCTGGACTATGGAAACTATACTAAAGGAGTATAGGGATGTTTTCGAAGGGGAAGGACAGTTGACAGGAACACTGAGACTGGAGGTAGACCCCAACATACAGCCAGTAAAGAACCCCACTAGGAGAGTACCTAGAGCACTAGCAGAACCACTGAAGAAGGAACTGGCAAGTCTTCAGGCGAAAGGTATAATTGCACTGGTAAGAGACCAGCACCAACTGGATCAGCAGTTTGGTCGTTGTCCAGAAGCAGTCTGGAAAATTGTGCATTTGTATTGACCCGAAACCGCTAAACAAGGCATTAAAACGCAGCCATTATCCTTTGCCCACTATTGAGGATGTACTATGCTATCTCTCACGTGGCAAAGTCCTTTCAGTATTTGATGTAAAGAATGGATTCTGGCACATACAACTGGATCAGAAATCCAGCTACATGACCACCTTTGCAACTCCTTTTGGCAGATATCGATGGCTATGGATGCCAATGGGCATCAGCCCAGCCCCAGTGTTTCAGCGCAGACTAACCCAAGAGTTGGAGAACATCTCAGGTTTGAAAATATTTGCAGATGATATCCTGATTGTGGGAGAGGGAGATACAGAAACGGAAGCTGCAAGGGATCATGACGAAAAGTTATGCCATTTCTTGGAGCGCTGTAGGGACAGAAATATCAAACTAAACCCAGAGAAAGCCCGGTTAAGACTGAAAGAAGTATCCTACATAGGCCACCGGTTGATGGCAGAGGGATTGAAAGTGGATCCAGAGAAGGTTAAGGCCATCCAAGAGATGCCAAGGCCTGAGGACGTGAAAGGAGTTCAAAATTTTTTAGGGATGGTAAACTGCCTGGCAAAGTTTTGCAAAGGGATAGCTAAAGACTGTGAGTTACTCAGGCAGCTGACACACAAGGAAACAGCGTGGGAATGGTCCGAGAGTCATCAGCAGGCATTCAATAAAATAAAGGACAAAATAACTAAGACACCTGTGCTAAAATACTACAACCCAGGTGAGCCGTTGGTTTTACAGTGTGATGTGTCAGAAAAAGGGCTAGGAGAAGCCCTACTACAGAACCAACAACCAATTGCTTTTGCCAGTAGAACATTGTCAGAAGCTGAGAAAGGGTATGCCCAAATTGAAAAAGAACTGTTGGCGGTGCTTTTTGGGGTGGAGCGCTTTCATCAGTTTACTTTTGGACAGACAGTGCATGTCCAATGGGATCATAAGCCACTGGAAACCATTGTGCGAAAACCCTTGCTGAGTGCTCCGAAAAGACTCCAGAGAATGCTAATGAGACTTCAAAATTATGATGTGTGCATCCAATATTTTCCAGGTTTCCAATTCGTAGTGGTAGATACCTTGAGCAGAGCATATTTACTGGAGCCTAGTGAAGAGGGCTTGGTAGAAAGGGACATAGAATCAATAAATATGCTGCAGTATCTACCCATTTCACGGCCACGCCTACAAGCAATACAGGAATGCACAGCCCAGGATGTGGAGCTACAGACAGTTAAACAAATTGTCCTTGCCGGCTGGCCAGAGAACAAGCATCAGCTGCCAGTGGAAGCTACCCCATATTTCTCCATGAGGGAGGAGCTCAGTGTACAAGATGGCATTCTCTTTAGAGGAAACCGAGCTATCATTCCAGTGGCTATGCACATGGACATTATGAAGAGAATACATTCATCACACACGGGAATAGAGAGTTGCCTAAGGAGAGCACGAGAATGCGTATACTGGCCTGGCATGAACAATCAGCTAAAAGCCTACATGGTGTAATGTGAGATATGCGACTCCCTAGGAGACAGACAACAAAAGGAAATACTGCACCCACATGAGATACCGAGTCGACCATGGGAAAAAGTAGGAGTATTCAAGCTGCAAGAGAAGGACTACCTCATAACAGTGGACTATTATTCCAACTTCTGAGAGATAGACCCTGTGCCAGACACCAGGTCTCTGACAATTATCAGAAAGCTAAAGGGCCACTTTGCCAGATATGGCATACCTGACATGGTGTTCTCAGATAATGGTCTACAATTTACTTCCGAGGAATTTAGGGCATTCAGGTCACAGTGGGAATTTGACCACCAAACATCATCCCCTGCCTATCCTCAGAGCAATGGGAAAGCTGAATCAGCTGTCAAGACTGCGAAGCGTCTTTTAGTCAAAGCCAAGAAAGCGGGAGCAGACCCATATCTAGCAGTCCTAGACCCCAGGAATACCTCATCACAGGGTTTGGATGGAAGCCCCGTTCAGAGTCTCATGAGCCGGAGAACTAAGATATTACTTCCCATGAGGGGAATCTTGCTGCAGCCGGTAGGTCGCATTAGTCACGCAGAGCTTATCGTGGAACAAAAAATAAGACAGGCTCATTACTACAACAAGATGGCTAGAGACCTACCTAACCTACACAGTAGAGAGCAAGTATGGATACAGCCCAATGGACAGGAGAACAAGGAATGGAGGAAAGCTGAGGTCCAGAAACAGGTGAACACACATTCCTTTGAGGTGGTGACCCATGAAGGTCAGGTACTCAGGAGAAATCAACACCTGCACAGAAGCAACCAACACTCAGAGGTACAAAACCAGGACCAACAGCAACTGGTGGAAAAAGTGGACACTCCACCATCTGGGTCCCAGGGGAGAGACAATTTGGAATTGTATACAAATGGGAATTGAGGGACTGAGCGATGCGTCGTCACACGCAGGAGAAACAATGACCACCACGACAAATGAATTCAGAACCCGGGCAGGTCGTCTAGTACAAAGACCAAAACACTTACAAAACTATGTTTAGCGGTGGGGGTGAGAAGGAGAAGGTTTGTCTGTTGTTTGTTTGTTAGTTTAAAAAAAAAGAGGAAAGATGTATCAATAGGTGGAACTAAGTGGTAGAGTCAGGAGGATAAAGTTGGTAACAGAGGAAGGACTGAGATTGGGGAAGCACACCCTCTGCTGGGAAGTATGGCCTTTGGCCCGGGAAGTAGTTTTGTTTATTCAACAAGTAGTTAGAGCAGGAGGCTGGATGTGGAAGTTGTTAGCTAATAAAGACATTCAGTATAAATGAACCTCTGACTTATTATTATTAGAAGAGACCTTGAAACAAGCTTTGCCTGCCTTCTGCATAAAATGACAGAACGAAGAAAAAGAATTATTTGATTAAACAAAATCAAATACTGTATACATAAAATATATAGGCACTTTATACCCTATGAGACCCCACCTTCAATACCACATCCCGTTCTGGGCACCACAGTTCAAAAAGATCACTGAAAAATTGAACTGAGTTCAGATGAGAGCTATGATGATATTGAAGACCTAAAGCAGTTTTCAAATATCTGGAGGCTTGTCACATAGAACAGACTTTTTCTGTATTGCCCCAGAGAGCAGAATCAGAACCAGTGGATTAAAACTATAAGGAAGAAGGTTCAAGCTAGATGTCAGGAGGAATTTCTTGATTGTACAAGGTATCAGTCAGTGGATCAGGCTGACACATGAAACGGTTAGTTTTCCTTCATTGGAGATCTCCAAACAGAAGCTGTATGGTCATCTGTCAGAGATGCTCTAGTGCAGTGTTTCTCAACCTCAGCAACTCTACGATGTGTGGACTTCAACTCCCAGAATCCCCTAGCCACCACGATGCAGGATATTATCAGAAAAAGGCATCTACCCTGTACAATAGGACATTATCTGATTTGAAGATAGACCAGGTATCCAGCAATACCCCTCCAACTCTAACAGAATTTAAAAAGCAATAATCACATAAAGAATACCTTTTCACATTCAGGTGATCAATGTCCACTCCATTACCATGCATGTCCAGCAGTGCTGGCAATTGAAAAACTACTGCTCAGTGGTACAGAAATGAGCCATTGCTGCATAGCAAAGCCCTGGTAAGCCAAGATGACAGAGTGAGTTAGCAAACCATTCAACAGCACAGCTGAAAATGTGAGAAATAGGATATTTCCACTAAGAAAACTGCCAGATGTAGAAGCTGGATTCTAGAGATCACTCTGTGCAAGGAGATGGCTGTTTTTGTTTTATTGACTATACTAAGGCTTTTGAGTATGTAGACCACAAGAAATTGTGGATACCTATTTTAAAAATGACAGTGACAAATTTGAGCAAGTTCAGGAGGACTACCAAGAATAGTATGGAAGCCAGGTTTTTTGAAGAACAGTTAAAGATCTAGTTATGTTTAGAAGAGATATGATAGCAGACTTCAAAGGGTTGTCACAGCTTGCAAAAGGTCAACGAACTCTACTCAACCACAGAAATTCCAGCCGTGAAAGCCTTCGACTATACATCTAATGAGAAGATTCTCCCAGGGTCTTAAAATAAAAATGTGAAAGCCTTCAGCATGTCCCCAGGGTTAACCCAGTTTGGTATCTCCTCCAGGTATTAGGTAACAACTCTACCCACCACTTCAGAGTGGTGTACCTGATAATGCTAATATTAAGGGGTGTGGGCTTTCCCTCCCAGGCCTCAGAAGGAAGATATAGGCCACTGCTGGCAGTATTGTAGCTGCTCCTGCTGCTTCAAGCGTAGGATAAATACTGTAGTTCACCCATGTTTTCCAAGGCATTTAGGATCTCTGTCTTGATTCACAGATTAAAAACCATCAACAGCTGCTGTTTCTTTTGTGTGCATGTGTGAATTTAATAGTATAACTTTCATCATTGTACAATAACTTGATTTACAAGCGGCTTTCATCAATGGAAGTAAAATGCGTTATAGATGTAAAACAATGGCAAAAATTGCATAATGTTGTATTCCTGTCACTGATGCAACCTGGAAAGGCACAGGACTTTTTCCAGAAAATAATTTCTCAAAATTCTCTCTGCCTTTCCCAAACTACAAAATGTGGTTCAAACTACTAAAACAAAATGTGGCAGTGTGTGCCTACTAACAAGTTACACACTTCTGGTAACTTGTTGGAAGGGGCAGCTGGAAAGAAAGAACTCTGTAATGGCATTATCTTCACCCATATTAGTAAACCAGTAGTCTTGTTTTTTTCTAAGAAGCAGTGCCAATTTTTAAAAGAAATAACCCCATGTATTAATTGAAATATTATATTTACTGCACTGCATAGTGCTCTCTCTACAGCTTGTTGCTGTTTCTGAAATGAACTGTTTAGTCCTGCAACTAAACTTACGTTAACTAAACTTAGTCCTGCAATTAAAGTTAAATCATTCTTATTAATATAGTAACATCATTATAACGGGGATAAATTTAAATAATAAAATAAATAAATAAATAAATAAAAACATCCACCTCCCTCCCTCTCTCTGTCTCTCTTTCTCTTTTTATATATATATATAGATTTTATTAAGATTTTAAATATACAAAGTTAAAAGTTGAAAATGAAACAGAAATAGAAATACAAATTAAAGAAATAGGAAAAGAAAAGTGTAGTAAAGCAAAAGAAAGAAAAAGAAAACAAACATAGAAATTGGATAACTTCCGATCTATCTATGGTCATAGGAGTAAAGAAGAGTAATTTGTTCTTACATGCTGGCTATTCATATAACATTCATATACATTTCTTGTCTAATATGTTCTATTTATGTATAATCTAATCATCAAAACCCCATGCAAGCTTTGCTCCTCCTGCTTTTTGCAAATAGTCCATCAAAGGCTTCCACTCTTTAAGAAAATAACGATTTGAATTTTCTTTTAATAAACATGTCAATTTGTCATTTTCTGCCATATCCAATAATTTCAACATCCATTCCTGTATCGTTGGTACAATTAGGTTTTTCCAGTTTTGTGCATATAAAAGTCTTGCTGCTGTAATCGTATATTGTATTATTCTAAAAAAATGTTTTTCTATTTGTACATCCAAAATTCCGAGTAAAAAAAATTCTGGTTTAAATGGTATTCGTATTTGTAGTATATTTTGCATCAGCGAATGTATCTCAATCCAAAATTTCTTTGCCATTTTACATGTCCACCACATATGGTAAAAAGACCCCTCTTGTTTTTTACATTTCCAACATAAGTTGGAAATATTCCCATACATTTTTGCAAGTTTTTGTGGGGTCATATACCATCGGTACATCATCTTGTAAAAATTTTCTTTTAGATTATAACACAAAGTAATTTTTTTTAAAAAAAAAATAATTTTATTATTAAAAGAAAAAACAAAGACATCAACAACATCAACAACATAAAAATGAATAACAAAGTACATAACAAACTTAATAAACATACATTCAAAACTAAATAACTCTACATAACAAAATCCTTATAACATCACATCACGTGAAACAATTAATTTAAAACGGCTTCCTGTTTCTTTCTTGAAGATAGCTTCTTACTTTTAATTTTTACTATATTTCTATTGTATTCCTCTTTTTATTAATGTTTCTTTAATATATAAATATCTTAACTCTTATTTTATTTTAAACTTTTCATTTGTTCTTGTATTGTAGTACATATATTCTAATTTATTATCTTATTTATCTCTTCTAATATTTTTCCATTACAATAGTTTTATTTTATATTCTTTTTGCAAAAATTCTATAAATGGGTTCCATATAAGTTCATAATCTCCCAGTTCTTTTTGTTTTATTAGAATTGTCAGTCTGTCCATCTGTGCTATTTCCATCGTTTTGATTATCCATTCTTCTATTGAGGGGGTAGCTTCTTCTTTCCAGTGTTTTGCGAAAATAATCCTCGCCGCTGTAGTCAAATGGTATAATAGTTTTTTTTGTTCCTTGTTCATCTTCATGTCGATAATTCCCAGTAAATAAGTTTCTGATTTTTTTTCCATATCCATTTTGAATATTTTACATATATTACCATGAATTTTGCCCCAGTATTTTTTATTCTTTTGACATGTCCACCAAATGTGATAAAAAGTTCCCACATTTATTTTGCATTTCCAACATATGTTTGATCTTAAACATTTTATTTTATATAATCTCTCAGGAGGCAAATACCATCTAAATATCATTTTATAGTTGTTTTCTCTTAGACTGTTACTTAAAGAAAATTTAATATTTTTCATCCAAATTCTTTGCCAGTCTTCGTATTTAATTTCTCTATTCAAATTTTCTTCCCACTTTGTCATATACTTTTTAATTTTTATATCTTTATTTTTCAATTCCAATAATTTTTTATATAATTTAGATATTAAATGATCGTTCTCTTTCCATAATATACTATCCCAATTTTCTGTTGTTTCCGTGAATTTGAACATCTTTTGGTCTAATTTAAATTGTTCTTTTAGTTGTAAATATTTAAACCAATAACACTCAAATCCTTCTCTTTCTAATTCCTCTCTCATTTTAATTTCATAATTATTCCCATTAAATTTCAATAAGTTCCTATACCTTATCCATTTTTTATCTTTTGGAGTTTCTATTTTGGCATTTGCCTCCTGAGGAGATATCCACAATGGTAATACCGGCAATAAATATTTTTTATATCTGTTCCAAATTCTTAAAATTGATTTCCTAATTCTATGATTCATAAATGCCTTATTGCTTTCGCTTTTATTATAATACATATATCCGTGCCATCCGAATCTGTTATCATGGCCCTCTAAATTTAATATATTCCAATTATCTAATTTTATCCAATCTTTTAGCCAGACCAAAACAGATGATTCATAATATAATTTTAAATTTGGTAGTCCCAATCCTCCTCTTTCCTTTAGATCTTGTAGATATCTTAATTTTATTCTGGGTTTTTTTCCATTCCATATAAATTTTGTAATATCTTTTTGCCATTTTGAAAATGTTTGATCTGTAATTTCTATAGGTATCGTTTGGAACAGATATAAGATTTTGGGCAATACATTCATTTTTACTGTGGCAATCTTCCCTAGTAATGATAGTTGTAAATTTTTCCACTTTTCTAAATCTTTTTTAATATCGTTCCATACTTTACTGTAGTTATTTTTAAATAGGTCTATGTTTTTACCTGTTATTTGTACTCCCAAATATTTAATTTGTTTAATGTTTTGAAATCCAGTTTTTTCTTCCAATTTCATCTTATCCTCTTTCTTCATATTTAAATTTATCATTTTTGTCTTTTGCTTATTAATTTTAAAGCCTGCCAGTTCTCCAAATTCCTTTAATTTTTCATTTAAATTTTCTATTGAGTTCAATGGATTTTGAATTGTTATCACTAAGTCGTCCGCAAATGCTTTTAATTTATATATTTCTCCTTTAATTTTTATTCCTTCGATGATATCGTCTTTTCTAATTTCTTCCAATATAGTTTCTAACACCAATATGAATATCAGTGGCGACATTGGACATCCCTGGCGTGTTCCCTTTTCTATATTTATTTCTTTTGTTTCTTCTTCATTCACTATTATATTGGCTTTTTGTACATTATAAATTTCTTTGATTGCATTTATAAAATTCTTTCCAAAATTTCTATATTCTAAAATTTTAAATATAAAATCCCAATTCACGTTATCAAAAGCTTTTTCTGCGTCCAAGAATAGTAACATTATCTGTTTTTCATTATGTATGTTAGCATATTCTATTAAATTTATTGCTGTTCTTAAATTATCTTTAATTTGTCTATTTGGTAGAAATCCGTTTTGGTCCCCATTTATCAAATTTTGTAAAAAAAATTTTTAATCTTTCCGCCAATACAATAGTGAACAGTTTGTAATCGTTATTTAATAATGAAATTGGTCTATAATTTTGGCATTTTGTTGGATCTTGGTTTTCCTTTGGAATTAAGACTATTTTGGCCTGAGTCCATGATTTTGGTATTTTGTTACCTTCCAGAATCGAGTTAAACAATATTTTTAACGGTTCAACCAATTGTTCATTAAAATGTTTATAATAACCTGTCGATAATCCATCTTGTCCCGGTGTTTTTCCTGTTTTTAGCTTATCAATTGCATCTAATATCTCTTGAGTTGTAATTGTATTATTAGTCAATTCTTTCTGTTCTTTTGTAAGTTTCCTTAAGTTGCAATTTTGTGTATACTGTTCTATTATTTCTAATGATACTTCCTGTTTTTTATATAGATTTGTATAATATACATGAAAGGCATTTTTAATTTTGTCATTTTGAATTAAATGCGTGTCATTTTCTCTAATTTTAGAAATTATTTTCTTCTCTCTCTCTTTTCTTAATTTATAAGCCAGCCATCTGCCTGGCTTATTTGCATTTTCAAAATTTTTCTGTTTACTATATTTCAATTTTTTTTCCATATCCTCCGTCATTAGAATTTGGACTTGAATTTGTAATAATTTGATTTGATTTAATAAATCTTCCTTATTGTTGTTATTTTGTAGTTCCTTTTCTTTTTCTTTAATTTGGTCCATAATTATCTGTAATTTTTTAATATTCTTTTTTTTTGATAACTATTTATTGATATAAAATGGCCTCTCATGTATGCCTTACTTGCATCCCATATTGTTTCTATTTTGACTTCTGTGTCTATGTTCCAAAGGAAAAAAACTTGCATTTTTTTTTAAGATCCAACAAATTTTGTTCATTTTTCAAAATATTTTCATTAAGTCTCCATCTAAAATTTCTGGGCCCTGTTTTTATATTAATTTGTACTGGGTTATGGTCAGATAGTGTTTTAGCCAGAATTGTAGACTCTTTAATTTTATTTTGTAACTTATTTGACATCCATATCATATCCAATCTTGAAAATGATTTGTGTCTGTTTGAATAAAATGTATAGTCTCTTTCATTTTCATTTACTGTTCTCCATGCATCAATTAATGATAGATTTTTAACTATATTAAAGAATTCTTTTGGTAATTTACCATGATTTTTGTTTATTTGACTTTGAGTCTTCTTGTCAATTTTTGGGTCTACAACTCCATTTAAATCTCCCATCAATAACCAATTATTTTGTGTATATTCTGAAGAAATATTTAGTAATTCTTTATAAAAAGGTTTTTGATTTTTATTGGGAGCATATATACCCA
This sequence comes from Charina bottae, assembly GCA_023362775.1. NCBI lineage: Eukaryota > Metazoa > Chordata > Lepidosauria > Squamata > Charinaidae > Charina > Charina bottae. Next base: position 645,262 of record JALMGJ010000028.1, on the reverse strand, counting down.
TTAACAGCATTTTAGAATTATATATTTCCATCTCAATGATAATATATCTTCCATTTTCGTCTTCTTTAAGTAATTTAGGTTTCAAATATGGTTTTATGTATATTACTATTCCATTTTTTTGTTGTTGTTTGCTGTAATAAATTCTGTTCCTAATTTTTTATTTTTTAGATATTTTAGATCTGCTTTCCTAATGTGTGTTTCTTGGAGACAAATTATATCTAATTTTAAACTATTTAATATTTGAAATGTACGTTTTCTTTTCACTGGTGAATTAAGTCCATTTATGTTCCATGTAATAATTCTTAAATCACTCATTTGTCAAGAGAGATGTAAATTCTTTAGTATTGGTGGTTTCTCTTTCTTTTTGATGTTCAGTTTTACTTTTTCCTTCCTGCCTCTGGTCTTTTGGTTGTGATATATCTTTCTCAAGTCTCTTCTGAAAATCTTTTGCTTTTAGAATTGAATTCAGTTTATATCTTTCACCTTTAAATGTTAAACTCACTCCCTCTGGAGTTTCCCATCTAAAATTTATATTATTTTTCACCAAAAGATCTGTCAAAAATCTGTACTCCTTTCTTCTTTTTAGAATTTTCGCCAGTATTTCTTTAAAGATAAGGACATCTTTTCCTCTTATTTCAATTTTTTTATTATATGAAGCCCTTATTATAATATTTCTAGTTTTTTTTCTTGCAAATTCTACCAAGATGTCCCTAGGTTTGTTATACATAGCTGCAAACTTTGAGTTGATTCTAAATATTCTTTCTGTTTCCTCATCTAGTTTTTCTTCTTCCCATTCTATTAGATTGGCCAACATTGGAATAACAGTATCCCTTATATTATATTCTTTTTCTTCTGGTATCCCTCTCAATCTTATACAGTATTCTTTTTCTTTTAGTTCCAGTAATGTAATACGCTCTTCTTCTTTGTCCAAATTTTCTTCACAACATTCTATTCTTTTTTTCACTTCTCCTATATCTCCCTTTAATTTTTCCTCTATTTGTCCTAATTTCAATTCTAATCTTTTTTCTAACCCTTCTATTTTTTCCTCCAGAACTTTTGTTATGGTTTGGGTGATTGTTTGTGTGGTTTTAACTGTAAATTCCTCCATTATTGCTTTCAGCCATTCTCCTCCCCCAGGGTCTGAATTTCTTCTTCCTTGTAGTTCCTGTCTTCTCGTGGTCATACTCATTTCCAAAAAATATACCAAATATTTAAAGAAGTAATATAAAAAGTATTTTTCTTTTTCTCCACTTTCTCCACTCTTTACCCTTTAATCAAATTCTTAACTTAAGATATAAATATATAGATAGTTATCTTTAACTTGTAATAGACTTATATTTGACTTATCTATATCTATACATATATAAACAAATATATTTCTTAAATTATCTAACAAAAAGTGAAAGTGAGGTTATTATATTGCTATCTTATACTTAACTTATACTTATACTTAACGAGTTTGAACACAGATATTATATTCTATAATTCTATTAAGGCAAAATGTCTTCTTCAACTTATTAATTAATTAAATATACCAGTCCAGATGTACATTCTCTGTCTATTCACACTCTGGTGATTTTATGTTTGCTCACCCTCCTTTTTTCTTGCTTCTTCGTTCAGAAACAATTTTCTTTTTTATCTTGTAGTTCTTTTAAACAGTTTAGTAAAGTAGACAATGACGTTTGTCTATTTCAAGACTCTCACCCGCAGAAACCGACTTTCGCTTTAGGCTTCTCAGCTTGATCTTTATCCGCGAATCCACACCAACACGCTGACAAGACAAGACAACTTTGGATTCGTTTTTCTTTCTCAAGCTTTCCGAAGCCGCCGAAGATTCCTCTCCTTCCGAAGGTGCCAATTCTCCCGCACTTTCTGGAGCCGCTTTTCGCTATTTCTTTTTAAAACGCGGTTTGGTTCTGCGTGATCTCGGATTTTTTCTTCACGGAGCGTCTTCGTTTTCGCTCCAGCCGTCGTCCATCTTTACCGGAAGTCTCACAAAGTAAATTTTAATCCTTTAGTCCACATATCTTCCCATTGTTGCAATTGTATATTGTGGCCAATATTTTTTGCCCATTTTGCCCATACAGTCTTTAACTTGTTCCTCCACCATTTATCCTTTTAACAATAATTTATACATTTTAGCAATTAAGTGTTCATCAGTTTCACATAATTGTATCTCAAATTCTGATTTGGTTTGTTCAAATTCCAATTTTTGTTAATCTAATTTAAATTTCTCTATAAGTTGCATATAGGAAAGCCATTGAAAAGTATACCCTTATTGAGCAAGTTCTTCTTTTGATTTTGTTACATAATGCCCTTGTTCCTTTTAAAAAAAATCCTTATAAGTCAACCACTTGTCCTTATTTCTTATTTCTGTTCTATAAAATGCTTCTTGTGTGGCAATCCATAAGGGTCTCTTATAACATAAAGTTGATTTATATTTATTCCAAATTCTCAACAAAGATCTTCTAATATAATGATTTTTAAAATTCACATTAACTGTAGCTTTGTCATACCATAAATATCCATGCCATCCAAAACTTAATTCATGACCCTTCAAATTCAATAATTTTTCATCTTTCAAAACAATCCATTCGTTAAGCCATACCAAGCCACAGGCTGCATGATATAATTTCAAATCTGGGAGACCTAAACCTCCTCTTTCTTTTGAATCTTGCAAGACTTTGTATTTTATTCTTGGTTTTTTCCCTTGCCAAATAAACTTAGAAATATTCCTCTGCCACTGTTTAAATGGTTCCTCTGATGTCAATATAGGTAGTGTTTGAAAGAGGTATAAAATTCGTGGTAATATATTCATTTTGATCGCTGATATTCTACCTAATAATGATAATTGCAACTTTCCCCATTGATCTAAATCTTTTTTAATGTCTGTCCAAAGTGGAACATAGTTATTTTGAAATAATTTGACATTCTTCGATGTTAAATAAACTCCCAAATATTTTACTTTTTTCTCCATAGAGTATCCCGTCATTTCTCTCAATTTCTCTTGTTGATGGTAATCCATATTCTTAGTCAAAACTTTTGTTTTCTGTAAATTAATTTTGAACCCTGCTAACGACCCAAAGTCTTTCAGTTTCTGCATCAATAACTCAATCCCATCCAGTGGGTTCTCTAAGGTAATGACTAGATCGTCAGCAAAGGCTCTTAATTTATAAACTTCCTTTTTGACCCTAATGCCATGAATACCATTATCTTGTCTAATATCTCTAAGCAAGACTTCTAAAACCAATATAAACAGAAGTGGAGATAAAGGACATCCTTGTCTTGTACCCTTTTGTATTTCACATGGTTTACTAAATTCTCCATTAACAATTATTTTTGCATGTTGTGGTATATATATTGATTTAATCCACTTAATGAAATTTCCTCCAAAATTCATAGTCTCCAATACTTTAAACATAAAAGACCAATTTAAATTGTCAAATGCTTTTTCAGCATCTATAAATATTAAAGCAGCTTGTTTTTCATTATGTTGTTCTAAATACTCCAAGACAACCAGGACATTTCGAACATTGTCTCTAATTTGTCTTTTAGGTAAAAATCCTGCTTGATCTTGATGAATAAAATTTCTAAGGATATTTTTCAATCTTTCCACCAGTACTGTTGTAAATATCTTATAGTCATTATTCAATAATGATATTGGTCTATAGTTCTTTGTTGAATTCAAATTTTGCTGTTCTTTCGGAATCAATGTAATGTGGGCCTCTTTCCAAGTTTCCGGCATAATTCCTGTTTCCAAAATCAAATTCATAGTTTTCTGAAGGGGTATACATAGTTCATCTTCGAAACATTTATAATAAGCTGCCGATAGGCAATCCGGTCCTGGCGCTTTTCCACTATTAATTTTCTTAAAGGCCATTGTCATTTCTTCTTTTGTTATAGGATTATTAAGCATTATTCTTTAAAACAGTTAATCTTTGCTTACTCATATATTCATCAATATCAGCTAATTGAACATCCTGTTTTTTATACAATGATGTATAGTAAGAATGAAAAGCTTCTTGTATGTCTACATTATTCACTAAAGTTTTCCCTTCATGTTGTATATTAGAGATTATATTTTTTTGTCTTTGTTTTCTTAGTTTATAGGCTAACCATCTTCCTGGTTTATTTGCAAATTCAAAATATTTCTGTTTCGTAAATTTCATTTGGGTCTCTATTTCCTGTACCAAAATCATTGATATTTGTTTTTGTAAAAATTTAATTTGAGTTATCAATGTATTATCCATTGGTTATCCCTCAGACATTTCTCTTTACTTTTAATTTCATTCAAAATCGATTGAATTTTTTCTCGTTTCTTTCTCCTCATTTGAGCATTATATTGAATGAAATAACCCCTCATATAAGCTTTACTTGCGTCCCAAACAGTTTGAGTACTAGTACCCTTATTTAAATTCAATAAAAAATATTCTCTTAGCCTTTTCTTGCATGTATCTACAATATCCTCTTTCCGAAGGATTGACTCATTTAATCTCCATCGAAATATATTCCTTTTCCCTTTGATAGTTAACAATACAGGATTATGATCTGATGAGGTTTTAGGTAGTATTTCAACCTTGTTAACATCCATCATTAAACTTTTAGAAATCAAAAACATATCTATTCTAGAAAATGATTTATACCTCTCTGAATAATATGTATATTCTTTAGAGTTCCCATTCACAAGTCTCCAAATATCTTGTAAATCCAACATGTCTTTCAAATCAAAAAATGTTTGGGGTAGTTTTCCCTGAATGGGTTTCACATTTTTTTGCAAATGTCTATCTTCCATTGGGAGAATCACCCCATTCCAGTCACCCATGAAACACCAATTCTCATATGATAAGTCCAAAAGTTTATCCATCAAATTCTTATAAAATAGTCCTTTATCAAAATTTGGAGCATAAAGTCCAACCATCAATATTTTAGTCCCTTGTATATTTACTTCCACTGCGATATATCTTCCTTCATCATCAGTCAGTATTAGCTTTGGATTCAGTTTTTGCTGTATATACAAAACTACCCCCTTAGTTTTTTTTAATCCAGCTGAAATGAATTCTTCTCCTAATTGTTTTTGAATCAAATACTTAATGTCCTTTTTACAAATATGAGTCTCTTGTAGACAAATTATATCCAGTCTCAGTTTTTTTCAGAAAATGAAAAAAATTTCTTTCTTTTTTTGGGGGAATTGTTCCCATTGATATTCCATGTTAAATATTTATAGTCCATAATGTTTTACTATTTAAAAGTTCTTTCTTAAATCCACTCCAGAAGCTCCCATCTCCGATAAATCTTCACTCTTTTCCTTATCTTCAGATGTCTTTCTATTTTCCTCCAAGTCTTTGGATGCATCACTCATGTCTATCTTATATTTCTCTAAAAATGCTTTTGCTTTTAAAATGGAAGTTATCTTAAATCTTTGCTCTTTAAACATAAAGGATACTCCCTCTACTCTTTCCCATCTAAATGGTATATTATTTTGCTTTAATTTGTCTGTGAAGAAGGAGTAGTCTTTTCTTTTTCTTAATATTCTTAGGGGTACTTCTTTTAAAACAATTATATCTTTCCCTGCTATATTTAATCTGGTGTTATAATGTTTCTTCAGGATTTGCTCTTTTGTAACTTTCCTCACAAAGTATATCAATATATCTCTTAGCACTTTCTTTTCTCTAGCATAACATGAATTGACTCTAAAGATTTTATCTATTTCAGAATCAAGATCTTGTTCTTCCATCTCTAGAAATTGGGCTAAAGCACCAACTATATTTTCTCTCGTATTCTCATTTGATTTTTCTGGAACTCCTCTCAGTCTCAAGATAAATTCTTTCTCTCTCATTTCTGCTAGTGCAATAGCATCTAAATTATGTTCTATGTCTTTAGTAATAGATTCTGATTTAGTCTCTAATTTTTGTACCTGTCCTTGTGTCTCTTTAAGTTCCCCTGATAGATTATTCACTACCTCCTTGACATTCTGTATTTCTTTTCTGAATTCCTGTTTTAAGTCTTCTTTCATAGCTTCCATTTTTTTGTCTACTTGTTGGCCTAAATTGCCTATCTTTTTGTCCATTTTTTTATCTAGAGAATCAATTGAGTCTTCCATCTTTTTCTCTAAAGTAGCAGTTGAGTCTTCCATTTTTTAATATAGTGCTGTAATCGCATCCAATATTTTTTTCATATCTGATGGTGGTGGTTCTGAAGGTATTGCAATGGAGTCTGTGGACATCCTTCCAGTCTCTTTCTCCTTTTCCTTTTCCTTGTCTCTCTTCACCCTGGCAGCCACGGTCGCCATGCTGTAGACGGTGTTCCTGTAAAGATAAAAAAGACAGGAGGAAAAGGGAAACTGACAAACAACAAGAAAAAAAAAGGGGGGAGAAGGGAGTAGGAATTATTAAAAAAAAAGGTAGTAAAAAATACAAAAAGTAAAAACAAAACTGCCTTTTCATAGTAGTTGTCATAAAAAAACAGATTGTTCTTTAATTAATACAAGAGTCTTCATATAGAGAAAATAAAAGATAAGTATGCGGCAGATGTTTTTCTCGGTTGTAGTCAAAATATCTTTGAAGACAGTAAACAATCCAGAGTTTCTCAGGCAAATTTATATCCACAAATCCAACCAAAGGAAAAAAAAAGAGAGAAAAGGCTTCAATTCTCTGACTGTCTTTGTTCTCCAAAATGCAAGCAATTACAATCTCAAAGATATATAATTACTGTATATATAAAAAATAGGAAAAAACCAAATGATGTACAAGACATAGGCATTCAAAAAGTAACTTTTATACACTGCTCAAAAAAATAAAGGGAACACTGAAACAACACAATGTAAGTCCAAGTCAACCACACTTCTGTGAAATCAAACTGTCCACTTAGGTAGCAACACTGATTGACAATCAATTTCACATGCTGTTGTGCACATGGAATAGACAACAGGCGGAAAGCATAGGCAGTTAGCAAGACATCCCCAATAAAGGAGTGGATCTGCAGGTGGTGACCACAGACCACTTCTCAGTTCCTATGCTTTCTGGCTGATGGTTTGGTCACTTTTGAATGCTGGCGGTGCTTCCACTCTAGTGGTAGCATGAGACGGAGTCTACAACCCACACAAGTGGCTCAGGTAGTGCAGCTCATCCAGGATGGCACATCAATGCGAGCTGTGCAAGGAGGGACAGGAGGAACACTGCCAGAGCCCTGCAAAATGACCTCCAGTGGGCCACAAATGTGCGTGTGGCTGCTCAAACGGTCAGAAACAGACTCCATGAGGGTGGCATGAGGGCCCGACGTCCACAGGTGGGGGTTGTGCTTACAGCCCAACACCGTGCAGGACGTTTGGCATTTGCCAGAGAACACCAAGATTGGCAACTTCGCCACTGGCGCCCTGTGCTCTTCACAGATGAAAGCAGGTTCCCACTGAGCACATGTGACAGACGTGACAGGGTCTGGAGACGCCGTGGAGAACGTTCTGCTGCCTGCAACATCCTCCAGCATGACCGGTTTGGCAGTGGGTCAGTAATGGTGTGGGGTGGGGTGGCATTTCTTTAGGGGGCCGCACAGCCCTCCATGTGCTCGCCAGAGGTAGCCTGACTGCCATTAGGTACCGAGATGAGATCCTCAGACCCCTTGTGAGACCATATGCTGGTGCGGTTGGCCCTGGGTTCCTCCTAATGCAAGACAATGCTAGACCTCATGTGGCTGGAGTGTGCCAGCAGTTCCTGCAAGACGAAGGCATTGATGCTATGGACTGGCCCGCCCGTTCCCCAGACCTGAATCCAATTCAGCACATCTGGGACATCATGTCTCGCTCCATCCACCAACGCCACGTTGCACCACAGACTGTCCAGGAGTTGGGGGATACTTTAGTCCAGGTGTGGGAGGAGATCCCTCAGGAGACCATCTGCCACCTCATCAGGAGCATGCCCAGGCGTTGTAGGGAGGTCATACAGGCACGTGGAGGCCACACACACTACTGAGCCTCATTTTGACTTGTTTTAAGGACATTACATCAACGTTGGATCAGCCTGTAGTGTTCTTTTCCACTTTAATTTTTGAGTGTAACTCCACATCCAGACCTCCAGGGGTTGCTTACATTTGATTTCCATTGCTTTTTGTGTGATTTTGTTGTCAGCACATTCAACTATGTAATGAACAAAGTAATTAATACGAATATTTCATTCATTCAGATCTAGGATGTCTTATTTCAGTGTTCCCTTTATTTTTTTGAGCAGCTTATATGTATATTTCTTCTTTTAAAATAAGGGGAAGGAGCAATTGTATTTAGTGATTTTCATATTGTGCCAATGTAATGATTTAGAGAAATAATGTGGTTTTGGTTTAATATAGAGTAAGGGATTGATTATGGAAGATTGTCTATATCCTTGCTGTTAAAAGTCGGAAGTCACCTCTTTGTATAACTTCTAAAAAAAAATTCTCTTGTGTTTTCACTCTTTTTTAGTTTTTTTTCTTTTTTCTTTTTGTAGTTTTTTTCTTTTTTGTAGTTTTTATCTTTGTCTTAAATCTAATAAAATTCTTATTAAAACATTTAATAATGCCTTAGGTACTATGGTTCCACGGCCATAGGGGGAACAGAGAGAAATTGTTTTAGAATGGGGATAATCTTGTGAATTGTTCCCAATTGTTTGAGGAGTATTGCCCTCTAAGGAGGAGGGATACAGAAAGGCAGGAGCTAACTTACCTAAATTCCTTGAGCAATTGGGAGATGAATAAAGTGATAGCCACCAACAGTGACTGGTGCAGCTGGCATTTCTCTTTTCTCTTCTTTTTGTCCCCTTACTCCACATGAACAATATATCACTGCAGTCAAGCAGCAGTTTTAGCAGGAATATCTACATCTGCATCTACATATTCCATAGATCTGTTTTAGACAAAAATGTCACAGAAAGAAGTGCATAGGAAGAGGGAGAGAGGGGGAGAGAGAGAGGTACCTGAAAGCCCAGGGAGCCTCTTCTCCCTCCTGCCAGAAGAGCCAGTGGCAGGAAAAGTGACTAGGTGAGAGAAGGGTGGGTTGTAGCAAACCAAGAGACTGGATTGCTGCAGGAAGTGTGAATGTGAAAACGGGATTCAAGTGGCAGCCCTCTGTGTTGCTGGAGTGCCTATGTGGTTGTGTACAGCCCAGAACAAGATCCAAGCACTTGAAAAGGGGCAGCTAAACCTTTGTTTTAGAAAGTTGGAAGCAATTGCTGTGGGCCCTGATTGTCAATTAGCAATTGCGAGAGGCAACACTTAGGATGAATCTAGAATTCGTCCTCTAAACTTCCTAGGACTCGATCCAGAGCCTCTGATAACAAGAACGTGTCCTTATTAATAAGGAAAATGCTAGATGCATTAAAATATACTTTCTTTAAATTTGGGGGGCTGGCTCAGCATCAGCCTCTGGATGAAATAGTTTTACTCTTGAGACAATTAAGATGTGCAGGGGAAATTAAACAAGGCAACTATAGCAGAAAATATCTGACCTGTAAATGAAAAACGTTTGGCAAAAAAAAAAATCCCTAAAGGCAAATGTTTCTTTTGAGTTGCACAAGAAAAAAATCGATGATGCTCCAGTGCCAGAAATATTTGCTATCTCTAGATAAATTTGTGAAAAATGTAAGTCCTTAGATTTGTGATATGACCCCAGTATCCACCAACCCCTCCCAAAGAAGCAAAGGGTGTATGTATGCAAAGAGGGGGGAAATAAATGTCAGAAGACTCCTTTTTGTGTATCCAGATTTGACTGAACTATTGAGCTATGCAAAGTCCATTTTAAAGACCAGGTAGCTAGTTCCTAATGTGTTTTGTGACTGATGAAAAAAATTAAGCCAACTGTTTCAAAAACAATTGCCTGTGTACCTAAGCAGTCTCCAATCCCTTACATTTTTTCAGAGAGTAGAACCAGTTGATAGTGATGAATAATTCAAGCAGATGTACCACCAACCAACTTTGATAAGTGTATCCCAGTGTCAGTCAGACCACCATGGACTAATTTGGAATGTCAGCACCTAGTGGAATTCACTCCTTTTTATGCTGAAACATTTGCTTGAACAAAACAGTCTCCTGCTCGATTTACCCAATGTAGATGCTAGTCAGAAATGCTAGATAACAAGAATCAGAACCTTGGTGGAGTCCCCAGGAGGGGAGAAAAAGGGTACCAAAGGCCACTGGATGCATAGGGATGTCAGAGTAGCAATGAACCAAGTCAAACCTGTGATGTGTATACTTCTTGATATATGAAAGGAGTCTAAGGGAAGGAATGACATTTTTTATCTTTAAATCATCAATTCACTGTTGCTACCATTAAACTTGAGAAATTATGGATAGTTCAACCAGCCAACTCAGTCATAAATCAAAATGAGTGGGAGTTCAGAGGATTTTATCCTAACCACAGAATCATCCCTTTCTGCCTAAAACACATATTTTTGAAACAGAAGGCATGACTGATATAAATTTGCTCATACATACAAAAATTAAAATAGACAAATTCTGTCCGTGGTAGTTACAGGAAACACAAGTTTGCCTATCACAAAAAAGAAAATATGTTTCTTCTATCATATGTTTTATTTCTTCTATGATATGTTTTCTATCATATCATAGAGAGACTGTGCAAAATATGACCAGTCACTAATACAGGTAGTCCCTGGTTAAGGGCTGTAACTGGGGCTGGAATGTCTGTAGCTAAGTGATGCGGTGGTAAAGCATGACAGCACATGACCTCATTGCTTAGTGATGGCAATCCCTGCAGTTCCATTGCCATTGTTAAGTGAGGTTCACAGGTCATTAAGCGAGGACCTCCTCGTGACTTCCTGCGGCTTCCAACAAGCAAAGTCAGTGGGGAAGCTGGAGAAAGTTGCAAGTCCCGGGCGGCTTGCAAGCAGGCCAGCAGGCAGGTATGTGGCTACTGCCAGGTGGGAGAGGGAGCATGAGGGTGTGCGGGTGGCCAGGGAACAGAGCCATGAGTGTGGTGGGGCTTGGGGTAGCTGCTGCCTGGTGGGGGAGGATGCATGGGTGGCCAGGGAGGTGTGGTGTGAGCTCAGCAAGGCTTGGGGAGGGTGCACAAAGTTGCACGAGTGGCAGCGAGGCTCGGGAAGGGTGCAAAAAGGATGTGTGAAGGTGCCGCACAAGCACAGTGAGGCTCAGGAAGGGTGTGCGAGGGTCTGCAAGTGGTCAGGGAGGGGCAGCACGAGCGCAGCAAGGCTTGGGGAGGGCAGACAAGTGGCAACAAGGCTCAGGAAGGGTGTGTGAGGGTGTGTGAGTGGCCGGGGAGGGGCAGCGCAAGTGCAGTGAGGCTCCAGAAGGGTGTGGGGAGGATGCACGAAGGTGCCACACAGGTGCAGCGAAGCTCAGGGAGGCTTCACGAGGGTGCATGGGTGGCCGGGGAGGCAACGTATGAGCACAGTGAAGCTCAGGAAGGGTGCATAAGTGGCCAGGGTAGCACGGCGTGAGTGCATAGAGGATCAGGGAGGGTGCATAAGTGGCAGTGAGGCTCAGGAAGGGTGCAGGGAGGGTGCACGAGGGTGTGTGAATGGACGGGGAGGCACAGTGTGAGTGCAGCGAGGCTTGGGGAGGGTGTGCGAGGGTGCATGAGTGGCAGGGAGGTGCGGCCAAGCACGGCAGGGGGCTGCTGCTGGGTGGTGGAAGGTGCACAAGGGTGGGTGGGTGGCCTGTGAGTGAAGGGCTGGTGGAGGGTGTGCCGGTGCGGGAGACTTACAAGAAACTTGCAACCTTCCCTGCTGGCTTCCCCATTGACTTTGCTTGTGGGAAGCTGACAGGGAAGGTCGCAAATGGCAATCATGTGACTGTGGGATGCTGCAACCGTTGTAAGTGCTAGCCGGTTGCCAAGTGCCTAGATCGCAATCACGTGACCGCAGGGTGCTGAGACAGCCGGAACTTCGAGGACGAATCATAACTCCACTTGTTGAGCACCATCCTAACTTTGGTCGCTGAATGAGTGGTCGTTAACCGAGGACTACTTGTAATAACAAGATATTTATATTTTATTTAAATTATTTCTTCATCCTGATGATACCAATGCAAGATGACAATAAATGTGAAAAAATGCTAATATGATTACAAAACACAGTAAAATTATAGTCTCGATCATCAGAAAACAATTTGGCAACAAGACAGAGTAACTTAATTTAAAATTCTACCAAGATGGAAAGCTATAGTCACTTCTGTGTGGTGGTGTTTCACACTCAAGAGAGTCATGATAGAGAGGGACTTCTTGCATATTGACACATACCTTTTTGAAAGTACTTCAAGAAAAAACAGTCCTGGAGTTTTAAGACATGAGCAAGTCAGTATAAAGGTCAGATATCTGAACTATTTACAGTTTGAAAGATAAGCATTAACATCTTCATTTGGCCAAGAAGCAAATAGGCAGTCAGTGCAGGGTTTTCAGAACCAATGTAATGGGATTTCACTGGGCTTCATTAGGGTTGTGCAAACTTTCAAGAGGGTGCTTCACTTTGATAAAGTTGCAGTTGAAGTATCCTGTCAAATTGCCTTATTAAAGATAAAGAGCAGACTTCCGGTGGGGACATGGCGGACTGAGCAGCTGTGCCCGCGGGCTTAGCAGGCAGAACTGACAATGCGGCAATTTTTTTCGGACTCAGGCAGGTTTTCCTGAACCAGATAAAGGAAAACACCTGGAATAACCCCATCTGTCCTCCAGAGGGCTGCTTGCAGCCAGAAGATCACAAACAGCCCAAGCTACTTTAAAGCTACTTTAAAGCTACTTTAAGCCCAAGTCTGGTAACGATTGCTGGGTTTATGAGGCAGCATGTACACCCAGAATCTAACATTGCCATTAGGTCTGTCCTGCATTCAGTTTCTAGATTTTTCAATTGTATTCTTAATAACATTGAGGGACATACTTCACTTACCATGGGATTGATGTGCCCATCACATCCCACCTGCCCGCTGGCGCCCTTCAGGGTAGGTGGCTGGCGTTTCCCGCCGACTGAAACTCCTCTTCTTCGGAGTCACTGGTGCTGTCTAGGAAGCCACCTTTGCGTGTCTCCTCAGCTTTGGCAGCTGTCCCTTTGCTTTTGCGCTTAGGGGGTTGGGTTATAATCCTTTTTGCTGCATCTTGCGGCCAGCTGGCCATTTGTTTGCATTCAACGGCTCGATGGCCTTCCTTGCCATACCTGAAGCACAAATTCTTCTGGGCGCGTCGTTCCCTCTCTTCATCCCATCTTCAGCATTGGCTCTGCTTGTCTGCTGGGCTGGCAATCGACTTCACTTTCTTTGCTGCATCTTGCAGCTGTAGTTACTTCTTTAAGTGAAGTTTGGTGCTCTCTACCGTCCCAGCCAATAGAACCCACTCCTTCAGGGTCTTGGAATCCCCTCGGTTCAGGCAAGTTTCTAGGATTTCTGGTCTTGATCCCATCTGAAAGTATTCGATCTTGAATGTTTCTGGCCAATCCGTGAGGCGGCCCACCAGTCTCTTAAATTCCAAAGCATATTTGGCCACAGACCGGTTCCCTTACTTGATCGTTTGCATCTCGACCTTCGACGTCACTTTGGATAAGGTGTCTTTGAACTGGTCTCTCAAGGCTGTCATAAATTCGTCAAAATCCATTAGTTCTGGGGCCTCAGCGTCATGGAGCTCAATTAGCCAATCTGCTGCTTCCCCTTCCAGATAGGCTGAGATGTATCTCACCTTCACCTCCTCGTCCACGAACGAATCTTCAAATACATCCATGAACCCTTTAACATGGGTCATGAAGCACACTAGGCATTTGGGGTCTCCGTCGAGCCTCACCCTGATTTCGTGTGCTCCCGACGGCCTGTTTGGATGTCTCGGCACCTTCGGTACCTCTTCTCGCACCACTCTTTTTCTTGTTGGAGGTGATGCTGGCCGGCTCTCCTCATCCACGCTGGACTCATCCTTGGACCCTTCCTCATCTGCTGGTCCAGAAGTAGTGCTGGAACTCCCAGGTCATGGCCCAATCCCGGGTTCCTCTAGCTTCTGCAGTATCTTCCTGATGGATGCTTGCGAAGTGGCCATGCGTAGTGACAAGGTCTCCGTCTCGAAAGACATGCTGCCCATCCGATCTTCTAATTCCGTCATCCAATCAGTACGAGTACCTTGTCTGGTGGTAATGTTTTTAGTAGCGCCACTCTCAAGTGTCCTGCCAATCTTTTCGGACCAGCACTTCTCCGGTTTTGGCTCACCTTTCATTGTGACCAACTTCTCATGTTCTCCCTCGGTCTTCGTCTTTCTCAATCTCTTGCTCGGTTTTGAAGTGCCCTCTTGGGGATCGCCTTTGCCCCCTGGTACTTTTGATGTAATTACATGGACTTGTTCGAGCCCTTCACCTTTTGTCTCACTGGATCCCACAGTTGAAGTACCGGCACCCTCCATCACCTGTCCCAACGATATGTACAGGTGTGCGACCTGGCTTCCTGGTGAAGGAATATCCTCAGGTAAAGGGGTATCCTCAGGCAAAGCGGTCATGTAACAATTTTGTGAGTTTCAGCTTAATGTAAGGACTGCTAGGCTTAAACTTCAGACAAACTTCACTCATTTTTGTTGTGGAAAAGGAAAATTATTTAATTGAAGAAAGCTACAAGAATCTCAGGGAAAGTTGAAACTTTAAAAATTTAAAGTTTAAAATGGCGCAAAGCTTCTAATTTAAACATTCCCTTGTTGAGCTCACATCCCCCTCCCCACACCTGCTCGGCAGTTGCAATTGACCTTGGTTCCCAGTGTCTGCTGCTCACTGTCTGGTTTCCATCCCCCCTCCCATCCCGTAAACAAGCTTGACACACATTGGCTTTCTCTTGTCTAACTGGCTCTGCTGGCGGGAAGCAGCAAGCAAATGCACTATGTTCGTTTGGTTGCGCAATCCTGACACTTTCACTCTGTGTAAACATACTTTAGAACTTTTCCATATCTTCGACTTTCGCTGGTTAAGCTCCTAGGGGGCGCCATGTCTACTGTGTGAGTCGTGGAGGATTTTAAACAGATCTTTTCTGACTCCTATCAAGTTATTGTACAAGACATTCAGGACATTGTGGAAAATATGAGCTCTAAAATGTGTCATCTGTTTGGGGATGTAGTGGATGAAATTGAGGAATTCAACAGTGATAGAAATATTTCTTCTAAGAATGAGATTGGGATTTCTGTTGAGATGCTGGATGAAGATTGGATAATGGAGTTGGAGAAATTTAACAGAGAGAGGGATCTGCAAGCAATAAGTAAAATTGACGTTTTGGTGAAATGCCATGAAAAAGAAGGGGTATGGGAGGTTTTCTGAAGAGAAGTTGGAATTTTTGAGGGGGGCAGTTGGGTTGTTTGATTTTTTTCAAGAGAAAAGCTCTGTGCACATTGTGGGGATATGTAAATGCTTTGGTTTATTTTCAAGTGGGATAAGGGTTAAAGAATATTTATCTGGATCGCTTTTATGGTTTGACAGATGTTATTTGTTTTTAAGGATATGGATTAAGATTATTAGGGTATAAAAATGTTTATTTGGATGGTTTTAAGAATTTGATTTAACGTCATTGTTTCAAATTGTTTTTCTTTTTTGGGTTTATTAAGATTAAGATTATTAAAACTGTTGTATTATTTAATATGTTGTTGTTGGTGTTCAGTCGTTTAGTCGTGTCCGACTCTTCGTGACCTCATGGACCACAGCACGCCAGGCCTTCCTGTCCTCCACTGCCTCCCGGAGTTTACTCAAATTCATGTTCGTTACATCGGTGATGCTATCTAACCATCTCATCCTCTGCCGTCCCCTTCTCCTTTTGCCTTCAGTCTTTCCCAGCATCAGGGTCTTTTCCAGTGAGTCCTCTCTTCGCATTAGGTGGCCAAAGTATTTGAGCTTCAGCTTCACTATCTGTCCTTCCAATGAGCAGTCAGGGTTGATTTCCTCTAGGACTGACTGATTTGACCTCCTTGCAGTCCAAGGGACTCTTAAGAGTCTTCTCCAGCACCACAGTTCGAAAGCGTCAATTCTTCGGCGCTCAGCCTTCCTTATGGTCCAACTCTCACAGCCATACATTACTACTGGAAAAACCATAGCTTTAACTATACGGACCTTTGTCGGCAAGGTGATGTCTCTGCTTTTTAATATGCTGTCTAGGTTTGCCATAGCTTTCCTCCCAAGGAGCAAGCGTCTTTTAATTTCATGGCTGCAGTCACCGTCGGCGGTGATCTTGGAGCCCAAGAAAATAAAATCTGTCACTTCTTCCATTTCTTCCCCTTCTATTTGCCAGGAAGTGATGGGACCAGATGCCATGATCTGGGTTTTTTTAATGTTGAGTTTCAAGCCAGCTTTTGCACTCTCTCCTTTCACCCTCATCAAGAGACTCTTTAGTTCCTCTTCACTTTCTGCCATTAGGGTGGTATTGTCTGCATATCTGAGGTTGTTGATATTTCTCCCGGCAATCTTAACTCCGGCTTGTGATTCATCCAGCCCGGCATTTCTCATGATGTACTCTGCATATAAGTTAAATAAGCACGGTGATAATATACAGCCTTGTCGTACTCCTTTCCCAATTTTGAACCAGTCGGTTGTCCCATGTCTGGTTCTAACTGTTGCTTCTTGACCTGCATACAGGTTTCTCAGGAGACAGGTAAGGTGGTCTGGTACTCCCATCTCTTTAAGACTTTGCCACAGTTTGTTGTGATCCACACAAAGGCTTTAGTGTAGTCAATGAAGCAGAAGTAGATGTTTTTCTGGAACTCTCTTGCTTTTTCCATGATCCAGTGAATGTTGGCAATCTGATCTCTAGTTCCTCTGCCTCTTCGAAACCCAGCTTGCACTTCTGGTAGTTCTCGGTTCACATACTGCTGAAGCCTAGCTTGTAGGATTTTGAGCATAACTTGCTAGCATGTGAAATGAGCGCAATTGTACGGTAGTTTGAACATTCTTTGGCATTGCCCTTCTTTGCAATTGGAACGTAAACTGACCTTTTCCAATCCTGTGGCCACTGTTGAGTTTTCCAGATTTGTTGGCATATTGAGTGCAGCACTTTAACAGCATAATCTTTTAGGATTTTAAATAGCTCAGCTGGGATACTGTCTTCTCCGCTAGCTTTGTTGTTAGTAATACTTCCTAAGGCCCACTTGACTTCACTCTCTAGGATGTCCGGCACAAGGTCAGTGACCACACCATCGTATTTATCAGGGATATTAAGATCTTTCTTGCATAGTTCTTCTGTGTATTCTTGCCACCTCTTCTTAATCTCTTCTGCTTCTGTTAGGTCCCTGCCTTTTTTGTCCTTTATCATGCCCATCTTTGCACAAAACATTCCCTTGATATCTCAGATTTTCTTGAAGAGATCTCTAGTCTTCCCCATTCTATTGTTTTCCTCGATTTCTTTGCATTGTTCATTTAAGAAGGCCTTCTTATCTCTCCTTGCTATTCTCTGGAAATCTGCATTCAGTTGCTTATATCTTTCCCTTTCTCCCTTGCCTTTTGCTTCCCTTCTTTCCTCAGCTATTTGTAAAGCTTCATCAGTCAGCCATTTTGCTTTCTTGCATTTCTTTTTCTTTGGGATGGTTTTAGTTGCTGCCTCCTGTACAATGTTACGAACCTCCATCCATAGTTCTTCAGGCACTCTGTCTACCAGATCTAATCCTTTAAATCTATTCCTCACCTCTACTGTATATTCATAAGGGATATGATTTAGGTCATACCTGAGTGGTCTAGTGGTTTTCTCTACGTTCTTCAATTTAAGCCTAACTTTTGCGATAAGAAGCTCATGATCTGAGCCACAGTCAGCTCCAGGTCTTGTTTTTGCTGATTGTATAGAGCTTCTCCATCTTTGGATGCAAAGTATATAATCAATCTGATTTCGGTATTGACCATCTGGTGATGTCCATGTGTAGAGTCGTCTCTTGTGTTGTTGGAAAAGAGTGTTTGTTATGACCAGCGTGTTCTCTTGACAAAACTCTATTAGCCTTTGCCCTGCTTCATTTTGTACTCCGAGGCCGAACTTGCCTGTTATTCCGGTTATTTTTTGACTTCCTACTTTGGCATTCCAGTCCCCTATGATGAAAAGGACATCTTTTTTTGGTGTTAGTTCTAGAAGGTGTTGTAGGTCTTCATAGAACCGGTCAACTTCAGCTTCTTCGGCATCAGTGGTTGGGGCATAGACTTGGATTACTGTGATGTTGAATGGTTTGCCTTGGATTCGAACTGAAAGCATTCTGTCATTTTTGAGGTTGTACCCCAGTACTGCCTTTCCCACTCTTTTATTGACTATGAGAGCTACTCCGTTTCTTCTAAGGGATTCTTGCCCACAGTAGTATATATAATGGTCTCCTGAATTAAATTCGTCCATTCCTGTCCATTTTAGTTCGCTGATTCCCAATACGTCGATGTTCAATCTTGTCATCTCATGTTTGACAACATCCAGCTTACCTTGATTCATTGATCTTACATTCCAGGTTCCTATGCAATATTGTTCTTTACAGCATCGGACTTTCCTTCCACTTCCAGACACATCCACAACTGAGCGTCCTTTCAGCTTTGGCCCAGCCGCTTCACTCTTTCTGGAGCTACTCGGAATTGCCCTCCACTCTTCCCCAGTAGCATATTGGACACCTTCCGACCTGAGGGGCTCATCTTCCGGCGTCATATCTTTTAGCCTTTTGATACTGTCCATGGGGTTTTTTGGCAAGGATACTGGAGTGGTTTGCCATTCCCTCCTCCAGTGGACCACGTTTTGTCAGAACTCTCCGTCATGACCTGTCCGTTTTGACCTGACTTCATTGAGTTACGCAAGCCCCTTCACCGCGACAAGGCAGTGATCCATGAAGGGGATTATTTAATATAATGGCAAGCAATTTATGTGCTTTTTAGTTTGATTTTTATTATAGTAGACAGAAATGTATAGAATAGTAGTAGGAAGGGAATAATTAAATAAGTGTTATTTTTTGGGGAGGAAGTTGTTTAGGAGGTTTATATGAATTATTTTTTCTTTATTTTAATATAAGGGGAGGAGTACTTAGTGACTTTTATAATGTGCTAAATGGGAGTGATTTATAGAAATAATGTGATTTTGGTTTAAGATAGAGTAAGAGATAGATTATGGAAAATTTTTGTATATCCTTGCTGTTAAAAGTCAGAAGTCACATCTTTCCGTAACGTTGAAAAAAAATTATTTTGTGTTTTCACACCTTTTTAGTTTTCTTCTTTTTTGGGGTAGTTTTTTGTTTTTTTGTAGCTTTTATCTTTTTCTTCAAACTTAATAAAATCATGATAAAAAAAGATGAAGATAAAGAGCACTTAACTTCTAAGCAGTAGAATAGCCATGCCACTTCACTACTGAAAACAGCCATGCAAGTAGAATAGTGTTAGCATGTTCGCAAGTCTCCAACATGTAGCTCACAGAGTTGATTCAGTAAAATACTATGATCAATGGTATCAAAACTGCTCAGAAATCACCCTGCCCCTGACAGTAGTTATTCATCTGGATGAGCAAGACTATTTTAATACTGTACCTGGGGTTAGGCCCAAGGTCTGTTAATCTGTTCCCAAATGCCTGAATGGCCATTGGCCTCTTCAAGATCTTGCTCCCAAAGGGCATGATAGCAACATGCTGAAACTTGTTAACATTTAAGGTGTGGTTGCTGGGAGTTGGGCAGTATGTAAATTTAATAAATTATGGTTGATTGCACAGTCAGCCAGATGTTTAGACTGGATTTGGCATTTTTGTCCTGCTATCGAGTCCTTCCCAAGGACCTGGGATAGGCAGATGTTGTTGTTTAATAATATTAAAGGTATTGTTGCAGGATGTAAGCTGTTCCAATTAAAGGAACGCGGTGGCTCAGCAGGTTAAAACAGCTGAGCTGTAGGCTGCCAATCAGTAGGTCGGCAGTTCGAACCCTGCGCGACGAGGTGAGCTCTCATCGCTAAGTCCTAGCTCCTGTCAACCCAGCAGTTCGAAAGCCTTGCAAGTAGATAAATGGGTACCACCTTAAAGTGGGCTAATTTGCTGGTGTCCTGTCGGGAAGTCGGCTCCACTGGAGGAGAGGATCGGAGGATCGGAGGAAGATCAAATGCTGGTGGTGACGACGGACCCGGATGTGACAGCTACAGGACGTCAGCAGCCGGCTCAAGGCATCCTGGGAATTGTAGTCCAGAGCCTAATAGAGTCGGTTCCCTTACCCCTTTCCCTTCATGCGCGGTGCATTTGTATATTTGAAATTTGGTGTATAATTGAACTGTATATATATGATTGTAAGCTGCCTAGAGTCCTCCACTAGGGAGGGGATAGGCAGGGTATAAATATCACTTTAAAAAAAAAGCTGCCTTTTGCAGTTGACTGATGGTGATTTTGTCAATGCTGATGGTGTTCAAGAGGTGCTCCAGATGTTTTGGAATTGCACCCAAGGTGCCTATTACTACTGGTACTATCTTTGCTTTCTTTTGCCACAGTCATTCTACTTCTATTTGCGGGTTTTTATATTTTGTGATGTTTTTCAGTTCTTTCTCTTCTGTTCTGCTGTCTCCAGGTATTGCAATGTCCACTATCATTTTTTGTCTTTCTTATCAACAACTGTTAAGTCTGGGGTGTTGTGTGGCAGATACTTGTCTGCTTGAATTATAAAGTCCCAGAGCACTTTAGCTTCTTCATTTTCTATTACTTTGTCTATTTTGTGGTCCCACCAGTTCTTGCTTGCAGGCAAGTGGTATTTCTTGCAGATATTCCAATGCACCACTGTTGCTACTTTGTCATGCCGTTGTTTGTTATCAGTCTGTGCAATCTTCTTGCACCAGCTAACTAGGTGGTCCACTGTTTCTTCAGCTTCTTTGCATTTGCTGTCTGCTGCTGTCTTTATATGCATTTGTTCTTAAGGCTTGGCCTTGTGCAGTCAGAATTAGCTGGCTCTTTCTTCAACTTTTCTGCTCTTATCCATTGCCAGGTCTTGTTATCTGCTTTGCCTGCTAGTTTTCTTATGTACTGGCCATGTAATACTTTGCCTTGCCATGTTTCCTTTCTATTCTTCATTTGGTCTTCCTTATAGGCCAGTTTGATCTCTTTGGTATTCAGTAAGCCTCCATGGTGTACTAGCTTCAGTGCAACGTCTTCACTGTCCTTCAGATATTCTTCCAATGCCCTTTTTTTCTTCTTCAACTGTCTGGTGTACTTGCAACATTCCATGCCCACCTATGCTCCTTGGTAAATAGAGTCTGTCAACATCGCTGCCTGGATGAAGGGCATGGTTCATTGTCATTATTTTTCTGGTCTTCCTATCCAGGGCTTCTAGTTCAGTTTGAGTCCAGTCCACTATTCCATCTGTATATATAATGACTGGAATTGCCCAGGTGTTAATCACCTTGATGATATTTCCACCACTGAGTTTGGACTTTAAGATTCTATTCACTCTTCTGATATATTCACTACTAACCTTCTTCTTGACTTCAGTGTGCTTGATGTTGTCAGTATGAAGGATGCCCATGTATTTGTAATTATCTTCTTCATCCAGACTGTTGATGTTATTTCCATAGGGCATCTTGATTCCTTCAGTTTTCACCATTTTCCCCTTGTTGATGGTAAGGGTGGCACATTTGCCCAATCCAAACTTCATTGCAATATCTTGGCTGTATATTAGGGCAGTATTGAGCAACGATTCCATTTCAAATGGTGTTTTTCCATACCTCTATTGTGCCATTGATCTTTGCACAAAGCTTCTGATGTTTCTACTGACTCCTGTTATTTCTAGGCACTTGATTATCCAGTCATGTGGCAGGAAGTCAAATGCCTTCTTGTAATCAATCCAAGCTACATTCAAGTTGATCTTCTTTCTCTTACAGTTTTCCAAAATAATCTTGTCAATTAGGAGCTGATATTTTGTCCTGCTGCTATTTGGGCAGTTTCCTTTCTGCTCAGATGGAAAGAGCTTGTTTTCAACTAGATGCTGATGGACTGCATTAGCTACCACACCACTTAACACTTTGAAAGCTGTTGATAAACAGGTAATTGGCCTGTAGTTGCCTGGTGCTGCCCCTTTTGTTGGATTTTTCATTATTGGGTAGGTTTTGCCAGATGTTAAGCAATCTTCAATTTCACCTCCTTGCAGTGTGTTGCTTGGCAATGAGTAGGTGCAGACCAGTCAGATGTTTCAACCAAAAACCATGCAATTCATCTTCACCTGATGCTGACCAATTCTTGATCTTCCTTGCCCTTTTCTCCACCATTTCTGCTGTTATTACAAGTTCTTTCATTTCAGCTTCTTCTTTTTTCCTTCTCTACGTCCTTTATCCAAGCTGCACTCTTGTTGTATTTCTTTGGGTTGTCCCATAGCTGTGCCCAGAACTGCACTGTTTCTTCTTTGTCAGGTGTTGGCTGGTTCATTGCAGTCTCTCCGTTGATGGATTGGTAGAAACATTTCTGATTCGACTGAAATTGGAGATTCTGCCTGCAGTGTGCAATTCGAGCTTTGTATCTGCTGATCTTGGCTATGGCTGTTATTTGCTGCTTTATTATTTCCAGTGCTTCCTTGATCTTCTGTATCTCTAGGTGATATTTCTTGATCAGGTATCCTTTGGTCTTGTTCTTCAGCTTCTTTTCTTTCATCTGTTCTAGCTTGCTTGCATCTGATTTAGCATGCTGATCTTATTTTCCAACCCGATCTTCCATTTTGGTGATGCACTGTTTGGCTTTTTTTCTTGTTTGTTGATCTTCAGTTATAACTGCAGCTGTGCTGTACAACAGTTGGTTTGTTTCTTGCAGTATGCTGGTGCTTATATTTGATATTACAGTATTGGCATCTTTTAATACTTGTGCTAGCTGTTTTTTTGTAACAAGCTTCTATGTAGGCAACCTTATTCTGCTGTTTTTGTGCTGTTCTAGATGCTCAGTTATTCTTCGTTTCAGTTCCTCTTGTTTTTTAGTTAGAGTACTTCGTTCTTTCTGATAAGAAGGTAGAAGAGAGACTGCCTGGTTTGGGAATGAGAACAGTTCAATAGTGATGCTGGCTTCCTCTACTACTGACTCCCTCTGGTTTGTCTCTACTGTCTGAGCTACTGTACTTCTGGCAAGGCTTCGATTTCTTTGCCCTGAGTAGACCTTTGCAGTTCTTCCAATTGTGCTTCTGTGAATACTTTATTTCATATTGTAAATTGTCATTGATCTGCTAGCCTCTGTTCTGTTATTTCTGATTCTGGATGTTGTTCTTTCCAGAACTGGTGCATTCTTTTCGGATATCCTCTTCTCACTGGACTTGATTTGTAATAGCAAATAATTATTTCTTTGTTTTCAGTCTTTGTATATTTGCGACAGGTAAGCAACTTTTCTTCCAGTAATCCTGCAGCTGCTGGCCCTGGTTGCTCAGCCAACAGTCCTGAGTCCTGTAGCCCACTTGTCACCAGATGTCCAGGAACTCCAACACCTAGTGCGGTCCTTGTTGACCCGGGCAATTACCAATTCGGTATAGGTTTCTGTAAGTTACGTTTCACCATATTGTTTATGGGAGAGACACTCTTTGTCTGGCTCCTCTGATGAGACCTGTTCAGTATGGTTGAATCTCTGGCATAGCTCTCATTTCCTCAGAGCATGCAAGCCCCACAACCTTCTCAAGGTAGTGCCTCCCTGGGGGTAATTATTATTATAATTGTTGTTGTTGTTGTTGTTGTTGTTATGCAACTAAGATTGTGCTATTTTGCATGATGTCCTGTCAGTGCTAGTTAGTTATCAGAAACCAAGATCAGCAAATATTAAGGATACAGATGGTCAGTAAATAGCTTTCCAAGCATTTTATTCACAGCTTCCAGCACAACAATTGAAATGAAACTATATAACTCACACAAAAACTATATTAAGATAAATATGAGCACCTGTATCCTCAGAATGCCATTTCCTGTTCAGGGTCAATTCTGGAACCTGACAAAGCTTTGCAAGATGACTACTCAAGTATGCACTAGATATCTGAAGACTGCCCCCATCCCTAGCAATAACACTTCTTATGAAACTTAGTGATCTCACAGGAATTCCAAGACTTGATTTGAGTAGGAAAGAATCTTCCTTGCAGATATAAGCAACCTTAATAAGACTGTGAATCTGGTTCTATAGATAAGTACTACCTCAAGTAGTACTTAAGTTTCTTTCTCCTACCTTTTTGTAATGGCTGCATTCAGTTTCTCTTGCTACCCAGATGTTTGCACCTCCCCTGTACAGCAGCCCAATATTATTTCAGGGTAATTTCCCATGCCAGCTTCAACCCTCACTATACTTACAGTAACTATACTTCCTATATTATATATATAGTATATATACACTATACTTACTATATTCTGCCCAGAGTCCCCTCCGGAAATGGGGGGAGATGGGCGGTGATATAAGTTAGAAATATAAATATTCTTCCTCTCTATACTTACTCCCCTCTCCTCCCTTGAAGTGGAGGTACCAGGACCTTCTTCCATTCCTGCTGTTTCCATCACTGGCTGTGGTCGGGGGGAACCTTTACCTTTACCTTTAAGTAAAGTTTATTGTTGTAACCACAGTTCATAACATGAGAATGCAATAAAATACAATGAAATATAATAACAATAAGGTTTTTCTACCCTACTTGCCTTTACATACATTAGTCAGAGCTCTTAAATTCTTGTTCTGTGAATTAACAGTTTCCTGTCTAGTGTGCAAGGAGGGAAGGCTGATACTATCCTTGACCCTTCTGCTACTCTGGTT
This sequence comes from Charina bottae, assembly GCA_023362775.1. Taxonomy (NCBI): domain Eukaryota; kingdom Metazoa; phylum Chordata; class Lepidosauria; order Squamata; family Charinaidae; genus Charina; species Charina bottae. The sequence goes on along the minus strand of JALMGJ010000028.1, from coordinate 620,623 downwards.
TGCTCCCAATACCACCCATTTCATAGAGGGAGGAGGAATTACAGAGGGAATATAGTATTTTAGACTCTTGCTGCCTATGGGGCAGACTGGAATGTCTGATTCACTGGAAAAGCTACCCAGACACAGAGATATCGATATCCTGTGAACCAACAAATAACGTCCGTGTCCCCTCCATCTTTATGCATGATGCTCATAAGCCCAAATCTTTGGATTGGTCTTAGACTCCAGCTTTGGTACCAGCAGACTGGGAAGGGGAGGGAGACTAGTTGTGAACAAAGTCAGCTTTTCGACTATCAAACCAAGGTGGAGACTGTCATGCATACCATGGAGGGAGAGGGGGAGGATATTAAACTGGGATATTAAACTGAGGATATTTCATCTGCTGATGAAAATGTTGTGGACATGGAAGAAGAAAAAGAGGAACTCCCCCCCCCCCCAATCTGCCTGCTGTCAGGAGTCAAGAAAGGTGATTGAAACTGATATTCCTGTAAGGGAAGAATTTGCTCTTTTATTGAGATTGGCTATGACAATAGGAAAAAAAGCCAAAAGCAGCCCCAGAGCCACTGCGCCACAAAGCCCCTTCACGCTGCAAAAAAAAAAAATTCTTCAAAGGAAAAAAATTCACAAGGGAAGAAGAAAACAACACACTACTCTTTCTGGATATCCTCATCAGCAGAGGAAACAATGGCAAATTAGAAACACACATCAAAAAACAGCCCAAACTAACCAAGTGCTCCATTACCAAAGTAACAACACAACCTCCCAGAAGAAGAGCTATGTAAGAACATTATTCAGACAAGTATAAATGCACTGCAGCAACCCAGAACACCAGGAAAAGGAAACAGACCACCTATATACAACATCTTCCAACAAAATGGATACCCACGCAACTTTATCAAAAAGTGCCTGACCACTCAACCCACCACAGCAAAACCAACACAAGCTATGAAAAGGATTACACTGCCATACATCAGAAACATCTCAGAAACTACCAACAGACTATTACAGCCACACAGCATTACCATATAACACAAACCAACAAAAGCCCTCCAAAACATCTTAAGTAACCCAAAAGACCCAGTAGCCCAAGAAGAAAAAACAGGAGTCATCTACAACATACAGTGTAAGGATTGTAACAGTCACTTTGTAGGACAGACAGAAGACTAGCAGAGCGCATCCATGAACACCAACTGGCAGTCAGAAGACATGATGAAAACTCCTTAATCTTACAACACATGGACAGACTCAACCACAGTTTCAACTGGGAAACTGTGAGCATCCTAGACCAAGCTAAATCCAAAAAACGCTAGGGAATTCCTGGAAGCTTGGCATTCAGATAGATCAACCATCAGTAGACACATAGATAAACCACATTTCATTCATTGGCGATCACTCGTAGCCGAGTAAGATTGTCTTCCAAAGGTAAAATTTTAACAGTGGATCCGTAAGTGGCTATAAAGGCCAATTCTGGATCCGCACAACCTCCCACAATGAGGGCATAGGTTTCCGGGTGGGAGACAGTCATGATGAGGGTTTGCCTGACGTGCCCTCCTTTTAGCTCTTTTCTCCCTTTCGCCCTGTACTCGTGCTTCTTCAAAGTCCATAGCACCATTAATAAAGGATGACCTCCAATTGAAACGCTCATGAGTTAGGGCTTCCCAGTTCTCAATGCTGATATTACATTTTTTTAAATTAGCTTTGAGAGTATCTTTGAATTTCTTTTGCTGTCCACCAATATTCCGTTTTCCATTCTTAAGTTGGGAGTAAAGTAGCTGCTTTGGAAGACGATGGTCAGGCATTCGAGCAACATGACCGGTCCAGCGAAGTTGATGTTGGATGATCATGGTTTCAATGCTGGTGGTTTTCGCTTCTTCTAATACGCTAACATTAGTCCGCCTATCTTCCCAAGTAATTTGCAGAATTTTTCGGAGGCAGCGTTGATGGAATCTTTCAAGAAGTTGGAGGTGGCGTTTGTAGAGGGTCCATGTTTCACAGGCGTACAGAAGGGTTGGTAGTACAATGGCTTTGTAAACAAGCATTTTGGTCTCCCTGCGAATGTCCCGATCCTCAAACACTCTACGCTTCATTCGGGAGAAAGCTACACTCGCAGAGCTCAGGCGATGCTGAATTTCAGCGTCGATGTTGGCTTTTGTAGATAGATGGCTGCCGAGATAAGAAAAGTGGTCGACATTTTCTAGTGACACACCTTTAAGCTGGATTGATGGCGCTGCGGAGGGATTGGTTTGAACTTGCTGGTAAAGCACTTTGGTTTTTTTTAATGTTAATCGAGAGGCCGAGCTTTTCATATGCTTCTGCAAAGATGTTTAGGATAGTTTGAAGATCTTCTTCGGAGTGTGCACAGACTACGTTATCATATTGAAGTTCTATAACAGAAGTTGTAGTTACCTTATTTTTTGCTTTCAGCCTACTAAGATTAAAAAGCTTTCCATCTGTTCGATATATAATTTCTACACCAGTAGGAAGTTTCTCTTCAACAAGGTGTATAATCATAGCGATGAAGATAGCGAATAAGGTTGGAGCAATAACACATCCCTGTTTAACGCCGGATTCCACTTTAAATGGATCGCTTTGAGAGCCATTGTTATTCAGGATTGTTGCCATCATGTCGTCATGGAGTAGCCGCAAGATGTTCACAAATTTATCAGGGCATCCAATTTTCAGAAGGATGGTCCAGAGAGCAGTACGATTTACAGTATCAAAAGCTTTAGTCAGATCAATAAACGCCATGTACAGAGGGCGGTTTTGCTCCTTGCATTTTTCTTGAAGCTGTCGTGCAGTGAAGATCATATCCACTGTTCCCCTGGAAGGGCGGAAGCCATTTTGCATTTCAGGGAGCATGTCTTCTGATACAGATAGGAGATGGTTTGCGATGATCTTTGCCAGGATTTTGCCTGCTGTGGCTAGAAGGGAGATGCCTCGATAGTTTCCACAGTCTGTTCTATCACCCTTTTTAAAGAGAGTGATAATTATGGCATCCCTAAAGTCTGCTGGAATCTCCTCCCTCATCCAGATTTTTTCGATGAGCTTATGAAGTTGTTGTGTAAGTTCAGGCCCGCCTTCTTTAAAGACTTCAGCAGGAATCCCATCAGGTCCACTAGCTTTGTTATTTTTCATTTGTTTAGTGGCTTTACTGACTTCCTCCAAACTAGGGGGTACTGCAAGCTCATCTCTTATTTGTTTTTGCGGGATTTGCAAGAAGACTTCATCAGCCACAGTAGAGTGACGATTAAGGAGATTGTAGTAATGCTCTTTCCAGCGCAGTGCAATAGACTCTTTGTCCTTTAGAAGTTTAGCACCATCTACTGAGCGTAAGGGATTTGTACCATGGTTTGTTGGTCCATAGATGGCCTTTATGGCATTAAAAAAGCCCCGTGCATCATGAGTATCTGCAAAATGTTGGGTTTCTTGGGCTTTTTTTATCCACCATATGTTCTTAAGTTCTCTAGTTCTTCTTTGGACTTCTGCCTTTGCACTGGCGTAGATTTTTTTCTTAACGGCACAGTTAATATCTTTTTGCCATATCCGGAAGGCTTTCCTTTTCTTGTCAATAATATGTTCAATCTCACTATCGTTCTCATCAAACCAGTCCTGATGTCTCTTAGTTTGGTATCCGATAGTTTGTTCACAGGCTGAAATAATAGAAGTCTTCAATTTAACCCAGTGTTCCTCAACATTTTCAGGAAGTTCCATAGGCAGATGTTCCTTGAGAGTTGATTGAAAGCAAGCTCGTTTAATAGAATCTTGAAGGGCCAGTGTATTCATTTTATGCCTTGGTTTTCTTCCTTGGAGCCTACGATGAGGGACAATCTTTATGGCCATCGTGGATCGAATTAATCGATGGTCTGTCCAGCAGTCATCGGCGCTCGTCATGGCTCTGGTGAGAAGTACATCACGGCGATCTCTAGCACGGACAATTACATAATCTAAAAGATGCCAGTGCTTCGACCGTGGGTGCTTCCAAGATGTTTTTAATTTATTTTTCTGGCGAAAGAGTGTGTTAGTAATGACAAGGTTATGCTCTGCACATTTAGTCAGAAGTAAGATTCCATTCATGTTGCTGTTGTCAACTCCTTCTTTCCCAATGATCCCTGGCCACAAATCAAAGTCACGCCCAACTCTTGCATTGAAATCACCCAGGAGGATAATTTTATCCTCCTTTGGTATCTCTGATAAGATGGTGTCCAGCTGGGTATAAAATTTTTCCTTGATATCCTCATCTGCATCTAGTGTTGGTGCGTAAGCACTTAGGATAGTTGCCTGTTGGTTTTTGGCGAGTTTTATTCACAGAGTTGAGAGTCGTTCGTTAATCCCAGTGGGAACTTCTGACAAAAGCTTCACAAGGTCGTTTTTGATAGCAAAGCCTACCCCATGTATTTGTCGTTCTTGTTCAGGCAGTCCTTTCCAAAAGAAGGTATAACCTCCTTTTTCTTCCTTCAACTGTCCTTCTCCTGCTCTTCGAGTTTCTTGGAGTGCTGCTATATCAATATTAAAACGTCTCAGCTCCCTTGCAATAATGGCAGTCCTACGTTCAGGTCGTTCACTATCCATATTGTCTTGCAGTGTCCGTATATTCCATGTTCCAAAATTCATGTGTTTTTTACGACCGCTAGATGATGACCCCACTGGTCGCGGTAATCCAGTCAGGGAGAAAATGAGGCAGACTATGTTTAGGGCACCTTTTCTAGCCCCCTCCCCATATGGGGTGAGCAGAGTGGATCCTAAATAGGGCTGCTCAGTCGTGGATACAGCTGCCGAACTACTCAACTGCCTCGATCCTTGAGTCAGGGCGACTGAATCCGTATCCACCGCCCATGTGCTGATCAATGACTAGGAGCTTCCGGATTTCACAGTCCTGCCCCCATTGCCATTCGTCAATCACCATGGGACTTTTGGTTGTTTTGGGTTTGGTGTGGTTGGAAGACGCCTGTGCGTGAATTTGTTTTATGTGTGGAGATCGGTGCACAACGATCAGCACACAACCTTCACAGAAAAAGGCTCTAATCCAATGGCATGGATACCATGACGATTGGTGACCTTTTGTCTGCTGCAGCCTTCATCCGCCTTCGCAGCCGTTGTAACAATACAACTTGTTATCTTCCGCCTGGAAGGACTTTCTTGGATCGTTCTTTGTCTGGTTCCTCCCCCTGGAGCTTACCGCCATGGGTGACCCTACCAGGAGTACATGACTCCCGACGGCTTCGCTCACAGGGTTCATTGAGAACACACAAGCCCACTCACCACAACAAGGTGACGATCCAGCGAGTGAGAAACCACATTTACACACCATTCAAATGAGACAATAAAAAAACTAAGGAGGAAACAAAAAGACCAGAACACATCCTCTCCAGCAGCCTATACACAGATAAGCAGGGATTAACACCAGACAAACAATCAAGCAGAAAACAATACCCTAATCAAGGAACTACCAAGGAGAAAACCATACCCCCACCAACACTGGCAGGGCAAACTACTGCATATAAACAGCAAACCCCACACCCACTAGCACTGATGATGTACCAATCGAAGAGAAAAAGTGCCTGACCACTCAACACACCACAGCAAACCCAACATAAGCTATGAAAAGGATTACACTGCCATACATCAGAAACATCTCAGAAACTACTGACTGTTACAACCACACGGCATCACCGTAGCACACAAACCAACCAAAACCCTTCAGAATATCGTAAGTAAACCAAAAGACCCAGTAGTCCAAGAAGAAAAAACAGGAGTTATCTACAACATACAGTGTAAGGACTGTAACAGCCACTATGTAGGACAGACTGGCAGAAGACTAGCAGAACGCATCCACGAACACCAACTAGCAGTCAGAAGACATGATGAAAACTCCTTAATCTCACAACACATGGACAGATTCAACCATACTTTCAACTGGAAAACTGTGAGCATCTTAAAACAAGCCGAATCCAAAAATGCTAGAGAATTCCTGGAAGCTTGGCACTCAAACAAAGCAGCCATCAACAGACATATAGAGGTAAACAACATTTACATACCATTCATAAGAGACAGTAGAAAAGCCAGAAGACCAGAACACCTCCTTGCCAGCAATCAACAACTAGATAGGCAAAGATTAACACCAAGATTAGCACCAGAGGAGCAATCAAACAACACAATAGACCCTAATCAAGGAACTATTAACTCAGTCAATCAACCAAGTAGCAAACAACAACCCAATCAAGGAACTACAAAGGAGAGTACAACACCCCCACCAACACAGGCAGGACAAGCCAGGGTATATAAACAGAGAGCAAGTCCCACTCCCTTTTCACACTGAAGATGTTGCCTAGCCTGGCAATGAAACGTCTGCAAGAAAACAACAAGGCTCAGACAGCACCAAGGACTCCACTGATGATGTTACCTAGTTGGGTAATGAAATGTCTGCAAGCCAACAACGAAGCTCAGAGAGTACCAAGTACTCCACAGTTCAACCCTGAGCTACATATATTTTATTCTATTGGAACTTTGTAGAAAGACACACCAAATTCCCTTCAGGAATCTTGGCACCCTCTTGTCTGTATGTATCTGTGGTCCACTTGTATGCTGCCTTTACCAGATCCAGGTGTTCCTTTAAGAGCCATCGAGCAGCTTGTCTCTCCTGTAGGAAGTCTAAGGCATGAGGAACGGCAAATGCAGGAGTTCTGGAGGGCAATGTGAGGGGGTGGATGTCAGGATGGAGGTTACTTGCAAACTATTATTTTCTTAAAGAGTGGAAACCATTAATGGACTATTTGCAACATGCAGGAGGGACAAAGCTTATATGGGGTTTTGAAGATTAAATTATAGATAAATTGATATGTTAGACAAGAAATGTTTTTAAATGTTATATATAGAGCTAGCATGTATGATAAAATATTTTTTAAATTACTATGACCAGAAATAAATCGGAAGTTGACCAATTTCTATGTCTTATCTTTTTCCTTTTTTTCTTTACTTTCCTACACTCTTTTTCTTCTTTGATTTGTATTTCTATTTCTTTTTCATTTTCAACTTTTAACTATGTATATTTAAAATCTTAATAAAATTTTGGGGAAAAAAAAAGGTGGAGGTTGAGTCCCAGGTGGAGGAGGGGGAACCGACTGTTGGAAAGGTGGGAAAGGTTGGGGAAGGCGCGAAAATTGAACCAGGGGATGGAGCAGCACAGAGGTTTGGGCAGCAAGATCCTAAGCCACCCATTGGTGAAAGCCAGGGGGTGGATTCACCACCACCTATCAGCGCGCAAGAAAGGAGGGCGGAGAGACAGGCTGAGCAGTGAGAGGTTTGATTGGGCCCTTCACATAAATGGTGGGAAAATCAAAGGGCTAAAAGGCACGAGAAACCAGACCAGGTTGCCGAAGACAACCATTCATGCAGCCCTACGCTGACGCCTGTTCCCACCGAGAAGAGCCGAGACTCTGAGCCTTGCCTTGCTGCCACACCGGACCCTGCCTCAGAGCCTTGCCTTGCTGCTGTGCTGGATCCTGCCTCTGAGCCTTGCCTTGCTGTCGCGCCAGACCTTCCTTCCGTGCCATGCCCTGTTACTGCACCAGACCCCGCCTCGGAGCCTTGCCTTGCTGCCATTTAGGATTGGCTCTCCGCACTTTCGCTTCCGGGTGTCGAGCTGAGCAGAGCGCTGAAATGAGGCTCCGTGCTTCGTTTCCACAGTTTCCAAATAGCGGCGATTAACAAGGAAGAGAATCGCCGGAAAATCACCCTTGGAGAAAGGGGGAGCAAGAGATTTACCACAAGGGCTGCCGGATTTTGCTGCTCTCTGCAGATCCCCGTTTCCACTGTGGGAAAATGCAGATTGAGCGGCGAAAGGTGGCTGGGCATTATCAACAAGCTCTTTGAAAACCGCGAAGCTGGAAAGTTAAGTAGCTCTCTACTCGACCTTTTAGTTGCACTATTTAGTTTTCTTTTAAATGTTAATTGCCTAATTAAGCGCCAAGATTTATCTCTGGACTTGTTAAATAATTGCTAGAAGTGGTTTTTTCTTTCCTGTCAAAGACTGTTAAAAAGTGGGAAGGAACGTTAATTGACTTTACCAAGAAGGAAGGTGATCTGCCTATTATTCTCACTTTTACTTGGATTTAAAGTTTCTACTTATTGGCTACTATATATATATATATATATATATTACTTTGGGAATATTCTATTTTAATTTTGTTTCTACATGGAATAATCAATATTCTGCCTTCTATTCTTCCTGGTGAAGATTGTTGGGAAAGAGAAGTGAAAGTGACTTTTACTACTATTTCAGTTTGGCTTGAGTTTCTTACATATGGACAATTATTGGTATTTCTCTTTTTTGTTCTTTGGAATACTATATGAAAGCCTGGATTTAAATGGAGTGAATAATACTTTATTTTTTAAGACCTTGATGTTGAGATTGCTGCCTGAAAAAGAAAAAAAAAGAACCCTATTAAATATTCTTTTATATATACAAGTTCCTCTTTTTCTTTCTGAACTTTGAACTCTGTTTGGATTTATTTTTCTGAAAAAGTCAAGTTATTTAACGTTTAATTTGGATTATTGGATTATGATATGGAAAATAGAGGCTTTTTTACGTATATGTTTCTATCAACATCTTTCCTTTTTGACTTGTGGTTGGATTGAAGAATTACAAGTGGGAAGGAGAAATCCTGGGAATATTTACTATTCTTATCTTTGATTTTGACTACAGGAGAACAAAAAGTCCTAGGCTTTTATCTTGGGTGTTTGAAACACTGTGGACTTTTATATATAAGGGATTATAAATGAACTAAGAGGAAAAATTTTAAAGGAGCCTATTTGAAATTTTTTTCTAGTTCTTTCTTTTTTTTTTCTTAACCTTTTGGATATTTGTTTTTTCACCTTTTCTTTTTTCTTTTTATTGCCTGTAAAAAAAAATATTCCCCCCCCCTTTTTTTAAATAATTATTGTTATATTGTTATATGGTGCTTTTTTCCCCTTTTCTCCCTTTTTTCTTCTTTTTTGAAGGGCTATGGCGTCTTTGGGAACGAGACGGGCGGAGAAGGAGAAGAAGAAGGAGACTGGAGGATCACCTATTGATTCTGCTACACCTGCTACATCTGCCTCAGAAACTTTATTACCAGAAATGAAAAAGATATTAGAAGCTGTTGCAGCACTAAATAAGAAAATGGATGATCAGAATACAGCAATAAATAAGAAAATGGATGACCCCACGAAGCAGATGGAAGATCAGATTACAGCATTAGACAAAAAAATGGACGATATGAAGAAAGAAATAACCCGAGAGATTAAACAAGACTTTAAAAAAGAAATTCAAACAGTCAAGGAAGTGGTCAATTCTCTGTCAGGAGAACTTAAAGATACGAAAAGCCAGATGCAAAAATTAGAAGATAAATCAGAATATGCTATTAAAGAGATTGAACATAATCTAGATATCACAGCTTTAGCAGAAATGAGAGAGAAAGAGCACATCTTGAGATTTAGAGCAGTTCCAGAACAAGTAGATGAAAATGTGAGAGAAAGGATGATTTTTGAATTGGCTAAATTTCTGGAGACAAGAGAACAAGATTTAGATTTGGAGATAGACAAGATATTCAGAGTAAACTCACGTTACGCTAAGGAAAGAAAAGTCCCTAGAGACATATTGATATATTTTGTAAGAAAAGTGACAAAAGAGCAAATCTTAAGGAAACATAATACTATATTAAACATAGAAGGGAAGGAAATAATTCTATTAAAAGAAATTCCCTTGAGAATATTAAGGAAAAGAAAAGACTATTCTTTCCTTACAGACAAATTAAGGCAACATAGTATTTCATTCAGATGGGGAAAATTGGAAGGCGTATCGTTTGAGTTCAAAGGACAGAGATTCAAAATAACTTCCATTTTAAAAGCAAAAGCTTTTTTAGAGAAATACAAGAAAGAAATGGGTTTACCAGAAGGAGAATTGACAAAAGGAGGAGAAACATCGAAAGACAAAGAGAAGACTGAAGATCTATCTGAGAAAGGAGCTACAGGTGTGGACTTAACAAAGGGATTTTAAAGAATAAAACACCAATGGAACTTAAATATCTGACATGGAACATTAATGGAGCTAATGCTCCACAGAAAAGAAGAAAGATATTTCATTTTTTGAAAAAACAGAAATTGGACATAAGTTGTTTACAAGAGACTCATATTTGTAAAAAAGATACTAAATATTTGATTCAAAAACAGCTTGGAGAAGAATTTATTTCGGCTGGATATAAAAAAACTAAAGGGGTAGTCTTATATGTACAACCAAAGTTAAACCCAAAATTGATATTAGCTGATGAAGAGGGTCGATACATTGTAGTAGAAATTAACATACAAGGAACTAAAACACTGATAGTTGGACTTTATGCACCGAATATGGATAAAGGAGTATTTTATAAAAACCTGATGGATAAACTTTTGGACTTAACGTATGACAATTGGTGTTTCATGGGGGATTGGAATGGGGTAATTTACCCCAGACTGGATAGACAGTCACAAAAAGAAGTGAAGCAAACACAGGGAAAATTGCCACAAACATTTTTCGACTTGAAAGAGATGTTGGATTTACAAGACATTTGGAGATGTATGAATGGGACTTCCAGAGAATTTACATATTATTCAGAGAGATTTAAATCACATTCTAGAATAGATATGATCTTGATATCTAAAAATTTGATGATGGATATTAACAAAGTTGATATATTACCTAAGACTTTATCAGATCATAATCCAGTAATGTTGACTCTTAAAGGGAAACGGAATGTATTTAGATGGAGATTGAATGAGTCGCTACTACGGAATAATGATGTAGTTGATGTATGCAAAAAAAAATTAAGAGAATATTTTCAATTTAATTTGAACAAAGGGACTAATATTCAAACTGTATGGGAAGCCAGCAAAGCATATATGAGGGGTTATTTTATTCAATACAATGCTCAAATGAGGAAGAAAAAACAAAAAAGAATTCAATTGATTTTAGATGAAATTAAAAGTAAAGAGTTAGATTTGAGAGATAAACCAATGGATGACACTTTGCTCACTCAAATTAAATTCTTACAAAAGCAAATATCAATGATATTAACTCAAGAGATAGAGACTCAAATGAAATTTACAAAACAAAAATATTTTGAACATGCAAATAAACCAGGTAGATGGCTGGCTTATAAATTGAGGAAACAAAGACAAAAGAATTTGATTACTAATATTCAACATGAAGGAAAAATTTTGGTGAATAATATGGATATTCAAAAAGCCTTTCATGACTATTATTCTAAATTATATAAAAAACAAGATGTCAACTTGGATGAGATTGAAGAATATTTAAATAAACAAAAATTAACTGTTCTTAATGACCAACAAAATTGACATTAAACAATGTTATAACAAAAGAAGAATTGACAAAAGCTTTTAAGAAAATTAGTAGTGGAAAAGCTCCTGGACCAGATGGATTGTCAGCAGCCTATTATAAATGTTTTGAAGAGGATTTATGTCTACCTTTGCAGAAGACTATGAATTCTATTTTGGAAACAGGAACTATGCCTGAAACCTGGAAAGCAGCACACACAACTTTGATCCCCAAAGAACAACAGGATTTAACATTAACTAAAAATTACAGACCAATATCTCTATTGAATAATGATTATAAGATATTCACAACAATATTAGCAGAAAGAATGAAGAATATACTTAAGGATTTTATTCATCAAGACCAAGCTGGTTTTCTACCCAAGAGGCAAATACGAGACAATGTTCGAAATATATTAGATGTAATTGAATATTTGGAACAACACTATGATAAACAAGCTGCCTTGATATTTATTGATGCGGAAAAAGCTTTTGACAACTTAAATTGGCTTTTTATGTTTAAAGTACTGGAAAATATGAATTTTGGAGGAAATTTTATAAAATGGATTAAATCAATATATACTCCACAATTTGCCAAAATAATTGTTAATGGAGAATTTAGTAAGCCATGTGAAATCCAAAAAGGTACTAGACAAGGTTGTCCATTATCTCCACTTTTGTTTATACTGGTATTAGAGGTTTTACTTAGAGATATTAGACAGGATGATGGTATCCATGGTATCAAAGTTAAAAAAGAAGATTATAAACTAAGAGCCTTTGCTGATGACCTAGTCATTACCTTGGAAAATCCACTAGAAGGAATTGAAATATTAATACACTAGCAGGGTTTAAAGTGAATTTACAGAAGACAAAAGTTTTGACTAAAAATATGGATTACCACCAACAAGAGAAATTGAAAGAAATAACAGGATATTCAATGGAAGAAAAAGTAAAATATTTGGGAGTATACTTAACAACTAAAAATGTTAAATTGTTCAAGAATAACTATATTCCACTTTGGATGGATATTAAGAAAGATTGGGAACATTGGGAAAAACTGCAATTATCATTATTAGGTAGAATTTCAGCAATCAAAATGAATGTTTTGCCAAGAATTTTATATCTTTTTCAAACACTACCTATATTGGCATCAGAAGAACCTTTCAAACAATGGCAGCGAGATATTTCTAAGTTTATTTGGCAAGGGAAAAAACCAAGGATAAAATATAAAGTCTTGCAAGATTCAAAGGAAAGAGGTGGACTGGGTTTACCGGATCTGAAATTATATTATGCTGCTTGCTGTTTGGTATGGATAAAAGAATGGATAGTTTTGAAAAATGAAAAATTATTGAATTTGGAGGGACATGAATTAAGATACGGATGGCATGGATATTTGTGGTACGACAAAGTGAAAGTTAATGTGGATTTTAAAAATCATTATATTAGAAGATCTTTATTAAGAATTTGGAATAAATATAAATTAATTTTATGTTACAAAAGACCTTTATGGATTTCTACACAAGAAGCATTTTATAGAACAGAAGTAAGAGTTAAAGATAAATGGTTGACTTACAAAGATCTTTTAAAAAAAGAACAAGGACAATATAAAACTAAATCAAAAGAACAATTGGCCTCTGAAGGATATACTTTCCAATGGCTTTCATATATGCAACTTGTAGAAAAATTTAAATCAGACAAAAAAGACCTTGAATTTGAACAAAATAAATCGGAATTTGAGATACAACTATGTGAGACAGGTGACCATTTAATTGCCAAAATGTATAAATTATTGTTAAAAGGTGAAATGGTAGAGGAACAAGTTAAAGATTGTATGATTAAATGGGCAAAAAATATTGGTCATAATATTCAAATGCAACAATGGGAAGATATGTGGACTAAAGGATTAAAATTTACTCTGTGTTATAATTTGAAGGAAAATTTCTACAAAATGATGTACAGATGGTATATGACCCCACAAAAGTTAGCTAAAATGTACGGGAATGTACCCAACTTATGCTGGAAATGTAAAAAAAAAGAGGGGTCATTTTATCATATGTGGTGGACTTGTGAGATTGCTAAGAAATTTTGGACTCAGATACATTCATTGATGCAAAATATTTTACAAATTCAAGTTCCATATAAACCAGAATTATTTTTATTGGGAATAACAGAAGAACAAATAGGAAAGAAATTTACAAGAATTATGCAATATATGGTTACAGCAGCAAGACTTATATATGCACAAAATTGGAAAAACCAGATTATACCTACAATACAGGACTGGATGTTAAAAGTAATGGAAATGGCAGAAAACGATAAATTGACATGTTTATTAAAAGAAAATACAAATTATTATTTTCTTAAAGAGTGGAAACCATTAATGGACTATTTACAAAATGCAGGAGGGGTAAAGCTTATATGGGGTTTTGAAGATTAAAATATACATAAATTGATATATTAGACAGGAAATGCTCTACAATGTTATATATAGACCTAGCATGTAAGAGACTATTTTTTAAATCACTATGACCAGAGATAAATCGGAAGTTCTAATTTCTATGTTTCATCTTTCTCTTTTTCTAGTTACTTTACTACACTTTTTTCTTTCTTTCTTTGATTTGTATTTCTATTTCTTTTTCCTTTTCAACCTTTTATCTATGTATATTTAAAATTCAATAAAATATATTAAAAAAAAAAAGGATTGGCTCTCCGCACCTCTCCCTGTTGCTGCACCGGATCCCACTTCCAAGCCTTGCCTTGTTGCCATGCAGGACTGCCTCTCCGCACCTTGTCTTGTTGCTGCTCCAGATCCCATTTCCAAGCCTTCCCTTGCTGCCGCGCAGGACTGCTTCTCCACGCCTTGTCTTGTTGCCACACCGGCTTCCATTTCCAAGCCTTGCCTTGCTGCTGCGCCAGACTGCTTCTCCGCACCCCACCTTGTTGCCACACCATTTTTTGATTCCAAGCCTTGCCTTGTTGCCACACAGGACTGCCTCTCCACACCGCGTCTTGTTGCTGTGCCGGATCCTGCTTCCAAGTCTTGCCTTGTAGCTGTGCAGGACTTTCCTTCTGTGCCTTGCCTTGTTACCACATCAGACTCTGATTCTAAGCCATGCCTGGTGGCCGCTCCGGCTTCACTCCAGATCTCACCTTGCTGCCACGTGGACTGCCTTTTCGTGCCAAGCCTGCCGCTGCACATTGCTACAACTATGTGCAGTGAGCTATCAGCCAGCATGAATTTATTGTATATTTTGTTGATAAATAAAAGGATTGTTTACTCAACGCTTCCTGTGTCGAGTCTTAGTCAGAACAGGACAGTAGAAGCTGTAAATTGCCTGAAATGGAGAAATGCCAATGGAGGAATATACTGAGTTGTAGACAAATTCTACAAGTGGCAACAGCTCAGCCCAATTGTCTTGTTGATAAAGAGACATAGCACCTTAAATATTGCTGTAACCCCTCAGATTCTCCATTTGATGCCGGATGATGAGAAGATGACAAATATATTTTAACGTTTAATAACTGAAAGAGGGCCTTCCAAAACTTAAAGGTAAATCACATTCCACAATCTGAGATCACATGATTGACCTGGCTTGTGTATCTAAAAACATGATCTCAAAAAAGTTGAGCCATTTTCTGAGCTGTCAGGAGGCCCTTGCATGGAATGAAAAGGGCTAACTTTGTAAACAAATCCACCAAGAATTGATAAGGTGGGTCCAGATTCTCTATGAGATTTGAAATACAAAATGAGGGTTAATGATTTTTTAAACCATTTTCCCACTATATGAAGGAACTAGATAAATTTGTCTACTTTCCCCTTCAATCTTTAATATTTTTATTTATTTATTCATTCAATTTATATAGCCACCTATCTCATTTTTTGTGACTCTAGGTGGCTTACAATAAAATAAATAAAATACATAAAATACACAATATAACAAATAAAAATAAAACACATAGCAGCTGGGCATTATTTGTTTAGAGCCCTTGGTTTATGCTATTAGACAAGATTATAATATCTGATTTTTTGACAATTTGTTAGAATATAAATTGGCATTATATGCTGCTGTTATTTAATTGTTTATCTCTGCTCCTCACATTCAGTTGCACCTGTGATGCATTTGATTATACCTTCAGGCAAATTGTGGGATATTCTGTTAGTTGGTGTTATGGAACGTGTCTCTGAAGGGGGGGTGATGTGGTGGATTTTGGTGGTACCGCTGGTTCTCAGGAAGGACATTACATTACAAGGAGGTGGAGGAGATAAGAGGAGGCACAGTCCAGGAGGCAATGGTGGGAAAACGAAGAGGTTCAGTATAGCCCCACCCTACAGTCTCCCAGGTTATTTCCCATTAGGTTAGTTAGAGTAGCTTTAGTCTGGCAAGATTCTGTCTGTACGGTGTGAGCAAATAAAGAACTGGAGTTTGAATGCACTGACTTTCAGTTGTTCTTGGGCTGGGCCAGACAGTTGGTATAAGTTGGAACTGATGCCTATAGGTAAAAAATCCATACGTTAAGTAATTATCCACTTCACATATGTACTGATTTTCTCAACTATTTAGCTCTTCTTATCCCAAGAGTTATTTCTCAAATAATTACACTAAATATGAATGAGATATATAAAGAAGTTTCTCTGGACATTGATAACCGGGAATCATTAAACCTTATCCTTTGTGGGTAAGATAAACACTATTAAAATGAATGTAATTCCCAGAAATACTTTACATTTTGCATGGAATTCCTATATACATATCTGGAAAATATTTTCAAAAACTCAGTATGCTGTTTTGTACATTTCTATGAGCTTCAGTTCTGGAAATATATTTGGAAAAGATGCAATTGTCAGTTAAAGATGAGGGTTTTGATTTTCTGAATCTTAAATTATCCCATTATGCATACCTTTTGACTAGTACCACATTCTGGCTGTCTTCGCTTCATGCAAATTCTCCTTCCTGGGCCCTTTTGGAATTTTCATATGTAAGACTTTTAGTTAATTAGACTGTTTTGAGTTCAAAATACAATAGATTTGTAATACCTCTTGTCACTATTATGTCAATGTATAAAAAGGAACAATGCATTTTGATCTTTTTCCTTATGTTAAATTGATGCTATATGGTAGTCCAGGCCTCAACATTGATTTAAAAACCCCTGTGTTATGGAAGATCTGGATGGATGCTGAGTTTTCATATTGGGTTAATTAGTGGATGATAATCATAAGTTTTTATCATGTTCTATGTTTTGTGTGTGTGTGTGTGTCAGAAGCACCAAGGTGCTTCTGTAGTGAAAGGATTTTCCAGTGACATCACCGTTGCCCGGGGGATGCCCAAGGAGGCTCCTTTCATGTCCCTGTGATTTTTCCCACCAAAGTGGTACCTATTTATCTACTTGCATTTGCATGCTTTTGAACTGCTAGGTTGGCAGGAGCTGGGACAAATTGCCTGGAGCTCACTCTGGTACGCGGCTCGTGCTCTTGGGATTCGAACTAATGGCCTCTGACTCAGTGTCTTAACCACTGAGCCACCATGGTCCCACCATGTTCTATGTTAAAAGATAAGTACTATTTGTCAGTTGCCACCCACTGGCAGCTCAAATTGGACTAGTGGCATTTTCAGCCTTGGAGACGCCTAACTTACTAGAAGGGATCACTGAATCCTAGGAGACCAAAATGCCTACAATTAGTCTTATTTACAAATTTGAAATGCAAATTTTAAAGACTGAATGCCATACAGAACTGGAGCCCCCCATTTTGTCTAAACGATAGGAAAACGACCCAGTTGGCTCCCATCCTGCTGGTCTTTTGAAGGGCCTTGAACACCTGGCTCTTTACCCAGGCTTTGGGCAAGTGTGATTGAAGCCCTCTTTTAGGTTGGGTAGGTTTGTTTTTGCTCCTGTCCAATTTGCCATCTTTTATTCCTTTGTTCTTGTTTATTATTGTATTACTTTATTGTTAGCTGTGAACTGCTCAGAGCTGTTGGGAGTCACGGAGTATATATGTAAATTTAATAAATAAACAAACAAACAATTTTTAACCTTAGTATCAAAAACCTCACTAGATCTTAAATTATAGTTTATACAATAAAAACAGTATTTCAGAATTATTGGACCCCATAGTGTCTGTATTTCATCAAAACACATGTTTTTGCAAAGTTCTAAAGTTGTTATTGTGAGGATGTGATATCCTGCCATGGCGACAAGAGGGAGGTACATCCTGCTAGTCTACTTTGAAGTGGACACTCACCAGACTTGCGGAGTAGGTGAGAATGCTTGTAGTGGAGTCTTGATGTATTCACGGAACTGCAAATTATGCTGATGCAAGTATGGTATCTAGCAGTTCAGCAGCAAGGATAGATCAAAGAACTCTAGCACCTTGTTAGTTGATTTGGGGCTGGGAAGACTGAGAAATTGGGAAGTGAAGGGAGGGGCTGTCAACTCGCAGGGGAACCTTGAAGGTTTTAATTGTTGGTTTATACGAGCTTCATTCATTTGAGTCTTTAATGTGTTATGGATCTCTAGCTTTAATAAAGAACTCTTCATATCCTTAAGGGCTTGTGTCTGGAGTTTCTGATTAATAGCTAAATGATCAAGAGCATGACAGTTATGTTCTGGAAATAAATAACTACATATAATATTTTGACTTTGAAACAAAGTTTATATTATTGAATGTGCACATTCTTTTGAACTACAGAACTACTATGTGGAAACTGACATCTGGACAATAGAAATCGAGTCTCCATGCCCTTATTATTGTCAAAAGATTAGTTCTTCAACATTGGAAAGACAAATCTATGACCACAGTTGTCCAGTAGATTGAAGATCTGATGTTACTGACAACTTATGAATGAGTTGCCTATAGATATAGAATACGGATGGATGATTACAATGAAATATGGTAATTGTTTAAATTGAAATTATGTAAAAAATGTATACATACATCTATATACGCAGGAGAAGTCCTTATTTATACACAATTTATGTTGTTATTGCATTTTTTCTCTTTTTCTTATTTTTCTCTTTTTTTGTTTTTGTTTTTGTTTTTGTTTTTGTTTTTGTTTTTTCTTTTTCTTTATTATTTATTTTCTTTTTTAAATTTTATTTTATTTAAATTTCCCCCTTTTTCTGTTTTATTAAATAAATAAAGCAGAACTATCATTATATTTTTACCAAAAAAAGGCCAGTGCACAGGGAAGGAAGATCAAATAAAGCCCCCACATAAGTGATCATCAATAAACTCCTTTTTGAAAGACATGTTGGATTTACAAGATATTTGGAGACTTATGAATGGGAACTCTAAAGAATATACATATTACTCAGAGAGGTATAAATCATTTTCTAGAATAGATATGTTTTTGATTTCTAAAAGTTTAATGATGGATGTTAACAAGGTTAAAATACTACCTAAAACCTTATCAGATCATAATCCTGTATTTTTAACTATCAAAGGGAAAAGGAACATAGGATTAAATGAGTCAATCCTTCGGAAAGAGGACGTTGTAGATACATGCAAGAAAAGGCTAAGAGAATATTTTTTATTGAATTTAAATAAGGGTACTAGTACTCAAACTGTTTGGGACGCAAGTAAAGCTTATATGAGGGGTTATTTCATTCAATATAATGCTCAAATGAGGAGAAAGAAATGAGAAAAAATTCAATCAATTTTGAATGAAATTAAAAGTAAAGAGAAATGTCTGAGGGATAAGCCAATGGATAATACATTGACAACTCAAATTAAATTTTTACAAAAACAAATATCAATGATTTTGGTACAGGAAATAGAGACTCAAATGAATCATGTCAACTGGATTTCTATTTTCTTAGTGGAAACGTTTCACTCTTTATCCAAGGAGCTTCTTCAGTCTGAGTAAAGTTAGTAAGGGAATCCTTAAATAAGTTTCTAGGCTGGCTGTGTGACCTTGCACCTGGGGCTAGGTCATGGTTATTTTTGAGATGTTTGTTTCTAAGTCCCTTTATCATCTAAAGGACCAGAGTCAGCAGTTTATCTTCATCTAAAGGAAAAAGGACACTCATTTGAGGACATTAATGTTCACATTTTAGACAGAGAAGATAGGTGGTTTGAGAGAGGGGTCAAGGAATCCATTCATGCCAACTTGGAAAATCCTTCCTTGAATAGAGGTGGGGGCCTCAGGCATAACCTTTCCCCTATCTTCCTTCCTGCTTTGTCTTCTGTGCCTAGGAAGATTAAGACCATTTCACAAGCTCAACAGCAGCAGGGTAATCTTAACGATCCTCCTTTAGATGATAAAGGGACTTAGAAACAAACATCTCAAAAATAACCATGACCTAGCCCCAGGTGCAAGGTCACACAGCCAGCCTAGAAACTTATTTAAGGATTCCCTTACTAACTTTACTCAGACTGAAGAAGCTCCTTGGATAAGGAGTGAAACGTTTCCACTAAGAAAATAGAAATCCAGTTGACATGATTCAAGCCACAGACTGTTCCACCTGGATGACTGAGAACCTTCATAGACAGACTCAAATGAAATTTACGAAACAGAAATATTTTGAATTTGCAAATAAACCAGCCTATAAACTAAGAAAACAAAGACAAAAAAACATAATCTCTAATATACAACATGAAGGGAAAACCTTAGTGAATAATGTAGACATACAAGAAGCTTTTCATTCTTTCTATACATCATTGTATAAAAAACAGGATGTTCAATTAGCTGATATTGATGAATATATGACTGTTTTAAATGATCAACAAAGAATAATGCTTAACAATCCTATAACAAAAGAGGAAATGACAATGGCCTTTAAGAAAATTAATAGTGGAAAAGCGCCAGGACCGGATTGCCTATCGGCAGCTTATTATAAATGTTTCGAAGATGAACTATGTATACCCCTTCAGAAAACTATGAATTTGATTTTGGAAACAGGAATTATGCCGGAAACTTGGAAAGAGGCCCACATTACATTGATTCCGAAAGAACAGCAAAATTTGAATTCAACAAAGAACTATAGACCAATATCATTATTGAATAATGACTATAAGATATTTACAACAGTACTGGTGGAAAGATTGAAAAATATCCTTAGAAATTTTATTCATCAAGATCAAGCAGGATTTTTACCTAAAAGACGAATTAGAGACAATGTTAGAAATGTCCTGGATGTCTTGGAGTATTTAGAACAACATAATGAAAAACAAGCTGCTTTGATATTTATAGATGCTGAAAAAGCGTTTGACAATTTAAATTGGTCTTTTATGTTTAAAGTATTGGAGACTATGAATTTTGGAGGAAATTTCATTAAGTGGATTAAATCAATATATACACCACAACATGCAAAAATAATTGTTAATGGAGAATTTAGTAAACCATGTGAAATACAAAAGGGTACAAGACAAGGCTGTCCTTTATCTCCACTTCTGTTTATATTGGTTTTAGAAGTCTTGCTTAGAGATATTAGACAAGATAATGATATTCATGGCATTAGAGTCAAAAAGGAAGTTTATAAATTAAGAGCCTTTGCTGACGATGGCATGGATAGTTATGGTATGACAAAGCTACAGTTAATGTGGATTTTAAAAATCATTATATTAGAAGATCTTTGTTGAGAATTTGGAATAAATATAAATCAACTTTACGTTATAAGAGACCCTTATGGATTGCCACGCAAGAAGCATTTTATAGAACAGAAATAAGAAATAAGGACAAGTGGTTGACTTATAAGGATTTTTTAAAAAAAGGAACAAGGGCATTATGTAACAAAATCAAAAGAAGAACTTGCTCAAGAAGGGTATACTTTTCAATGGCTTTCCTATATGCAACTTATAGAGAAATTTAAATTAGATTAAAAAAAATTGGAATTTGAACAAACCAAATCAGAATTTGAGATACAATTATGTGAAACTGATGAACACTTAATTGCTAAAATGTATAAATTATTGTTAAAAGGAGAAATGGTGGAGGAACAAGTTAAAGACTGTATGATTCAATGGGCAAAAAATATTGGCCACAATATACAATTGCAACAATGGGAAGATATGTGGACTAAAGGATTAAAATTTACTTTGTGTTATAATCTAAAAGAAAATTTTTACAAGATGATGTACCGATGGTATATGACCCCACAAAAACTTGCAAAAATGTATGGGAATATTTCCAACTTATGTTGGAAATGTAAAAAACAAGAGGGGTCTTTTTACCATATGTGGTGGACATGTAAAATGGCAAAGAAATTTTGGATTGAGATACATTGAGATGCAAAATATACTACAAATACGAATACCATTTAAACCAGAATTTTTTTTACTCGGAATTTTGGATGTACAAATAGAAAAACATTTTTTTAGAATAATACAATATACGATTA
This sequence comes from Charina bottae, assembly GCA_023362775.1. Classification (NCBI taxonomy): domain Eukaryota; kingdom Metazoa; phylum Chordata; class Lepidosauria; order Squamata; family Charinaidae; genus Charina; species Charina bottae. Next base: position 598,939 of record JALMGJ010000028.1, on the reverse strand, counting down.
CAGCAGCAAGACTTTTATATGCACAAAACTGGAAAAACCTAATTGTACCAACGATACAGGAATGGATGTTGAAATTATTGGATATGGCAGAAAATGACAAATTGACATGTTTATTAAAAGAAAATTCAAATCGTTATTTTCTTAAAGAGTGGAAGCCTTTGATGGACTATTTGCAAAAAGCAGGAGGAGCAAAGCTTGCATGGGGTTTTGATGATTATATTATATATAAATAGAACATATTAGACAAGAAATGTATATGAATGTTATATGAATAGCCAGCATGTAAGAACAAATTACTCTTCTTTACTCCTATGACCATAGATAGATCGGAGGTTATCCAATTTCTATGTTTGTTTTCTTTTTCTTTGTTTTCCTTTACTACACTTTTCTTTTCCTATTTCTTTAATTTGTATTTCTATTTCTGTTTCATTTTCAACTTTTAACTTTGTATATTTAAAATCTTAATAAAATCTATATAAAAAAAAATCAATAAACTCCTTTAGGCAGACTACTACAGTCTCACAGAATAAAGACATTTTCCTGGAATCTGAACCACGTAACTTAGGTTTATAGTAAAGTCACAGAATTTGGGGAAGGGGGTGGGGAAGTGTAAGCACATTTAAACAATCAGCATCTTTGGCAACCAAGACTGGCAGGATTTCCTGCTGTGTTGTAATGGGCAGCAGGCCTTGCAGTCTGTAATTTGTGCATATTTGGGAGGCAAAAGTTAGGCTTTTTCAGTTGCAATTAATATGTTGTGGTCTATTTTATGTAATCTCTTTTTTCCTTTAATAAGTACACACAATAATAAGTAACAATACAGTGGAGATCTTAGTATTGTTACTTAATATTACTTAATATTAGTATTAATACTTAGTATTACCTAAGTATTAACCGTAAGACAGAAACTTTTATTGTATAACAAATACATTTATGTATTTTGCACTTGTTTATTAATGCCACATTTAGCTTTAGATGTAAAATATAAACAACTTTATGCTTTTTTTTATCCATAAGTTTTATTAAATTTTAAAATACATATTAAGAGCTAATACAAAAGAAAAGAAATAGAAATACAAAGTAAGAAAAAGGAAAAGAAAAAGTGAAGTCAAAAAATAACAAACAAAGAAAATATAGAAAATAGATGTCCTCCAATTTATCCTTGAACTTTAAGTACAACAATTAACTTTAAATGTTAGTCCTTTATACAATACACAGAAACTTTTCTTTGTCATATACCCTTTGATTTCTATAATCCAATCTTCTGTTCTTCATATAGGTTTCGCCTTTCTTGATATCTTCCAACAATCCATCTCTGGTTTCTACTCCTTAGAATAGTAATCAAATGTTCATTGTTGCATCAATTAAATGTTTTCCATTTGCTCTTTCCACTTTTACATCTATATTTATATCTTCAATAAAGTCCAATTAGTATAACAAATAAAGGCCTTATCTACGTCTAATAAAATACAGTATATTCTGTTCATGTTATGACTATATATTCCATTAATACATAATCTAACATATTACATAACATAATACATAATATAGCAAAAATACAAAACCTAACATAACATATAACCTAATACATACAACATATTCTTGTAATAACCTACATTCTAATTCCATCTCATCATCTCATTGTCTTCTCATAAATGTGTCTCCAGAAAGAGTAATATATAATATCAACATATTTATTTATAATCTTGTATCTTACACTTAAAATATCATGTTTTTATGCATCTGTAAGTTTCTCATATCTGTGCTTACTCTGTGTACAATACCAAATCCTCATTTTCATTCACCTTGCATTCCAAATCAATATCAATAAATCTCCTGTTTAGGTTATGCAAGCAAGCAAGCAACAACTTTATTGATTAGTCTTACGACCATATCAAAGATAAAATAAGATAACAAGAATACAATACAATTCAATTTAACTGATAAAATTGATAAAAATACACCAAAATAGGAAATAAGATAATTGAATAACCTGAAATAATAATAAATACAATACATGTATATCTAATCAGAATTCAAATGAGTTCATCACCCCTACATGGCACTCCAATCTTTTCCATATAATGGGCTCTCTGGTGAACTGCCTTGTCTACAAACTTGGCAGTCCTATTCACAATAAAAGTATTTGAGCCCGAAAGAAAATAAGATAATCTGTGATTAGAATCCCAGTGTGCTGTTCTTTCTAACAAAGGAGACAGGAATTTAATCCTAAGTGAATCATATAATTTGCAGTCGAACAAAACATGGGCAATATCTTCTATGGCTGGGTCCCCACATACACAAGTCCTCTCATCATATGGCAAATGATGAAAACGTCCATATTTAACCATAGAGTCCAACAATTCAAACCTAGCCCTGGAATAGGCCCTTCTCAGATTTTGTGTTAGACTCATCGACAGGTATTTTTCAAATTTAAAAATAGTTTTATTCTTAGCTAACCATTTTAATGAACCATTTTTTGCCAATGTCTCCATGTCCAATTGGGCACTGATATCCAGGGCTCGCTGTTTAAAAATATCTTTTGCCTGCGGTGCAGTTATGAGTACCTGTTGAATGGAAAATCCATATTGTGTAATAACTTTAGTGAGATGTTTTAACCAGGATGTGGTAAAATCCAAACTCATTTGTTCAAGTAGGCATAATTTGGGAAGCCTATCATGGTCCATTGAATGGACCTTCTGCCAGTAAGAAAAGACCTTTGATACTGTCTGGCTATGTATAGAGTGGATACCTGTTTCTGCTCTAATTGCGGGTGCTGACGTATTTTTATCAACTCCCAGTATACTTCTTAAAAAGCGGGTTTGAACATATTCAAGTGCAGCAGAATTTGTAAGACCCCACACTTCCGCACCATAAGTCAACATTGGGACAATTTTTGCTCTAAATACTTTCAGAATAGGGGTCAAAGTGCCGGGATATTTATAATTATACAGTTTAGATAGCCTTTTGGCACAGACCTCAGCCCTCCCTGCGGTCCTTCTGAAATGATTGTCCCAGGCTCCAGTATCAGTAAAAACCACTCCTAGGTAAGTGAAAGAATTCACTTGTTCTATAGGCTCCCCATTTATTTGCCATTTATATTTCATCCTTTTTCTTTTACCAAAAACCATCACTTTAGATTTAGACTTATTTATAGTTAAAGAGTTATGAACACAATAGACATTCAACTTTTTCAGGAGTCTTCTCAGGCCAACTTGTGAATGTGCCATCAAAATCATATCATCTGCATATAATAGGACATTCACAAATATGCCATGAATTTTTAACATGTGAGTATCTACGGTACGCATAAACCCTGGAATATCATTAATATAAAGATTGAAGAGCATTGGAGCTAAGATACAACCCTGCCTGACACCTCTATGAGTAGGAATACTTTTGGTTAAAGAGCCATTTACACCAGTTCTTACTTTTAAATAAGTATTTGAATAGAGGGCCTTTACCAGGAATAAAAGTCTGGGCTCCATATTTAAATTAATTAATTTCTTCCATAAAATGTTTCTATCTATGGAATCAAAAGCTGCGGTAAAATCTATAAAAGCAGCGAACACTTTTTTACCATTTGCCAATTGTTTTGAAATAAGATGATGTAATGTGAAACAATTATCTATTGTGGAGCGATCTGGTCTAAAACCAGTTTGTTCCTCTACAAGGAGGTTTGTCCTAATTACCCAGTCCTCTATTTTGCCCAAGAGGTGTTTGGCATACATTTTTGCAGCAATTCCTATAAGACTGATTGGTCTATAATTTTGTGGCTCAGTCCTATTTCCTTTTTTAAATATAGGGACAACAATTGCTACTTCCCATCCTACTGGAATGAATCCTGTGTTGTTTATATAAGAAAACAAACCTGCAAGTAATGGGGCCCACCAGTCAGTATGGGTTTTAAAAAGTTCTGGTGGTAAAAAGTCCTCTCCTGGAGCCTTGTTGGGTTTCAAGGAATGGATGATAGATTTGACTTCTGCCACTGACACTGAGGGCCAAAGAGGGAGGTTTTCAAAATAAGTAGGATCAATTATACTTTCCTGCAAGGGTCTTTGGTTTGACTCAGTAAATAAACTTGTATAGAAATCCTCCCAGACTGAGGCAGGTATAGGAATGTCAAGTTGAAAATTGCGTTCCTTCAATAAACCCGAGACGGAATTCCAAAAAAATATTGAATTAGTTCCTTTTGCTGATAATTCCAAGTCTGCCCATATTTTAGCTGTATAAAGAGCTTTTTTGGACACAATAAGTTTCTTATATTCCCGCCTGATTTGTAGCATTTTGGATTGATTTTTTATACTAGGATAACTCTGGGCCATACGCATTGCTGCCCTTAAATGTTTCCTAGTATGTAGACAATCAGAATCAAACCAGTTCATACTGTTTTGAGAATGATTTCTAGCAGGAACTTTATCTATCAAAAATTTCCTCAACGAGCTAGACAAAAGAGCATATTGTGTCAAGATCTTGTCTGGGCATTGAAAAGGAGTTGAAATAGAATTTCTCCAAGACTGAACCTGCTCTGAGTTTAGATAGGTTGTTATTGCCTTTGTATCTACCTTGTGCCACCTAAGTCTTCTGTTTTGCCTAATTTCAATATTGGCTAGTAACCTCTTATCATAAGTCATAAATGATCTAATATCTGATCTGGCTGCAAAATAAACTGTAATCGGCTGATGATCGCTGTCTTCTCTCACATGGGCTTGAATATCTGAAAATAACCCAGACTTATTTCGAGAAACACAAATATAATCTAGGACACTACTAGAGTTTCCTGTATGAAATGTAAACGGATATATAAAATCAGATTCTTTGCCTCCTAAAATATGAAGGTTACATTTATAAATTAGTGAGACCAACTGAGAACCCGCCATGTTCCTTTTGGAATCTCTAGAACGCCAGGGTGGGTTGTTAATAAGGTAGTCCTCAGGAATAACACCCAGTCGTACAAGATCAAATAAAGAAGCCCCCACTCTGGCATTAAAATCTCCCGCTAAAATTACAATAGCATTGGGGTAATTAAGGTTTATCTTCAACAGTAAATTTTCTAAATTTACCCAAATGTTGGGAGAAAAGTATGGAGATGAATATGGTGGCAGATAAATGTTCACTAGTACTACTACAACTGCTTCATACGAAAATTTAACCACCAAATAGAAAGGAGAATCAAAACCAAACACCAGTTCCTGGCCTTGCCAACCCAACTCAGCCTTGGCAAGTATCGACAATCCTCCCGATGCCCTTCCTTTAGTCTTGTGTTTCACTGCCGGGACTGACCAGGAATTAAATCCTGGAATGTGGATCCTTTCTTCCTCTTTGGACAGCCAAGTTTCTTGAAGAGCTATAAAATCAAAGCCAGAGAGAAATTCCAACAAGTCTCCATCAGATACTCGATTTTTCCAACCGGCAATGTTCCAAGTCAGTAGGTGGAGAAAAACCTTGCAATTGATGTTGGCAGGCGGCCCCATTGGAGACTTGAAATTTTGGGTTAGAGTACATGAGGCTTTTAGTCAATCGGCAGGGGTGATGTTGTCTAGAATGCCTTCTGTATCGAAGAAGACACATTGATTTACAAGTTGTCTGCCTTCGTCATTGTCTTGTTGATGGGGAAGCGCCAACAGAGATTGGGGAGCAAGACAATTATGATGAAATACTTTAACAGGTTGAAGAGTCAAAGTAGAATCAGCATCCAAACAAACAAAGTCCTCACTAACAGGTAAGGATGTTCCAGCCTTTAGTTCTTTCCATAACCCATTTTGAACTTCTCCTTCAAATGCTGTAGATCTAGCGTATGCGGGACTCATTTGAGACAACATTTGGTTGGAAATAGAATCCTTAGGACTCAGTTCTATTCCACCACCAGCATCCGATTTTAACACACAAGATACTTTAACTTTCTGCAAATTATCTGGGACTGGATTGAGCAATGCCATTTCCTCACAATCAGCCTGTGTTTCTAGACATTTCTTTTCTGTTGAAGTAGTAGTATTTTGTTGAACAGATATATTTTCACAGGCCTGAGTACTTAGTAATGCCATATTTATTAATGGCTTTGCCATAGATTGTGTTGTTTTCAATGTCTCTCTTAATTCATCCAGTCTTTGTATAACATCTGATTGCTCTGATTGTGGTAACTCCCCAAATAAGTCAATCAGCGTTTCTTCTGGCATTTCCTCACTCAGGGTCATTGCTGTTGTAGCAACTTCATGATTATCTGTATGTTTGCTACTGCCATCAGAACTTAAAGCAATATTACCCCCTTTCAAAGACTGATCAAGGAGAGGACTCACTTTCTCTGAGCTAAAAACACGTATTGGAAATATTGAAAAAGTACTCAGGAAAGGCTTCATTTTAAAAAGCATGCTGGGAACTATAGGCTGCTTAAATATTAACAAAACTCGGATATAGTCTCTTCTGGATGGCAGCCATTCAGCATGCACTAAGTCTATCAGAGAGCGTTCGCATCGTAGCAGCAGACTCAACGAGAGCATAACAGCTCTCCTATCACCCCATCTCCCTCTATTCATTTTATTATCATAAATCTGCAAGGTAATCTGTTTGGTTTGTAAGTAATAACTACATGGATCTCCTCTCTGCCTTTTTCCTGGTTGAGAGCTATTTTCTTTAGAGCTATTCTTTCCTCTCCTTTCGGTTTTGGGAGTAGAGCCAGCTTTATTTTCTGTATTAACCCCTTGATGACTGTTGGTGGGAGTAGTAGTAGATATCTTCCTGTTTCGTTCTGTTTTATTTGGATAGTTCTTAATGAATTTTACAACGGACTCCTTCAGGGAGTCAACCTGATCCTTAATTGATGTTAGAAGTTCGAAGATTGAAACCACTGTCTGTGCGGTAAGCAAGCACTGTCTAGATATAAAGTCTCTTGCATTCTCCCTTTTTAAGTCCATAACAACTCCCTCCTGCATAAGCATAGCAGCTGCCGAGCAAGCTGCTGTAGTCTGGGAGGGGGAGACATTTTCTGTAAGGCAGGAGGAAAGTTCTAAGAGCTGTTGACTATCCCATTCCACTGAGCTCTGTAAGTTAGCTCTACCTGATAAGGAGTCCAAGGTTAAGTTACTTACTACAGCAGTCTCTTTACTTGTTGTATAATTATCCATTTTCTGCTGCTTCAGTGGCTTCTGTGCTGCGGAGTGCGCACGCTGCCTCTTTTTCCTTTTCCCCATTCCTGAGAGCTAATTTAAAATGTTGATAAATTAAAGCTAAAAAGTTGCCTGTCTGTCATAAAATGATGATAAAAGTGGTTAAAAATAGTTAAAAATAGTTAAATATATAAAAATTTTAAAATAAGTTTAGGTTATGCCAATATCACAATATGCAACTTGTTTATTTCTGTAACTCATGTGGGATATCAAAATGTTTATTTTGCCATATCTATCAATTTGCATATTAAAATCTTCCTGTCTCAGCTGCCACAATGTATTTATGCCCAAACATTTAATAGACCACTTCCTGTAAAATATCATAATCTTCTTCTGTACCAATACATTCAAAGTCCTCTTTCCCTGTTTCTCTACTGGTTCGAAAGGTCTTTCCTCTGTTTCTAAATCTGTCCCTTGTATCTTCTGTTCCTGAGCCATCAAAACTATTAATATACGTTCTATGGATTTCTTAATTTGCAAAAATTTTTTGCTGGTTTCTTCCTTAAAATCCTGAAGTGCTGTGAGAAATGCCATGTTCAAATCGTAATCAGCTGCCGTAGCCAAAACAAAAAATTTTCTCAGGGAGCAGGGAACAGCTGTTCTATTATTTATCAATAATGTCTATTTCTTTAAGTAAGAAAAGCTTTTAAAGTAAGAGATGAAAAAATTCCACAGAGCAGTATTTCAAACAGTTTGTAAAAGGAAAGATGAAGATATATTCCAAATGAAAGATAGTCCTTTCTAAAAAAAAGTAGAAAAAAAAAAGGTAGAGAGGCACACATTCTCTATACTTTATTCTTTATTCTTCTTTATTCTTCAGGCTGCAAGCTGCTTAACCCAAACAAACAATTTCTCAAAAGTCAGTTAGTTTGTCGAGTAAGAAATACCAACAAAGTCTCTTAAATCCCAATTTCTCTGATACAAAAAAAAAGGCAGAAAAATACAAAACTTGTTCACTATGTTGCCAAAATAAAATCTATCAAACTTCCACCAAAATTAATTATAGCAAAGAAAACACAAAATTAGCCAACATTTTGAACGAAGTCCAAAGATAAATTTTAGATAATAAAAATGTGCTAATCTAAAAAAGAAAACTAATATAAAGTGGTCTAAAAGCTGGCTGTCACTCTTGTGTCTCCCAAGAGACTTACGTTCTCTGCAGAGCTAGGATCCTCCTTCGGCCATTTCATTGCATTCACCCCGTTCTTCTCCGCGGTGGAAACAACAAAGAAAAACAGGAGTGGGCAATTACAATGGCTCTGTGAGCAATCTTCTGGTTCCCCCTTCTCCAGGGGGAAACTTCAGTGGTCTATAGACCCCTGCAAACAAGATAGAAAGTTAGCCAGGTCTCAGAGCTCAGAGCTCTGAGAAACTCTGACTTGTCGAGTTGCCAGCCAGGCTTGGAGACTTTATGCTTATCAATACTGACATTTTGGAAATCATAGTTAATATTGATATACATTTCTTTTTATTTATCTCTAAAGGTTTAAGTTATCTAAACATTACAGTGTTAATAATCTCCAGTCAATACTATATACATACCACCGTACCCAAATAGTACAATGTACTTGTACTGTACTTGTGTTTTATTTATTTATTTATTTATTTATTTATTTATTTATTTATTTATAATTCGATTTATATCACCGCCCCATCTCCCCCAAAGGGGACTCTTTTATAATAAAAGAAGAATAAAAGAATATGGAGCTAATCCATTCTTAACCCTATCAGAAAATGCAAGAGTAAAGCCAAATAAAGTTGCAGCCAAATGGTTATTCATGGTGAGTAGAAATTGGCCCTAAGTGGAGGAGATAGCTAGCAATAGCTGTCACCCAGATAGGGAGTTCAACAGGGCAGGCTCATTTGTGTGTGACTAAGTTTCTATGAGGCGTGGTGGCTCAGCGGGTAAGACGCCAGGCTTGTCGATTCGATGATCGCAAGTTCGGAGGTTCGAATCCCTAGCCCTGCGTGCGGAGTGAGCTCTCGCACTAGCTCCAGCTCTTGCTAACCTAGCAATTTGAAAGCATGCAAATGCAAGTAGATTAATAGGTACCACTTCGGTGGGTAGGTAACAGCGTTCTGCGCATGTCATGCGGCCACATGACCGTGGAAGCGTCTTTGGACAACGCTGGCTCTTCGGCTAACAAACGGAGATGAGCACTGGCCCCTAGAGTCAGACACGACTGCACAAATGTGTGGGGGGAACCTTTACATTTACCTTAAGTTTCTATAAAGCTGCCAATAGTTACCAGGATCTATTAACACCTGCAGGCAGTGAGAACTGCATCATACAATAATCTGAAAACTAATGTATCAAAGACCAAGATACATTAATTAAAGACCAAGATTTTACAGGACAAATTGAGTTAATGAATGATACATAAATGTTGAGAAATGAGATCACTGGTAGAATGTTTACTAAAGATAGGAAAATGAAGAATGTTTAAGATGTGCAAATGTTGGTAGAAAGGTAATTTGTAGTATGTGCTGTGTTGCAAGGAATAAATAATGTCAAAAGATGCTGGATATAAGTGCTTCTGCCTACTTTCTTATATGGAATTGAAAACTGGCGGAAAAAAAGAAAAAAGAGTAAGTTGGTTGCAGGGCTATTTAAGGGCTATTTAAGAAGAGGTAGGGTCAAGAATGAGGATGATGATGAATGAATGCAAACTGAATACAATAAATGACCAGGTAGGTGGTATGTTGAGGTGATCTCAATGTTGAGAATGAATCAGGATTGACTCTCAGAATATGAAATGTATGAAAGAAGACTGATTGAGCTGAGAAGATGGGAAGAAAGTTCTGACTGGACAGAGTTGGTGAAGATCTTTAAAAAGAGAGAGGGCATGTATGAAGACAAGGATGGATGTGGTTTGCAAGGATAAAAAAGACTTGGTGTTGATTGATGAAGCTTTCCTTTCTTTTTCTCTTACCTCCTGCTTTTAATTTGTTTTGCTTACCAGTCTTACTCTTTTCCTGCACTTTGCATAAAGCTGGTTATTCTGAAATGGAATAGCATATGTATGTGTGTCCCTGTTGGTGGGCCCTACAGCCTGCCCAAAGGAGATGAGGGAGGTGCTCTATAGAAAGCACATAGCATTCAAATAGGCTTGAATTAGTAGAGATGGAGGTCTTTAATTGCCCCAATATCTATTGGGAGGCAAAAGGAATACATTTCTTCACAGATGTATTCAAAATGAAAGAGAAAAGAATAATTATACCAGCTGCTCAGTAAGAGTGGCAGATTGTTAATACACATCAGAAAAAAAGACAAAACTACTGAACTTCTATGTCTATGAAGGTTCTCAGTCATCCAGGTGGAATTGTCTGTAGCTTGAATCATGTCAACTGGATTTCTATTTTCTCAGTGGAAACGTTTCGCTCCTTATCCAAGGAGCTTCTTCAGTCTGAGCAAAGTTGGTAAGGGAATCCTAAATATGTTTCTAGGTAGCTGTGTGACCTTACACCTGGGGGGCATGGTTATATTGAGATGTTATTTTAAGTCCTTTTATTATCTAAAGGAGGATCGTTAAGATCACCATGCTGCTGTTGAGCTTGTGAAATGGTCTTAATCTTCCTAGGCACAGAAGACAGAGCCGGGAGAAAGATGGGAGAAAGATTGTGCCTGAGGCCCCCACCTCTATTCAAGGAAGGATTTTCCAAGTTGGCATAAATGGATTCCTTGACCCCTCTCTCAAACCACCTATCTTCTCTGTCTAAAATGTGAACATTAATGTCCTCAAATGAGTGTCCTTTTTCCTTTAAATGAAGATAAACTGCTGACTATGGTCCTGTGGTGTTACTTCTCCTGTGTTGGGCCATCCTCCTGTACAAAAGTTGTTTGGTTTCTCCAATGTAAAGTTCAGAGCACTCCTCACTGCACTGGATTGCATAAACTACATTGCTTTTCTTGTGTTTTGGAGTTTGATCTTTGGGGTGTACAAGCCTCTGTCTCAGTGTGTTGGTGGGTTTGAAATATACAGGTATGTGGTGTTTGCCAAATATCCGTTTTATCTTTTCAGACACACCAGCCATGTAGGGAATTACCAGGTTCTTTCGTCACCATATGCAAGTTGGGCAGCCATATAAATTTGTTTAGTAAATAAATAAATAAATAAATAAATAAACAATGTACCAGCACTTCTCTAATAAAGCACAAGTTACTGGGCAACACAACAAATTCATAGCTAAAGTTGATTCTACCAAAATTCCAGCACAATTTGAATCAACAATGGGGAAGAATATGTGATGAAAGAAATACAGTATAAGCATATCTTAAATAACAAGGCATTAAGCACAAGACTAGGTACTACATAACCCCAAATGGAACAGCATAAGAGAAAGGAAAAACTGGTTCTAGTGGAAATGGTAAGAATACAGCCTTATAAACAAATTTTGAAAGGAACAATCATAAGCCACTTTACTTCTAAATGAAATAATTTTCACCAGGAATTTAACTCAATATATAATATAGTTACTGAAATATCTTAGCTGTTGCTCCTTTAAAAGCTTTCTTTTGTACGTGGTTTTATCAACTGTAAATAGCAGATTAGAAAACACTTGGACTTGTCTTTCCAATTTGGTTGCAATCTCCCTTCACTGTTCATATTTTTATTGTGCAATTTATTGGCATTATTATGAGGATCCAGTTCAAATAATCTTCCAGGAACAATCTTCTTTCCAACAATTTTTCTTTTTTTCCTGACTACAGAGAATCTATTAAAGGGTAAAACATGTAAGGGGTAAAAGATGTAAGTATGCTTGAGTATGATGTTTGTCTCTGACCAAAATATTATGCTGCATCTCTTTTTGCTGTGATTTTGGAATTGGCTAGCAATAGGATAAGTATGGCTTGATGTAATGTTTTAAATAACATGGCCATTTTAGTATGTGAATGGAGAATGAATGGACAATTTTAAAATAACTGAAGTTTGGAAAGTCAGAGAACACACAAAGCAACCGATGTGAATGAGAGGAAGCTTAGATCAACAGATGAGATATGGCCAGAACCATTCTGGGCTGACAAAGGACTTCTCAGAAAGTTGAGAAAAATAGTAGCAGAATTGACAAACGTCTCATAACAAAAAGGCAACAATGTCAAGATGAGTGCTGTAAAGTACCAATAAGGAATAGTAACAGCCATAACAATAAAGATGTTATGCAGAGGCTACTAAATCAAACATCAGGTTCCTGGATGCATGCTGACATGTTGTCAGTGTGAACAAGCTCATAATCAGATCAAAGGAACTTTGACTAATTAGTCATTAAGAGTCATGTACCAGTAAGGTATAGGCATAATGTTGGTCCCCATAAATCAAACCTGACCATACACCATGGCAGGAAAAGGGCTTTCCTATTTTACCCTTTAATGGAACAGAAAACTCATCACCGCCTTTTAAAAATGGGTGGTAGTAGAAAAGAAAGGGACTGCTACACCAGGTACTTCGATTGGCACCTGACTGGGAAAAGATAAGTGTGGCAGATAACCAAGTGGAAGAGGTTATAAAATATGAATGTGAGAAATATACACTTAGATGTTATATCAGTTTTCATATTTTATTTACTGAATCTAACTTAGCCAAAATAAGAGTATTTATAAAAGCACTTAATGAATTATAATGGAGATTTGCATAATATTGAGAAATGCTACCCAAATGCACACAGCTGACTATTTGAGATGTTTTGTGCAGATTAAAAAGTTGTGGGTTTATAGCTCCTACTCTTCTTCATTCTCTTGAATGATTTATGAACCTTTCCTCTCCTTAGTAGTCTTTTAAGTTAAGGAATTCATTTAGCCCTTCATGTTGACAGAAGTAATTAAAAGTGCAATCAGCTTCAGCCACACACACACACACACAAACACACACACAAACACCCCAACAAAAAAGTAAGTCTCTAATAATGTCCCTTACATACTTTCCTGGCAGGGATTTTTTGTTAATCTAATACCTGTTAATTTTCTATCTAATTAGGGTTATGGTCCACCAGAGGCTGTTTCAGACTTAATTTGTCTGGGTTTTATTATATGGCTCAGTAGTCAGCCAACCAGCCAGCCATTGTGTTTCTCATGTGATTGTAGTTTAGATTGTTCAGGCATTACTAGCACATTGGAGCCCTTGGAGAGAACGTGCCACTACAATTTGTGAGTCACCCGTTTTTGCTCTGCCTTGGCCTTGTCATGTGTGTGCCTGTCAGGATTCATCTCCATCTCCATTACTCCAGAGGCAAAAAGTCATATTTTGTTTCTGTTCACTTGTCTGATTCCTTGCAGATCTTATTCCCATCTACAGAAACATAAGCAAGTGCCATCTTCTGAGATTTTAAAATAGAAATATAGAATGCTGGCCTTGTCAAATGTATATTAGTGAATCTTTTGATCCATAATATAATCCATACATCTTTGGTTAATTATTCCATGTATTATTATTCAAAATACAATGATATGAAGTAAACTAAATATCAATTTTAAGACCTAAGTATATAACTCTATGTATTTATACTATGTGTTTACAAACTGTAAGCCAGTTTGATGTAGTGGTTAAAGGTACCAGGCTAGAACCAGGAGACCATGAGTTCTAGTCCCGCCTTAGGCACAAAGCCAGCTGGGTGACTTCTGAAAATCTTGCCAAGAAAACTGCAGGGACTTGTCCAGGCAGTTGCCAGGAGTCAACACTGACTTGAAGGCACACACACACATTTACACTTCCACTTTCTTTTTGTTCAGTTCATACAGAAGCTTTTAAACTGTAGAGGCGCTTATGGAAGAAGGTGTAGGTTTGTGGTTATGAACTCTCAATTAAAATTAAATTATTTAATATTCTGTACATTTTACTGCAAAAATTAAATCAAATTAGTTTCAAAGTCATGTAAGCCTCCTTCACATCAAGCCAAAGCTTTGGGGAAGCCAATTCTTTGTAGTGCAATCCTCCCCATTTGTGAATTATTGTATTTCGTAAGGTGAGCATATAGACACAGCTTCAACTGTACTGCATCATTCACATACACCAAACAAGTCTATGAGATCACAAAAAGCAACTCCCCGTCTGTCAAAAAGGGAGCCAAGCTCCAGAGACCATGTGGCAAACCATTTCTGGACTCTAGTAGTCATTTGTTGAAACAAATGGCCTATGGTGAATATACTCATTATATTACTTTATTTGCATATAGTTCTAGCTATATATTCCCAGTAATGGAATTGCTTCATGAATGCTGAATATCATATACAGTCCAGCTCTAACCCAGGATATCCAAGTGGATATGCCATTCATTTTTCTCTACTTCAGGTTCTATCTTCTGCGCTATCAGTCAATGGTATTGTATAGTTCTGGTCATAAATGAAGGTAACTCACATTGTCATTTTTCTCAGCACATTAATCAACCCAATATACTGAAATCTTTCTAAACTCTGTATAATTCAAAGAAAACTTTTAGTAAGAATATGTTATAAGAGGTAAAAGGCATTACAATTTGTGCAGTTAGGAAGTTCTAGAAAAAAATGTTGGGAATAAGTCTACCCTATGTATACTAAATTTTAAAACAAACTTTGGTTTGACAAAAGACTTAAGGCCTTTACTAATGCCCTTACATGCCCCAAAACATGGATACTGTAAATTAATGCACATTCTTTTACTTATATGTCATATAAGCCATAAACACAACACACAATCACACCCTTTGGGCTAGTGGGTTGGAGGGAAAGTTCAGGGAGGGCCAAGCCTACCACAACATTTGTTTCCTCAACTTCCTGTTTTATAAAGATAGTATGTGTATGTATGTATGTATGTATGTATGTATGTGTGTGTGTGTGTGTGTGTGTGTGTATATATATATATATATATATATATATATATATATAGTATATATACACAAAGCATTACAAATATTTAATATATATGTTAATAAAAACCTAGTCTCCTATAATGTTTCACAAGAGTTCTATATATGTGAAGTTGGAAAGAAATGGCTCTTTAAATTTCTTACAGAGCAAGAAGCCATTGAACTGGAATGACAAACCAAGGGGAAAAGAATTGATTTTAAAAAAAAGATTAGAGCAGAATATGTAAAATATGGAGTGACTAGAAAAGAATTTTTTTTTTAAAAAAAAGAAAACTGTATCAATCAACATGTCTGGAGTAGAAAACAACTTTTAGTGTTGACAAAGATAAAATTGTAATTGTAAGTAGATTTCTTTTTCAGTAATGCTTCCAGCACTGACCTAGAGAAATCAAAGACACATGTAGAGATGTATGTATCAATCAATCAATTTTTATTTCGGTCATAGACCAGCATACAACTAGTAACATAACAATTACACTAAAATAGAAATAAAATAAATATAAAAGGTCATATTGATAGCATAGAATAAGATAAAGATAAAATTATTAAGGTAAAATTACAGAATACAGGTATTAAAAAGCAAAAAAAAATCCTATAAAATTACAATTAATTTTACAATGAATAATCTATATACTATAAATAACTAGGGCAAATAGCTGTAAAAGGGCATAAGTAATACTAGAATTTGTATAACACTATGAGAATGTAAAGCTATGCTAACTTATATTATCAAATCAAATCAATTTAGACCAGCAAACAAAACTAAAAATTCACATCTGGTTAGAATAAAAGAAAAAACGTTTAAAATTCTAAAAAATCTAAGAAAAATTAAAAGAGTTATTGTGGCGTGCTGTACAGATTATTGAGCAATATTTAGCTGTGGTCAATGAAGTAAAATCAGATTGGTCTGATAAAAACAGTTTGAGGTAAAAAGAATCCGAACGACCTGGATATTTGGTAAAAAATTGGGATAATAATTCCTGGCGAGCATCTGCATAGAGAGGACAATATAAAATGACATGATCCATTGTTTCAATTACTCCTCTGCCACATGGGCACAGTCTTTGATAAAAAGAGATATTTCGATATCTCCCTTCAATAACAGCTGTTGGAAAGGCATTGAATCTAGCCAAGGATAAGGCACTTCTAAATTTTGGAATTGTTATGCAGCTAAGATATCTAGCTGGTTGGAGAAGATGTGCAGAGTGGCCCAAAAAGATTTTTTTGGTAGTTTTTAATAATTTGTGAGATCAGAGTTATAGAAATATTAAGAGATAAATGAACTGAAAAACTTGCAGTAGAAAAAATGCTGCTTTTATTTTAAAACAAAGAACAGAAACTTAGCTTGCTTTCTTCAGCCGAAGAGAAGCATATGGCTTAATTAACATAGCTTGAGGCAATTGCCTCTCCACACTCACCAAACATAGTTGTTCTCGCATAGGAGAGAACACACAAAAGAAAGATTTACATTTTAAAGCCTTTACAATTTAAACTTAGCAGTACCTGAGTGGACAAAGCTTGGCATGTGACCACTCACCTAGGCAACCTATTCTTAATTTGGGAAAGAACCAACAGGTAACTTTCTGATTGGCTAAACAAACTAGACCTGCAGGCACCAACAATCAACATTCCTGAGGGGGGAGTTAGCAAGAGCATTTCTGACTCCCACAAAAAAAACTTTTCAGCTTGACTTTTTAAAAATAGCTTTCCATATTCTTTCAAGATCATAAAAATATATACAACAATCCCCTTTTTATGTCTAGAAAGAATTTGGAAACAAGCCCAATTTTGTTACCAACTTCTTGTGCCTAACACTAGGTAGAGGCTTTGTAAAAATGTCAGCCAACATTAATTTAGTATCACAGTATTTTAAAATAGCCTTTTTCTTGGCAATAAAATCTTTAACAAGATGAAAACGAACATCAATGTGCTTTGTCCGATTTCTGGAACCTTCAGATAAAGCTAAGTGTATACAGGCCTGGTTGTCTTCATAAATTGTTACAGGCTGGCTTAAAATGACTCCAATGTCTTGCAACAATTGTGTAAACCAGATTACCTCATTGCACAGTTGTGCCAATGCATAAAATTCAGCTTCAGCCGTGCTGATAGCTAGTACTGTTTGTTTTCTGGAATACCATGCAATAGTTGACTTGGCAAATTGAATTACACTCCCAGAAGTAGACTTCCTATCACTGAGATCCCCAGCCCAATCTGAATCACACCAGCACTCTAACTTTTCCTCTGTGTCTGTAGCAGACAACCTTAAACAATAATCTTTGGTGCCCTGTAAATAACGAAAAAGCCTTTTTAATCCAGACTTTGCAACAGATGTGGGATGTTCCACATATCTGCTCAAAATGGACACACTGTTTGAAATATCCGGCCTGCTGTGATTCGCAATATAAAGCAAACTACCAATGGCTGATCTGAAATTATCTCCTTCAGATAACTCATCATCCCCCTTTCCCCCCTCCTTTTTTAGAAACTCGGGAAGCATGGGGGAGGAGACAGACTTACAGTCTTGCATTTTAAAATCTTCCAGCAGTTTCTTAATTTTACTACTCTGACTTATGAGAAAACTGCCATCTTTTTCCCTCTGAATTTCTAATCCCAAGTAATTATTAACTGCAGCAAGACATTTCAATGTGAAATTGTTTTTCATACAAACCTCAAAATCATGCTTTTGTTTGTCTGATGATGTGAGCAACAACAAATCATCCACATACAAGCATAAGTACATTATACCTTGCTTATCATTCTTTACATACACACATGGATCAGCAATTCCCTTCTGAAACCCAAAATTTTGTAAAGTTTTGTCCAACTTAATATTCCAGCAATGGGCCGATTGTTTTAATCCATAGATGGATTTTTGCAACTCACACACAAGATGTTTTTCTTTTTCATAACCAGGAGGTTGTTGCATAAACCATTTTTCCTCCAAATCACCATACAGAAAAGCAGTTTGAATATCATAGTGATAAACAGACATTTTCTTCATGGCAGCAACCTTTAAAAGCAACCTGATAGATTCAGCTTTTGTCACTGGAGCAAAAGTTTTGTCATAATCCACATTTTTTCTTTGAGTAAAACCTTTTGCTACTAATCTTGCTTTGTACTTTTGAATTTTACCATCTGAATCTTTTTTCAGTTTAAACACCCACCTACAATCCAAACACTTCTGATTGGGAGGCAGACTCACCAATTTCCAAGTTTTGTTTTCCTTTAAGGAATCTAATTCCTGCTGCATGGCTTCATGCCAGCACTCAGCTATTTCAGGTGGCATCTCATTGATTTGCTCTAGAGATTCAGGCTCTGTGTGAATGTGAAAAGCCTTCACAACATCCACTTGATAACGATCAGGTGGAACCCCCTTATTAATCCTTTCAGACCTGCAAGGTAGGACAGGACTTACATTCTGATTTCCACCATTTCCCTCAGAAACCTCTGACTTCTCAGACAATTCAGCTTCTTGCTCATTGACTTCACTAGGTGATTCCTGCAAATCACCATCAGCAAGACTTTGCTGTTCCCTCATGGATAAATCAACTGAAGAACTAGAGTTTATTTTATCCCAATTCTGCTCAGCAAAAGAAGCACTTTTACTAATTATCAGTTGATTATCCAGTATGAACCTGTAGCTCCTCTGACTTTGTTCATACCCAACAAAGGTAGCTTTCTTTGTTCTGGAAGCCCCCTTACGCCTCAGCTGCTTGGGAATGTGCACCCAAGCTGTGCTCCCAAAAACTCTAAGATGATTTACCTTGGGTTTAAGACCATAGAACAAATGAAATGGCGCATCCTGAATTGCACTGTTAAACAGCCTGTTTTGGACATAACATGCTGTAGAAACAGCTTCTCCCCAAAACCTAAAAGGTAAACTGGCATCCTTCAACAAACACATCATGGCTTCCTGCAGTGTTCGCCCTTTCCTTTCTGCCACAGAATTCTGTTCTGGAGTGTAAGGATTAGCTAAAATGTGTTCTATCCCTTTTTCTGACAAAAAGCTTTTAAACTTCGTGGATAGATACTCTCCAGCTCTGTCTGATTGCAAGGCAGACACAGGCCTTGGGAATTTTCCATTCGCCCAAGTTACAAAACTTTTAAACTTATCAAAGACCTCATCTTTGTGTTTCAACAAATGAATGAATGTGTACCTGGAAAAATCATCTATGAAGGTCAAAATGTACCTTGCTCCTCCAAGACTTGGAGAGAATGGACCACATATCACATCAGAATGAATAATTTCTAGAGGTCTAGAAGTGGACCTATCAGCAATTTTCTTAACAGGAGCCCTAGTGGTCTTATTTTCCTTGCAAACTGAACAATCCAAATACCTATCACAAGATTTCAATTTTAAATCAGCAGAAAAACTAGGCATTTGTGATATGTACTTAAAAGTAGCATGAGCGAATAAATGGATACATTGATCATGTATGGGAGTATTCTCAAACACAGCTTTTGCTGTTTGCTTCTCAGCTTTCTGCACAATGTAAAGAGAATCTTTCTGCAAACATTTTGCAACCACTTTACCATCCTTCCTAATTTCACAGCCCTCTTTCTTAAAACTTATAAAATACCCAGATGCTACTAACTGACCCACAGACAAAAGATTACTTTGAAAATTAGGCACAAATAAAACATTTTGAACAGTTTCCCCCAAACATGGAAGATAAATCTCACCTTGAGCCATGATTTTAGACATAGATCCATCAGCTAAGGAAACTTTTTGTTGGTTAGTTTTAGACAAAGACACAAAAGAATCTTTATTATTACAGACATGCCAATTTGCTCCGCTATCTAAGACCCAAGATTCTTTATTATCAGAGCTTTCAACCTGTGCAATATTAGAAGATTGTAGAACCTTCTTCCTGGATGTTGCTTCTTTCTTTTGAAAAATCTTCTTACCTTTAGGCAACTGGTCACAGTCCTTGCGAAGATGCCCAGGAGAACCACATTGAAAGCAACGCCTGCTTGAAAATACAGCAGCTTGAAATTCAAAGCTTTTCCATTCTCTTGGCTTTTCACGAGAAGACTTTATTGAAAAAGTAGACACACCCTTCTCCTGCCTTTTCTCCCACTCAGCAAGAAGATGAGCAGACACAAACAATGGAGTTAAATCAGCTTCAGGGATTCCCTCCATAGTGCAAATTAAAGTGTCACAGGAATCATTCAACGAAGACAGCTTTCATAAGAGGAGTAAACTCCAAACCACACTCTTGAAGCTCCACAAAGTATTGCTGAAGTTTATGAAGATGCTCTGGCAAATTTCCATGCTCTGGCAAGGAGGCTTTGTACAGCTTTTTGGTTAAAATAACCTTGTTTCCAGGAGAGGTTTTCACATATAAATCACGTAAAGAGTCCCATAAGTCTTTGGATCTTTCTATACCTCTCACATGTATAAGCTGATCATCCTGCACAGCTAAAATAATGGAAGCTTTACATTTCTCATCCCGTCTCAGCCAGGCTTGGTCTGGATTTTGAGGAATTGCTTCTGCTATTGCAGACCACAAATCTTCTCTACTCAAAAAACTCTCCATTTTCAAAGACCAGTTCAAATAATTAGTATTAGAAAGCTTTTCCAGAGGCATACCTTGATAATTTGAAGCAGCAGCCATTTTCTTCCTCCTCCCCTGTTGGGATGAACCACGAGGCTTGCAAAACACGAGGCTTGACTCTTCCTCAAACAAACTGCTTGTAGCTTCCAGCAAGTTTCCAAACTTGCCTTTCAAATGCAAACAAAAATGTTCAGATCTCCTCTGTCCATATTTCTATCTCTGAACATCTGAGCTTTGCTGGGCACAGAACCTTTTGTAGTTTTTAATAATTTGTGAGATCAGAGTTATAGAAATATTGAGAGATAAATGAACTGAAAAATTTGCAGTAGAAAAAATGCTGCTTTTATTTTTAAACAAAGAACAGAACCTTAGCTTGCTTTCTTCAGCCGAAGAGAAGCATATGGCTTAATTAACATAGATCGAGGCAATTGCCTCTCTGCACTCACCAAACATAGTTGTTCTCGCATAGGAGAGAACACACAAAAGAAAGATTTACATTTTAAAGCCTTTACAATTTAAACGTGGCAGTGCCTGAGTGGACAAAGCTTGGCATGTGACCACTCACCAAGGCAACCTATTCTTAATTTGGGAAAGAACCAACAGGTAACTTATTGATTGGCTAAACAAACTAGACCTGCAGGCACCAACAATCAACATTCCTGAGGGGGGAGTTAGCAAGAGCATTTCTGACTCCCACAAAAAAACTTTTTTCAGCTTGACTTTTTAAAAATAGCTTTCCATATTCTTTCAAGATCATAAAAATATATACAACAGTTTTTAGGTAAAACTGATAAATCGGATTGTAACTCTAAATTGATGGCCCGCTGTTTGAGATCAGCTAGTGCACGTTCATAGCCCAACAAGATGATGGCTGCCCCTGAAAAGCCGTATAATTGCAGCTTGGCATGTATTGCCTGGCACCAAGAAGATTGAAAACTATCAGTCATAATCAAAGGGGCCAGGCCAACTGGGAAAAAAGAAAGCTTAAGCCAGTAAGTAAAAGTGTAAATCCAAGCAGAAGTTTCTATTTTTAATAGGCCAGCTTCACGGCAAAGCACCACGTTGGGGACGCAGCGAGGTACTTGAAAGATAGATCTTAAAAACTTGGATTGGACTCTTTCAAGAGAAAGGAATGACCTGTAGGGGCCCAACTGAGCTCCAAAAAGGAGCTGAGCTCTGATCTTAGCTCAGAAAACTTTAATCGCTGCTGGTATATATTGAGCTCCTTTGGAGAAATAGAAAGATTGTAGTGCTGCCGCTGTTTTTTGTGCATTCAGGCTGACATAGTCGGCATGGAAATTGCGGTTACCCGTTGCATGAAAAACAATCCCCAAATATTTAAAGGTCTTAACTTGCTCTATTAAATTATTGTTTAGCCGCCAGACATGTGCCTTAGGGCGCTTGGCAAAAACCATAACCATATTTCCAGCCATTCTTCTCGGCAGTGCTCAGCAAGCATACAGAGCGCCCGCTTCAGGCCAATTTGTGTCTGAGAAAGCAACACAGCATCACCTGCATATAAAAGAACAGAGATGTGTCTATTTCCCAGTTTTGGGGGATGAAGAGATGGGCTATTCAATTTGTCTATAGGAGAGTTAATATATAGATTAAATAGAAGGGGACCTAGAATACATCCTTGTCTCTCTCCTCTCTTGACTGGGATTTCCTTGGTGCAATGTTCATACATATTACATCGCACCTTCATCCGGGAATTTTCATAAAGTTTATATATAAGAACAAGTAATCTTCTATCAATCGAGGAGGAATTCAATTTCTCCCATAGTTTGGCTCTAGCAATGAAATCAAAAGCACATCTAAGGTCAATAAATGCTGCATAGAGTGTTGAGCAAACTCCGGAGGAATATTTCTCGACTAGATGTTGAAGAGTTAAAGCATGGTCAAAGATTGAGCAGCCTTCTCTAAAGCCTGCCTGCTCATCAGCCAAGATATTCTCAGTTATAATCCAATCCAGGAGCTTATTGTATAGGTGTCTAGCATATAATTTGCTAAACACACTGAGAAGGCTGATGGGTCGATAATTGGCAAGTAAATCTCTGCCTCCTTTTTTATAGATTGGAATCACCAAAGCTAGACCCCAATCATCAGGGACCTTAGCATAGTTGTCAATATAGGTGAATAGGGAAGCCAAAACAGGTGCCCACCAACCTAAATTGTTGCGAATGACCTCTGCTGAGATAAGGTCATACCCTGGAGCTTTGTTCGATTTCAGCTGTTTAATCAGGTTTATAATCTCAGAGCCTGAGACAGGGGGCCGGGGCGGAGCAAGTGATCTTCATAGTCTAATTCCCTCTTTGGGTGAAATGATTCCTCCTGTGTATACAATGATCTGAAATGGTCTTCCCAGGCTGAAGCAGGAATAAGAGACGAGATTTGTAAATTAGAAGAAGCAGATTGGAGAGTTACACATTTCCAAAATAGAGCTGAATTCTTAGAGCGAGTAGCAGAAATTAGTTGATTCCAAGACCCTCTCAAAGCCTGTCTCTTCTTTGTCTGTAGCAGCTGCTTATATTTCCTCTTGAGGAGCAACAGATCCTGAGTTGAATATGAGAGAGGATCATTTTTATAATCCTTAAAGCAGGAGATCAGTTGTTTCTTAGCTGCATGACATTCGCTATCAAACCAGGGTTGGTTGAAAGAGAGCTGATTCCTATTTACACCAGCTGGGCGAGTGGATAGGATTGGCTGAAGAAGCTGAACTAGTTGAGTATAAGATGGCAAAATTTGGTTGGAGGACCTGTCATCTAGAATAGCTGTAAGAAGTTTGAGTGCCTCATCAGTAGAGAGCATTTGGGTTAATTTATCCTGCACGTGAGCTGTCCATTTCACTCATATTTGTCCCATGGGGGTATCTTCAGATGGAATAGGATATATTTCCAAAAAGCAAACACCAAAGGGCTTCAAAGACAGCACGTTGGGGCAGTGATCACTCTCGGGGTGGTTGTCAATCTGAAATCGAAGGACCAAAGAACATAGATTTCTTGATATGGCAGTATAATCAATCAAAGAGGGCCTTGTACCAGCCCAATGTGAAAACTCTGCAGGATAGTCAGTAATGATGGTGCCATTCATAATTTGGAGATCCAACTTGTACAATGTCTGCAACATATATAGGCCCCTAAAATCTCCAACGTGATCCTTAGATTCTCTAATTAAAAAGGGAGAGACAGTCTGCAGGTTAGGTGGAGTTTGAAGGAATTTGGCAAACAACTGATTATCATTTGGGCCTAGTCTAGCATTAAAGTCCCCTGCTATAACAATATGGGCAGTCGGAAAGCATAGTTGAATACTATTAATGTAAATTTCTGCTTTTGCCCAAATTTCTGCAATGCACGGTCGAGTAATGTTGGGTGGTATATAAAAATTAATGAGGAGCAATTTCTCAGCAGAAAAGTTAAGAATGACTGTTTGTGCAAAATTCTCAAATGAGTCTATTGACATAATTTCAGTGTTAAGAGCAGTTGAAATATGGATGCTCAAACCAGCACGATGCCTCCCTCGTCCGAAGTTGGGGGCTGCTGGGAGGGTTAAGGATTTATATCCCTCAATAAAAATATCATTAATTGACCATGTCTCTTGGAACATGAGAATGTTGAATTGGGAAATGTAGCTTATGAAGGCAGGATCCCCATTTCCAGCAATGTTCCTTTACCTTTTTATGTAGAGATAACCAGATTTCTGTTTCTGGGACAAAGATGAGTAAATCTGTTTTATTCCTTCAGTTTTTATTGCCTTTCAAAACAACCTGTTGGCTTATTATTTTCATGTTAAATTTTATGTTTCATAAATATATGTTCTTCTAAAGATAGGTAAAACAAGATTAACATTTTCTCTATGATTCAAAGATGACTCAGAATACCCTTAGAAGCCTCAATACTGGACTGATTATGTTTTAGAAAAAGAATGTTTTTGATAAAGAAAATGCAAAACAGTTTGCCATTCAATACTACTTTTATAAGCACAGTGCATTAGTAAAAAACACTTTGCGTTAGTAAAATGTTGCATTTAATCCATTGCCAATTCTGCTGGCCCTCTTTACGTAAAGATGTCAAGGACTACATTTCTTCATGCCCTATCTGTGCCATGGCTAAACGAAAAATTGGTAAACCTACTGGACTTTTACGAACAGTTGCCACTCCAACACAAGCATGAAAACAAATCGCCATGGACTTTATTGTGGATTTACCTCCCAGTAAAAATAAAACTGTCATTTGGGTCATTACTGACATGTTTTCTAAACAAGCCTATTTTATTCCATGTACATCTATACCATCAGCTCCACAACTTGCCCGCATCTTTATACAACATATTTACTGTTACCATGGACCCCCTCTTTGAGTTATCTCAGACAGAGGTTCACAATTCACATCACAATTTTGGCGGGCTTTTCTTAAACTCATTGGGGTGGAGCAAGCGCTAAGCTCCTCCTTCCATCCCCACACAGATGGAGCTTCTGAACAACTTAACTCCACTCTCAAGCAATATCTACGTTGCTACATCTCTTATCAACAAAATGATTGGGTTGATCTTCTCCCATTTGCTGAACTTGCTTACAATAAATCTGTGCACCACAGCACTGGCTTTTTGCCTTTCCACATCATTTATGGGCAGGAATTCCTACCATTTCCTGAATTACCACAACCTCCTGACTCACCTCTTTCAACAGATGCTTGGATTATAAATATTAGAAAAAATTGGCCAGTAATTGTACAAACATTGCAAGAAGCTCAGGCTACATACAAACACTTTGCTGACTGTAAATGCTCCCCTGAATGGAACTTTGCTGTTGGACAGCAAGTATACCTGCTTTTGCCTTTTCTACACATGTAGCTTCAGAGACTTCACCTTCAGCATTGCGTGGAGAGAGCTGATAACCCTGTGGAACATTGCATAGGGAGGGGGGATTTTTGGAGTGGGAGTTGGTTTGTTATGGCTGCGCTTTTATGGGTGTTGTTTTTGCCTTGCTTTGATAACGTTTTGCTTGGCGCGCAAACTGTTATTCGAGGCTTCTGCTGCCCTGAAGTGTACTAATCCTGAATAAATGGATCCTTTAGAGTAATTGCCTGAAGGTTTTATTTGTTGGGAATTCTGACACTGGGGGTTATCACAGTTATTTATAAAAATAATAAAGGTGGGATAGAAAATAAAGAAAGAAATGGGGTTGAGGTCATCCTGATCTCAGGAGGAAGGCTATTAAAGGGCAGGCCAATTATATCTTTCAACCCTGGGCCAGCCAAGTGAGGCTGTCAAGGCTCTGTCCCAGTGCCTGGAGGCTGTGCAGGGTTGGATGGGGAACCATCTCTGACAATCCTACCAAGACCCAGTGGCTGTGGGTGTTTGGGCCACCCAGATCTGGGGATATTCCATATGTGATCATGGATGGGATAGCACTTCCCCCTTCAAGGTGGGTACGCAATCTGGGGTTTTTCCTGGACTTGCAGCTCCTGCTTGAAGACTAAGTGTGATCTGTGGACAGGAAGGCCTTTGCACAACTCCATCTGGTGTGCCAAAAGCACCCTTTCCTAGATTGGGGGGCCCTTCAGACAGTAACTCATGCCCTACTTGCCTTGCAGCTTGACTACTGCAATGTGGTCCACATGGGGCTACCCTTGAAAACCACCAGGAAGCTTCAACTGCTCCAGAATGTGGCGCTGCAAGCAATAATGAGCATGCCTCACTATGCTCATGTAACATCTCTGCTTCATGAGCTGCACTGGTTGCTGGTTTCCTTCTGGGTGCAATTCAAGGTGCTGGTTGTTACCAATAAAGCCCTACATGGCATAGGGCCTGGTTACTTGTGGGACTGCCTGTCTCCCATAACATTTATACTATATTCTACATCTCCATACACATTTACCCACTTAACAAATTTTGATAACTTCCTGTTCCACTAATACATAATCTTATAACAATTCTCAATAATATTCATACTAGTAATTATAATATTCATCTTATAATAGTATTAATTCTAATTCCAACTCGATCTGTTTTTATATTTTATAATACATTCACATTGAAGTATATATTTGGATCCCTCTTTTCTTTACATCCTTATACATCCAATTCTAATAGAGTATTTTCCCATTTATATATCCCCATAGAAATATTTCTAATTTGCATGTAATCTATAACATCAACATACATTTATATCTTTAATTTTGTAACCTTGTATCCTTCAATTAAAATATCACATTTTTATACATCAATACATTTTCTCATATCAATTTTTGACATTTAATATTTCCCACAATTATATTACTAGTTAAAACTTAATTTACATTTATAAAGTAATTTATATTCAATTAGAATCTGTGGTTCCAGTGGCCTTATATCCCTCTATTTCATCTTTTAAGCTAAATCTCCTATTCAGGTTATACCAAAATTATAACGTATATTTTGTTCTGTTGTCTGTCTTATATAAAATGTTGGAATATTTTTCTGAGCCTTGCCCCATCCAACACCAAGCAAATCAACTCCAAAATACCTATCAGGCTCCAAACTCAAATCTCTTTCTCCCTCTCTCAACTGCAGCAACTGCAGCAAAGCATTTGAAATCTCCATCTCCCCCTTTCCCTCTATTTCAGGAGTATCTCTGTCAAAATATGTCAAAACTTCTTCTGTTTCTGATTCTATCTTTTGTATCTGACCCTAGAAATCTAGCAAGAGGCTTTTCAGTATTTCCCCAGTTTCTAAAAAAATTTCTTTAATCTCTTGTTTGAAGTCTTGGATCAGCGCTCCTATTGTATTTGCCATTTTCCTCCCCCCTTTGTTCCTTCTCTAACTCAGTGTTGTGAATTTCCTTCTCCACACTCCAACAAACACCATGAGCTCTCTAGTCACAACAAAAGAATTTCCCAGAGGAACAATAAACAGCTGGTCTGTTCAAGTGGAAAATTACCAACAGCCACTATATATAAAAAGTTTCCAAGTCTTATACTTCAAAGTGAGAGGAAACCCACTCTAATAATGTAGAAAAAATGCAGACATTTCACTGTGCTTCGAATGTAAAATCCATCATATTTCCACCTCAAATATTACAGCAAAGAAAGCACAAAAATTGCCAACATTTTGAGCATTGTCCAAAGGTAGACTTTAGATAATAATAAGACGATATAATCTAAAAAAGAAATAAAATAAAAGTGATCTAAAAGCCAGTTTTTTGTCCTGGTGTCTCTATTAGGAGACTTACGGTTCCCTGCAGAGCCAGTTTGCTTCTCTCGCTGTTTTCTCTGCTTCCACCCCCAGCTTCTTCCGTGGTGGAAACAACCAAAAAAAGCAGGAGGGAGCAGTTCTAATGACCCAGTGAGCAATCTTCTGGATCTCCCCTCTCCGGGGAGAATCACCGGTGGTCTTATACTTTCTGTAGACCACCGCAAACAGGGAAAAGTTAGCCAGGTTTTCAACACTCTGAAAAATTCTGACTCGTCGCGCTGTCAGTCCGACCCAGAAGTGAGATTCCCCCCAAGATCTAGATGGCCCCCACTCTGCTGTTTTTTAGAAGAGCCATGAAGATCTGGCTTTTCACCCAGGCCTTTGTCAAGGGAGAGGGAGATCTCTCGCTTCATTGCACTTGCCAACTTTTATCTTTATCTTTTATCTTTTATTGATTTTATTGTAATTTCTTTGCTTAATTATTGTGAGCCACCCAGAGTCATTGAGAGATGGGCAGCATAAAAATTTAATTAATAATAATAATAATAATAATAATAATAATAATTTAGTAATAATGTATTACTAAATACATTATTTAGGTGGGTTGTATTCTTTTTATAAGAATTTTATTAAGTTTAAAGCAAAGATAAAAACTATAAAAAAGAAAAAAACTACAAAAAGAAAAAGAAAAAAACTTAAAAAGTGTGAAACACAAGAAGAAGAAAAAGTTAACTTCCGACTTTTAACAGCAAGAATATACAGCAATTTCCATAATCAAACCCTTACTCTATATCAAACCAAAATCACATTATTTCTATAAATCATTCCATTAGCACATTATGAAAGTCACTAAATACAATTGTTCCCTCCCCTTATATTAAAAGAAAAAAATATATATAAACCTCCTAATCAACTTCCTCCCCCAAAGACATTTACTTAATTATTTCCTTCCTACCACTATTCTATACATTTCTGTCTACTATAATAGAAATCAAACTGAAAAAAACTTATAAATTGTCTACTAACTTAACCCTATTAACTCTAAAACCAAACAATTATTATTATACCTTATAAATCTTAACAAATAATTATGTCAGGGAGATAACGGGCGGAGAAGGAGGGGGCTCCCTCCAGGAAGGGAAATGCATGCGTAGTACTGAATCTCTATGTTTCCCTCCCAAGAGGTTGAAGAAAGCCCCGCCCTAAGTTTGTGGACTTATTCTTTGAGCATTGCCTCTTCATGTTAGTTTAGCTGGATTCTGTTTAGGCTGTAGGATAATAAACACAAGAGATTTGATCCCAAGCCTCAGCGTGTTATTCCTGCACTCGTTGTCAGGACACATTAAGACGAAATAAAAACAAGCAAACCTTAAAAGCCAATCCAATTAATCTTAATCCAAATAGTTAAAAAAGAATAGAATCATACAAGCCTTAAAAGCAGTCCAAATAAACATTCTTAAATATTTACCCCACTTCAAAATATACCAGAGCATTTACATATCTCCATAATACACACAGGGCATTTTTCATAAAAAAGTCAAACAGCCCAACTGCCCCCCTTAGAAACTCAGACTTCTCAGCAGAAAACCTCCCACAGAACAAAGTCTCTTCTTTCCCATAACATTCCACCAGAAAAACAATTCCATTTGTGATTTACAATTCGGTCTGTGCCTTTAACTCCTTTAGCACCAGAATCTGGTCATCATCATCTGGCACAACAAAAGCTTCAATTTCGCTGTCGGTAGAAACATCTCCATCTTCACTAGAATCAACTTCTTCCACAACCTCCTCAGCCAGATGAAACATTTTAAAGCTGATATTTTCTACAATGTCTCGAATAACTTGCATAATAGTTTGACAGGAATCAGAGAAAATCTGTTTGATCTCACAACAAAGCTCTTAGAATGTCTGCTTAAAATCATCCCTGTTACAGGCAGTAAATTATGGCGCCCCCTAGATACTTAACTGGCAAAAGTAAGAGTTAATAGATGATTTCCGGCAATGTTTACAAAAGTAAAAGTGATAAGTAGGCTGACCATATTTCCTTGAGACAAAAATGGGACATTGGGATGGAAAAACGGGACGGGGTTAAACTTATGTAATATTCCGTATTCATGAAAAAGTAAGACGATAAAAAAAGTTTTAAAGAGTTTTTAAGATCCATTTGCTGGTCCTTAAACAGTTCTAAGTGGAAGCAAGGCAAGGCTTAAGAACAAGGCAAGGCTTGACTCAGGAGTTCTACATGGAAGCAAGGCAAGACTAAGAGCAAGGCAGCATTCCTACTTGACAGCAAGGAAACAGGCAGGCACTAGGACCGACACAGAATCCCAGTAGAGATTGGAGGCAGCAGCAGCTCAGCAAGATCCAGCAGCAGGCTCTGCCAGCTGATCGGCTTCCCCCTCAAACCTTCCCGCGCTTTCCCCAATGACATTTCCCTAACAGGCTCTTCGCCCTCCTCCTCTGACCCAACCTCCATCCTTACAGGTTTTTTAAAAAAACAGGACAAAATTGACATTTATATTAAAATGACGGGACGGTTGGGAAATGTGAAAAAATGGTACTGTCCCGTTCAAAACAGTATGTATGGTTAGCCTAGTGATAAGGGGCAACTTCCTAGAGAAAGTAGCAACAGAAAATTGATGCTTCAAAACAGCAGATTCAATGTGTAGGGAAAAATCAAATCCTTCAAATTCAGTACAAAAATAATAGCAAGGATGCACTTATTTATTCTCAGTCCTCCTTAATATTTAAATGGGAAACAAGCCAAAACTTTGAAAGATTTTTAAAAATTAATCCAAAAAAAAAATAACGATAAGCACCAAGAGAGATCATTTCTCCTTGCTGTAGAAAGCCTTTCTTGGGGTACATAAACTTAAAAAATATAAATTGGGTGATTTAGAAATGGGGTGGCTGTGAGGCTCCGATCCTTCTACTAATAAATGAAAGCTCTAACACAGGCCATGTAGGATATGTAAAAGCTTTAATTACAGCGAGCGATCCATTTCACTTCAAATATTCAAGTGAATTGTAGTTACAAGATCTTTATTATTATTTATTATTTATTATTATTTATTTAATTTATTCCCCGCCCATCTCCCATGCAAGGGACTCTGGGCGGGTTACAATAATTAAAATTTAAAAATTTTAAAAAAATTAAAAACTATACAGAATAGAAGATATATAAAAATATATCCAATATAAAATAAATAAAATCCAAGATGGATTGGGGACCGTAGCACAGATCATATTGCTACGGGGCCAGCCAACCCCAGGAGGCACTACCGCCTCTGTCATCCCAGGCCAGGCGGCAGAGCCAGGTCCTATTAAATCTTGCAGTTTAATAGGTTCCCAATTTCCCCCCTCCCCTTAGAATGTGTTAATCAATTACATTTCTCTGTCTCTTGCCTGCTCTGCGCCGGCCACGCTGTCCATTGAAGGTGCTGAATGCCTTCTGGCTAATCCACACCTCTCGGTGACTTGTCTGTCTGGTGGTTTGCTGCTGAGTTCCTTCCCATTGAAAGCTTCGGCACCTTGGCTGGGTGATATGCTTAGGCGACCTGCTTTACCATGTCAGGGTGGCATGCATGCCATCATGACATCCCACCACCCCAAGACCATTCCCCCTTTCTTAGTTTGGTTTACTTGGGAAATTGTTGTGGAACTTTTTCTTCAGTTTAGGTGCTTGTACATGTCGATCATCCACCCACTCTCTTTGCGAGTTATTAAAGTGTTTCCATTGGATTAGGTATTGCACTTTTCTCCAATGTAATCCTGAATCTAACATCTCTTGCACTTCAAAGTGCTGTTCTCCATCTATCATTATCGGTACTGGTGCAACTTGGTCTGGGTGCCACCGATCTGAGATTTTTATGGGTTTTAATAGACTACAATGGAATACGGGGTGGACCTTCCTCATGTTTTTTGGGAGTTGCAATTGTACTTTAACTTTGTTTATGATCTTGGTGATGGGAAAAGGACCTATGTATTTCGGTCCCAGTTTTTTGGAGGGTTACGCCGACTTTAGAAATTTGGTGGATAAGTACACTTTGTCCCCCACTTTTAGCGGCTATTCTGGTGCCCTTTTCCTGTCAGCAAATTTTTTGTACATTTTCTTGGCATCTGTTAATGCTTTTTCTATTATTGGCCATTCTTCTGCTATGTGCTTTATCCACTCATCTAAAGGGGCAATTTCGGTTTTGTTGTTAGGTAATTCCGGGAATGCTAAAAACTCCTGTCTGTTTACTACTTGAAAGAGGGGGAAACCTGTGCTCTGATGCATGGAATTGTTGTAGGCTACCTCCGCAAATGGAAGTAGGTCCACCCAATTGTCTTGTTGATAACTGACATAGCATCTAAGATATTGTTCTAGTACTTGGGTAATTTGTTCAAACCCTCCATCCATCTCCGGATGGAATCCGGAACTTAAACCTTGTCCCACTCCAATTATTTTTAAAAATGCCCTCCAAAATTTGGAAGTGAATTGGATGCCTCGGTCACTGATTATTCGCTCTGGGGTTCCATGTATTCTGTACATGTGCTGTAAGAACATTTTTGCCAATTGCCCTGCATTTGGTATGCATTTGGTATTTGGTATACAAGGGATGAAATGGGCTTTAGAGAATAAATCTGTTGCTACCCTGATCACCGTTTTTTTTTTTTTTTTTTTTTTTTTGTGGCTTTCTGGTAAATCTACTATGAAATCCATGACTATTTGTTTCCAAGGTTGGGTGGGGCTTGCTACATTTTGTAATAATCCTCTGGGCTTACCTCCTACTCTTTTTGCCATGGCGCAAGTGGGACAACTAGCTATGTACTCTTCCACATCCTTGCGAATAGAAGGCCACTAGAATTGTAGCCTCCATAGGTGCAAAGTTTTCACAAACCCAAAATGGCCAGCTGACTGCGTTGTGGCATTTTTCTAATATTTTATTTCTTAGGGGCTCCGGTATGTACAAATGGTCCCTGTGCCACCAAAATCCTTGTTTTTCTGTCAAATTTATTTTATTGTCTTGCAACCATTTGTCAGTTTCCAATTTCAACTGCAGTTCGTTTTGTAGCTCCCCTCTTATGGGTACTTCTAGTTGTTTTCCCTGGCTCCTAGTGACTGCTACCATCCCTGCCTGTGGTGAGGGAATGATTCAGTCTATTATTTCTTCCCTCTGACTGTTGTGCTGAGGTAAACGAGATAAGGCATCAGCCAGAAGGTTTTTCCCCCGGGGTATGTACTTTAAGGTGAAATTGAACCTGCTGAAAAACTGTGCCCATCTAATGTGTTTGGGGTTCAGCTTCTTTGGGGTGTTTAGTGCTTCTAAATTTTTGTGATCTGTCCACAGATGTTCACTTGGCCATGTCCCCACCAGAAGTCCAAGGGGGGATGTATTCTTGATCATCACCTATTGTAAAACCATGATGAACCAGCAACAAAGATCTAAAGATTCTGGGTTAAACCAGAGGGCCTGACTATTCAGGAAGAAGATGACGATTCCACTGCAAATCAGAGACACTTTCTGAAATAGGACAGGAAGTAAGTGCTAACTGTTCACTCCACTCTACTCTTTCCAGAAAGTTTATCAAAAATAGTAACTTGATTAATGTATTGTTGTCTTTGGCTGTAAGAGAAAATATATAATGTTTGTTGTAATTGAAATATACTTGTTTTTCAGAATATAGGCGTGGGAGTTAAAAGATGAACTCTACAGGATAGGGAATGGAGGGAGTTCAGATAGAAATATCAACTCCAACAGAAGTTATTTTGGGAACTACATCTGTTCATCAATAAAATTACTGTATCAAGCACTCCTACTGTTTCACTCTAAATTGCTATCACTAGCCCAAGTATGTCCAGCCAAATCTTGACTAATTGACAAGGCCCAAACTAGTAAAAATCCCATATTTTACTATGCTTATTATCTTCTTTTCATATTCTGAAAAGAATTTAAATCTGAATATAAATAATACATTGAAAACGTTCAGATAGGTATCCAAGAATGCTTATTTCTAGTTTCATAAAAATGGAGACCAAAACTTATAGCAAGATTCAGTCCTGTTCTCAATGTTTATAGGATTAAATAACAGAGAACAGAGTAAGATATCATATTAGATTTTACAACAGAATTATTAGTATTGGTCCAACAATAATGAGAGTATTTGAGATGTTAGATACAGTATGTAAGGATGTTAGACAGACCATTTAATCGTTTATAATATTAGTCAGTGTTTAGAACCAGTGAGTTAACCAAACATTATGTTAGCAGAAATGCCTAAGCAGTATAAAATGACCATTCCAAGAGAGCAGGTCTAAAGGCCTTTACTGAAATAAATGTATTAAGTAAAAGATGCTGTTTTGTAAAAACACGAACAGAAATATGTTTAGAATAATTCAGATCAGCTTCCTAGCAATAAAAGCTTCAAAAGTTAATTAGCAGACTAAAACCGCACTATCTGAGGAGCTCTGAAAAGTCAGTTCTACACAAACAAAGAGACAGATAGAAGCTGGTTAAGTGCCCCTCACTTGCAGGTGAGAGATGAACGCCTGGAAACACAAAGTAGTGTTCCTTGTTAATAATATAATATCTATTGTTAATAGAGCCAGTTTGGTCTAGTGGTTAAGGCAACAGGCTAGAAACGAGGAGACTGTGAGTTCTAGTCCTGCCTTAGGCATGAAAGCTGGCTGGGTGACCTTGGGCCAGTCACTCTCTCTCAGCCCAACTCACCTCACAGGGTTGTTGTTGTGGGGAAAATAGGAGGAGGAAGGAGTATTAGGTATGTTCGCCACCTTGAGTTATTTATAAAATTAATAAAGGCAGGATAGAAAATAAATAAAATAAAATGTGTCTGTGGGAGATGAGCCAAATGGTAATTATTCTCAACTGAACTGAGGGTAAGAACCACATCATCTCCTGTGCTTACTCACATTCTCTTTAACTTGCTGCAACAAAGAAATGGGTAAGTCTAAGATGAATGAAACAAAATCACTTGAAAATGATTTAAATCTAAAGACCTGAAAGATCCAGAAAATTATGTAGTTGATTTTTTTAGGCAATACTGAAGATTTGTGTTAATATGTAAAAATGCAGGGTTAAATACTTTAAACCCATCAGTCCAGAATGCTGTTGCTAGTAAACTAATGGTCTTAAAGAAATTGTTACATAAAAACACAAGGCTTCACTTCATGGTCAAGAATAATTCATGAATTCATGAAGGACCATTTTTGCAAATAATGTTGAACTTAATACATTAAAAAGGAACAGGATATTATTTTAGGAAGTTGGCCTGTGATATGTGGAAACATTGGCATATAACATCACTCCTTTGGTATTAGTAAGCTATATAAATGCCTGTGAGACCACCTCCATGACTGTCATGGGCCATTCTTCATGTAAAGAACTTTCCAAATACAGTAGGTGTTGGAGAGTGTGTTTTCTTGCACACGCAGAGTATCAGAAAGTGATTAACATTGGAGATCAATAAATGACGCCAGTCATAGTAACTTAGTTGTAGTTATATTAGTTACTCATACACAGATATTTATAGTTATCTTCCAGATCCCTGGAAGTATTACAATTCCACATACCAGATAGTAGTAACAAGCAAACAGGAGTAAACAGAAAGAAGCAGTTAGCAGGAAGGCAGGGCGGGGCGGGGCGGGGCAGGGCGGGGCAGGCAGGCAGGTTCTTTTATACTCTTCAGCCTGGATCATGTGCTGTGTGACCTTTTAAAGTTTGGAGGTGTTTACCTAATAAGGCTTTATTGCTGAGACTTACTCCTCAAAAGAATAATACACCAACACTCCTCTTATTATGCTAGAGGTGTAAGTCGCAACCCATTTTTTTCAGTTAACTCCTTGTGTTTTACTGCAGCAAGGGGCTTTGTTAGAAAATCAGCAATCATGTCTTTTGAGTCACAATACTTTAACATGATTTCACCTTTGGCTATTAAATCCTTGACATGATAGCATCGTATATCAATATGCTTAGTTCTCTTTCTACAACCCTCAAACTGAGCCATATGAATACAAGCTTGATTATCTTCAAAAACAGTTACAGGATGGTGCAATTCCATGCCTATATCTTTTAATAATTGTTTAAACCATACAATCTCATTACAGATTTGTGCTAGGCTATAAAATTCTGCTTCTGCTGTAGATAGAGCAACAAGTGTCTGTTTCTTAGAATGCCAGGCAATTGTTGAGCCAGCATACTGTATTATAGCTCCAGAAGTTGATTTACAATCAGTGAGGTCTGATCCCCAGTCTGAATCAGCATATGCTTGTAATTCTCCTGTCCCAGAAGCAGAAAGCCTCAGACAGTAATCCTTTGTGCCTTGTAAATATCTAAACAATCTTTTCAATTCTGCTTTCCCAATTGAAGTTGGTTTTTCTACTTGTCTACTTAAAATTGAAACAGCATTAGAAATATCTGGGCGAGAATGATTTGCAATGTACAATAAACTTCCAATTGCAGATCTAAACTCATCTGCCTCAGATAACTCAGGTTCTCCCATCTCCTTCTGGAATTCAGGAAGCATAGGGGTTAAGACTGATTTACATTCCTGCATGTTAAATTCCTCTAGGAGTCTCTTGATCTTATTACTTTGGCTCACCAGGAAACTACCATCTTTTTCTCTGTATATTTCCAAGCCTAAGTAATTTGTCACTATGCCAAGATTCTTTAACATAAAATTGTTCTTCCTGTACATTTCAAAATCAAGTCGCTGTTTGTCTGATGAAGTAAATAACAGTAAATCATCAACATGCAAACACAAATACATAAAATTTTGTTTGTCTTTCTTAACATAAACACATGGATCTGCTATTCCTTTTTCAAAACCAAAACTTTGCAGTTTTTCATCTAATTTTAGGTTCCAGCAGTGAGCTGCTTGTTTCTTTCTTTTTTTAAAAAAGTTTTATTATTTAAAATATTTACACATCACACCAATAGCTACATTTACAAAGATTTACAACATATACACAACATAATTACACAAAATACATAACACAAAACAAAGACAACATACAGAGTTACATATAAAACAGAATGACTTCCTGTTTCTTTTACAAAAAAACTTTTATAATATATATTTAACAAAACTATTTCCTTTATATCTTTCCTTCCTTTTTGATATTTTGTCTTTATATTAGTATTTTATCTCATTTATTGATTTCTTTTTCATCCTTCTCTTTTGTCTTTGATCTTTTCTATCCTAAAAAATTTGTTTTATATTATAGTCCTTTTGTATGAAATTTAAAAAGGGGTTCCATGTTGATTCATAATTTCCGATTTCTTTACCTTTTACCAAGTTTGTTAATCTGTCCATTTTTGCTAATTCCATTGTTTTAAAAATCCATTCTTCTATTGATGGAGTCTGTTCTTCTTTCCAATGTTTCGCTAGGGTTATCCTTGCTGCAGTGATCAGATGCAATAGTAAATTTTTACAGTCTTTAGTCCACTTTGTATCCATAAGTCCCAATAAGTAAAATTCTGGTTTCTTTTCCATATTAATTCCAATGATTTTACAGATACAATTGTGGATTTTTTCCCAAATTTTTTTTTGTTTTTTTACAAGACCACCATAAATGATAATAAGATCCCACTTTTATTTTACACTTCCAGCATATATTTGATACTAAACATTTCATTTTGTATAATTTCTCAGGAGTCATATACCATCTGAAAATCATCTTGTAATTGTTTTCTTTTAAGTTATTACTTAAAGTAAATTTAATGTTTTTAGTCCAAATGGTTTGCCAATCTTCGTAACTGATCTCTTTGCCCAAGTTCTCTTCCCATTTTGTCATATACTTTTTAGTTATTATATCATTAGTTTTTAGTTCTAATAGTTTTTTATATAATTTTGAAATCAAATGGTCATTCTCTTTCCATAATATATTATCCCAATTTTCTGTTGATTTCATAAATTTGAACGTTTTTTGATCTAATTTGAATTGTTCTTTTAATTGCAAATATATGAACCATTGACATTTGTAACCCCCTTTTTCTAATTCTTCTCTTGTTTTAAATTCATAATTATTTCCACTAAATTTAAGCAAATCTTTGTACCTTAACCATTTTTTATCATTTGAGCTTTCTTTTCTGGCATATGCCTCCTGAGATGATGTCCACAGTGGAAGTGAAGGTAATAAAGAATTTTTGTATCTGTTCCATATTCTTAATAATGATTTCCTAATTATATGATTATTGAATGCTTTGTTAACTTTACTTTTATTGTACCACATATACCCGTGCCAACCGAATCTATTGTCATGTCCTTCTAAATTTAGTATATTTGTATTTTCCAATATTATCCATTCTTTCAGCCAGACCATACCACAAGTTTCATAATATAATTTTAAATTTGGTAATCCCAATGTACAAGCTGGGTTTAGAAAAGGCAGAGGAACTAGAGACCAAATTGCCAATATCCGCTGGATAATGGAGAAAGCCAGGGAATTTCAGAAAAACATCTATTTCTGTTTTATTGACTATTCTAAAGCCTTTGACTGTGTGGATCATAACAAATTGTGGCAAGTTCTTGGTGGTATGGGGATACCAAGTCATCTTGTCTGCCTCCTGAGGAATCTGTATAACGACCAAGTAGCAACGGTAAGAACAGAGCACGGAACAACGGACTGGTTTAAGATTGGGAAAGGAGTACGGCAGGGTTGTATACTCTCACCCTACCTATTCAACCTGTACGCAGAACACATCATGCGACATGCTGGGCTTGATGAATCCAAGGCTGGAGTTAAAATCGCTGGAAGAAACATTAACAATCTCAGATATGCAGATGATACCACTTTGATGGCTGAAAGCGAGGAGGAGTTGAGGAGCCTTATGACGAAGGTGAAAGAAGAAAGTGCAAAAGCTGGGTTGCAGTTAAACCTCAAAAAAACCAAGATTATGGCAACCAGCTTGATTGATGACTGGCAAATAGAGGGAGAAAAAGTGGAGGCAGTGACAGACTTTGTATTTCTAGGCGCAAAGATTACTGCAGACGCTGACTGCAGCCAGGAAATCAGAAGACGTCTACTTCTTGGGAGGAGAGCAATGGCAAATCTTGATAAAATAGTTAAGAGCAGAGACATCACACTGACAACAAAGGTCCGCATAGTTAAAGCAATGGTATTCCCTGTAGTAACCTATGGCTGCGAGAGCTGGACCATAAGGAAGGCTGAGCGAAGGAAGATAGATGCTTTTGAACTGTGGTGTTGGAGGAAAATTCTGAGACTGCCTTGGACTGCAAGAAGATCAAACCAGTCCATCCTCCAGGAAATAAAGCCAGACTGCTCACTTGAGGGAATGATCTTAAAGGCAAAACTGAAGTACTTTGGCCACATAATGAGAAGACAGGATACCCTGGAGAAGATGCTGATGCTGGGGAAAGTGGAAGGCAAAAGGAAGAAGGGCCGACCAAGGGCAAGATGGATGGATGGTATTCTGGAGGTGACGGACTCAACCATTGGGGAGCTGGGGATGGTGACGGCCGACAGAAAGCTCTGGCGTGGACTGGTCCATGAAGTCACGAAGAGTCGGAAACGACTGAACGAATAAACAACAAAATCCCAATCCTCCTCTTTCTTTAATATCTTGTAAATATTTTAATTTTATTCTGGGTTTTTTTCCT
Source organism: Charina bottae (assembly GCA_023362775.1). Lineage (NCBI taxonomy): Eukaryota > Metazoa > Chordata > Lepidosauria > Squamata > Charinaidae > Charina > Charina bottae. Next base: position 559,590 of record JALMGJ010000028.1, on the reverse strand, counting down.
TGCCATATGAATTTTGTTATATCTCTTTGCCATTTTATAAAGGTCTGGTCTGTTATTGTTATAGGGATCGTCTGGAACAGATACAAAATTCTAGGTAATACATTCATCTTTATTGTCGCTATTCTACCCAACAGCGACAATTGTAGAGGTTCCCATTTTTCTAGATCATTTTTGATTTCTTTCCATATTTTAACATAATTATTTTTAAATAGGTCTATATTTTTAGCAGTTATCTGTATTCCTAAATATTTAATTTGTTTAACATTTTGGAATCCTGATTTTTGTTCCAATTTTTCTCGCTCTTCTTTTGTCATATTCAAATTTATCATTTTAGTTTTTTGATTATTTATTTTAAAGCCTGCTACCTCTCCAAATTCTTGCAACTTTTTGTTTAAGTTTTCTATTGAATCTAGTGGGTTTTGTAATATTATCACCAAGTCATCTGCAAAAGCTTTTAATTTGTAAGTTTCTTTTTTAATTTTGACGCCTTCAATATTATCGTCTTTTCTAATTTTTTGCAATAAACCCTCCAGTACTAATATAAATATTAATGGAGATAATGGACAGCCTTGACGTGTACCTTTTTCTATATTAATTTCTTGTGTTTCTTCTTCATTCACTATAATTTTGGCTTTCTGTAATTTGTAAACTGCCTGAATTGCTTTTATAAATTTATCCCCAAAATTTCTATGTTCTAATATTTTAATTATGAAATCCCAATTTACGTTGTCAAATGCTTTTTCTGCGTCTAGAAATAGTAACATTATAGATTTTTCATTATGTACATTTGCATATTCTATCAAATTTATTATTGTACGTAAATTTTCATTAATTTGTCTATTTGGTAAACATTCTGATTGCGGTTTATCAAATTTTGTAAAAAATTTTTTAATCTTTCAGCCAAAATGCTAGTGAATAATTTATAATTGTTATTTAATAAGGAAATTGGTCTGTAATTTTGACATTTTGTTAAGTCTTGGTTTTCTTTGGGAATTAATGTAATTTTAGCTTCTGTCCATGATTGTGGTATCTCATTACCCTCAAGAATTGAATTAAATAATTTTTTAAATGGTTCTGTTAATTGTTCTTTAAAATATTTATAATATCCCGCAGATAGCCCATCGGGTCCTGGGGTTTTACCTATTTTCAATCTTGTAATTGCTTCTATTATTTCTTGTGATGTGATCAAATTATTTGTAATATCTTTTTGTTCATTTGTTAATCATTTTGAATTAAATCCATATCATTTTCTCTAATTTTTAAAATTATTCGTTTTTCTCTTTCTTTTCTTAATTTATATGCCAACCATCTACCTGGTTTATTCGCATGTTCAAAGTTTCTCTGTCTAGTATATTTTAATTTTCTATCAATCTCTTCTGTCATTAAAATTTTTACTTGTAATTGTAATAATTTAATCTGATTAAAAAAAAATCTTTTTTATTATTGTTTTGTATTTCTTTTTCTTTTTCTTTTATTTGGTCCAAAATTGTTTGTAATTTTTTGTTACTATTTTTCTTTTGAAAATTATTCACCGATATAAAGTGTCCTCTCATGAAGGCCTTGCTTGCATCCCAGACTGTTTCTAATTTAACTTCTGTATCTAAATTCCAAATGAAAAATTCTTGTACTTTCTTTTTTAGATCATCCAAATTTTTCTTATTTTTCAAGATATTTTCATTTAGTCTCCATCTATAATTTTTTGAATTTATCTTCAGAATTATTTGTACAGGGTTATGGTCTGATAAAGTCTTCGGTAGAATTGTACATTCTTTAATTTTATTTTCCAAATTTTTTGATGTCCATATCATGTCAATTCTTGAAAATGATTTATATCTATTTGAATAAAAGGTAAATTCTCTGGCGTTTCCATTTTGGCTTCTCCAGGCATCAATTAGATATAAATTTTTTGTCATATCAAAAAATTCCCTAGGCAATTTGCCTTGGTAATCTTTAATTTGACAATGTGATTTCCTATCTAATTTTGGCATGACTACTCCATTTAAATCCCCCATTACTAGCCAATTATTTTGTGTATATTCTGTAAAATTATTTAATAATTCTTTATAAAAAAATTTTTTTATTTTTATTAGGGGCATATATTCCAATTATTAGTATTTTAGAATTTTGAATTTCAATTTCAATGATAATATACCTTCCATTTTCATCTTTTTGTATTAATTTGGGCTTTAAATAGGGTTTTACATATATTACTATTCCATTTTTTTTTTTCATTTGCTGTAATAAATTCTACTCCTAGTTTTTTATTGATTAAGTATTTTGTATCTATTTTTTTGATATGCATTTCCTGGAGACATGTAATATCAAGTTTTAATTTACTTAGTAGTTGGAACAATCATTTTCTTTTAACAGGACAGTTGGCCCCATTTATATTCCAAGTAATGGCCTTTAATTCACTCATTTACTAGAAGCGAAACAAATTCTTTAGAGTTTGATGCTCCTTTTTCTTTTTGAAACTGGAGTGTCTCTTTCTCCCTTATTCTCTGATCCCCTGGATTAACTATCTCTTTTTCAAATCTTTTCAGAAAATCCTTTGCTTTTGGTATTGAGTTTAATTTGAATCTTTGGCTTTTAAATGTCAAACTTAATCCCTCTTGTATTTCCCACCTAAAATTTATATTGTTTTTTCCCAAAAGATCTGTTAGAAATCTATATTCTTTTCTTTTCCTTAATATTTTTGCTGGTATTTCTTTGTAAATAGTAATGTCCTTCCCTTCAATTTCTATCTTTTTGTTGTATGATGTTTGTATTATTATATTCCTTGTCTTTTTTTTTTGAGAATTCAATCACTATATCTCTTGGTTTTTTATACAATGTTGCATATTTTGAGTTTACTCTAAACATTCTTTCAATTTCCTCCTCTATTCTTTCTTCCTCCCAATCAATTAAATTTGCTAGCATTTGAACAATTACTTCTCTTGTATTCTCTTCTTTCTCTTCTGGCACACCCCTCAACCTTATGCAGTATTCTTTCTCTTTTAGTTCTAATATTGTTATGCGCTCTTCTTCTTTGTCAAGATTTTCTTCACATTTCTCAATCTGTTTCTTAACTCCAAGTACTGTATATCATCTTTTAATCTCTTTTCTATCTTTCCTAGTTTTTGTTCTAATCTGGTTTCTAAATCTTCTAATTTTTCTTCTAGCACCTTTGTCACTGTTTGTGAAATTGTCTTAGTGGTCTTGATTGTAAAATCTTCGAACAAAGATTTTAACCATTCTCCTTCCCCTGTATCAGATCCCCTTCTAACCTTGCTTCTAGTACTAACACTCATTTTATCTAATATCTTAATTATCTAATTATATACGTGTATACTTATATACTTATATACTTAAGTACTTATATACTTATATACTTATATTCTATACTTATATACTTATATACTTATATACTTATACTCTATAGCAAGGTTTGTACAGAAGAACAAAGTTATTTCTATAAGAACAAGATGGCTTCGTTTGTTTGTTTAAATTAATTAATTAATTCAGTCTTTGTAAAAGTTTTCAGTAGGGAAATTATTTCTCTTCTCACCCAAATGTCTTTCGCTTAGTTTCTTCATTTAGAAACGATTGCTTTTGATTTATTTGTTTTTCAAATTGTCTTGGTGAAGCGATCTGCGGCGCTCGTCTCTTTCAAAGACTTTCCCTCCGCGGAACCTACTTTCGCTTTTCAGCTTCCCGGCTTGATTTTCTCCGCGAGTCAAAGAAGACACTTAAACTGGACAAACAAATTACTCGCCCGCCTTCCGAAGCCGCCAAAGGTTTTTTTCTTTCAAAAGAGCCACATTCTCTGCTCTTTCTACTGCCGCTTTTTGGTTTTTAAATTCGCAAAGCTGGCTCAGTTCCACAGGGTCTCTAAATTTCTTTACGGAGCTCCTTCTGCTTTGCCCCAGCCGCCGTCCATCTTCACCGGAAGTCCGCGAGCTGCTTGTTTCAAACCATAGATTGATCTTTGTAGTTCACACACTAAATTTTTACCTTGTTCAAAACCAGGTGGTTGTTGCATGTACAATTTCTGGTCTAACTCACCATACAAAAATGCAGTTTGAATATCATAATGATGAACTGGCATTCCTTTTAGTGCAGCAACCTTCAGCAACAATCTGATTGATTCACCCTTTGTAACAGGTGCAAAGGTTTTGTCAAAGTCTAAATGTTTTCTTTGAGAAAATCCTTTAGCAACTAACCTTGCTTTCTATTTTTTAATTTTCCCACTAGCATCCTTTTTTAGTTTGAAGACCCATCTACAACCCAGACAACATTCATTGGGAGGTAGATTAACTAATTTTCAAGTTTTATTTTCTTTCAAGGAATCTAATTCCTGTTGCATTGCATCATAACAGCATTTTGCAATCTCAGGTGGCATGTCATTTATTTGATGTAAAGACTCTGGTTCAGAGTAAACATGGAAAGCTTTAACAATATCCACCTCAAAACGTTGAGGAGGAACACGTTTATTACTCCTCTGTGACCTGCGAGGTAGGACAGGGCTAACAGGATTAACAACCTGTCTTCTATCACTTTCCTGAGTATCATCTGTCTCATCAGGCAGATTTTCAGCTTGCTCCTCTTGTTTAATGAACTCATTTGGTGAAGAATCTTGCAAAATGTTCTCAGCAAGTTCTTGTCTTTGCCCTGATTTCAAATCAACCTGAGAACTGGAATTTATTTTTTCCCAGTTTTGTTCTGCAAATGAAGCACTCTTGCTTATAATCAATTTATCTCCTAATATGAACCTGTAGCTTCTTTGGCTTTGTTCATACCCAATAAAAATTGCTTTATTTGTTTTGGAACCTCCTTTTCTTCTCTGTTGTTTTGGTATGTGACCCATGCTGCACTGCAAAAACTCTGAGATGGTTCACTTTTGGTTTCACACCATAAAACAAATGAAATGGAGTGTCCTCAATTACACAATTAAACAGTTCTGAACATAACAGGCAGCTGCTACTGCTTCACCCCAAAACTTAAAAGGTAATTTTGTATCTTTAAGCAAGCACATCATAGCTTCTTGAAGCATTCTACCTTTCCTTTCAGCAACATCATTTTGCTGTGGAGTGTAAGGGTTAGAAAGAATTTGTTCTATCCCCTTCTCTGTTAGGAATTTTCTAAAAGCATTAGAAAGAAACTCCCTTCCTTGATCAAATTGTAGAGCAGACACAGGTTTTGGAAATTTTCCATTTGCCCATGTTACAAACCTTAAATTTATCAAATGCCTCATCTTTATGTTTCAACAGATAGATAAATCTTTATCTTGAAAAATCATCAATTATGGTCATTATGAATCTTGCTTGTCCCAAACTTGGAGCAAAAGGACCAATTATGTCACAATGAACTATTTCAAGAGGTCTAATTGCAACTCTATCTCTGTGCTTACTCACAGGAGCCTTCTGTGTTTTGCATTCCTTGCAAACTACACTGTCTAGATATTTATCACAAGGTTTTAACTTCAGGTCAGCACATAACTGTGGCAATTGTGCTATGTACAGTATCTGAAGTTTGCATGACCAAATCTCCTATGCATCAAGTGATTCACTGATCATGAATTGGAATATTGCCAATTATAGCTTTTGCAGCTTGGCTTTTAGCATTCTGTACATTGTACAATGAATATTTTTGTAAACCATTTGCACACAACTTACCATTCTTACATATCTCACAGCCATCTTTCTTAAATATTATGACATATCCAGCTGCTACCAATTGGGATACAGATAAAAGGTTAGTTTGCAATTTAGGAACAAACAGCACATTTTTAACAGTTTCCCCCAAACAACATAGATACATGTCACCTTGACCCATAATATCTATTGCAGATCCATCAGCCATAGAAAATTTATCTATTAGTTTTAGACAGTGAAACAAAGTAATTTTTACAATTAGATAAATGACAATTAGCACCAGAATCTAACACCCAGAAATCAGAATCATATTTTTCATGCACTTGAGCAATATGTGTAGTTTGAAGAGTCTTCTTTTGCGTTGCCTCTCTGTTCTTTTTTCCTGTCTTTCGCTCTTTGGGCAATAAATTACAGTTTTTCTGTAAGTGTCCATGTGAGCCACAATTAAAGCACCGTTTGCTGGTTAGGGCTGTGGCCTCAGCCTGATTGCTCTTCCCTGCTTTTTCACACTGTAGCTTATCAGAAGAAATGGGTGGAGCCAAGTGCCATTCCTTTCATTTCTCTCATTTAGCAAGTACTCATCCCGAAACATACGAAGGAGTAAATTCAGCCTCGGGCATTGCTTCCAGAGTGCAAATTAACGTATCCCACATTTCATTCAGTGAGGATAAAATAATGTATGCTTTTGTTAGAGGTGTAAACTCTATTTCTCTCTCTTGCAATTCTACAAATAGCTGCTGAATGAAATGCAAATGTTCAGGCAGGCTCCCTTCTTCAGACAGATAAGCTGTTTCTACTTAGAGAAACCTTGCTTCCAGATGTTGCTTTGATATGCAAATTTATTAGTGCCTCCCACAGTTCTTTTGCAGACTGTAAACCACGTACATTTACTAGCTGACTGTCTTCAACTCCCAAAATAATGGACACTTGCATGTTCATCCAGCCTAAGCTATGCATTGGAGGGATTTGCTGGAGTTGGCTCAGCGATGGGGGACCATAAATCTTCCCTCCGAAGATACATTTCCATTTTCTTTTTTTTCTTTTTTTAATTTTAAAATAATCTTTATTCTTTACACCATTAAAATACACATACAAAAAAAAAAGAACACAAAAAAAGGAAAAATTCCACAAACATAAAACAGAACACAATACATTGCATAACTTTTACATTTCTTGTTTCATTAAAATACATCTTTACCCTCTTTCCCTAACTTCCTTATCCTTCTTCCCTCTTCTTCCCTCTTCTTTTCGGCACCTTCTTAAACTCTCTAACCATGTCCTTCTTTCCTTCCTCTACCTACTCTTACCTTCTCTACTTTCTAACTTCCCATTACCTCTCTTTACAAAAAAAAAAAAACACCTAACAAGACAAACAAAATGGACTTCCTACTTTCTCACCACTATTCTCTACAACTTTTTCTATATAGATTTAGTATACTGTATATAATTAATTTTTAACATTCACAAATCTTATATACAATAATTTACAATTTATATTTTTTTAGTTTTTTCTATGAATCTGTAAAATGGATCCCAACATAAATTAAATTCTTCCATATTCTTATCATTTAATAAATCCGTTAACTTAGCCATCTGTGCTAAATCCATCGTTTTTAACAACCATTCATCTATTGCAGGTGAACATTCCTCTTTCCAATGTCTTGCCCATGTAATTCTGGCCACAATTATTAAATAGAATAATAATTTTCCATATTTCGTATGTATCTCTGGTTTTATAAATCCCAATAAGTACATCGCAGGTTCTTTACTTAAATCTTCTTCCAATATTTCACATATTGTCCGATGTATTGTATTCCAATATTTTTTGGTTTTATGACATGACCACCAAAGGTGAAAAAAAGTGCCCACTTCTTTTTTACATTTCCAACATCTATTAGATAATCTGTTATTCATTATAGACAATGTGTTAGGAGTTAAATACCACCTATACATCATTTTATAAAAATTTTCTTTCATATTGTAATTCAATGTAAATTTTAAGTCTTTTAACCACATATTTTCCCAAACATCAATTTGAATGTTATGACCTAAATTCTCTTCCCAAATACTCATGCATTTCTTTTTAGGCAGATTTATCGAGTTGTTTTGACTTAATATTTTATATATTTTTGCAATTAGGTGATCTTTATCTTTCCATAACACACTGTCCCAATTGGTCACATTTTCTTTAAATTTAAAGTTTTTATTATCCACTTTAAACTGTTCTTTAATCTGGGCATAAGAAAACCAATTACAATTAAACCCTTCATTTAGTAAATCTTCTCTTGATTTTAATTTATAGTTTGATCCCTCAAATATTAATAAATCTTTATACGTTAACCAATTCCCTTTATTTAAATTACCATGCCATGTAAAAGCTTCTTGTGGCGAAATCCACAGAGGTAAATTTGGTAAAATTGTATTTTTATATTTAAGCCAAATTTTTAATATTGATTTCCTAATGGGATGATATTTAAATGCCAAATTTGCTTTAATCTTGTTAAAGCACAGGTAACCATGCCAACCAAATTTGAGATCATATCCTTCTAAGTTAAGTAATTTTCTATTATCCAGTTTTATCCAATCTCTAAGCCAGCAAAGAACACTCGCATCATAATATAATTTTAAATTTGGTAGATCAAAACCCCCATTCTCTTTAATATCTTGTAAAAATTTGTATTTTATTCTTGGCTTTTCCCTTGCCAAATAAATTTGGCCAAATCTCACTGCCAATTTTGAAATGTTTTATCCGTTATGACAATTGGTATTGTTTGAAATAAAAAAATAATTTTTGGAAGAATATTTATTTTTATTGTAGATATTCTACCCAAAAAAGATATTTGTAATTTCGTCCAAAGTTGTAGATCGTTTTTTATTTTGTTCCATAATTTTGTATAATTATTCTTAAATAACTCCAAATTATTTGATGTTATATCCACTCCCAAATATCTTAGTTTTTTAACATTTGGAAATCCCGTAAGCAGTTCCATATTCTGTAAACTATTTTGATTCATATTTAAGTTTATCATCTTCATTTTTTGATTATTTATTTTGAACCCTGCCAATTCACCAAAGTCATGTATCTTCTTTAACAATTGTTTAATCAAATTTTCTGGATCTTGTAACGTTATAACCACATCATCGGCAAAAGCTCTTAATTTATAATTTTCCTGTTTTATTTTTATCCCTTCAATTAGGTTATCTTTTCTTATATTTTCTAATAAAATTTCTAATATTAAATAAGAGAGGTGAAATTGGGCAACCTTGTCTAGTGCCCCTATCTATAAAACAATTTTGTGTTGTATCACCATTTACCACTATCTTGGCAGTTTTCCGTGTATATATAGCCTGAATAGCTTTTATAAATTTTTCACCATACTCCAAACTTTTCAACGTTTTAATCAGAAAATCCCAATTTAAATTATCAAAGGCTTTTTCGGCATCCAGGAATAATAATAAATTTTGTTTTTTTTATGATCTTTAGCATACTCATTTAAATTTATAATGGTTCTAATATTATCTTTAATATGTCTTTTTGGCAGAAAACCAGATTGATCAACATATATTGTATCCTGTAAAACCATTTTTAATCTATTTGCCAAGATAGTGGTAAAAATTTTATAATCTATATTTAACAGCGAGATTGGTCTAAAATTTTTACAAAGGGTTTGATCTTGATCTGCCTTAGGGATCAAAATTATATTGGCGTCGGTCCATGATTCAGGTATTACATTGCCAGTCATTATTGAATTTAATAATAAGTTAAATGCTGATAATAGTTGATCTTGGAATAATTTATAGTAAATAGCTGTAAACCCATCTGGACCCGGCGCTTTACCTGATTTTTGTCTTTGGATGGCATTTGAGATTTCTTGAATGGTAATAGGTTCATTTATCCTTTCCTGATGTAATTTAGATATTTTCTGCAAATTACTTTCAATTAAATATCTGTCCACCTTTTCTGAATCAAGTTGTTTCTTTTGATATAATGTTGTGTAAAACTCATGGAATGCTTTTTTAATACTTTGATTATCACTTAACTCTAACCCTTTATCGACTCCAAGCCTGGCTGGCAGCTCGACAAGTCAGAGTTTCTCAGAGCTCTGAGCTCTGAGACCTGGCTGACTTTCTACCTTGTTTGCAGGGTCTACAGAATTTGTAGACCACTGAAGACCACTGGAGAAGGGGGAACCAGAAGATTGCTCACAGAGCCATTGGAATTGCCCACTCCTGTTTTTCTTTGTTGTTTCCACCGCGGAGAAGAACGGGGGTGAATGCAGTGGAATGGCCGAAGGAGGATCCTAGCTCTGCAGGGAACGTAAGTCTCTTTGGGAGACACAAGGGCTACAGCCAGCTTTTAGATCACTTTATATTAGTTTTCTTTTTTAGATTAGAACATTTTTATTATCTAAAATTTATCTTTGGACTTCGCTTAAAATGTTGGCTAATTTTGTGTTTTCTTTGCTATAATTAATTTTGGTGGAAGTTTGATAGATTTTATTTTGGCAACATAGTGAACAAGTTTGTATTTTTTTTGCCTTTCTTTTGTATCAGAGAAATTGGGACTTAAGAGACTTTGTTGTTATTTTTTACTTGACGAACTAACTGATTTTTGAGAAATTGTTTGTTTGGGTCAAGCAGCTTGCAGGATAAAGAAGAATAAAGAATAAAGTATACAGAATGTGTGCCTCTTTTCCTTATTATTTTTTACTTTTTTTTAGAACGGACTTTCTTTTACTTGGAATCTATTTTCATCTTTCCTTTTACAAACTGTTTGAAATACTGCTCTGTGGAATTTTTCATCTTTTATTTTAAAAGCTTTTTTCACTTAAAGAAACAGACACCATTGATAACAATAGAACACCTGTTCCCTGCTTCCTGGGAAAATTTTTGTTTTGACTACGGCAGCTGATTACAGTTTGAAAGGGGGGTGTAGGTGGGAATGGCATTTCTTACAGCACTTCAGGATTTTAAGAAAGAAATCAGCAAAGCTTTTTTGCAAATTAAGAAATCCATAGAATGTATACTTATAGTTTTGGTGGCTCAGGAACAGAAGATACAAGGGACAGATTTAGAAATAGAGGGAAGATCTCTTGAACCAGTAGAGAAACAGGGAAAGAGGATTTTGAATGTATTGGTACAGAAGAAGATTATGATATTTTACAGGAAGTGGTCTATTAAACGTTTGGGCATAAACACATTGTGGCAGCTGAGACAGGAAGATTTTAACATGCAAATTGATAGATATGGTAAAATAAACATTTTGACATCCCACATGAGTTACAGAAATAAACAAGTTGCATATTGTGATATTGGCATAACCTAAACAGGAGATTTATTGATGTTGATCTGGAACACAAGGTTAATGAAAATGCGGATCTGGATTGTATACAGAGTGAGAGCAGATATGAGAAATTGTATAGATGCATAAAAATATGATATTCTAAGTGTAAGATACAAGATTATAAATATAAATATAAGTTGATATTATAGATTGCTCTTTCTGGAGATACATTTATGAGAAGACAATGAGATGATGAGATGGAATCAGAATGAAGGTTATTACAGGATGATATTATGTATGAATATGTTATATGATTATTATAAGAATTGGTATAATATGTATTAGGTTATATGTTATGTTAGGCTTTGTATTCTTGCTATATTATGTATTATGTTATGTAATATGTTAGGTTATGTATTAATGGAATATATAGCCATAATATGAACAGAATATATTGTATTTTATTAGAAGTAGATAAGGCCTTTATCTGTTACACTAATTGGATTTTATTGAAGATATAAATATAGATGTAAAAATGGAAAGAGAAAATGGAAAACATTTAATTGATGCAACAATGAACATTTGATTACTATTCCAAGGAGTAGAAACCAGAGATGGATTGTTGGAAGATATCAAGAAAGGCGAAACCTATATGAAGAACAGAAGATTGGATTATAGAAATCATAGGGTATATGACAAAGAAAAGTTCCTGTGTATTGTATGAAGGACTAACATTTAAAGTTAATTGTTGTACTTAAAGTTCAAGGATAAATTGGAGGATATCTATTTTCTGTATTTTCTTTGTTATTTTTTGACTTCATTTTTCTTTTCTTTTTTCTTACTTTGTATTTCTATTTCTTTCTTTGTATTAACTTTTAATATGTATTTTAAAATTTAATAAAACTTATGAAAAAAAAAACTCTAACCCTTTATCATTTATTTTATTTATAATTTTTTTATCCCCTTCTTTTCTTAACTTAAACGCTAACCATTTACCAGCTTTATTTGCATGTTGGAAATATCTTTGCTTAACATACCTCGGATTTTTTTCCATTTCTTCAGTTGTTAATAATTCTAATTGCTTCTGTAATATGATAATTTGGTTTTTAATATCTTTATCTCCTGGATTACATTGCAGCACAATTTCTTTTGATTTAATTTGTTCACATAATTTCGTAAATTTTTGTAATTTCATTTTTTTTTTTGGTGTTTGCCTAGAGACATAAAATGGCCTCTCATGTATGCTTTACTTTCGTCCCAAACTGTAGATATATTCATATTATCTTTCAAATTTAGATCAAAAAACTCTTTTAATTTAATTTTACTCTCTTCTATATAACCTTTATTTTTTAATATGGATTCATTAAGTCTCCACCTATATGGCGATGATGAAATTTTTAAGTCTAATTGAATTGCATTATGATCTGATAATGTTTTAGCCAAAAACTTCATGTCTCTGATCTTATTTGCTAAATTTTTTGAAATCCATATCATGTCTATTCTAGAGAAAGATTGAAATCTATTTGAGAAAAAAGTATAATCTTTAGAATTACCCATTTTGTGTCTCCAGGCATCAATTGTTTCTAAATTATTCATAAGTTCAAAAAAAAAACCTGAGGTAATTTGCCTTGGTGTAATTTAATAGACTTATCTGATTTTCTGTCTATAGACGGATTTACAACACCATTCCAATCCCCCATAATGATCCAATTTTTATTAGGCAGATCTGATAAACATTTCATCAGGGTTTTAAAAAAATTATTCTGTTCTTCATTTGGGGCATAGACACCTACTAGTATTACTTTTGTATTTTGAATTTCTATTTCTATAATAATAAATCTTCCTTTATCATCCACTTTTATCAAATGTGGTTTTAAATTTGGTTTAACATAGCCAACTTTTCCATTTTTCTTATTTTCATTTGTCGTTACAAATTCTAATCCTAATTTCTTGTTCAATAACAATTTTCCATCTTTACCTCTAATATGGGTTTCCTGCAAACAAATTATATCCAAATTATATTTATTGAGAATATGAAAAGTTTTATTTCTTTTAATTGGAGAGTTCAAACCATTTATGTTCCAAGAAAGACATTTTAAATTACTCATTATCAGATTGGCTACTTAATTCTTGGGAGCCTACTGCTTGAGCAAAAATTTTAAATTTTTCTGTTATTTTCTCTTTTGGAGCATTATTCCCTGGTGAGTACTTTGTTTCTTTTTCTAATTTTCTAAGAAAATCTTTCGCTTTTTCAACTGAATTTAATTTAAACCTTTGCTCCTTGTACAGGACATTCACCCCTTCTAGAGTCTCCCATCTATACATAATCTTCTTTCTTTTCAAAACCTCTGTCAGAAAATAATATTCTTTTCTTTTTTTCAAAATTGCAGCTGGTATTTCTTTAAAAATTTTAATATCTTTCCCTTCTATATTAATTCTTTTATCAAACCCAGTTTGCAAAATCAAGTCTCTTAATTTTTTCCTACTAAATTCAATAACTAAGTCTCTTGATATGTTATGTTCTCTAGCATACTTTGAATTAACACGATACATCGTTTCTATTTCCTCCTCTAACTGTTCTTTTTCCCAATCAATCATGTCTGCCAAAGCCTGAGTAATGGTGTTTTTAATCTCTGCTTCTTTGCCTTCCTTTAACCCTCTTATTCTTAAACATTTCTCTTTTTGTTTTTGTTCAAGTAAAGTTAATTTATCAAATTCCTCTTCTTTTTGCTTTTCCATTTTTTTCACTCTTTCTTTCATTCCTTTAATTTCTGCTTGAAATCTTTGTTCCATGCTGTCTAGCTTTTTATCCAGAGTCTTTTCAAAACCTTGTATTTTTTCCTCTAGTAAGGTGGTCACATTTGTTGAAATACTCTGAATGGCTTTCTTAGTAAAGTCATCAAAGAGTGATTTTAACCATTCGCCTTTGTCATCTCCTGAATCTGAGCCTCTTCTAAGCGTTTTCTTAGATGTCATCATTCAAAGAGTTCTTATCCACCAAGTAGAAGACAATGAGTTTGTTTAAACTTATTTCCTCTAAAGCGGTCAAAATGGCGATTTTAAGTAATTAATTAATTAAAGAGTCAGTTCCACCTACTGTAACACAAAGTGTCGAAGTCTCAGCCACCTTCTTTGAAGCTTTAACAAAGTTTTCTTAATGCAAACAGAAAAATTGACAAATTTAATAAAAGGAAAAGAAATGGGGAAGTACAAGGAAACATGGGACCCCTTCATAAAGTATATTAAAAAAATATATAATATTAAGTAGAGAATAAATAATAACAATAATAATAATAATAAAAGTACAAATAAAGGAGGGGTGAGGGGAAAAAAAGAGGTATAAGAAGGGGAAAAAATGTAAATCAAGTATTTACAATATTTTTTTGTTAAGAAAACTGGAAGAATTTTAATGAAGTGTATGTATGTATTATGTATTATAAAACAAAGATCTAAAAGTTAAGATTGAATTTGATACAAATATATAAATAAATTAATAATATAATGTAAGAAAAGGGGGAAAAGAGTGATAAATATACATAAAGTAAGAAGAGAAAGGAAGGAATAGGTTAGAAAGAAAAAGAGAGGGTAGAAAGGGTGAAAAGGGAAAGAAAGATGGGGAAGGAAGATAGAGTGGTAGAGAAGGGAGGGAAGAGGTTAGAGAGAGAAAGAGGGAATGAAATAAACGAGAAAGGAGATTAGAGAGAGAATGAGAGGTTTGGAAGGGGAAGAAGGGAATGGATGAAAGAGAAAAGGGACAAAAGGAAGGGCGAGGGTGGAAGATGAAGGAGGGGAGGGGAGAGAGAGAGATGAGAGGGTTGGAAAGAGTGAGTGGGGCAAGTGAAAGAGGAGATTAGAGAGAGAAGGAGAGGGTTAGGAAAGGAAGAAGGGAGTGGATGAAAGAGAAAAGGGATTAAGGGAAGAGTGAAAATGGAAGATAAGGAAAGGGAGAGAATAGAGAGAGAATAGGTTAGAAGAGAATGGAAGATAAAGAAGAGAAAAGATTAGAGTTAAAAAAAGGGAAGAAAGATACATTATATTAAATATAATAAAAATAAGTGTGTAAAATCAAATGTAAATATATATACATAAATGTAATCATTGTTATGTGTTATGTGTTTGTTTTATGTTGAATGTAAATAAAATGCTTTTTTTTTCAAAAAAAAAACAAGTTAAGTCTTTGATTTATAACAAAGTGTAGGAGAAACGGCAGCAATCCCTGTAATGGGAAAAACGAAGATAAGCGCTCACCTGGCTTCCCGGCTTACTTTCACTGTAGGCTGTCAGCTGGCTGAGATAGTGAAAGTACTCAGATGCAGACTGCTTTCATGCCGCTGTTGCACAGAAGCTGCAGGTTTTTCTTTCTTTTCTTTGGGTTCACCCTTACTTTGGCTTCCCTGCCGTTAACCGTTCCGTTAGAAAACTAACGATATCGACCCAATATCTTCATTTTGATTCAAACAAATGACGAGCTGTTCATTTCGCGTCTGCTCGCCATTTCTCTACACCGGAAGCTCTACATTTCCATTTTCAAACTCCAGTTTAAGTAATTAGAATCTGATAAACGTTTGAGCAGCATTCCTAACGACTGAGAAGCAGCCATGGCTCTATCTTCACTAAACACTTCATAAATTCCTCAGCTTAGCTTTTCTGCAAACAGATAGCTGCTAGAAGCCTCCCGGTAACTTCAAAGAGAAAAAACACTTCACTTGCCTTGTTTACTTTTCTTCAGATGCAAATGAGCTGCCGCTGAGCTGGTCTCTCTTCGTGCTTTCTGGGCCCATAACCTGTTGGATAGTGTGTTTTCTTGCACACGCAGAGTATCAGAAAGTGATTAGCAGTAAGAAAGAAGCAGTAAGCAGTGAGCAGGAAGGCAGGGCGGGGCAGGCAGGCAGGTTATTTTATACTCTTCAGCCTGGATCACGTGCTGCCTGACTTTTAAAGTTTGCTGTTGTTTACCTAATAAGGCTTTATTGCTGAGATTTACTCCTCAAAAGAATGTTACGCAGTAGTACGTTATGTGCAGCTAGGTGGTTCAATCTCAATGAACACTCACCTGGAATGTGTTCTAATGACTTGGTACTGGGAATGGATGAGGTTAATGCCCTTCCAACACCCTCATGCACACAACTCTCATATTTCTATGACAAAATTCCAGTTGACATTTGTCAGAATATGTTCTCTGCATACTGTATATAGATAAATATATGGAGAGTAGATATGTTTACATTGCTAAAATCCTTTCCACTTTACTGTATACATTAGTATAGCAATATTCAGTCTAGCAGTTTTTTCTACAAAAAGAAAAAAAACCCAGTAACAAACCGTGGTACAGGTTTTTAAAATTTAAATTCCCCTGCTGTAAAATCTTTTAAAAACATAATGACCACTATTTGGAGTCAACTTTCTTGGCATGCCAATTTTTAGATCTGGCAGAATTTTGATTGGAGAAATTGATAGATGCAGAATACCCAAATTTGCTTCCACTGGAATTTGCAATAGAATTCTTTTACATCTGTAGAAGAACTCCTACAAGTAGTTCTCTTCTGTTCTATTATTAAAAAATATAAAAGGGACATTCATCAAAACAATAAATGGAGCAATGGGAATATGTGAAGCCAATTAGGAAGCCTCTTCCCTGCATTCATTGAAAGTGACTCATTCTTACAGCTGTCTGTCAGCCCTTTGAGCTGGTCAGACTAGGCAACCGACTTCACAGATTTAACTGGAACAATATTTTCCAGAGTAACAGAATCTTGAAAGCTTGAATGTGGCGTCCCTTCCTTCCCCCTAATATCCCAGGGAGTTATGGCAGAGCCGTTCTACGTTTCTTCCTAATCTTTTCTTTGTTTCCTGGGCATAAAGGATATTTTTGTAACTGAGCCTGGATAGTTTCTCCTTGGTCATCTCTGTGGCTCTCTCTGTTCTCAGATCTGGGCTGAGAAATCTAGACAGCTGCTAGATACCAACAAAGGCAAACAGAAAACTCTCTTTGCTGCCTTCTAGTGGTCATCTAGATTTTTGTGACCCAGTTAGGGTAATCCTCTAGTCCATCACATAGCTTTGAAATCTCTCTTTTCTTTATAAGATTAAGCCAGACACCAGGACTTCAGAACTCTCATATAGCCTGCCAAATACTTGACAACACCATTTTTCCAGGTGAAATTCTCACTGAGGTAGAAAATCTATGTTGGGGTGGATAAGTTGTCTTTTAAACTGCATATAGAAACCTGAAATACATTTTTAGAATGCAAGGGTCTGGGGTTTTTAGACAAAGAAGAGCATTTATCTGTTAATATCCATATGTGAACCTTTAAAATGTATTTATTTTATTTATTAATGTATTAACTTTTTTTAACAGTATTTCTACAATCAAGACAAGTTACCACAATTTTAAAAAGAGAACAAAATGACATTAAAACAATATCAGACAGGATTTTAAAAGCACCATTTAAAAATAAAATAATAATAATAAAGAATAAAATTAATAAAATAGTTTAAAATGCTAAATGAAAAAGTTCAACAGAGGAAATTGAACAGATAGTGGAAGCCAATCGCAACTGCAAATGTGGAAGCAATAAAAATAAATCTGTGCCCATCAAACAGGCCACAAGATGCCCATCAGGATTCCTAAGAGAGACTCTCCCAAAGCTCTTAAGACCTTGTTAGGTTCATGACAATACAGATAGTCCTAAACAGCCAACGCTGATTTAAAAGTTAAAACCAGTCTAGATCTCTCAGTATTGCAGTGGTCTAAGAGTTGCATTAATCAGCAACTTAGCTGCTATATTTTGCTTTCCCAAACATGATTTCTTACTGGGAACAAGGTAAAATGTCATTATTTATCACTCTCCCCATATCTATCTATCATCTATCTATTATTTATCTATCTATCTATCTATCTATCTATCTATCTATCTATCTATCTATCATCTATCTATCTATCATCTATCTATCATCTATATCTATCTATCTATCTATCTATCTATCTATCTATCATCTATCTATCTATCTATCTATCTATCATCTATCTATCTATCTATCTATCTATCTATCTATCTATCTATCTATCTATCTATCATCTATCTATCATCTATATCTATCTATCTATCTATCTATCTATCTATCTATCTATCTATCTATCTATCCATCCATCATCATCATCTATCTATGCAATGCAGCCCTCTGGGATGGTCAAGTGTACTCTTTTTTAAAAACTTGTATAGCAGCTAGAGGCGATCCTGATATGGTATTCTGAGGAAATGAAGGGAGGGGCAAGAGAGAGAAAATTCTGAGAAGACTGACAACAAGACCAAAGATTGGAAAGATCATCATCATCATCATTAGCAGCAGTAGCAGCAGCAGCAACAGCTGTTTTATTTTTTGGCAGCTACCATCTGTCAACCATGGCTGTACAACCAATGACAGGACCAAGACAAAACAGCTATCTACAATTTTTAAGAACTGTGGAGTAGAGTGGAGTAGAATAGAGTTGCTTTGTGTGAGATGGGCGGCCATAAAAATGTGAGCAATAAATAGCATAGCATAGCATAGCATAGCATAGCATAGCATAGCATAGCATAGCATAGCATAGCATAGCATAGCATAGCATAGCATAGCATGCTATTTATTTATGGTCAATGGCCAGAAAACCCACACTGACCATAAAACAATAAAATTAAAACTCTGCAAAAACTATCGATTGATTAATTAGTAGATTTCACTCCTTCACAGCTGTTTGTTTGTTGTTAATTTATTTGTTGCTATTTAATGATTATTCATTAGATCTGTATTCCTCCTTTCCTATAGGAGCTCAAGGCTCAACTGTTTATTCATGTGCATGTTCAATTTGTTCTCTTCTCTCTTACTGACAAAAATCCTACTCACTACTTTTTTCTCCATCCCAATTTCAGTAAACAGGATCCTTGTTGGCTAGAGGCACTTCACATCATTTTGCAACCCAGTATTTTTCTCTTAATCTGTCCCATGGTTCTCAAAACCTTAGAGAGTTGTTAGTGGGAAAAATGGAGGTGCATGTAATTCAATACATGAAGTGCATGACTTTGAGGGATGTTCCACCTGCAGTATATTGCTGATCCCACTTCTGGAGAATGTGTGAAAGTAGCTGTTTGCCCAGAGGTATGTATGCAACTAGGCCCACTACCCTTTCATGCTTCCTCATTATCCATTAGGAAATATCTGGGGAAATTTTTTCCCCAGGGCTTTTTAAATAGAAATTACAACAGGTGGCAGCACCTAGCCAATCTTGGCTGATCCCAAAAAGCTAAACAGGATTTGGTGCTTGGATTGGAGACCATTAGGAAATCCCAGGGTTGCACACTAGACTGACAAATTGAAAAAACATCCCTGAAGAAGGCAGTGGCAAACCACTTTCCTACTGCAGCGAAGAAAATAACATAGACATGGCCATGTGATAATCAACAGTTGAGTTTAATGTTATTTTACCTTAATCTTACCTTTTTCCTTCCATCATTTCTTCTTTCCTAGAGTTTAATATTGTGGGAATTTGCAGCAGATTCCTTATTATTTTTTACTATTTTAAATCCTGTTTCCTCTGGGCACAATATAGGTTGCGTTTTTAATGTACTCATACAAGAAAAACAATAGCAAAGAATTAACTGGTTATGTTATAGCTTATGCTTCTAAGAGGAAGTGAGAAAGAAATCTAGTTTTGTATGCCACCCAGACTGCATTGGAGTTGGGCGGCTAACAAATTCAAATAAATAAATAAACAAACAAACAAACAAATAAATAAATATTTTGCATTACCAGCTAGAAACTTGATTAAAGAGAGACTATGCAAAAGAGTCCATGGAACAGGCCTATAAAGCATTCATGTTCTCTAAAATACAGTTAGGGGATTTTTATGCTGATAAGGTAGAATTTTCATTGAGTAGATTAAAGCATTGGGAATCTGGTAAAAAAGCCAGTAAGTTGCTGGCATATTGTTTGAAGCAACAAAATCAACAGAACTTAATTTCTGAAATAGTCACTGAGGATAGAGAGAATCAATCAAAGAGAATAGAGAGAATGTTTGATATTTATTTATTTATTTATTTATTTATTTATTTATTTATTTATTTATTTGAATTTATATTATGCCATCTCCCTCGTCAGGGGACTCTACGCGGTTCACAATAAAACAGTAAAAACATAAATAAAAATTTACAATATTAATAAATAATATAAAATTGAAGCATAAAAGATGTTAAAAAGATGGTAATACTGGGGAGTTTCATGGGACCAGCCGTCCCCAAGAGGAACTGTTGGCATTACCCTCCCAGGCAAGCCAGAAGAACCAGGTTTTGGGGACCAATATGAAATATTGTATTTAGAATGTATTGGACTCCCCAAAGAATGTACCTGAAAGGATGGACATCAGATTTTCTTTGTTGAAGGTGTAAAAAAATGTGAGTGTAAGGTGTCTGTAGCTTGAATCATGTCAACTGGATTTCTATTTTCTCAGTGGAAACGTTTCGCTCCTTATCCAAGGAGCTTCTTCAGTCTGAACAAAGTTAGTAAGGGAATCCTTAAATATGTTTCTAGGTGACTGTGTGACCTAGCACCTGGGGCTAGGTCATGGTTATTTTGAGATGTTATTTCTAAGTCCCTTTATCATCTAAAGGAGGATCGTTAGGATTACCATGCTGCTGTTGAGTTTGCGAAATGGTTTTAATCTTCCTAGGCACAGAAGACAAAGCAGGAAGGAAAATAGGGGAAAGGTTGTGCCTGAGGCCCCCACCTCTATTCAAGGAAGGATTTTCCAAGTTGGCATAAATGGATTCCTTGACCCCTCTCTCAAACCACCTATCTTCTCTGTCTAAAATGTGAACATTAATGTCCTCAAATGAGTGTCCTTTTTCCTTTAGATGAAGATAAACTGCTGACTCTGGTCCTGTGGTGTTACTTCTCCTGTGTTGGGCCATCCTCCTGTACAAAGGTTGTTTGGTTTCTCCAATGTAGAGTTCAGAGCACTCCTCACTGCACTGGATTGCATAAACTACATTGCTTTTCTTGTGTTTAGGAGTTTGATCTTTGGGGTGTACAAGCCTCTGTCTCAGTGTGTTGGTGGGTTTGAAATATACAGGTATGTGGTGTTTGCCAAATATCCGTTTTATCTTTTCAGACACACCAGCCATGTAAGGAATGACCAGGTTCTTCCGTTTACTCTGAGTCTCAGCCCTATCTGTCGCTGTTTTAGGTCTGTTAGATTTAGATTTGGTGAAGGCCCAATTTGGATATCCACAGGCCTTCAGAGCTGTTCTCAGGTGCTGATTTTCATTCTTTTTGGAATCCATGGAGGTGGGGATGGTTTCTGCTCTGTGTGACAATGTCCTGATGACTCCTAGTTTGTGCTGCAGTGGATGGTGGGAGTCAAACATCAGATATTGATCTGTGTGTGTGGGTTTCCTGTAGATCCCTATTTCTAGCTTGCCACCGGTCTCAATGAGGACTTCACAGTCTAGGAATGCCAGTCTGTTGTCCTTGGTGTCTTCTCTGGTGAACCTAATGTTGGCATCTATAGTGTTTATATGGTCCGTGAAGGCCTGTACTTCCTGGGCCTTGATTTTGACCCAGGTGTCATCCACATACCTAAACCAGTGGGTGGGCACCGTTCCCTGGAATGTGTTGAGTGCTTTCTTCTCCACTTCTTCCATGTATAAATTGGCCACAATGGGTGACACAGGAGAACCCATGGCACAGCCGTGTTTTTGTCTGTAAAAGTCACCTCTGTATGAGAAATAAGTGGTGTTAAGACACAGGTCCAGAAGATGGCAGATCTGGTTTGGGTTGAGATGGCTTCTCCTTTCAAGGGTGCTGTCCTCTTCTAGTCTCTTCCTGACAGCGGATAGAGCATGAGTGGTGGGGATGCTGGTGAAAAGGGAGGACACATCGAAGGAGACCATAGTTTCATCTGTATCCAGTTTCAGGATCTTTGCTTTGGAAACAAATTCTTCCGAATTATGGATGTGGTGTTCAGAGTGTCCAACTAGAGGTGCTAGTATGGTAGAGAGGTGTTTGGCAATGTTGTATGTTACCGAATTAATGCTGCTGACTATGGGTCGGAGGGGTGTTCCTTCCTTGTGGATCTTAGGAAGTCCGTAGATGCAGGGGATGGCTTCTCCAGGATACAGACGGTGGTAGGTAATCCTATCGATGGAGCCATCATGTTCCAATTGTTTCAAACTGTCTATTACCTTTTTCTTGTAATTGTTGGTGGGGTCTCTTTTCAGTTTTTCATATGTATGGTGATCCTCCAAAAGTGAGGTAATTTTATTGTGGTAGTCTGCAGTGTTTAGAACCACTGTACATCTTCCTTTGTCAGCAGGTAAATTGGTGATGGTTTCATCTTTGCTGAGGGCTGTCAGGGCTCTCCTCTCTTGGATGGTAAGGTTGGGGGGAGGAGGTTGAGCACTGGACAGAGTTGCAGATATTTTAAGCCGGAGTTGTTCTGCTTCCTCAAAAGGTAGGTGGTTGTTGTGGATGGCAGATTCTGTGGCTGTAATGAGCTCCACAACCGGACCTTGCTTGGGAGTGATGGCAAAATTAAGACCTTTGGCTAGGACATCTCTCTCTGGTTGGGTGAGTTCTCTGTCTGAGAGACTTTTTCACCCACATGTTCTTTTTGTCCTCTGTGGTCCTGTTGTTGTTGTTCCTCCCAGCGGTTTCTCCAGTTCCTTGTTTCTGCTTGCTGCGAGAAATAAGAATGTCAAATTTCTTAGTTTGCCTCTCCTTTGTCTTGTGATGCTGGGCCAGCTGTACTTTATTGCCAAGCTGAATAACTCTATCCAGGATTGGGTCAGGAAGGATGGCTTTGAGTTCCTGGTGAAGGTTTTCAAAATTGTATTGCAGGGCATCAATGGTGAAGTGGACTTGCCTTATTCTTTCATTTAGAAGATGTCTTTGTGCATGCTGCAGGATCTGGTCTGCTCTGTGACCCTTAACTGTAGATTGCAGGCGTAGGCTTGTCGGGATGAGTCTCTGTTGTCTGCATCTGAGGTTGAAACGTAGGTGGTTTCTATAGTCTGCCACCTTTCTTGCTGTCTTCTCGAATTTCCTTACCAACTTCAGGGTTTCATCCCAAAAATGTATGGCAATATGTCTATGAAGGTTCTCAGTCATCCAGGTGGAATTGTCTGTAGCTTGAATCATGTCAACTGGATTTCTATTTTCTCAGTGGAAACGTTTCGCTCCTTATCCAAGGAGCTTCTTCAGTCTGAGCAAAGTTAGTAAGGGAATCCTTAAATATGTTTCTAGGTGGCTCTGTGACCTAGCACCTGTGTGACCTAGCATCCTTCCTGACCCAATCCTGGATAGAGTTATTCAGCTTGGCAATAAAGTCCATCTTCTGGACCTGTGTCTTAACACATAGACATAGGATGTGTGTATCTCAAATGTGTATGTCTTCTATTCTGTACAATTAAATTTAATATCTATTGTAAATTGAAGGGGTGTTGGGGTTTGATAAACCCAGGAATTTACTTCTAGATATAAATTATACAGAGAGGCTTGATTTCTAGGTAAAAGGTGAAATATTCTGCACAGTCACCCAATTAGCAGCCATTGTTGTAGGAATGATGTGTCATGTGTGACTCATTCAACAGGTGCTTAGAGTTAGGTTGTGTGTGGTGAATAACGAGAGTGACCTATAATGTGATTGGTCAGGTTCACTATATATACAGGGACATTCTCAGTTCCCATTATTCCCATTTTACCTCGTGAAAGCTGTATCGTTGATGGTGTATCATTTGTTACTTGTGGAAGTGATCTGTAAATACGTATGTATATAAAGTAAATAGGATATTTGATATAACTTCTGTTTGGAGTCTATTTACTGCATAGTACGTGGATCACTGGTGCCTAGGAGAGAGGCAGGCCACTCCATCTCCGCGCGCTCCCTCTGACAGGGTTAAGGGCCCAGAGGCGGCAGAGACGCCATAGACGACGGAAGGCTTTGCACTGGCTGTGGATCGGTGGATCGTGTGCAGTCTGTGAGCTGGAAGCTTTGGAAGCCTATCCAGGAGTCGTGTGGCTATTTGGAGTGATTTGGAGCTTTAACAGGTTCCGTGCCTGTGTGTGTGTGTGTGTTTTCTCTCTCCTACGCTTGTTTTTCAGCTGGAGGACTTTCTGATAATGTCTGTGTCTTTAATCATCGGTGTCTGCCCAGAAGGGGCTGAAGACAGATGAGCACAGCGAAGATGTTGCCGGCAGTCGGGGGAGGTTTTCCTCTGGAAAGACTGAATGACAGTAATTATTCGTCATGGGCATATAAAATGGAAATGTATCTTTGGCGTGAAGGGCTTTGGAGGAGTGTACTTTGCCCTGAACCAGACCTGGAAGATGAAGAAGTTGCTCTAAAGGACGATAGAGCATTGGCAAGCATAATTTTATGTCTGGAAGATAGCCAATTGTGTTATGTTAGAGACTGTCAGCCTATAAGTGTTGGCAAGCTTTAAAGAATGTTTATCTAAGAAGCTCACAGTTATGTAAGGTTTTACTAACAAGAAAACTTTATCACGCTAGATTAGGGGTATCTGATAATATAAGGGATCACCTGCATTATATGACAGGGTTGTTCCAGGAATTGGCTCAGAGAGATATGCCATTTACAGAAGCTAACAAAGTGTATATAATTCTCAGTTCTCTAAATGAAACGTGGGATACTTTGGCAATTAGCTTTGGTTCATTATCTGAGGAAGATTTAACCATAAGATACTTATCTAGCAGGCTTTTAGAAGAAGAACAAAGAAGGCAGCAGTGTTCTAACGTAATTAGGTCTAAGCAAAACAGTGTTTGTGTTAAGGAATGTTCTGATAACCAAAACAATGTATTATTTGTGAAGAGAAAATGTTTCTGCTGTGGGTCACAAAAGCATTTGTTGCGGGATTGTGATAAGAAACGGAAGCCGAAGGCTAAGCTGAAAATTTCCAAGCCGGGAGAAGCTGCACAGATGTCTTTAATTAGTTCAAGTAGAGAACAAAATTTAAAGGGACCATTTTTACTTGACAGTGGGGCTTGTCAGCACATAGGACATAACAGACAGATGTTTAAGAGTTTTATGCAAGCTGATAAAGATCATGTTACTCTAGCTAATGGAAGCATTGCATCTGTGACTGGTAAGGGATTTGTATATGTACCAGGGTTAAATATTGAATTATCAATGTTGTGTGTGCCTGAACTGGAGTACAATATAATTAGTGTGTCACAATTGGATAAACAGGGTTATACTGTACAGTTTGGTAATAATGAATGTATTGTCATGAAAGATAACAATGTTTGTGGCAAAGGTATTTTGCAGAACTGTCTTTATGAAATAGTTCAAACCAGGACAAGCAGAAGCCAACATGTGGCTACAATTAATAAGCCAACACATGATTCATGTGCGCACCTGTGGCACAGAAGGCTTGGGCATCCGAGTTTCAAAGTGATTGAAAAGATGTCAGAAGCAAGTTCTGGAATGGAATTGAAAAAGTGCCAAGTGTATTTGGATTGCACAGTTTGTAAGGTTGCAAAGTCAAAGGTGTTTCCTGTGAGCAAATTCAGTGATAGGAAGTCACATAAACGTTTTGAATTAGTTCACGCTGACTTAATTGGTCCATTACCAGCTTCAATAGGGGGTGCTAAATATGTTTTAGTCATTGTAGATGATTACACAAGATTTGGGTTCTGTTATCTATTGAAAGCTAAAAGTCAAACATTTGAAAAGTTTAGAAACTGGGTACAGTTTGTGGAACGTAGGTATAGCACAAAGGTGTGTAGTTTACAAACTGACCGGGGTACAGAGTTTCTGAGTGGGAGTTTTCAGCAATGGCTCCGTAGAAGGGGCATTGTGCATAGGAAAACTAACCCACATAGT
Source organism: Charina bottae (assembly GCA_023362775.1). Lineage (NCBI taxonomy): Eukaryota > Metazoa > Chordata > Lepidosauria > Squamata > Charinaidae > Charina > Charina bottae. Next base: position 533,798 of record JALMGJ010000028.1, on the reverse strand, counting down.
TCAGATGAGAATGGCGTGGCTGAACGTAGGAATTTGGCATTGCAGACAGTGAAGGATTCACTCATTGCTGACTCAGGGTTATCAAGAGGATACTGGGGAGAGGCAATATTAACTGCTAATTATTTAATTAACAGGTTATGGAGTGTGTCTGTAAACCAAACTCCATATTATATGTTATATGGCAAGAAGCCACCATTAGCTCATTTGAAGGTGTTTGGGTGCACTGCCTATGTTCACGTGCATAAGGAAGTACGTAGGAAGGGACAGGCAAAAGCACAGAAGATGACGTTTGTGGGGTATGAGCCAGGGACCAAAGGATATAGGTTCACTGATGGCAGGAAAGTTGTTATTTCTAGATCAGCAAGTTTTTGTGAGCACAGCAATTGGCAGAGATTACACGGGAGCAGTGAGGTTTATCTTCCTAGTCAGGGACGTTTTGAGTTTTCAGAGCGGAGAGAGGCCACTGATGTGATTAAGAAGGAAGAGGAATTAACTCCTAGTGTGCCAATGATGCAGGATGCTACAGTGTTGCATAAATCTGAGAGAGTTAACAAGGGCATACCACCTCAGCGTTATACACCAGGTGATGTAAAAGTGTGTTTCATTGATTATGAACCTCGTAATTACAAGGACGTATCGAAGTTGCCACAACACGAGCAGAGTAGATGGAAAACTGCTATGGATGTGGAAATGAAAGCCATTAATTCTCATAAGGTTTTCAAATCTACTAGGCTGCCTGAGGGGCATAGAGCAGTAGGCTGTAGATGGGTGTATAAGAAGAAAACCTTAGTGAATGGAGATATTCAGTATAAGGCTAGGTTGGTAGCACAAGGATTTTCTCAGATAAAGAATCAGACTTATGATGAAGTTTTTGCACCAACGCTAAGAGGGGAGACATTTAGGTTTGCCTTAGCAATGGCAGCAGCTGGGAATTGTGTAGTACAGCATTATGATATCTCAACAGCATATTTGCATGCTGATTTGAATGAATAAATCTATATGATTGAAGCCCCAGGTTATTAATCAAAGATTGCAGGAAGGGTATACAAGTTGCAGAAAGCATTGTATGGACTCAAGCAGTCGGCACGTTGCTGGAATCTTAGGTTAGATAAGGAATTACAAAGAATGGGATTCAAGTGTAGTATAGCTGACCCATGTCTGTATGTAAAGCAATGTGAAAACGATGAACAGATTTTGATTTTGATTTTTGTAGATGATTTGTGTCTCATAGCGAAAGATCAAAGCAGGGTAATTGAATTTACTGAAAATCTGAAACAGCACTTTGATGTCAAAAATCTGGGAGAAATTAAGAATTACCTAGGCATGGGTATTCACAAGGTTGATGGGGGTTATGTTCTAGAGCAGCGGAAGAAGATTGAAGCACTGCTAAGAGATAACGATATGGAACAGTGTAAAGAAGTTTCAACCCCGATGACAACAGATTTTGTCATGACAGAGACTGGAGACGATGAACAAACTTCATGTGATCAAGAATATGTGATCAGTCAACAATTGGAAGTTTATTGTATTGTATTGATTTGCAATATTGTCCATCTGAGTGTAATGTAGCAGATGTGATGACAAAGCCTCTAAGCATAGATAGACATAGGATGTGTGTATCTCAAATGTGTATGTCTTCTATTCTGTACAATTAAATTTAATATCTATTACATTTAATTGAATTGAATGTAAATTGAAGGGGTGTTGTTTACCCCTATTGTAAATTGAAGGGGTGTTGGGGTTTGATAAACCCAGGAATTTACTTCTAGATATAAATTATACAGAGAGGCTTGATTTCTAGGTAAAAGGTGAAATATTCTGCACAGTCACCCAATTAGCAGCCATTGTTGTAGGAATGATGTGTCATGTGTGACTCATTCAACAGGTGCTTAGAGTTAGGTTGTGTGTGGTGAATAACGAGAGTGACCTATAATGTGATTGGTCAGGTTCCCTATATATACAGGGACATTCTCAGTTCCCATTATTCCCATTTTACCTCGTGAAAGCTGTATCGTTGATGGTGTATCATTTGTTACTTGTGGAAGTGATCTGTAAATACGTATGTATATAAAGTAAATAGGATATTTGATATAACTTCTGTTTGGAGTCTATTTACTGCATAGTACGTGGATCACTGGTGCCTAGGAGAGAGGCAGGCCGCTCCATCTCCGCGCACTCCCTCTGACAAAGAACCTGGTCATTCCTTACATGGCTGGTGTGTCTGAAAAGATAAAATGGATATTTGGCAAACACCACATACCTGTATATTTCAAACCCACCAACACACTGAGACAGAGGCTTGTACACCCCAAAGATCAAACTCCTAAACACAAGAAAAGTAATGTAGTTTATGCAATCCAGTGCAGTGAGGAGTGCTCTGAACTCTACATTGGAGAAACCAAACAACCTTTGTACAGGAGGATGGCCCAACACAGGAGAAGTAACACCACAGGACCAGAGTCAGCAGTTTATCTTCATCTAAAGGAAAAAGGACACTCATTTGAGGACATTAATGTTTTAGACAGAGAAGATAGGTGGTTTGAGAGAGGGGTCAAGGAATCCATTTATGCCAACTTGGAAAATCCTCCCTTGAATAGAGGTGGGGGCCTCTTGCACAACCTTTCTCCTATTTTCCTTCCTGCTTTGTCTTCTGTGCCTAGGAAGATTAAGACCATTTCGCAAACTCAACAGCAGCATGGTAATCCTAACGATCCTCCTTTAGATGATAAAGGGACTTAGAAATAACATCTCAAAATAACCATGACCTAGCCCCAGGTGCTAGGTCACCCAGCCACCTAGAAACATATTTAAGGATTCCCTTACTAACTTTGTTCAGACTGAAGAAGCTCCTTGGATAAGGAGCGAAACGTTTCCACTGAGAAAATAGAAATCCAGTTGACATGATTCAAGCTACAGACAATTCCACCTGGATGACTGAGAACCTTCATAGACGTGAGTGTAAGGTGCTCCTCTCCGATGCCCTAAATCCCCTTTCTCTTGAGTAAACCACAGACGCGAGATTTCTAAGAAGTAAAAGGGTTTATTCCGGTGCATGGAGGCTTAACACGAACAAAGACTTGAATGAGCAGGCAAGGCATGATACAGTACATTTAAGCATTTCCCCTCCCCATTGTTCATGGTTGCTGACACGTGTTGCTTCCCAGCTTCAGGTGCTAGACGGTCGGTCAAGGAGATGTGTAGTTCCGTTTCGCAAGTTGGTGTCGGCAGGCATTCTCCCCGCGCGGCTGTCTCTTTCACGTCAGTTTTTAACTCCCCTTAATCCACATAGCCGTCTGACTTAATGGCAGAGGTCTGCCGAACTCTGACAGTGAGGGTTCATTGACCCAGCATATCTTATGGGTCAATGATATGTTGTATTATATATGAAATCTTTGGAATGTGACTATTTATCAGGAATTATGGTTGTATCAGTGGGGAGTGGTTAAAAGAATTACACTAAAAAATTGGAAAAGTGACATTATTCCAAATGTTAAAGCATGGCTTTTGGAAATGTGTAACTTACCCATCTTGGAAAAGGCAATATTTTCTACTAATCAAAGGATGAAAAAATATGTACTATTTTGACAGGGATTTGGGTATATTTTACAATAATATTTTGTGTTGCTTTATTATAAGGTATTATATTATATTATATTATATTATCATCTTATCTTATCTTATCTTATCTTATCTTATCATCTTATCTTATCTTATCTTATCTTATCTTATCTTATCTTATCTTATCTTATCATCTTATCTTATCATCATCTTATATTATTATCTTACCTTATCTTATCTTATATTTATTATATTATATGGCATTTATTAGTAAACCAGTAGCTATTGATACATTTAATACTTAAGGTGCATTTTTTTCTTTTCTTTGTTTCTTTGGGTTTTTAAAATCTTTTTCTATTTGTTGGTTTCTATTTTTTTAAGTTTAAAGATTGTTTCTTTTAATTGTATTTTTAGTGTATTTTGTATTTTGAAATAAAGTAATATTTTTTTTTAAAAAAAAAGAGTGAATTGGCCTAAATCTCATTTGTTATTTTTAAAAAATACTTGTAAGGATTGTATTTTCTTTTTCCACAAAGATGTATTTGAACTCTATACTTCATTTTGCTGCATATTTAGAACTTTTCTAAGCCAATGCTTTGGGCAGTGTAAGCTGCTTCTCAGGCGATCGCAAACATTTCTCCCAAAGAAAGACTTCAGCTCGGATATTGGGAAGTAAACGATTTATTGCTGTACTTGAGTAAGCAAGCGAAAAGGCACGGATGGTTCCCAGGCTCTCGGCTTGGCTTTTTAAACCCTCCCGCTAGAGCGCCTGCCCCCTCCCTGCTGAAGGCTTCCCTTTGGTCCTGCTGAAGGCTTCCCTTTGGTCCGCTTCGTGCCAAGGTTGGGTCAATGTCCTTGAGTTCTTTATCGCCCCTTATCTAGGAGGCGTGGTTGGTGGTTATCCTTCCGTTTCTGTGTCTTTTGTTTTCTTTGTCATTTTCTTATCCCTTTTGATACTGGGTGCGCTCAAGGAATGGCGGGACCCTGGGGGCATGCCAGGGTTCTGGCATGCCGCCACCCCAAGATCTTCCCCCTCCCCTTTTTCTTCATTGTGCACCTGTGAGTTCCTGTTTGCCGGTGACCTTGATATCTGTAATAAAACAACACTTTGTTAGTAAGAGATTCATCGGGGTTTATCGGGAAATTTTTGGTGAAAGTTCCTAATTAGGTGCTTGCATGTGCTCAGCTGCTACCCATTCCCTGAACCCCACTGGTAAGTGCAACCACTTAACCAGGTATTGCAATCGCCCCCTGTGTTTTCGTGAGTCACAGACTTCCTCTATTTCGAAGTGTGGTTCCCCGTTCACTATTGTCGGTGCTGGTTCAGGGGTTTCTGGGTGCCATTGCCCTGATGGGTGGTACTGTTTCAGGAGACTTATATGAAATACTGGGTGGACTTTTCTCAGTGCCTTGGGTAATTGTAGTCGTGCTGTCACTGGGTTGATAACTTTTACTATTGTGAATGGTCCGATGAATTTTGGGGCAAGTTTGCGGGATGGCTGTACAGACCGTAGGTTCTTGGTAGACAAGTATACTTTGTCCCCTTCTTTTAGTTCCCATTCCGCTGCACGTTTCTTATCTGCATATTTTTTGTAGGTGGCCTTCGCTTCCCGTAGTGTCTGTAGCATGATCGGCCAATTGCTCGTTAGTATGTTTACCCATTCATCCACCTTCAGGGGTGCGTGTGCGTCCCTCCTTTGGATCATGTCTATTTCTGGGATTGCTGAAAAGTCTTGTCCCGTGGCTATTTTAAACAGTGTGAAACCTGTGCTGTGGTGTACAGAGTTGTTATATGCTACTTCTGCGAATGGTAGCAGTTCAGCCCAGTCGTTTTGCTGGTAGCTGATGTAACATCTCAAATATTGTTCTAATATGGACACTAGTTCTGATGCTCTGTCCGTGCACGGGTGGAATGCGCTGCTCAGTCCTTGTTCAGATCCAATCAGTTTCAGGAATGCTTTCCAGAACTTGGACGTGAACGTGCTCCCTCGGTCGCTGATGATTCTTTCAGGCGCACCGTGTAATCTGTATATGTTTTGCGTGAAGAGTTTAGCGAGCTTGGGTGCTGTTGGGATTCCTTTGCAAGTGATGAAGTGGGGTTGCTTCGAAAACAGGTCTGTGATTACCCAAAGTGCCGTTTTCCCTTTACTTGTTGGTAGGTCGACTACGAAGTCCATGGCTATTTGCCGCCATGGCTGCAAGGGATCTGCTACTGGTTGCAGGAGTTCTTTGGGTTTTTCTGTCTCTCTTTTTGCCGTTGCGCACACCGGACATGTTTTCACGTAGTCTTTAATGTCCTTACGTAAGGTGGGCCACCAGAATTTGCGCCTGGTGAGGTGTAGGGTTTTTACGAACCCAAAGTGTCCCGCTGCTTTATGGTCATGGTTTTTCTCCAGTACGCGTTGTCGCATGCTGGCGGGTATGTACAGTTTGTCATTGCTCCACCATCCCCCATCGTGTTCTTGTAGTAGTTCTTTGTTTTCACTCCACCATTTGTCGTCTGTTGTTGCTGCCTGTATATCTTTTTCTAGGGGGTTCTGTGTCCTGGACCCCTTTTCCTGCTCCCTTGCTACCGCCATGTTTCCTTCCTGCTTATTCTGCGGTTCTTGGTGTGGTTTTGGTTTTGCTGGGGAATAGGGTTTCTGTTATTTCTTCCATTTTCCCATCATGTTGTGGCAGTCGTGACAGTGTGTCTGCCAGGTAGTTCTTCCCCCCCGGGAAGTACTTTAAGGTAAAGTTAAAGCGGCTGAAAAATTCGGCCCATCAAAGTTGTTTTGGGTTTAGTCTTCTGGGCGATTTCAGCACTTCCAGGTTCTTGTGGTCCGTCCACACCTCGAACGGGACCGACGCCCCTTCCAGCAGGTGCCTCCGTGTTGCTAGGGCATGACGGACGGCGAATGCTTCTTTTTCCCATACATGCCAGCGTTTTCCCGTGTCTGTGAATTTCTTGGATATGTACGCGCAGGGTCTTAGTTTGTTGTTCTCGTCTGCCTGCAGTAGGATCGACCCCACTGCGTTATTCGACGCGCCCGTTTGGATGATAAATGGCTTATCTACTTCGGGGTGTTTCAGTATAGGTTCTGCTGTGAATTCTGTGCCAGAATTCTGTGCCAGAGCGCCCGCCCCCTCCCTGCTGAAGGCTTCCCTTTGGTCCTGCTGAAGGCTTCCCTTTGGTCCGCTTCGTGTCAAGGTTGGGTCAATGTCCTTGAGTTCTTTATCGCCCCTTATCTAGGAGGCGTGGTTGGTGGCTATCCTTCCATTTCTGTGTCTTTTGTTTTCTTTGTCATTTTCTTATCCCTTTTGATACTGGGTGCGCTCAAGGAATGGTGGGACCCTGGGGGCATGCTTCTCTGTTAAAGAATCATAATATAAACTATATTCACATATCAATATATTAAGTCGTCTTATAATAAGTAAAGGTAAAGGTTTCCCCTGCACAGTTGTGTCCAACTCTAGGGGCAGGTGCTCATCTCCGTTTGTTAGCTGAAGAGCCAGCGTTGTCCAAAGACGCTTCCGCAGTCATATGACCGGCATGACGCACATGGAATGCTGTTACCATCCCACTGAAGTGGTACCTATTTATCTACTTGCATTTGCATGCTTTCGAATTGCTAGGTTGGCAAGAGCTGGGGCAAGTGAGGGAGCTCACTCCGTCATGCGGGGCTAGGGACTCGAACCTCTGAACTTGCGATCTTTCGATCAACAAGCCTGGTGTCTTACCCGCTGAGCCATCGTGCCCCCTGTCTTGTAATAAGCCAGACCATTTATCAACTAATTCAGTGTTATCTATTCCAACAACCAGCATATTCCCTCATTCATATCTTTCTACTAGTTGTAATTTCAGAATTTAGCTGGCCATTATTACAGCACGCTAAATTTTCCTTAGCAGATACTACTGTTGTGTACTGTTATTATTTTATATATGTCTTATTTATTATTAGAGGGTTTTTAGTTTAATTTTGCAGATTATTTTTTAACTACAGAAATGATTCCCTGAGAAGGTTTAGGATTGCTGAAAGGTCTTTAAAACTAATAATTATGAATTACTGGTGCTTGATATCTCAGCTAAATATTTACTTAAATACTTAAATAAATAAATACTTAAATATTTAAATAAATACTTAAAACCAATCCTAGCTGGCTTGCATCCTGGTCTCTGGGTCATTGATATTAAATATGAACTGCTGCTGCTGGGGGTGGAAGGCCTGGAGGAAGGTATGTTACTGTAAGTTGCACAGACTCTTATCACAGAACAATTTGTGGAGAACAGATAACTAATAATTAATAGATTGGGTTTATTTGTAGCAAAGTAAGAGACAAGGAAATTTGGCACTGCTGAGGGAAGCAAGTTTGAGAAAATTACTAATGTAAGACATTTTCATTTCACCAAAAGCGTATTACATACTGAGGATACTTAGTTTCAAAAGTGGGCCTTTTCATGAAAGTGGAATCTGAGATTTTCATGAGAATTGTACTTTCTGCGACTTCCAGAGGAAGAAATGGCAGACTGCAGAAGGCTCAGTGAAAAGCAGAGCTGACGACCGCGGCAAAGAACAAAGAGCTGGTGAGTAAAGTGGCTCTTTGGAACCTCTCTGGACAAGGAGAGGATGGGAGATTGCCTACATGTGCTCCAAAGAGTTGCTCCTTGTGAGGAGACTGCAAGACAGCAGTCCCCAGAGGGTTTTGAGCATTGGGAGACAACGGGAATAGCCATCTTGCTTGCAACCACGGTCAGCCCTTTTAAAGGACACTAAGTTTGCAAACTTCCTTTTCTAATCATGTTTGGAAATTGCTTGTTAACTACTTTTAAGCTATTAGAGGCCTTCGGATTGATAAGTCAGAAAATGCTGGGTGAGTTTTCCTTCAATCCTTAATGAAAGAAAAATTTAATCATAAGTTTAAGAATTTTTTAAAAATTGAAATAAACAGCAAAAAGCTAAATAAGATTTATATTTTAGAAAGTTATAAATAGATTAAGGGTCCAGATAAATTTGGAATAAGATTTTGGAATTAATTATAAAGAATCCTTCCTGTGGGAAATAGATTTGTTTGGACTTTTGCAAGACAAAATAAAGATAAGCAATTTTAAAAATTGGACCCTAGAGGGAATTAAAGATCGTAGTTAAAGGAGAAATTTACAAAGTACTATTACAAATTAAAATGTCCGATTTACAAACTAAAAAATGTATAATTCAATGGGAAGAAAATTTCGGCTACCAAATTCAAAATGAAACCTGGGAAAAAATGTGGACAAAAGATTTAAAATTTACCCTTAATTACAATTTGAAAGAAATTTTTTATAAAATGATGTACAGGTGGTACATTATGCCTAATAAATTATCCAAAATGTTTAGAAATGTGTCGAACAGTTGCTGGAAATGTAAACAAGAAATTGGCTCCTTTTACCATGCTTGGTGGACATGTAAAAAAGCTAAAAAATTTTGGGATTAAATTCATAAAATTCTATGTAAAATGTTAAATGAGGACTTTACCAAAAAACTGGAATTCTTTCTACTGGGATTTATAGACAAGGAACTACAAATAAAACATGGAAAACTGCTACTTTACTTGATTACTGCAGCACGAACTATCTACGCTCTCCATTGGAAAGAGGACTATATTCCATCAATAGAAGAGTGGATTATGAAATCAATGGATTTAGCACAAGTGGCAAAATTGACCGACCAATTAAATGACAAAAATATGGTAGACTTTACAATCTGTTGGAAACCATTTTTCAAATTCATTGAGACAACACAAAAGATCCAAATGGATATATAACAATGTAAATAATAAATATAAATAGAGAAATAGAGACATTAAATAATATAATAATACAGAAAATACTTTAGTAATTATTTTTGATTCTTCATATGGATAGTTGGAAGTCTCACTTTTAAATTTTCTATCTATATGCTTTCTTTTCTTTTTTTCTCTCTCTTTATATATAGTTTACTTTTAAATGTATTGTATTGTATTGTTATGTCTATAATGTTTGTAAATATATGTAAATATGTATTTTTTTCTCCTTTTTTTAAATCAATAAAAACACATTTAAAAAAAGAAGAAGTTAGTATCAACAGTGTCAATAGTGATGTTTGCTTCTATGGATAGACTGTGTCCAAAATATGTTATGGAAGAAATGGCAGATTAGGAACAAGTTTTATTTGACAAGACAAAGATGGCATTGAATGTGGATCTACACATGACAGGCTACAAAAATGACACCGAAAAAGATGTCTCACTGGACATACAAAAGAAACCGGTTGATGTTTTAAAAATCAAAAGGGAAATAAACCAAGAGAGTGACCTGGATTTTTTTTATATTGGATTTACAAAAGAGGCTTGTTAAAGCTTTGAAGAATCTTGTGAGAAGGGACAAAGGAGAAATGAAAAGAAATCAAATTCTATGGCATTATTTGAATGGACTAAAGATTAAGACTATTAGAAGTAAAAGGAAGGAATATAAAGTTGGTTTATTTGATCAAGGTTAAAATAAGATATGTTGTTATTTCTGGTAACCCTTAATGAACTTTCTCCTGAGACTAGGACTGAAAAGATGATGCTTTAAGGATTTGTCTATAGATAAGAGATGGGATATGGGTTGAAGACATAAATGTTTGTAACCTTAGAGAGGGTGAAGGGTTACAAAAATTGTTTATACTTGTTGTGATGAAGATTGGAAGTCGGGGGGGTGGAAATGGAGTAGCAATGCGGATCAGAGAACTCCCAGTTGGAAATAAATTAAAAGCTGGACTCCTACATATAAACAATAAATAGATAAATGTCGACGGGTGAGTTGGAAGCTGAAAAAGCCTAGACTGGAACTTTATAATTTATTTTGACTTTGTTATTGAAAGTAAGTTGGATAGATTTACTTTCGGTTTTAACTCTGGGCAGAGAGCCAATGCCTAGAGGGAAGAATTTAACCCAGCAGACTCTTCCAGTCTGGAACAGGGTTAAAAATAAAAATAAACCTTTGGATAAGAGTTTAGAATGACTGGAAAGAGTTGAAACTAATGAAGTAATTATGTCCGATAAAAAAGATTTAGAAAGGCCTAAAATGAGGCGGAATTTGGAGGCGGAAGTAAAGATTAATGGAGCAGCTAATTATCGTGTACAGGAGGCAGATGCTGTTGTCAGGCAGAAAGAGAAGGGAGAGAAAGGAGAAAAGAAAATAGCTATGGATCTGGAGGAGATGATGACAAGATTTGCAGAAATGATGCAGAAAAATAATGACTCTCTTACAGCTCAGATAGTGGACGAGATACTAATAGGAGTACATAAAACACTCTTAGGAATTAAGCAGGAGATTAAAGTTGTGAGTAAGAGAGTGGAGGAATTGGAGAAAACAGTAATACATAATCAGAAGAAGATGTTGGAATATAACATTAAGTTCGAACAATGGGAGTTAAAGATGATTGATATTCAAGTCCGGGAACGCAGATCTAATGTACGCATTCATGGGCTCCCAAAGCAATCTGGGGAAAATCCAAGGAATTTGAGAGAAAAAGTGATGGAATGGTTGAAGAACGTGGTAAAAGATGTTAATTGGGAAGATGCAGACATGGAACGTATCCACAGAGCTACCTTTAGGAGAGGAGGACTTACCCCCAGAGACATCATTATGAGATTCCAGAGTTATTATAAAAAATATCTCTTCATGAGAGCTACTGGACAAGCCATTGGAGGGCTACTGTATCAGACAGTCCCGGTTCAGGTTTCCAATGATCTCTGCCCAGAAACAATAAACTGGAGGAGGAGTGTGAAGCCTTGTATTGCTGTTTTGAAGAACAAGGGAATTGTGTATAACTGGGGATACCCTGTATTTTTGAAGTTTCGATGGGCAGGGAAATTTCATAAAATAATATCAATGGAACAAGGGATGAAGCTGTTACACCAGTTGGATTTAAGGAAGCAGAGAGAAGATGAAGTGGAAGAACGAGAGGAGGAACTGGAAGTAGCAGGAGGAAGCAAGGTATTATTATAAAGGACTGAAGAAAATATTGTATCTGAGAAGGGACACAAGGAAGATGGACTAGGAGATAAAGCGTTGGTGTTGTTGCTGTTATTTGAAACTGGGGAACTGCCTCCCCCACCCCTTGAGGAGTTCGTGCGTACTATGGGAGAGGTTGATAACCTCCGGAAGAGGGGGGAAGCTCTTTTGTGTGTGTATGAGGGTAGGGTGGGGGGAGGACAAGGGATTGGGAAATAAGGGGTTTGTTAAGGGTTTCACTTTAAAGGACCAACTAAGAAAAAATATACAAATTTCATGGAGAATATGTTAAGGTTTACAACTTTAAATGTTAAAGGGCTAGGATCAAATATTAAAAGGAAGAGGGTGGAAGCACTATTGTATAGAGACAATGCAGATATAATATTTTTACAAGAGACACATCAGGTGAAAGAAGGGGTAAACGAACTCAAATTAAGATGGTCAGTTGTTTATGAAAAGGCATATGGGACTTCCAAAGCAAGAGGAGTGGCAATTATCAAAGAAATGTGGTTTTCATGTAATAAAGACAAAAAAGGACTCTATGGGCAGATATATAATGATACAGGGGGAGTTGGGGGGGAGAGGAATACACCTTGGTTAACATCTATGTCCCAAATGTGAAACAGAAGCAGTTTTATCAGAAGGTGTTTAAAGATATGGAGGATTTTCAGAAGGGTTATATTGTAATGGCAGGTGATTTTAATATGGTATTGGATAAACAGAAGGATAAATCTAATCCCTCTGCAGATGAGTGGCGTAATAATCTTACAGATTTAACTATGATTATGAATAAAAATGAGTTGAAGGATGTCTGGAGAATAATATGAGAAGAAGAAAACAAATTTACTTTTTATTTGTCGGTGTTTAAGAGTTATTCAAGAATAGATTATATTTTTGTGTCTAAAAATTTAGTTTCTAAAATAATGAGCTAAGAGATGGAGGTTAGATATGAGGATTCTTAATTACAAGCATATTGTGGATAAAATTGGAAAGGAATGGCAGGATATATGGGAAATTAATTATATAGGACAATGTACACAAGCGGTACTATGGGACACAATGAAAGCAGTAATGAAAGGAATCTGTATTAGGGAATCAGCTACATTGAAAAGGCAGCAGGAAAAGGAGGGGAAATGATTGGAGGAAGAAATTAAAGAGTTGAAGTGGAAATATATAAAAGATAGGGATAAACAGATATATGCACGATTACAAGCAAAGAGGAAGGAGTTGGAGAATAAAGATATGGAAAAGGTGCAGAGAAATTTGATATATTTGAAAAGGGAATTTTTTGAACACAGTAATAAAAACTCTAAAATGCTGGCCAGGTCTGCACAATCAAAAAAGGCGAGGAATTTAATTGGAGTGATTAAAGACAAAATGGGAAAAAGCTATAATTGGATGAAGGATAAAATAAGAGTCTTTCAAGACCTTTATCAAGAACTATATTCCTCAAGGGGTAACCCTATAGGGAAGATAAGAGAATATACAGTATAATGAAGTATTGGACAATAAAATTGCAGGAGGTTGATAGGGAGGTAATGGAGCAACAAGTATCAGAAAAGGAAACAGAAGAAGTTATTGATAAATTAAAAGGGGGGAAGTCCCCAGGAGTAGATGGATTGGGACCGGAATATTATAAAATATTAAAAAAAATATTGGTATCTAAATTAAAGGTACTATATAATAGAATTATAGAGGGTGATAGGATGCCACCATCATGGGAACAATTGTTAATTGTATTAATAGCAAAGGTTGATAAAGATCTGACAGATCCTGGATTATACAGACCTATCTCGTTAATAAATCAGGATGCTAAAATATTGACAATAATGGCAAAAAGAATGAATACTTTTATATTTAAATATATTAATAAGGATCAATGTGGCTTTGGTGCAGGAAGGCAGATGTCAAATTTAACTGGACAAGTGTTGAATATAATAAATATAATAAATAAGAAAGGATCGAAAGCAGGCTTAATAGCCTTGGGTATATTTAAGGCCTTTGATTGTGTGGAATGGCCAGCTTTAAAAATAATAATAGAAACCTGTGGATTTGGTGAAAGATTTAAACGATTGATAGATCAATTATATCAATGAAATACTGCAATGGTTGTGGTGAATGATGGAATGACAGATCAAATTCCACTAGCCCGAGGTACGAGGCAAGGTTGTCCCCTTTCCCCGATTTTATTCACCTTAGTTATAGAAATCCTAGCCAATGTCATTAGAGAAGATGAAAGCATTAAAGGGATTGGGAATAAAGGGAAAATTAAAGTAAGTTTGTTTGCAGATGACACATTATTAACTTTTGAAAATCCACTGGAGTCATTGGAGGGAATAGGAGGATATCTGAAAGAATTTGGGGAAATGACAGGGCTGCAAATAAATTGGTCTAAATCAGAAATAATGTTATTTAATTACAGTAAGGAGAGAGAGCGATGGTTTATGAGTAATAATAAAACAAATATTAAGTTAAGGAATTCGATAAAATATTTAGGAATTTACTTATTTATTTATTTATTTAATTTATATGACCACCCATCTTTCCACATGGGGAACTCTGGGCGGTTATAAATAAATAAATAACAAGGAATAAATATAACAAGAGAATTGGAGAGTTTAGAAAAGGAAAATTTCCATAAATTAAAGCAAGAGGTCAAAAAGAATTTGGAGGAGTATAGGAAAATTAAATTATCGTGGTTTGGCAGAATAGCAATTATTAAAATGAAGATTTTACCTAGAATATTTTTTTTATTTAGGATGCTACCAATTAAGGTATCAGAGATAGAAATGAAGAGTTGGCAAACCATGATCAACAATTATTGTAATGGAGATAAGAAAGCAAGGGTGAATAAAAAAAGATGGTATAAACCTCAAAATGCAGGAGGATTGCGGCTCCCGAATGTAAGATTATATTAAATAGCAAATCAAATAAGATATATTATAGATGGGATAGTAGGACAAGGAGAGTTGAATTGGTTGGAGATGGAAACTCAAGAATTGGAATGGAAATTGGAAAATGTATTTTTTAATAAACCTATTAAGAAATGGTTGGAAGGAGTTGAGAACCCCTTTTTAAAAATTATTTTAAGGATTTGGGCAAAATATAAGGAAAAATGAATGCCAGTTGTCTCCCCATTGACTCCAGTGGTGATGATGGGAAAATTCCCTATAAATTTAAAGAAGAAATTGGAAAAGGAATTGAGGGAGAAGAAAATATTTCGAATAAAGGATTGGGTGAAAGAAATGAATAGTAAAGATCGAATAAGAGAGGTATTAAGGGAAAGAAAGTTATCTTGGCTTAATTGTATACAATTAGAGAAATGGATTAGGAAGTGGATAAAGGAAAATAAAGAATGTGGAGGCTACACAAGTTTTGAGAAGATGATTTTAGAGAGAGAAGATAAAGAAGAAAACTTAGTTATAAAAGGTGAAACAAGTGAAATTTATAAGATATTATTAGAAACTGAAGATCAACAGGATTATCTTAAATCAGTATGGGATTATGATTTAGTACAACAAATAAGTAGTCAGAGTTGGGAAAAGATATGGGATATGCGTATTTTAAAAACTATGTCCGTAAGGATAAAGGAAAATTATTTTAAATTGGTTTGGAGATGGTACCTGACACCTGTAGGATTAAATCAAATAGATAAGAAACATTCAGTATTATGTTGGAGGGGATGCCAGGAATCTGGCACTTATCTCCACATGTGGTGGAGTGGCAAACAGGTACAGACATTTTGGCAGATGGTATTTAAAGAGATAAAAGAGATAATTGAGATAAATTTGGAAGTATGTCCGGAAATAGCACTGTTATCAATTTATAATAAGGTGACATGCACTCAAGCTACTAAAGAGTTAATTACAAATTTATTGACAGCGGCAAGATTAATAATAGCTAGGAAATGGAAAGTACAAGGTGAATATCAAATAGAGGAATGGTACAAAGAAGTGTGGGATATGGCAATCAATGATAAGTTAGCATCTAATATTAAAGTTAGAAGGGGGTTACAGATTCGAAACAATTTTGTAGAAATTTGGAATATATTTGTAGAATATGTTTTATTAAAAGGGAAAGGATGTACACCTTCACAAGAATTATTATTTTTTTGGAAAGAGGAATGATTAAGCAAAATAGTGGTCCTGGGGGTGGGGTGCACGTTGTAAGGTTTTATGTTATAATTACGATTATTAAATTTATATGTATATAAATGTATAATAAAATAAAATTTAAAAAAAGAAGGTTGGAAGTCATTTCTTTATATATTTCTTTTCTCTTTATTTACTATATTCTTACTTTTCTTTCTTTTTCCTTTCTATTTTCTATGTTTTTTTCTTCCCCTTTGCACCTTTCACTCTTTCATTCTATTCTTCTTTCTTTCTTTTAGTTTGTATTAGATTTTTCATGAAAGTTTGAAGTAATTAAAATCCTTAATAAAATTATATTTAAAAAAGAGAATTGTACTTTCTGAATTAATTTGATATTTGCATGGTGTTTTAGCTTGAGGTTTGCATGCAGTGTGGTTGATATGCTGTTGGGCAGGCTACTGATTATAGTTCACCACTGTGCTTCCACATGTGACACATGGATTACTGTGGGAAATGTACTTATTCTAGGCCTCCCAACCTGGGTAAGGATTTTCTCCATCTGCTCGACTCTTTTGGCTTACTGTAGATATGAAGCCTATAATATTTAGATTATGCAAAACCATCTACTTATGAAATAGAAATCCAATACATGGAAATAGAATGGGCAATAGATGGCTTGAGAATGGTAATTGTGAAAATATTTTGGGATAGTAGTTGATTATAAACTGAATATAAGGCAGTGCTGTGCAAAAGCAACATTTGCCATTTTAGCGTATATTAACAAAAGTGTAACTTCCACATCACAGAAAGTAATCATTCTATGTTGTTCTGAGTTTGGGTCTGGTTCCAGATAACACAGTTTAGGAAGGAACCAGATGAACTAGAGTAGCTTCCATTCAGACAAGAGTCAGGGGGCTTCTCCGTGCACTAGAACTAAGTGCTGTGAAGATATTTAAGGCCCTGGAATGTGCTGTCCCGGGAATTCTGGGTTCTTTTAAAACCTGGCATGCTTCGCCAATTAACACGCAAGGCAGAAATATCTTTTATAGCTTTATTCTGCAGAAGAAAGGGCACCCATGACTCTAGTTCCACAGGCACTCTGAGCTTGCAAATCAACACAACTTTTATACATGTTTAGAACAAAGAGGTACATGATTATTGGCAAACAATAATTATTCACAACCTTGGGTAGGCAAAACACTCCCAAAAGGTAGGCACTTTCGCTGTTGCTGGGGAGAAATATGAGCTAGCTGTTATCTATCCATTCCCATTGCGTGAACAACTGACCACTTCCTCCTCCCTTCCTGCTCCAGTTTGGGAGGGGCTTCTTGCCTTTCTCTGCTTGCACCTGGCTGATAATGATACACCCATCCTGGAAGAGCTCCAGTCTTATCTATTCGCCTTTGAAATGTTCAAAGCGAATGGGTTCAAATTAACCCTAAAATCACCATTCCATCAAATGTTTAGCTTGAGAAGATTGAGGGAGATATAACAGCTCAATTCCTGAAAATAAATCACAGCAAAATAGGCCAAAATCTGTTCTCTGTCATTCCAGAGTGCAAGATACATAATCATGGATTTAAATTACAGGAAGGCAGATTCTGGTTAAATGTTAGGAAAATATTCCTAATAGCAAGAACAGTTTGCTTGATGTGCTCAAGCAGAGATTAGACAGCCATCTGCTTTAATTTGCATTTTGGTGTGGAGCACAAAGTTGACTCTGATTGCCTAAATGGTCTCTTCTAACACTGTGTTTTTAAGAAATACCAATGCTGAGCTAAGTATTCTATCATGTGCTCACTGAAACAAGATCCTTGTGGCCGGTCCCACTGATGGGTAGTTGGGGCAGCTTATTCAGTTGGATTTTACGTTGGGGCAGCTTATTCAGTTGGATTTTACGTTAGTGCAACATCAACAATTTTTGCAAAATAGTTACTCATTTTGTAAATGAGTAACGTTCCAATTTTGTTTCTATTTTTTTAGAAATTTTTTTTTTTTACTGTGCACCTAAACACAATTCAAACATGCCCTGCAAACATCTTTTTTCTGCCATGTCCCCATGATGTGGGCTTCACCTCATCCTTAGCTCATGAGTGAGACCGGATTAAGTCATCCTTAGCTGTTCTGCCATTAAAGTAAGGTTTTCTCCAACAACAGCTACAAGATGTGTACAATTTTTATGTTTCCCCATCCATTTTGTCAGAAGTGAATAGAGTATAAGAATACTTCCATGGATACTTGCCAAGGCAAGTTTTTTAAAAAAGGATTTGATTGATTAGCACTCCACATCACCCAATGGGTTGGATGCTTTTGTAGTCAGGGGAGATACTCTAGTGTCTGTTCAAGAAGGCAAACACACTAGCATGTAATTTGATTTCAGCATCACCCACCAGAGAAGTATTCTTAAACAATGCCAAAATGCAAGCTGCCAAAACTTTTTTCTGAGGGGGAAATCTTAGTTTAGGACTGGACCAAATATGAAATCAGGAAGTAAACAGAACTAGGTCACTTGATTAGATAGATTGGGTCCTGGCCACCCCTAAAATTATAAACACGAGGTTATTGATCAAAATACTTTAGCATATTATTAGAAGGCTTCCTATTTTTCTTCTGGCTTGGTAGCTAAGTCCTTATCTTTCTATTTTGTGCAAGATGCTGCTGGCAAAGAGTACCCAAGCAAAGGAGAAATGGCCCTAACAATTTCAGGAAATATTTGACCTGAATCCTGATAATTCACAGTGACATATTGAACAGTTACTGTAGTCACAAAGCAGCATCTTTAACCATGTTTTTAAGAAAGACCCAGACTACCTCAAAAATGGACACAGTTCTCATTCCAGTGTTAAAATGCCCTGAGAATTGTCAGTTTTCACTGAGAACTGGCATAGGTCTTTGGTAACTGTTACATAGATCCAAGGCCAAAATGAACGCTTCTGTCAAAACTGAAGCGGCATTATATGAGAAGGGATATTTGGGCAACATTCATGACTTCAGTTATGCCTTGAAACAAAAAGGAACTTCTGTGGCTGAACAGGTGAAGGAAATCCCATGGGGTTTCCTTCTAGAGCCACCCATGCTGGCTGGGGAATTCTGAGAGTTGAAATCCACACATCTTTCAGTTGCCAAGTCTGAAAAACACTGCTGTAGAGGCTTTCTCAAGATTCAGTTGCAAATGAAATATTCTGCCTGGCTACTTTTTAAAGTACTCTTAAAGATTACATTTTACAAAACTTAAGATCTCTTTAGGTAACTTAGGAGAATAAGAATAATAAGCCTGTGCAAGGTTAAAGGGCACCAATTATCAAGAGATTTGGTCTCCTGACCATCCTGCTAGCCTTGAATGCACCTTATTTTCCTTCCATCTGTTGAAGGGAAAGAAAGGAATTCAAACTGTGAGTCTCTGAGCATATACAGAGTTCTTCTCTGTACTTGTTGAGACTTACAATGTTTCACAGTATTTAAAAAAAAGTTTAAGTGGGTTTCTAATTCTGGAAGACCCAATATTACAGGTAGTTCTCATTTAGCGACCACAATTGGGACCAGCAACTCAGTCATTAAGCGAAGTGGTTGCTAAGTGAAACATCACTATTTTATTATTTTACTTCAGCTTTCCTTTGCTTTACAGACTTGCAAAGGTTATAAATGTGAGGACTGGTCATAAAGTTACTTTTTCATCATTGTTGTAACTGCAAACAGTTGCTTAACAAGGACTACCTGTATATCAAAGCACCTTTTATTGAAACATCATTTTCCCCTGTTAAACAACCAAGTGGTAGTTCTCGCTTAACAAGCCTAATTGGGACCGGCAACTCCTCCGCTAAGCGAAGTGGTTGCTAAGTGGGAAATCACATGACTGTGACTCTGCTTTCTGGCTGGAAAGAGACAAGATTACTCAGTTTCACACCTCCAGCTTTTGTTTGCCTCCTAACCACTCCCCACCCTTCGGAATGCTCAAGTGCCTGCTTACTGTGTTGTACACATCGGAAGCAATGCGATCATGCCAGCAGCCCAGGACTGGGAGCCACGTAGGCGTGCTACGCAAACAGCTTATATTACTCTCTCAGCTGAAACAGCAACAAGTAGTAGCATCATTTCTGCTATTAAAGGTACTTGGTGCAAAGCACTCTGATTTATTATATCAACATTTTTTTCATTTGTATACTCAACTTTAATTATTGCCTCAGAGGGCAGGACCAGAACCAATGGTTTAAAATTACAAGGAACGAGATTCAGCCTAGATGTCAGAAGAAATTTCTTGACTGCATATGCTGTCAACCAGAACTATATGAAGTGATGAGCTCTCCTTCATTGGAGGTCTTCAAACCAAGGCTGGATGACCATCTATCAGAGTTGCTCTAGTGGATTCTGCATTGAGCAGGCAGTTCAATTAGATTATCTGTAAAAAAAAAATTCTTATCTCCCAACAAAAACTGCCATTTTGAAAAATTGAAAAATCCAGTGATTTAAAATAATGGTTAAAAACACTTAACTTCACTAAAATGTACACTTCTAGAGACACTCAAAGACTACACATACACTACTACATGTTATGCCAGCAGATACAGGAGTATTTCCAAGAGAAGCCAAACCTAAATGTCAGTACTCAGCCTGACAATGGATCACTAGTACAGGAAAAGTTTGTCAAATGATTAATAGGTGTCAGTTTTCTATTTCAATTGCATGTAAAAACCAATTTATGGCATATATTATGCTTTAATCAAAGCATTAAAAAACTTTTATGGAGTTTTTGTCATAACAGTATATCTTAATGGATACAGTAAATAGGAAAGGAATCCCACCACTGGGGATTTATATTGAGAATGCCTCTCTCAGTTCATTCATCATGACTCCCTAGCACATACAGCACCCTAAACTTTGCTCCTAAAGTTCATAGGGCTTTGTATGTCATTAGCTTGAAGATCGTGCAGCACCTTCAGAACAAGTATGATATTTATTTATTTATTTATGTATCAAATTTCGTCACCGCCCATCTCCCCCAAAAGAGGGACTCTAGAACTCAGGAGAAGGTTATGTAAATGGAGGCAGGCTTATGTTCCATTACTGGAATCATGGGATCAAAAATTGGGTTCAATTTTCACCTTAATTGGGTTGCAGATTGTTTTCATCGTTTTTTCTTTCATATAAGAAAATGATTGTAATTCACTCTTAAGAGAAAAACGTGCTTCTGGAAGAACCTCCTGACACTTTCTGCCTGATGGGGTTTGCAGTGGCCCTTTTACAACATACACACACAGCATCATAATGGCAAACATTTTGCTGGTTTCTAATACAAAAGAACTCTCCACAATGGCCAGCTCATTAATTTAATCACTCTCCTCCCTTCCCATCAATGGTACAATGAGTGGGAAATGCAACTGAATAAGAAGCTCCATGTTTTCTGTTAATTCTGTTCCAAGGTTCCAAAGACTTTGTGCTAAATCTTGCTTACAATAATTACATGAATAGCTACATTGAAATCAATAGGCATAGTTACAAAGTGGTTTCATATGGGTCAAACCTCTTTTAAAATAGTATTATTTGTTCTGTTTTAGCACTTCCCAGGCAACAGTGCAGCAACCAAAGAGGTATGAGACAGCCAGAACAAATAAGAAAAACGTACGTGATTCCATATAATACTGGAATATATTGATGACATGTATTTGCTTTTAGATGAAGGTCTTTACAATACAAACACACAAGTTACAAAAAGGATATAAAAACATATGTGCATCTTTATTTAATCATGCTAAAGCCAGCAACATTCAGTTTCAGAGCATCATTATAAACAGCTGGAGACTGGCAGGCTTGGAGTTTTCCAAGTTGCGTTCAGGATTTGTGTTCAGCTACCTGCTTTCTTTTGCAGGCAGGTAGCTTTCAGGCAAATGCCAAGACGCGTTACATAGATGTTGCTAATAAGGCTGCGGTTTTCAGGCCATAAGTTGTAAAATGCAAAGACTACTTTGCTTGTATTTGTTGAGCTTTAGTGTATGTATGCCAAGCATACTGTTACTGATCCTGAGCATTTAGGCTACATGCTAAATGCAAGACCTAGGTTGCTTTGGTTTATTTGTTCCTAAATGCAGGCATGTACTTTGCATGTGCATTATAGCCAAGGGAAGCTTCCAATAAATACACAGAAAAATGTATTCATTATTATTGTTGTTCATGGATTGTGAAGAAAAAAATCATGCTGTGTGTTGCTCTTTGCTGGGCTTTGTTTAAGCAAACTGGGAGAAGAGTCACGATTACACTTTTTTCCATTTTTAAAAAAATCAGTCCTTTTGTCATTTTTATACATTAAGTGGTAGATAACAATCAGTGTGGATTACTGATATGACCAAGAATGAAAAAAAAACAAAGAGTAAGGGGCTTGCTTTGAGTTCTTATGGCAGAATATTCAAATCTTTTTGAATTTTTGCCATACAAAACACAGAGTATTGAGGCATTCTGAGTTCTGTTATGTCAGAATGTAGATGTCTCAGACTGTTGAGTGGAACATCCTGAATAAAGCTATTTTGCCTCCAGCTCAAAACAATTTTCTCCATTTCATATACAGTACTAGTAAATAATATTACCTATTTCTTAGTAAAATTAAAAATCGAGCTATAATCCTGCTGCAAATGAAAAATCATTTTTGCTGCATTCTCCCTTCATTCTTACTGTTTAAGGGAAGGATTATGTTTTTTACAAGGGCTTGTCCTTTCCAAGAAACATAATAATGTTACCTAAACTATTTAAAGATAAAGGCTCCTTCTTATTGAAATGAATTCAACTCCCAGTGTTTTCAAAAACACATCTCTATAGTTTTTTAGACGTGGTTAGCCATTATTTTCTTCCAATATTTTTTTTTTCAAATGCCTAGTCTAAACCACAGCCCTGGGCCTAATAAAATTTACTTCTTAATCTACTTCATTCATGAAGATTGGGGTGAAGAATTAAAAGAAAGCCAGCAGAAAGGGAGTTCTGTTTTTTTCTGAAATTCACTGGATGGGAAGGGGAATTTGCCTCCCTTTTTTCAAGCAGGATGTGGGGGGCTGGCTCTTGTCTATACAT
The DNA here is from genome assembly GCA_023362775.1 of Charina bottae. Lineage (NCBI taxonomy): Eukaryota > Metazoa > Chordata > Lepidosauria > Squamata > Charinaidae > Charina > Charina bottae. Next base: position 511,100 of record JALMGJ010000028.1, on the reverse strand, counting down.
TCACTCACTCACTCATATTTTTTAATTTAAAAGGCCCCTGCATACTTGGAATGGTGAACAGACATTCCCTCTTCCAGTATTTTCTTTCAAATTATTGAAAGAAACATACAGTTTCAGGTGATCACACCAGTTATGTTGTCAGTTATCATTCTTTAAAGAAAATTCAGGAAGAAAACAAGTCTGCATTCTGCTTATCACCAAGCAAATGTCTATTAGAATGATGGGATCATTTTTTAAAGTAAAAGAAAGATGCAAAAAATGTCAAGATTCTGTTTAAAGGGAAATGGTATAAAAATGGCCTTTACAGCCACTTACGGATCCACTGTTAAAATTTTACCCTTGGAAGACAATCTTACTTGGCTACGAGTGATCGCCAATGATGATGATGATGATGATGGTATAAAAATGTTTGAAGTTAATTCCTTAATTAACCTCTTCTAAAAGGTAAGGTCGCTTTCTTTTCCCACCTATATTTGCTGCAAATCTTTTGTTCAGTTTTCTTTTACTCCTTGTGAAAGAGGTAGTGTATGTATTCACAGGGAATAAATAATCTTGCAAATCCAGAGGGCAGTACTCTTCCCAGTTGATGGACAAAAAGGAAATAAAATCATTAATTTTGTGGAATAAGACCTATCCTTCCATTTCAGCCTTCTGTTTAATACGCCGAGAGACAGAAGAGAAATTGTTGTGTTTGTAACAGAGAGTACTGCCACTTTCTCTAATTCCGTAGGTTGTTCCACATCTGCAGAGAAAGGGAAGGTGTTTTACATGCTGGGTGGTGGAATTATGTTCTCACAGATAAATTTCCCCATTAGTCTAGAGGAACTTGTATCCTGCTGTCCCAAGCAGAATGTCTCTTCATACCACTTGTTGAGCTGGACATGTAGTTGTTCTAACAACCTGCAATAAATAAGCTCTCCGCATTAACTAGAAATCTGTTTAATAAAATTCAAGGAGGACTTTCCTCTTGCACTTCATTCTTTGACCTGTTTCCATGGAATTCTCTCCATATTCAGAAAATTTTACAGATTGTCAAACTGTCAGCTAATGCTGTAATGAATGGTTCTAATTACATTCAAGTAGCAGAGAGCATTGCCATTTTAATCAAATCTGATCCTTGTGAGCTATTTGGCAGGAACACAAGACAGAGCCAAAGGGAAGGAGGAAAGTACTGCCAAACCATGTGTAACCTTTTTATTCTAAATTCTGCTTGTCAACGGACTGAATACTTAACCACTTAGAGAATGCTTGCCTTTGTTTTTGAAGTAGCTTCTGTGGCTTCAACATGCACCCCTCTAACAATTTCAATTAAAGGTTAACTAGTTAGCTCATTGCATCACAGTACCAGTCAGTAATTCAATATCCTCTTGATATCATCCTTCTCGAGAAAGCCCATTTTGCCAGAATGAAAATTCAGATTACACAGAATAAATAATACTGGCCTGTAAAACGTATGTCCCATCACCAAGCCAAATGTTTCCATTAGAAATATAGTGCAGCTTCCATGGCAAATAACGTGCTTTTACTATCAGTTGTTATATGACTGATTCAGTATCTAGGTCACTTCAGGTGTTGCAGTAAATCTTTTAGATAGAAAACTAAAGTTCTTACTGAGCTTTGCCGACAGTTACTTCAGAAACCTCACATAAAGAGCATGGGGAGAATGATTCCAGATATGAGATATTTATATGATTTTTCCTGCAGAATAAATCACAAGTGGAGCAGGGGGGAAATCTGACTGGGGAAAAACAGACAGGAGGATTAATCTACCATGGCTATTGAAGTGGTCTTAGTCTGAACTGTGGATCCCTGGAAGTACATTGAGATTTTTAACCTACACCCCACAGTATCACTGTTCTTGAACAATCTACTCTTAAATTTAGCCAACTGGACAGCAAAAAAGAAAAATAAGTAATAATTTCTTAAAATTGCGTATTGACCTAAAAGTACACACAAAAAAGCTTGACATGATTGTGGGCAGCTTGCTTATCGACTTAATGAACACATATAGTAGCAGACGTCTATAGAAAAGAACAGCCTTTAGAAAACAGCCTATAGAAAAGGCTTTTTTTCAAACTGCCTTTTGATAAGTGTGCCATAGATCAGCTAATGGAAAGTTACTTTACAAACCACCAGCTCCTATATGGACTTACATACATTGAATTCCTCCAGGAACTCAAACCTGGAAGAAACCAATGATAATTCTTTTCACCAAGAAAACAATCACATTGAGGCTGTAACACTGAAACCAAGAAAACATAATTTTACCTGAATTCAGCCTGTTTATTTGCCCTAATTCAGCATCCCTTTGCATCCAGGCAGTAGTTATGCTGCCTGAGGGCCTTTTCCCACTTAGGCAAAGGTTCCTCCTGCACATTTCTGCAGTCGTGTCCAACTCTAGGGGCCGGTGCTCATCTCCGTTTGTTAGCCAAAGAGCCAGCGTTGTCCGAAGACGCTTCCACAGTCATGTGGCCGCATGATGCGCGCGGAACACTGTTACCTACCCACCGAAGTGGTACCTATTAATCTACTTGCATTTGCATGCTTTCGAATTGCTAGGTTGGCAAGAGCTGGAGCTAGTGCAGGAGCTCACTCTGCACGCAGGGATAGGGATTCGAACCTCCGAACTTGCGATCTTCCGATCGACAAGCCTGGCGTCTTACCCACTGAGCCACTACGCCCCTTATCTTATTTTCTTATTATTTTCTTATTATTTTCTTTTTTTATTATTTTATATTTATTTATATTTATAAATATTTATAAATATTTATAAATATTATTATTATTTTCTTCTTATTTTCTTATTATTATTATCTTATTTTCCCACTTATCACAGTACAAATATGCCCTGGCAACACCATTTTCTGGCATGTTCCTAGTATGTTACCTTCATCTTATCCCCAGCCCATGAGTGGGAACCCTTGAATTATCCTTAACTACACGAATGTTCATAGAATCATAGGGTTGGAGAGGATCTTGGAGGTCTTCTAGTCCAACCCCCTGCCCAGGGCAGGGATCCTCATACAAATCCCCAGACAAATGGCTGTCCAACCTTGGCTTAAAAACCTCCAGTGATGGAGCCCCCACGACTCCTTGAGGCAGACTGTTCCACTCCTTAATAGCACTCAATTTCTCCCTATTTTGAATCCCTCTGTAAATCTTCTATCCCCTGGTTCTTATTACTATCTTCAAGTGTTATAGAGAATAACTCTATGCTCTACGCTCTCTTCTCCACGATAGTTCTTCAAATATTAGAAGTATCTCCCCTTAGCCTTCTTTAGGCTAAACATACCCAGATCCTTTGTTCTTCTAATTAGTGCTTAAGGGAAAATGGAAAGGAGTCCCACCAAGTGTAGTGTGCATCTTATCCCTTCATAAAATCCCATTTTCTTCACTGAGCTGTGCAAAATTTGCTCCTCCAAGACACACAGCCATTGTCACTTGGGAAGAGTTGATCAAAGCCAGTGGGAGGCGCTTGAGTGCTCAAAGAGAGTGTGTGTGTTTGACTCTAATCAGGACTCATAAAACCCTAGGGCTAGTCAGAATTTCAAAGGAAAATTGAGTAAAATACTCCTTTCCCTTAAGTCCCAGGTCAACCTCGTCTACTGGCATTCTGTTGTCATTTCTCTAAAAAGCTGGAAACAGCAAAACTGTGAATGTGTGCACAATAGCACTCTAAACTATTCAGCTGGCAGTACTGTGATAGTTTTTATTCTGTGGTCTTTCCCCAAGGAAGGCTGAAATAGTGTAACAGTGGAATGATAGTACCAACCCCCCTCTCCACTGCCTCCCAAACAGAGCACAGAGGAACCTGGAAGTTAGCATTTCTCAACTATATAAATAAAGGAAAGGAATGGAATTGAAATTACAAGTGTGGCTTTTGACAGCTGTCCTTAAGACTCTGAACTGTTTGGCTTTTTACATCTTTATACAGCTTGGGTTATGAGAGAAGGGTGTGTAGGAGGGAGGCCCAGGAAGGAGCCTAGAGATGATGGACAAAGTCCTGCATCAAGCACCATGACTGGTAGATGTTTTTTCCACCAGCTGATGACCTGCAGAAAAGGAAAGACAGCAAAGGTAGAGGAATAATCCAATTGCATTACTTACCATGCAGTGTACAAGCAAATCAGGACAGCACCATCTGGCGGTGAGTCAGAATGGACACAATATCAGCAGGATGGGAGTCAGCAATAGGGACAGCCAATTTCATGCTGGTATGCCTTTCTACTGATTTAAGAATGGGCAAATAGCATTTTAATTCAGCAGTGGGGAACATCTCTGCAATGTAGCAGAGAAGTAGAGTTGTGTGTAATTGCATTCTGATGGCTCCTCAATCCCGGATCACTAATGATGAGATTGAGTGGATTCATATACATGATAAATAGCATCGGGAGTAAATTTGTCCTCTGTAATTTTATTTATTACAGTAGTTTGTATGCCACCTACTCATCAAGATTGTTAACAAAGGACCAAGACGTAATAACTTAACACCACCCTCTGATATTAGAGGTAGAAGCAGAATCTATGCAACACAGTACCTCCCTTTCTAGCTGTCAGGATGGAACATCCTGCCACTGTAGTATGGGGGTGTAGTGGTAGTCTGGCTGTCAGAACCGGAGCAATCCAGAAGCAACAGTTGATGGCATCTGGATTCATCCTCCTGACATGGGTTTTGTAGTTAAGGGGTTTTGTAGCATTGTAGTTAGCTTAGTAGAAAGCAGAGCACAGCAATAGAGATAGGACAGCAGCAGAATCGAACAGCTTGCTCCCACGCTTGCATTCCTGCAGATCCTAAAATTCTGTTTGGGGAAACTTTATCACAGCCTGGCACCAGCTGGGGAGATCAAAGGCGAGGTGAACTAGAAAGGGTCATTAGGGACGACAATGAAGGACTGGTAGCCAGGGCAATGACAAAGGAGGGGAGAGGGAAGTTTTATTCAACTGCTTTGGCACCAAGCAGCATTCGTGCCTTAAGCCATATTGATGGTCAATTCTCCTTATTAAAGAATCTATGTATATCTGAATGGCGTGTACTGTGGATTACTGGGAGTAAGGGTGCAAGGGCCATGATCCTCACACTGGCATGCCTGCAGGGTTGTTAGGAATGTTGATTAGGGCTGTCTAGTCGAACGACCTGACACCAAGGCCAGCCTTAATGGTGCTATCAGCTTGTTAGTAAAGGATTTGTGACTAGAAGGCATGGAAACTGTGAAAATGTAGGGAGGGGCTGTCACGAAGTGAATCCCCCAATTGGGGGGGGGGGCTGGTATGAAGGTGGAAGATGTAACTGCCGTTTGCGCGTGCTTTTTCTCAGTCTAGTCTTTGCATTGGAAAGGATCGCTTGCTTTAATAAAGAACTCTTTCATATCCTTTGATGGCTTGTAGTAAGAGTCTCTGAATTAATAGCTAAAGGATCAAGACCATCACACTAGCTTCACAGAGCTGTTTTAGGAAAGTATCATGATAAATCTTATCAAAAGCTGCTGAGAAATCAAGGAAAAACATGTGGGTGTGACTTTGCTATCCCTCTTTCCATAAAGGAAATGAATCCAGTTAACTAAGATCAACCTAAAACCAAGTTTGAACTGACACTGAAATGAGACAATATAATCAGAGAACCTCTATAATTCACCATTGGCAGTCATCATGATTCCCTGCAACTTTATTTAGTTTCCCCATTATGTTTTTCAATAGTCTTGGCTACAGATTTACTATTCATATATTTATTGGGACCATCATGGCATCATCTTTGACTCCCTAGATGTAAGGTTACAGTCTGTAGGTCTCAAACTCCTACTTCTCAGCAAGCACACACTCCAGTCTTGTCTACCAGATAGTTGGATTATACTGGTAAGTTTGGAAAGGAGTAAGCATAGACCCTGTCTTAGTTCTGTGATTGCACAGTCTTATTTCTGGAGCCCAGATTCCTGCAAAGCATCACTAAAGGTAAAGCTTCCCCCCGCACATTTGTGCAGTCGTGTCCAACTCTAGGGGCCGGTGCTCATCTCCGTTTGTTAGCCGAAGAGCCAGCATTGTCCGAAGATGCTTCCACAGTCATGTGGCTGGCATGACGCACACAGAACACTGTTACCTACCCACCAAAGTGGTACCTATTCATCTACTTGCATTTGCATGCTTTCAAATTGCTAGGTTGGCAAGAGCTGGGGCGAGTGCGGGAGCTCACTCCGCACACAGGGCTAGGGATTCGAACGTCCAAACTTGTGATCTTCCGATTGACAAGCCTGGCGTCTTACCCGCTGAGCCACCACGCCCTTTTGCAAAGCATCACTACTCAGTGTCAAACACAGTCTCTTCTGCAATAATGAAATCATACTGTATACACAAAGAAGATTTGCCACTGCAGGACAAAGAAATGAACATTCTCATCTAAGTCTATACTACTGAGTTAGCTTCCCTCCCCTATCTTTCTGACTGAACAGAAATCTTGTTGTTCTCTTAATAGCCATAGGTGGCACCTGATCTATGTTGACATAACAGTTCTCTCTAGCATGCAAACCTCTAGTTCTCACTTTGCCAGCATCATTCCTTACAAAGAAGTGGGGTCCTTTTAAGTAGGATTTTAAGCCCAACAAATCTTTCCTCAAATAGGCATTCACTTTTAGCCCATCCTCCGTCATCAGGATTCCAGTTCATCTTTTATTTTACATGCTTATCCTTCTGGTTTCCTCTTAGGAATTGTGTAGAAACAAATAATACACTCCAGAGTTTGTGGACAGCTTCTCTCATCTGCATTCCTTTCTCAGTAGCTGCTACTAGTCAAAGGAATATATAAACAAACAAACAAACAAGGAGCATTTGGCCATCAAAGAATAGGGAGCCAGATATCCCATAGAGGTTTGAACAGACCCAAGCGTGGGAAACACAAACTTCTCATAGCTTACATAGCACCAGGTCTGGTGAGCTCAATTTTTTAAAATCAATTTTCAAATGTCTTACATTCCTAGAACAAGCCTTATTGCATAATCCAGAATGTTTCTTACATTACAACCTTCTTCCAACCTCCATTATGCACCCTGAAATCTTTGTCCACACTTCTGACACCTGGCTTGTGAGAGACTTGGGGCCAGAAGGGAGACTCCTGAACTGACCAAAGCCATGCTCAGTATGAGCAGGACCGCTTCATTGTGTGCTGGCTTGGATAAATTGCCTTTGCCTATTCCCTCACCCATGGGAAAAGGGAGAAATGTCCCACAACAACCAGTTCTACATCCCTCCTTCCTTGATGAAAGAAATATTACAGCTCTGTCATGACAACTAGTCAGCTTGGTAGCTGTTTCTTCATGCCACACTTGTCACCATGTGAAGCATCAGAGCAGCAAAACCTCTGGTCTGTTGCATTACCTTCCCTCCCAAGAGCAGTTTCCTTGGGCTTTGTAACTTTGTAACTACACCATTCTAATGTAGATAATCCATCATGGCCTCTCCTCCATTGTTCATTCAACACATTTTCCAAAAGCATAGTTTACCCAGTCATCTGCTTTCTGATACAGGCCTACAATTCATAGCACATTTTTGGAAAACTCTATTTCAGCTATTGAATGTGAAGCTCCACCTGTCCTGTGTCCACCATCCATAGATGGAGGTTGAGAAAAACAAATGGCATCTGGTTTATGTTGCTATGTAAAGTACTAATTGACCTATATAATTGTTCATACCTTCTCTCTGTTGTCACTCTTTCAGGCCATTTATCGCTACAAGCTCTGCCTGCTGCCAAAGATGTCCCAACTTTCCCCCTTTCCAGAAGTCTCCTTTTTTTCTCAGAGAACTTCAAGCTACTCAAAGCCTCCTTAAGGATCAATTAGTTCACACTAGAATCTCTTACAAGAGAGCCAGTTTGGTGTAGTGATTTAAGGCATCAGGCTGGAAACCAGGAGACCATGAGTTCTAGTCCTGCCTTAGGCACGAAGCCAGCTGGGTGACCTTGGGCCAGTCACTCACTCATCATTTCCTGCAAACCATTTCTGAAAAACCTTGCCAAGAAAACTACAGGGACTTGTCCAGGCAGTCACCAGGAGTCAACACTGATTTGAAGACACCCCTCCCCTAAAAAAGAACCTCTTATTTATGTATGTATTTATGTATGTATTTATGTATTTATTTATTATCTGTCACAATCTCAAGTTTCTTGGTAGTTTACAGTAATGAAACATTTTTTTAAAATATCCATAGTAACAAATTTAAATTACAGAATTATAAAATCAGTAGCTAAAGACCACCTACTGGAGACCATGGCTGGCTTTCTACCAGATTTCTCTCTACCAAACAACTGTTTAAGAAGTTGGATGCCAAGTTTATTTGATCATTCCTTGTGATAGCATAAATCAATCTTATCGGCTTTTTTTCTGCAGCTTCCAGTCACAATTAAAATATACCCTGTTTTACACTATTTTCTTCTTTGCTCCTTGTGCACCTATGACCCAACATTCCTCCCCTATTTCAGTGGTGATGGAGTGCAATCTGGATTAGCGCAGGAGGGGCAGGCTTAAATAGTTATAATAGTATATGGGAATGACCTTGGGAGATGGGGGAAGAGATGCTGCCTAGGGAATGATCAAATAAGAGAGGACATAGCCCGCAGCTGCAAAACGGGCAGAGAAAGAAACTAAGAAATGAACCTCCCTAACTTCTTATACTGTAAAAGAGACAACGGGAGATTTGTACGATTCTGTTAATGTAGCCTTACAATAAAGTAGAATTAGCTCATCTGGTCATGTTTCCTGTCTGGTCTACCAGGGAAGGCTGACAATATTTGATTCATCCAAGGGCTATCCAGACATAGAATGTTCTTGGGAGGCAGCAGATGCTATCCATTCATCCCCCCTCCTTCAACAATCCCATTTCCAATACCCTCAGAAGCCCAAATTGTATGACTCACCAGACAGTCAAGTTTCATAACTTGACTCTGAAGTAAAGGAGAACTTGTTTGAGGAGGGCAGGGGACAACTGTATTGTGATGATCCCAGTGCCAGTATCTAACTTAAGAAATTCTCCATCAGACCGCTAAAAGAATTCATTTATTAGAATACAGCTACATAGGATGGCTGTGAAGCTCTGAATACCAGTTTTGGCATGAAGCATTCAAACTTAAAAACATCCCTCTGACTTCATCCCTTATTAGTTTCAAAACAACCATTTTCCCACTCCAGATCTTCCCCCCTCCCAACTTGTTAATGAAAGTCCAGGTGTCTTATCAGCATTCACAGTCTCAGCGAGGAATGCAAGGGAGGCAATTCTCTTCTGTGCAAAGTAGCAGCTACAAAGCAGGCTGACACGAGTCGGCTTCTATATGGCGTGACACGTGTTGGCTCAAAGACATGGCAGGCAAGCAAAGCGAGCCTGACATTCCGCCCCTCCACAAAAAAGAAATGTCCCCTCAGTGAGCAGGAGACCAGCAATCCTGTAAATGAGAATAGAAACAATTATTTAGGTTTATTAGGAAAACAGGAGTGAAAAGAGTGAGTTAAATCAGGAGCTCGAACATGGCGACTGAAGACCCATTCACTGTCACTCTTAGGAAAGTTTTTCCATTGTACGAGGTATTGGAGTTGGCTGTGATATTTGCGAGAGTCTAAAATGGCCTGAACTTCAAAGTGTTGTTCTCCATCAATGAGAATGGGATTGGGGGGAGGCGGAGTAGTATGCCAGTGGGCAGACGGCTTGAAAGGTTTGAAAAGACTACAATGAAAAACAGGGTGAATGCATCTCATATTCTTAGGTAACTGCAGTTGAACAGTGACAGGATTAATAACTTTGGTAATAGGAAAAGGTCCAATGAATTTAGCACTCAATTGTTTAGATGGTTGAGTGGATTTAAGATGTTTAGTAGAAAAGTAAACCTGTTGGCCAACAGACAGGTCCCATTCAGGAGCACGTTTGCAATCGGCAAAGTGTTTATAAGTGTCTTTAGCTTCTTGCAGGGTTTGAAGCATTACAGGCCAATTTTTTAAATGTGTTTGATCCATTCATCAGCTAAGAGGGGTGGTTCCAGTTGGTGAGGTAATTCAGGAATCAGAATGAAGATATACAATGTGAAAAGGGGCAAATCCAGTGCTTTGGTGAACAGAATTGTTATAAGCAACTTCGGCAAAAGGAAGCAGGTCCACCCAGTTGTCCTGTTGGTAACTGATGTAACATGGGAGATATTGTTCTAGAATGGCATTCACACATTCAGTTGATCCGTCCGTTTGTGGATGGAAGGCAGAGCTTAAATCTTGCTCCGCCCCTATGAGTTTAAGAAATGCTTTCCAAACTTTGGATGTGAACTGTGGGCCACGATCCGAGATGACCCTGGAAGGCACACTGTGTAATTCATGGATGTGTTGCACAAATAGTCTAGCCAGTTGGGGCGCAGTAGGTAATCCTGCACATGGGATAAGTGTTAGGAATGACAAGAACCAATCCAAGGGGAGGAATGATGAAGTCGAACACTGCCTCCCATTGGCCATTGTGTTGAGGCTGGCAGGAAAGAGCATTGGCGAGAAAGTTTTTCCTGCCCTGTATGTACTTCAAAGTGAAATTAAAGTGGGTAAATATTGCGCCCAACGGATATGTTTGGGATTCAGTTTTCTGGGGGATTGGAGGGCTTGGAGATTTTTCTGATCTGTCCAAACCTCAAACGGATGAGGAGCTCCTTCCAACAGGTGGCGCCAAGTTACAAGTGCATGACAGACAGCAAAAGCCTCTTTCTGTTAGGAAGGACTGGTCAAAAGGGGCCAAGTCTGGCAACAGGAACAGGGAAAAGGTAAAACTCCGTTGCAACGATAAAAACGTTGCAGCAGAGTTGAACTCAATTTCAAAAAAAAGAGCCAAGAACGCAGCGTGCCTATTGGCTGCTGCATTCGAACGGCACGAGATACAAAGTATAAAAGGACGAAACAACAAAGAACGGGTTGTCAGGGACAACCGTTCTTCAGGAGTACCACATACCTTCAGCTCCAGACTTCTTCCACAGCTGCTCGCACCACAGAAGCCCTGCTTAAACGATCTCTCTAACCCTCTCCATCCTCAGACTAACTCCAGCCCTCGGATCCACCAATCAACCAGTTCTCCTTACCTTTCAGAGCAGTCTTCCGTCGCAGTTTCTGAGGAGACTCCTTCTGCAGTTGCTTCCCTTGCTGCCTCAGCATCAAAGCCGTGGCTTCCCTCTGTGCCTGTCTCCGCTGACGGATCTGTCTCTGTGCTGTCTTCCTTCGCTGCTGCTGCTGCTGCTGCCGCGCCGGTGCCTTCCTGCTTTTCCAAGCCTCCTGCTGTTAAAAACAAAGACCGCTTATCACCTGTCAAACAGCATACTGTTGCTGGGCTGAATTACTCTGACCCTAAATTGCCACAGACCTCAACTATTGGAAAGTCAGCAGAGGATCTTCTATCAAGCTCCCAACTACCTGTCTTCAGAACAACCCAGTTAATTAACCCTTCCCATTCCTTCCTATTAAAACCCAGCCAGCCTTTTAAAATACCCAGTCCTTTCCACCTTCCTCCTATTCCAGCCTTGCCTACCTTTGACAAAAAACCATAACTGTCTGTTTTGTTCTTGTTAAACTGTACATTGCCTAAATTAATTCTTGATGCAATTACCACCTAGCAGATCAGTAGCTGTGTAAGTTGTCTTGCTAGTTAATCTCCAGAACCAGTCTGGTATTTATTCTTGATTGTACTGATTGTCTTGCTTGTGTTGTCTTGCCTTGTTCCTGTTCTGTTGTATTGTTTCCAGATCCTAAAACCCATCAGGTTGAAGTAGAATACAGTACTGTGCCCTATAACAGAAGAAGATTATCTTGGAGCCTGCCACCCAATTGATCTGATAGTACTTAATAAAACTGTTAAGCAATTCAAGTATCTGTATTAAGTTGGAACAGGACACTTTCTCCCAAACATGCCATCATTGTTCCGTGTCAGTGAACTAGCAGGAAATATATGTGCATGGTTGCAAAGCCCCCTTCTCACCCCTTTTCAGAAAAATGCAACCAATTGCAACATCAGAAGCATCAACTTGGATGACAAGGGGCAGGGAAGGGTCGGGGTGTTTTAAGATGGGCTCAGCAGTGAATAAAGTCTTTAGGTGATCAAAAGCCTGTTGGCATTCTGCCGTCCAATTCAAAGCAGTGCCAGGTTGTTTAGCTTTCTTAGCATTTGCCTTTCCTTTCGTTTTTAACAAGTCAGTGAGAGGCAACGCAACTTGGGCAAAATTGGGGATGAATTGGCGGTAAAAATTCATGAACCTGAGGAAACTTTGTAGTTGCCTCCTAGTTTTAGGTGGAGCCCAAGCCAAGACATACTGTCCCTTCGCCGGATCCATTTCTATGACTTTATGGGAAATTTTGTACCCCAGATAATCTAATTTGTCTTTATGGAATTCACATTTAGAGAGCTTAGCTCATAGCTTTCCAAACTGTGTGTCGCGACACTTTAGTGTGTTGCAACACACAGTTTAGTGTGTTGTGACACAACCCGGAAGCAGCAGTGGGGGCGTGCGTGGCAGCGGTGCGGTGCATGGCGGTGGCAGCAGCGACAACGGCAGCGGCGCGCCATCAGCGCTTCCGCATTTTAGCAGAAAACATGAGGCAACTGCCGCTGCCGCCATGCACACTGCCGCCGCCACGCATACCACCATGCTGCCGCCGCTGCCGCCGTTGGTGTGTCTCCAACGGCGGCAGTTTGGAAAGCACTGGCTTAGCATATAGCTGAGCTTTTATTAGTCTCTGTAGGACCTCTCGGACCAAGTTTACATGGTCGGCCATGTTGTCTGTTTAGATCAAAATATCATCAAGGTATCAATCAATCAATCAATTTTTATTTCGGTCATAGACCAGCAGACAACTAGTAACATAACAATTACGCTAAAATAGAAATAAAATAAATATAAAAAGTCATATTGATAGCATAAAATAAGAGAAAGATAAAATAATTAAGGTAAAATTACAGAGTACAGGTATTAAAAAGCAAAAAAAATCCTATAAAATTACAATTAATTTTACAATGAATAATCTATATACTATAAATAACTAGGGCAAATAGCTATAAAAGGGCATAAGTAATACTAGAATTTGTATAACACTACGAGAATGTAAAGCTATGTTAACTTATATTATCAAATCAAATTAATTTAGACCAGCAAACAAAACTAAAGATTCACATCTGATTAGAATAAAAGAAAAAACATTTAAAATTCTAAAAAATCTAAGAAAAATTAGAAGAGATACTGCAGTGTGCTGTACAGATTATAGAGCAATATTTAGCTGTGGTCGATGAAGTAAAATCAGATTGGTCTGATAAAGACAGTTTGAGGGAAAAAATCCAAATGACCCGGATATTTGGTAAAAAATTGAGATAATAATTCCTGGAGAGCATCTGCATAGAGAGGACAATAAAAAATGATGTGTTCCATTGTTTCAATTACTCCTCTGCCACATGGGCACAGTCTTTGATTGAAAGGGATATTTCGATATCTCCCTTCAATAACAGCTGTTGGAAGGGCATTGAATCTAGCCAAGGATAAGGCCCTTCTAAATTTTGGAATCATTATGCAGCTAAGGTATCTAACTGGTTGGAGAAGATGTGCAGAGTGGCCCAAAAATATGTTTTTAGGTAAAACTGATGAATCAGATTGTAGCTCTAAATCGATAGCCCGTTGTCTGAGATCAGCTAGTGCACGTTCATAGCCCAACAAGATGATGGCTGCCCCTGAAAAGCCATATAATTGCAGTTTGGCATGTATTGCCTGGCACCAAGAAGATTGAAAGCTATCGGTCATAATCAAAGGCGCCAGGCCAACTGGGAAAAAAGAAAGCTTAAGCCAGTAAGTAAAAGTGTAAATCCAAGCAGAAGTTTCTATTTTTAGTAGGCCAGCTTCACGGCGAAGCACCACGTTGGGGACGCAGCGAGGTACTTGAAAGATAGATCTTAAAAACTTGGATTGGACTCTTTCAAGAGAAAGGAATGACCTGTAGGGGCCCAACTGAGCTCCAAAAAGGAGCTGAGCTCGGATCTTAGCTGAGAAAACTTTAATCGCTGCTGGTATATATTGAGCTCCTTTGGAGAAATAGAAAGATTGTAGTGCTGCCGCTGTTTTTTGTGCATTCAGGCTGACATAGTCGGCATGGAATTTGCGGTTACCCGTTGCATGAAAAACAATCCCCAAATATTTAAAGGTCTTAACTTGCTCTATTAAATTATTGTTTAGCCGCCATACATGTGCCTTTGGGCGCTTGGCGAAAACCATAACCTTGATTTTTGAGTAGTTTATTTCCAGCCATTCTTCTCGGCAGTGCTCAGCAAGCATACAGAGCGCCTGCTTCAGGCCAATCTGTGTCTGAGAAAGCAACACAGCATCATCTGCATATAAAAGAACAGAGATGTGTCTATTTCCCAGTTTTGGGGGATGAAGAGATGGGCTATTTAATTTGTCTATAAGAGAGTTAATATATAGATTAAAAAGAAGGGGAGCTAGAATACACTCTTGTCTCACTCCTCTCTTGACTGGGATTTCTTTGGTGCAATGTCCATACATATTACATCGCACCTTCATCCGGGAATTTTCATAAAGTTTATATATAAGAACAAGTAATCTTCTATCAATCGAGGAGGAATTCAATTTCTCCCATAGTTTGGCTCTAGCAATGAAATCAAAAGCACATCTAAGGTCAATAAACGCTGCATAGAGTGTTGTGCAAGCTCTGGAGGAATATTTCTCGACTAGATGTTGAAGAGTTAAAGCATGGTCAAAGATTGAGCGGCCTTCTCTAAAGCCTGCCTGCTCATCAGCCAAGATATTCTCAGTTATAATCCAATCCAGGATCTTATTGTATAGGTGTCTAGCATATAATTTGCTAACCACACTGAGAAGGCTGATGGGCCGATAATTGGCAGGTAAATCTCTGCCTCCTTTTTTATAGATTAGAATCACCAAAGCTAGACCCCAATCATCAGGGACCTTAGCATAGTTGTCAATATAGGTGAATAGGGAAGCCAAAACAGGTGCCCACCAATCTAAATTGTTGCGAATGACCTCTGCTGAGATAAGGTCATACCCTGGAGCTTTGTTCGATTTCAGCTGTTTAATCAGGTTTATAATCTCAGAGCCTGAGACAGGGGGCCGGGGGGGGGGAACAAGTGAGCTTCATAGTCTAATTCCCTCTTTGGGTGAAATGATTCCTCCTGTGTATACAATGATCTGAAGTGGTCTTCCCAGGCTGAAGCAGGAATAAGAGACGAGATTTGTAAATTAGAAGAAGCAGATTGGAGAGTTACACATTTCCAAAATAGAGCTGAATTCTTAGAGCGAGTAGCAGAAATTAGTTGATTCCAAGACTCTCTCAAAGCCTGTCTCTTCTTTGTAGCAGCTGTTTATATTTCCTCTTAAGGAGCAACAGATCCTGAGTTGAATAGGAGAGAGGATCATTTTTATAATCCTTAAAGCAGGAGATCAGTTGTTTCTTAGCTGCATGACATTCACTATCAAACCAGGGTTGGTTGAAAGAGTGCTGATTCCTATTTACACCAGCTGGGTGAGTAGAGAGGATTGGCTGAAGAAGCTGAACTAATTGAGTATAAGATGTCAAAATTTGGTTGGAGGACCTGTCATCTAGAATAGCTGTACGAAGTTGGAGTGCCTCATCAGTAGAGAGCATTTGGGTTAATTTATCCTTCACATGAGCTGTCCATTTCATTCGTATTTGACCCATGGGGGTATCTTCAGATGGAATAGGATATATTTCCAAAAAGCAAACACCAAAGGGCTTCAAAGACAGCACATTGGGACAGTGATCACTCTCGGGGTGGTTGTCAATCTGAAGTTGAAGGACCGAAGAACATAGATTTCTTGATATGGCAGTATAATCAGTCAAAGAGGGCCTTGTACCAGCCCAATGTGAAAACTCTATAGGATAGTCAGTAATGATGGTGCCATTCATAATTTGGAGATCCAACTTGTACAGTGTCTGCAACATATATAGGCCCCTAAAATCTCCAACGTGATCCTTAGATTCTCTAATTAAAAAGGGAGAGACAGTCTGCAGGTTAGGTGAAGTTTGAAGGAATTTGGCAAACAACTGATTATCATTTGGGCCTAGTCTAGCATTAAAGTCCCCTGCTATAACGATATGGGCAGTTGGAAAGTGTAGTTGAATATTATTAATGTAAATTTCTGCTTTTGCCCAGATTTATCATCAAGGTATACCAGCACGCCTTTATATAGACCCCAATGTTTGTTTGTTTGTTTGATTGATTAATTGATTTGTATAGCCACCCATCTCACACACATGACTATGGGTGGCTTACAATAAAATAGATAAAAACAAATAACTTACATAATACAAAATAAAAACACATAGCATCTGAGCATCATAAAATAACCATCAACAAACCAAGAGATGGGCTCTATCACACTATAAGTAGATTTATGTGTAAATGTTTTCATGTTAAACATATAAACGTTATTTATTATTATTTATTTATTTATTTATTATTTCAATTTATTCCCCGCCCATCTCCCTTGCAAGGGACTCTGGGCGGGTTACAACAATTGAAAGTTTAAAAAACTATACAAAAATATTATCTAAAAAATATACAATAATAATAATAATATACAATAATAATAATAATAAATTACATAAATCCAAGATGGATTGGGGACCGTAGTATCGGTTGTATTACTACGTGGCCAGCCAACGCCAGGAGGCACTGCCACCTCTGTCATCCCAGGCCCGGTGGCAAAGCCAGGTCTTGAGGGCCTTCCGGAAGGCCAGGAGTGAGGGGGCCAATCTCACCTCCGGGGGCAAGATGTTCCATAAGGCGGGCGCTATCGCAGAGAAGGCACGTCTCCTGGACCCCGCTAGATGGAATTCTCTTGTCGAGGGGGTCCGAAGCATGCCCTCTCTGCATGCACGGGTGGGGCGGGCCGACGTTATCGGGACGAGACGGTCCCTCAGGTACCCTGGCCCTATGCCATATAGGGCTTTAAAGGTAATCACCAACACCTTGAATTGGACCCGGAAGCAAACTGGTAGCCAATGCAGCTCGCGTAGCAGAGGTGTTACATGTGCCGATCTCATGGCACCCATAACTGCTCGCGCCGCGGCATTCTGAACCAGCTGAAGCTTCCGGATACTCTTCAGGGGTAGCCCCATGTAGAGCGCATTACAGTAATCTATACGGGAGATGACAAGAGCGTGAGTGACTGTTCGGAGGGCCTCCCGATCCAGGAAAGGGCGTAACTGGCGCACAACACGGAGTTGTGCAAAGGCCCTCCTGGCCGTGACTGCCACCTGCTCTTCGAATTATATTATATTCAATATAATTATTGAATTATATTCCAAAATTGTGGAATTTGACTCATTTTGAGGAACTTTGGTTATACCAGGTGTGTGAGAATAGCTAAGAGAATTACACTGAGAGACTGGAACGGTATACTACTCAGGACATCAAGGACTAGATCCAAGAAATGTGTAATTTATCCATTTGTAAAAGGCTATTTTTAACAATTATACCAGACATGTATTTATTAGGATTTTTAAAACCGGAAATACACAAAAAATATGGGAAATTATTATTTTATTTAATAATAGTGGCTAGAATTATATTTGCCAAACATTGGAAAGAGGATGGTATACCCACAATTGAGGAATGGTTATTAAAAACAATGGATCTAATCCAGATGGCAAAATTAACATATTTATTAAATGACAAAAATCAAGAAGAATTTAAGTTATGTTGGGACCCATTTTATAGATATATAGAAAAAACACAAAAAATACAAATAGTAAATTTAATGTAAACAAGATATTGTATTATATATATAAAGAGTAAATAAAAAGTAACCATATATTATATAGAATTTATTATAGAAATGTAGTATAGATATTTTTGATGAGAAAGCAGGAAGTCCATTTTAGTTTGTCTTTGTTGCTTTTTGTTATGTGTTGTTTAAATGTTGTGTGAGTACAGCTAAAATATAAGAAAGAAAGAAAAGAAAGAAAGAAAAGAGGAAGGTGGGTTTACAGAAAGAGGAGAAGGTTGGAGTAAGTATAAAAAGGGAAAGAAGAGATCTTAGAAGGTACAAGTATGTTGAGAGGAGTAGGAGAAAAAGGATTAAAGATTGTAGGTTAAAAATAACAGAATGTTTTGGATGTGTTGAAGAAGATGGAGGCATAGAAGGTAGAAAAGATACTGATTGATATATATTATATGTTTATATGTTGTATGTTGTATAATGTATATATGGTATTGTATTATTGTTGATTTACGTGTATAAATAAAATATTTTTTTAAAAAAAGAATTACACTGAGAGACTGGAACGGTATACTACTCAGGACATCAAGGACTAGATCCAAGAAATGTGTAATTTATCCATTTGTAAAAGGCTATTTTTCTACCAATAATAAAAATGGCACAATAAATTTTCCCTTGTCATAGATTTATTTATTTGTTTGTTTATTTATTTGTTTATTTATATTTAAAATTTAGTCACCGCCCATCTCACTCAAAGAGCGACTCTGGGCGGTTTACAATAAAACCAGAATAAATAGTCAATAAAATACAATAAAAACAATGTTCTTAAATAAAAAATATATAATCCAATATATAGTTTTCATCATATTATACAAGAATAGACAATGTTTATGGGTAATTTGATATTAATTATATAAACTATCAATCAATTTTTATTTCGGTCATAGACCAGCATACAACTAGTAACATAACAATTACACTAAAATAGAAATAAAATAAATATAAAAAGTCATATTGATAGCATGTTGTTGTTGTTCAGTCATTTAGTCATGTCCGACTCTTCGTGACCTCATGGACCATAGCACACCAGGCCTTCCTGTCCTCCACTGTCTCTCGGAGTTTACTCAAATTCATGTTCATTACATCGGTGATGCTATCTAACCATCTCATCCTCTGCCGTCCCCTTCTCCTTTTGCCTTCAGTCTTTCCCAGCATCAGGGTCTTTTCCAGTGAGTCCTCTCTTCGCATTAGGTGGCCAAAGTATTTGAGCTTCAGCTTCAGCATCTGTCCTTCCAATGAGCAGTCAGGGTTGATTTCCTTTAGGATTGACTGGTTTGACCTCCTTGCAGTCCAAGGGACTCTCAAGAGTCTTCTCCAGCACCACAGTTCAAAAGCATCAATTCTTCGGCGCTCAGCCTTCCTTATGGTCCAACTCTCACAGCCATGCATTACTACTGGAAAAACCATAGCTTTAACTATACGGACCTTTGTCGGCAAGGTGATGTCTCTGCTTTTTAATATGCTGTCTAGGTTTGCCATAGCTTTCCTCCCAAGGAGCAAGCGTCTTTTAATTTCATGGCTGCAGTCACTGTCTGCGGTGATCTTGGAGCCCAAGAAAATAAAATCTGTCACTGCTTCCATTTCTTCCCCTTCTATTTGCCAGGAAGTGATGGGACCAGATGCCATGATTTGGTTTTTTTTAATGTTGAGTTTCAAGCCAGCTTTTGCACTCTCCTCTTTCACCCTCATCAAGAGGCTCTTTAGTTCCTCTTCACTTTCTGCCATTAGGGTGGTATCGTCTGCATATCTGAGGTTGTTGATATTTCTCCCGGCAATCTTAACTCCGGCTTGTGATTCATCCAGCCCGGCCTTTCTCATGATGTACTCTGCATATAAGTTAAATAAGCAGGGTGATAATATACAGCCTTGTCGTACTCCTTTCCCAATTTTGAACCAGTCGGTTGTTCCATGTCCGGTTCTAACTGTTGCTTCTTGACCCGCGTACAGGTTTCTCAGGAGACAGGTAAGGTGGTCTGGTACTCCCATCTCTTTAAGACTTTGCCACAGTTTGTTGTGATCCACACAATCAAAGGCTTTAGCGTAGTCAATGAAGCAGAAGTAGATGTTTTTCTGGAACTCTCTTGCTTTTTCCATGATCCAGCGAATGTTGGCAATCTGATCTCTAGTTCCTCTGCCTCTTCGAAACCCAGCTTGCACTTCTGGTAGTTCTCGGTTCACATACTGCTGAAGCCAACTTGTAGGATTTTGAGCATAACCTTGCTAGCATGTGAAACGAGCGCAATTGTACGGTAGTTTGAACATTCTTTGGCATTGCCTTTCTTTGGAATTGGAACGTAAATTGATAGCATACAATAAGATAAAGATAAAATTATTAAGGAGTACAGGTATTAAAAAGCAAAAAAAAATCCTATAAAATTACAATTAATTTTACAATGAATAATCTATATACTATAAATAACTAGGGCAAATAGCTATAAAGGCATAAGTAATACTAGAATTTGTATAACACTACGATATATAAACTATATTTAGGTGCTTTATATTAATTGAATATGTTAATTCTTATGGAATTTTTTTGTTTTTCTTTTTGCCTGTGTGTAAAATAATTTTATAATTAATAATTATTAAATAATTAAAGATAATAATTAGAATATTCATTGGACAGCTGTATATTACTGTTTTTTACATTTGTTTTTCTTAATTGCTCTTATCGGAGCCAGTCTGGTGTAGTGGTAAGGCATCAGGATAGAAACCAGGAGACCATGAGTTCTAGTCCCACCTTAGGCACAAAGCCAGCTGGGTGACCTTGGGCCAGTCACTCTCTCTCAGCCCTAGGAAGCAGGCAATGGCAAACCACTTCTGAAATCATGTCAAGAAAACTGCACAGACTTGTCCAGGCAGTGGCCAGGAGTGAAGACTGACTTAAAAGGACTTTAAGACTTGGTGTACAGGCTCTAGTGTTTTATTGTTCTACTCTGCTAGACAGAATCCAGCTAAACTAAAATGAACTAGTAATGCTCAGAGAAAAGGTCCAAGAAATTAGGGCGGTGCCTTCTTCAGCCTCTTGCGAGGAAAGCAAAGCGATTCAGTACTATACATGCGTTTATACCCCTGGAGGGAGCCCCCTCCTCCTTCACCAGTTATCTCCCTGACACATAGCTTCAGTATCACTGACCACAAAAGCATCTCCCTCTTTGCCAAAATCTTCATCTTCCTCTTTACCATCTGCAGCCAGATGACATAGTTTAGAAATGAAATCTTCCCCAATATCCCGTATATCCTGCGGAATAACTTGACTGTACTCTGAGAAGGTCTCTTTAAAGGACTGCTTAGGCTCACCACGAAACTCCAAGAAAATCTCTTTAAAATCTTCCATTTTCAAGCAGTAGATTATGGCGCCCCTTAGCTGCTTAAAAGGTAAAGGTTCCCCCCGCACAGTTGTCCAGTCGTGTCCCCCTTAGCTGTTTAACTCACAGTAAATGGGAGTTAACAAGTTAATAAATTGATACAAAGTTTCTGCATGAAATTGAATCAATACTAACAAGCAGATCTCAAGGAAAGTGAACAGAAAACTAAGAATTAAAAATGAGAAATCCAACGTATAGGAAAATATTCAATCCTTCAAATTCAGTACAAAATATTAACAGGAAGACAATTATTTACTTTCAATCTTCCTTAATCCTTGAACAGGAAAGCAAGCCAAAACTGTATTTTCTTAAAAATTGCAATAAAATATTAATTTAACAAAAGGAAGACCATAATATTTAAATGGACTCCTCTCTATAGAAGTTTTCTGCAAGCAGAAACCTAGCTATCTGAGTGAATAATAGCCTTTTCTTCTGTTTATGTGCTAGCTATATGTAGAATGTTTTTGTCCATCCCCCCCCCCCAAAAAAAAGCCAGGTTAAAATTGCCAACCACACACTGAAGTGATGCAATCCAGAAACTTCATTGCCACCCACCATGACTTCAACATGGTTTTTTTAGATCAGTCAGTTGGTCATGTTACAGTGGCTGAATCAGGAAGGGGATTTGGAGGCCAGTCCAATGCAAATGACAATTCAGTATATGGCTACCATAAAACTCTGCTATGACTTATCAGGAGAAATAAAGCTGCTAATAGTGTATGCCACTTCATTTTGGATCAGTTGAGGCTTCTGAGTGTTCTTCAAAGACAGCCCCATGTAGAGGGCATTGCAATAATCTAATAGGGAAGTGACTAAGACATGAGTGACAGTGAGCAGAGACTCCAAGTCCAGTAACAGGCACAACTGTTATACTGTTATCCTGGACTCGCGACTCCTGCTCGAAGAGCAGGTGGCAGTCGTGGCCAGGAGGGCCTTTGCACAGCTCCGAGTTGTGCGCCAGTTACACCCTTTCCTGGATCGGGAGGCCCTCCGAACAGCCACTCATGCCCTTGTCATCTCCCGCATAGACTATTGTAATGCGCTCTACATGGGGCTACCCTTGAAGAGTATCCGGAAGCTTCAGCTGGTGCAGAATGCGGCGGCGCAAGCAGTTATGGGTGCCAGGAGATTGGTACATGTGACACCTCTGCTACGCGAGCTGCATTGGGTGCCAGTTTGCTTCCAGGTCCAATTCAAGGTGTTGGTGATTACCTTTAAAGCCCTACATGGCATAGGGCCAGGGTACCTGAGGGACCGTCTCGTCCCGATAACATCAGCCCGCCCCACCCGTGCATGTAAAGAGGGCATGCTTCGGACCCCCTCAACAAGAGAATTTCATCTAGCGGGGTCCAGGAGGCGTGCCTTCTCTGCGACAGCACCCGCCTTATGGAATATCTTGCCCCCGGAGGTGAGACTGGCCCCCTCCCTCCTGGCCTTTCGGAAGACTCTTAAGACCTGGCTCTGCCGCCTGGCCTGGGATTACGGAGGTGGCAGTGCCTCTTGGGGTTGGCTGGCCCCGTAGCACGATGATCCACTTTGCGGGTTCTAATCCATCTAATCCATCTTGGATTTTATTTATTTTATGCTTGGTGTGTTTTTTGAAATTTTGTATAGTTTTAAATTTTTTACTTGTTGTAATCCGCCCAGAGTCCCTTGTATGGGAGATGGGCGGGGGATAAATTGAACAAATAAATAAATAAACTGGCACACAAGATGGATCCACTGAACAGTGCTCATGATTCCAGTAGGGCCCCAAGATTGCACACCAAGCCTGTCTGAGGGAGTGTAACCACATCAAGAGTTAAAGTTGAAAAATCACCAGATCATGTAATTGCATTGTAAGAATAATAGCACAGACCATTAGCAGGAACAAAGATTTTCTGAGTTTAAATACAAACAGAATATTATGCAATAAATCTGCAGGTTTTTATTTAAATCTTAACAGAGTTATAACTCAGAGTTGAGTTCAAACTCAATTTGAACTGAATAAATTTATAAAGTAGCAAGATTATGAGTCATTTTTATACATTGCTTGATATGTTAGTCAACATAGATAGATTAATTGATTATGTGCCATCAAGTCTTTTTCAACTCCTAGTGACACATACTGTAGATTTTCTTTATGATGATCTATCCCTAACCTGGACTTTCAAGTCTTCCAATGGTGCACTCATCACCACTATAACTGAGTCTATCCACCTTGCTGCTCATTATCTTCTGTTTCCTTCCACCTTTTCCAGCATTAGAGCCTGCTCCAGAGAATGATGTCTCACATAAGTGTCCAAAGTAGGATAATTTGAGCTTGGTCATTTGTGCCTTGAGTGAGAACACTGGGTTGATTTGTTCGATGATCCATTAGTTTCTTTTCTTGGCTGTCCATGGTATTCTCAGGAATCTTCTTGTTGGGGTTTGTATATACCCAGGAATTTACAGTTAGATAAAGTATACTGGAGAGGCTTGATATCTAGGTGAGAGGGGATTATTCTGCAAGTCACCCAATTAGCAGCCATTGTTGTAGGGATGACGTAGCACTCATACTACAGGTGCTAATCGTTTAGTTGGGTGTGGCAGGTGATGAGAATGACCTATAATGTGATTGGTCAGTTTATGTATATAAGCAGAGGGGTCTGATAGTCTTTCTTCTTGTTGCTGTTGAAACTTCTCATCGCTGTCTTTCATCGCTGTATTGTTGTATCATTTTGTTACTGCTGTTGGATGTATTTGGACTACGTATGTATATAAAGTAAATAGGATATTTTATCTAATCTCTGCTTGAGCATCTATTTACTGCATAGAACGTGGATCACTGGTGTCTTGGAAAAAGGAGCAGGTAGCTCCACGGTGCGCACTCTGACAGGTTATGGGCCCAGCGGTGGAACGTATGCAGCTGGTATGCTGGCATGGCTGTGAGGACTTTGGAAGCCTATCCAGGAGTCGTTTGGATATCTGGGGCGAGTTTGGAGCTTTTGCAGGTTCCGTGCCTGGCTGTGTCTTTTTCCTAGGCCTGTTTGCATCTGAATGACATTCTGATAAAGTCTGTGCTATTTATTCATCGATGTCTGCCCAGGAGGGGCTAAGAAAGATGAGCACAGTGAAGATGCAGCCTACAGTTGGAGGTGGTTTCCCTCTGGAAAGGCTGAATGACTCCAATTATCTGTTGTGGGCGTACAAGATGGAAATGTTTCTTCGCCGGGAAGGTATTTGGAAGATTGTCCATGACCCACCAGACGAGTTGGACAATGAAGATGTTATTTTGCAGAACGAGAAAGCATTGGCAAGAATAATTTTATGTTTGGAGGACAGCCAATTATGTTATGTTAGAAATTTTCAGTTATCCAGTGGCTGTTGGGAGGCTTTAAGAAATGTTTATCTTAGAAGCACACCGTTATGCAAGGTTTTGTTGACAAGAAAGCTTTATCATGCTAAATTACATGAAAGTGGTAGTATTCTTGAACATTTGCATTATATGACTGGTTTGTTCCTTGAATTAGCACAGAGGGATATGCAGTTCTCAGAAGCGCATAAGGTTTATGTAATTCTCAGTTCTCTTAATGAAACATGGGATAATTTAGCTACCAGTTTTGGGTCTTTATCTGAGAGTGATTTGATCGTAAATTATTTGACTGGGCGACTTTTAGAGGAGGAACAAGGGAGAAAAGATAACATAATTAAGTCAAAGCAGAGCAGTACGTTTGTTAAAGTTTGTTATTCTTGCACTGATAATGTATTATCTGTGAAACACTGTTTCCGCTGTCAGTCTGATAAGCATTTTGAAAAAGACTGTGATGCTAGAAGGAAAACAAAAGTCAAGCCGAGGATTTCCAAGCAAAGAAGTGCTGTCCAGCTGTCGGTGATTAATTCTACTGGAAGGAATTTAAAGGAGCCATGGCTTCTTGACAGCGGAGCAAGCCAAAACATTGCCAATGATAGGCAGATGTTTAAAAGGTTTATGCAGGCTGAACGGGACCATGTTAGCCTGGCAAATGGGAGTGTTGCATCTGTTACTGGCAGAGGGGTTGTGTATGTACCAAGTTTAAATATTGAATTATCTATGCTATGTGTACCAGACTTAGAGTATAACATCATAAGTGTTTCTCAGTTAGATAAACAGGGATATGATGTAAAGTTTGGTAAGGGTGAATGCATTGTTATGAAGGATAATCATGTCTGTGGTAAGGGTGTATTACAGAACAGTTTATATGTAATGATGAAACCCAAGAACCATGATGTAGCCATGATCAACAAACCAACCCATGATTCATGTGAACATTTGTGGCATAGACGGTTGGGGCATCCAAGTTTCAAAGTGGTTGAAAAGATGTCTGAAGCAAGTTCTGGAATGGATTTGAAACTGTGCCAAGCTTATCTGGATTGCACGGCATGTAAGGTTGCAAAGTCAAAGGTGTATCCTGTAAGCAAATTTAGTGATAGAAAGTCACATAAATGTTTTGAATTAGTTCATGCTGACCTAATTGGCCCATTACCAGCCACAATAGGTGGTGCTAAATATGTTTTAGTCATTGTGGATGATTTCACCAGATTTGGGTTCTGTTACCTATTGAAAGCTAAAAGCCAAACATTTGATAAGTTCAGGAATTGGGTGCAGTTTGTAGAATGTAGATATAGCACAAAGGTGTGTAGTTTACAGACTGACCGGGGAACTGAGTTTATGAGTGGCAGTTTTCAGCAATGGCTCAGTAGGAGGGGCATTGCGCACAGAACCAATTCAGGGCCAGGAGTGGCAGAACAAAGTTATTTAGCATTACAGACAGTAAAGGATTCACTGTTAGCTGACTCAGGGCTATCTAGAGGATACTGGGGAGAAGCTATACTGACTGCTAATTATTTAATTAACAGGATATGGAGTGTGTCTGTAAATCAAACACCATATTATATGTTGTATGGCAAGCAGCCATCATTAACTCATTTGAAGGTGTTTGGGTGCACTGCCTATGTTCACGTGCATAAGGAGGTATGTAGGAAGGGTCAGGCAAAAGCACAGAAAATGATTTTTGTGGGGTATGAGCCAGGAACCAAGGGATATAGGTTCACTGATGGCAGAAGACTTGTTATTTCTAGATCAGCAAGTTTCAATGAGCATAGCAATTGGCAGAAGTTACATGGAGGGAGTGAGGTTTTTCTTCCTAGTCAGAGACAGGTCAAACTATCAAAGCGGCAAGGGTCCAATGATGTGATTAAGGAAGAGGAAGTAACTCCTAGTGTGCCAATGATGCAGGAGGCTACTTTATTGCGCAGATCTGAAAGGGTTAACAAGGGCATACCACCTCAACGTTACAAACCAGGTGATGTTAAAGTGTGTTTTATTAATTATGAACCTCGTCGTTATAAAGAGGTATTGGAGTTGCCATCACAAGAGCAGAAAAAGGGGAAAGCTGCTATGGATGTGGAAATGAATGCCATTAATTCCCATAAGGTGTTTAAATCTACCAGGCTGCCTGAGGGGCATAGGGCAGTAGGGTGTAGGTGGGTTTATAAGAAGTCCTTAGTCAATGGTGATATTCAGTATAAAGCTAGGCTTGTAGCACAAGGGTTTTCCCAGGTTAAGAATCAGACTTATGATGAGGTTTTTGCGCCAACGCTAAGAGGGGAGACATTCAGGTTTGCCTTAGCAATGGCAGCAGCTGGGAATTGTGTAGTGAACCATTATGATATCACCACAGCATATCTGCATGCTGATTTGAGGGAAGAAATCTATATGGTTGAAGCTCCAGGATATGAGTCTAATGATGCAGGTAGAGTGTACAAGTTGCAGAAAGCGTTGTATGGACGCAGGCAATCGGCACGTTGCTGGAATCTACGATTAGATGAGGAATTGCAAAGAATGGGGTTTAAGTGTAGCAAGGCTGACCCATGTCTGTACATAAAGCAATGTGATAATGATGAACAGGTGTTGCTTTTGATCTTTGTAGACAATGTGTGTTTTATAGCTAAAGTTCAAAGGAGGGTAATTGAATTTACTGAAAAACTGAAGCAACAATTTGATGTTAAAGATCTGGGAGAGATTAGAAATTACCTAGGCGTAGGTATTCGGAAGGTTGATGGGGGATACGTTCTAGAGCAGCGGAAGAAAATTGAACAACTGCTAAGAGAGAACAATATGGAACATTGCAAGGAGGTTCCTACCCCGATGACAACTGATTTTGTTAAGACAGAGGCTGGAGACGATGACCAAACTTCATGTAATCAAGAACACTATCAATCAATAATTGGAAGTTTATTGTATTTAGCACAATGGTTGCGTCCCGATATCGGGAATGCGGTGAATGTACTGAGTAGGTATGTTGTGCAACCTACCCAGAGGCATTGGAAAGGTATTAAACGTGTGTTTAGATATCTTAAAGGGACTGTTAATAAATGTTTATTAATAAAACCTTGTAAACCATTGGAATTGAAATGCTATGTAGATAGTGATTGGGGTAATGATGTACATGATAGGAAATCAATGTCAGGATTGATAATTATGTTTGGTGACACCTTGGTGGGGTGGAGGTCTCGGAAACAGAGTTCTGTTGCCATATCTACTGCAGAGGCAGAGAAAGCTGCACTATCTGGCCTATGTTCAGAGTTAATATGGTATAGGCAATTGTTAAGGGATGTAAATGTAACAATTGAGGGTCCTATATGTGTATATGATGACAGTGAAGCGTGTATACAGATTGCAAAGAGTGATAGGATCAGAGGGAGGAGCAAACATGTTGATATCAAGTATCACAATGTTAGGAATGCTGTAAAAGAATCTCTGATTAATCTGCAATATTGTCCATCTGAAAGTAATGTAGCAGATGTGATGACAAAGCCTCTAAGTATAGAGAGACATAGGATGTGTGTATCCAAAATGTGTATGTCTTCTATTCTGTATAAGTGAAATGTAATATCTATTGTAAATTGGAGGGGTGTTGGGGTTTGTATATTTGTTGTTTATTCGTTCAGTCGTTTCCGACTCTTCGTGACTTCATGGACCAGTCCACGCCAGAGCTTTCTGTCGGCCGTCACCATCCCCAGCTCCCCAATGGTTGAGTCCGTCACCTCCAGAATACCATCCATCCATCTTGCCCTTGGTCGGCCCCTCTTCCTTTTGCCTTCCACTTTTCCTAGCATCAGCTTCTTCTCCAGGGTATCCTGTCTTCTCATTATGTGGCCAAAGTACTTCAGTTTTGCCTTTAATATCATTCCCTCAAGTGAGCAGTCTGGCTTTATTTCCTGGAGTATGGACTGGTTTGATCTTCTTGCAGTCCAAGGCACTCTCAGAATTTTCCTCCAACAGGGGTTTGTATATACCCAGGAATTTACAGTTAGATAAATTATACTGGAGAGGCTTGATATCTAGGTGAGAGAGGAATTATTCTGCAAGTCACCCAATTAGCAGCCATTGTTGTAGGGATGATGTGGCAGTGTATGACTCATACTACAGGTGCTAATCATTTAGTTGGGTGTGGCAGATGATGAGAGTGACCTATAATGTGATTGGTCAGTTTATGTATATAAGCAGAGGGGTCTGGTAGTCTTTCTTCTCGTTGCTGTTGAAACTTCTCATCGCTGTCTTTCATCACTGTATTGCTGTATCATTTTGTTACTGCTGTTGGATGTATTTGGACTAAGTATGTATATAAAGTAAATAGGATATTTTATCTAATCTCTGCTTGAGCGTCTATTTACTGCATAGAACGTGGATCACTGATGTCTTGGAAAAAGGAGCAGGCCGCTCCACCGTGCGCACTCTGACACTTCTCCAACACCAAAGGTCAAAAGAGTCAGTACTCTTCCTATCCTGCTTCTTCCTATCCTCCTCCACCTTTCGCTTCCATAGAGTGTCACAAAGAATAACATGGTTCCCATGATTCTGATCTTTGTAGGTATAGATACATCACTTCATTTGAATATCTTTTCCAAGGCCTTCATGGCTGCTTTACCAAGTGCTAATCTGTGGCATGTTTCTTGACTGCTAGTTCCTTTACTGTTGATGGTTGATCCTAAAAGGCAGACCCTATCCACCACTTCAATATCTTCATTGTCAATTCTAAGGCTGGTTGTTCTACCTGTTATCATTAGTTTGGTCTTTTTATGTTTAACTTTAATCCCATTTTTTCACTTTGCTCCTCGATTTTTACTACTTAGGACGTGCAGATCCTTTGCATTTTCAACTATTAGGGTAGTGTCATCAGCATAGTGCAGGTTATTGATGTTTCTTCCTCCAATTTTAAAACCATGCTCATATTCTTCCAACCCAGCTTCCCTTAATATATATTCAGCATATAGGTTGAATAAATAAGGATGAATACAGTCTCGTCACACTCCTTTGCCAACCTGGGGCCAATGTGTTTTGCATGTTCTGTCCATATTGTGGCTTCCTGACCTTTATATAAGTTTCTCATGAGGACAGTGAGATGTTCTAGGATTTCCATTTTTCTGAGCATATTCCAAAGCTTGACATGATCAACACAATCAAAGGCCTTTGTATGAAGCATATAGGGCTTCCTCCTTGCGGGGGAGATGGGCGGGATATAAATATGACAAATAAATAAATAGTTACTTCTTTTTGGTATTCTTTGGCTTTCTCAATTATCCAACGTGCATCAGCAATAATGTCTCCTAATGTTAAGTTCCTTTCTGAGATTTTTGTCTTTCTTGGCTTTGGCTTCTCTTCTCTTCCTGGCAATTTCTATGATTTGTTCTGACATCCACTTTGCTTTCTTCTGTTCCTTCCTTTTTGGCAGTCTCTTTTCACATTCATCCTTAACAACTTCTTTAAGTTCATTCCATAATTCCTCTGGTTCTCTATCAATGTGGTTCAGGACTTCAAAACGATTCCTGATGTTCTCCTTGGAAATGTTGGGTATATGTTCATATCGTGGAAACTGACTGGCTTTCTTCTTCTTTAGCTTAAGTTGGAGTGTGTACATGAGCTGTTCATGAGCTCTTCCATAGTCAGCACCTGGCCATGTCTTGGCTGCTATAATTGAGCTCCTCCACCTCCTTTTAGCAATAATATAGTCAATTTGATTTCTATATACTCCATGTTGGTTGTTTAAAAATACTGTTAGCTATGAAGAAATCACTGGAGTGGCAGAAATGGATAAGTTGGTCTCCAGCTTCATTTCGAGTTCCTACATCATACAATCCAACTACATTTTCCTCTTTCATGTTTACAACTTTGGCATTGCAATCTCCAATCACAAGCAGCACATCTTGCTTGCATGCTTGGTTGATTTCAAATTGACCTTGATCACAAAACACATCAACCTCTTCTTCTTCTACGTCAGTGGTTAGAGCATAAACTTGAATGATTGTCATATTAAAGACAATCTACAAAGTCTAATTGATATTATTCGGTCATTGATTGCACTGTAGCCAAGTACTGTTCTTGCTATATTCTTCCTAACTATAAAAGCAATGCTGTTCCTTCTTTGTTTTTCATGTCCTGAGTAATAAACAGTGTGATCTTCTGACTGAAAGTGTCTCATCCCAATCCATCTCAATTTGCTGATGCTTAAGATGTCAATTTGTAGTTGTTTCATTTCAATATGTCGATGAAGGTTCTCAGTCATCCAGGTGGAACAGTCTGTGGCTTGAATCATGTCAACTGGATTTCTATTTTCTCAGTAGAAACGTTTCACTCCTTATCCAAGGAGCTTCTTCAGTCTGAGTAAAGTTAGTAAGGGAATCCTTAAATATGTTTCTAGGGTGGCTGTGTGACCTTGCACCTGGGGCTAGGTCATGGTTATTTTGAGATGTTTATTTCTAAGTCCCTTTATCATCTAAAGGAGGATCGTTAAGATTACCCTGCTGCTGTTGAGCTTGCGAAATGGTCTTAATCTTCCTAGGCACAGAAGACAAAGCAGGAAGGAAGATAGGGGAAAGGTTATGCCTGAGGCCCCCACCTCTATTCAAGGAAGGATTTTCTTTTGTCAAAGGACACTCATTTGAGGACATTTGCAGGTAGGCAAACCTCTACCAAAGAACAGCTGTTCTTTCTGCATGAATGCCCAGACAGCATACCCTGCCCGCCAGTGTCAGATACAAACCTCCACATTGAAGAAAATGCTGAGCAGAGAAGACTGAGGGGATAGAATGTCTGAAAAGATGTCAAGAAGGGTCAAGACACGTCCTTTGTCTTTCTAGAATGCAGGACATGAAATAATGGATTTAGGAGTGCAGATTCTGAGTGAATGTGAGAAAAAATTCCTAACAGTATAAGCAGTTCCTCCTTACAGAGCTGTGAAGAGATGATGTGGCATGCAGGAAGAGGAGAGTTATTACTTCCTTCCCTAGCTTCAACTGTCTTTTCCAAAATCAGTCTGACACGCAAATAGCTTTAAAAACCTCCATTCACAGCAGTGCAAATATTTTAACAAAATTGCTGCAGAGTAGGGTAAGGTAGAAACAGGACAGGCTAGGAAGTAGATGCTGTGATACAGCTGTCATAAAATAAGGCAAATATGGAGTTCCTGACCCCATATTTAATACAAATGCAACAGCAGGACATTTTGCAGAAGAGAATTATCAGGTGGAATGCTAGAAAATATGGAATTACCTATTGATTCTCCTCAAACACTGCCCTTTCCCACTGTTACTTTTCCCTTCTGCTAAGTTCCAGTAGAGCCAGTTTGGTATAGTGGTTAAGGCACCAGGCTAGAAACCGGGAGACTGTGAGTTCTAGTCCTACCTTAGGTACAAAGCCAGCTGGGTGACCTTGGGCCAGTCACTCTCTCTCAACTCTAGGAAGCAGGCAAGAGCAAACCACTTCTGAAAACATTGCCAAGAAAACTGCAGGGACATGTCCAGGCAGTCACCAGGAGTCAACACTGACAAAAAGGCACAAACACATACAAAAAAAGTTCCAGTAAGAGATCTAAAATCTAGCTGAAAGCTAACAGCCTCAAGGAAATATTTGTTATAAGTGCTTTGTAGCAATTGTATGGATTCTCCCATAAAATTTGTCTTTCTGCTCCTGGATGTATCATAGCTTAGCAAAGGTGAATTTTGAAATGTGTTTGCTGAGAGAACATAATGTTTCAACTGTGCATAAATGTACATGCATGCTAATATGCATCTGCAGATTGCAACTTGAATCATTTGGCTTCCATGCATTCCCTGAAATACAAGAAATTAAATGAAGTGAATGCAACAATAAATATATATAAGCACACAAAGTATGTGCTATAACTGACATAAATGTAAAAGCTATTCTCTAAATCTCTCCAAGGGAACAAATGACAGAGAGATTTTACCAGGAGCAGATAATATCCTTTCTTATAGGAAAGCTTTTCTGTCAATGGTCTGATATTCAATATGTATTTTGAATATACGATTAATTTATTTGGCAACATATAAGATACAGTGCCCAGTATTTCAGAACTTGCATTCTACGATGATCTGCATAAAGCTTGTGGTAAATATTATCTTTGGAAAGCAGAAAAGTTAAATCCATATCCAGCCTGGAGAAAGCATAAATTCTTCTCCAAAGCAGAGATTATTGTTACCCATTCCAAAATGCTAACTATTAAAGCATTCGTTCTCAGAGATGCTCTAATGAAGACTGAAGGCTTATATATGCTTAGGTAGTCCCCATGGTAACAGCCATTCTACTAGGTTACCATAGGAATTGTAAAAGCTTCCATAAACCTCCATTAATAGAGTGTATATGCTTCCCAGACCAACTCTTAGAAAACATATCTCAGATTTTCAGTAACAAAGGAAATAGTTTTTTGCTTGGATTGATAGACTTTAACAATTTGACTAGCAAGATAATATTACTTTACACAAAAATTGAAGGCATCTAGGAAGAAAAAGAACATGTTAATTGTGATTTATCTAGTAAATTGTGGTTAAATGTAGCTTAGCATGAACGTGAACTCCATCTATACTTCAAACAATCATAACTGATACTAACCAACTCCCTGTAATGCAATTTTATTTTAAATAAAATTAAACTTCCCTGTATATATAGTGGGATTCTAAAAAAAATCCCGAAAGAATCCAATGCCAAACCCCTTCTATATTGTTGCCAAGAAAACAATTTGGATGTGTTCGTGTAGTAACTAGGAGTTGAGCTCAACTTGAAAGAGACTAAAAATAATTCTTTGCTGTGTATGAAACCAAGTAAAAGGCAAGGATATTGGAAATGTTTGAAACAAGAATAGAATGTTAAGAGGGTTTTTTAAAAAAATGTAGCTATTCTACCAACCAGTCATGGAGAGATGTTGCCAGACGTTTATTTTAATATTTTGCAGAAGATCTCTAGTTGATACCAATAATTTGTAGTAGTTACTCCTAAATATCCCAAACCCCTGGACTAACATAAACTCCAATAGCTTCTTGAGGCCCTTTTTTGTAGGTCTCTATGTCAATTCCCCCCAAGTCCTGCTGTGCTGCCTCATCATGGCGGGGGGGGGGTGTTCTTGGGAGGGATGAGCGAAGAACATTGGGAGTGTATGCCAAGAGTCCATATTCCCAGCAGGATCACCCAAGGCATGAAGGTCATCCCAGCTGCCCAGCTCAAACAAGCAGGCACCTATATTGGGCAGCAGCGATATGGGAAGATGCTGGCGGCAGATGATCACTTTAGTGACAAATGGCAAAGGCATCAATTCACTCTGCACAGAAGAAGGCAATTATAAACCACTCCTGTATTTTTACCAAGAAAACCACATAGATAGAAAATATAAAATTGACAATATAGTGCCGGATGATGGGCCCCTCAGGTTGGATGGCACTCAACATGCTACCGAGGAAAAGCTGAAGATATTTCGGAGTACTAATGGTGTTTATGACATGGCTAGATTAAAGCCTTCAGATCTACAGTAGTTGCTGTTGCTGCCATATAGGAAAAAAAAAAATCTGAAGCTGCAAAGACAGAATTACAGTAAAATCATGGAACATAAGAAGCATGAACACCAGAAAGCTCAACACAGTGAAAGTTGAAATGAAACAGTCTGTGGCTTGAATCATGTTAACTGGATTTCTATTTTCTCAGTGGAAACTTTTCGCTCCTTATCCAAGGAGCTTCTTCAGTCTGAGCAAAGTTGGTAAGGGAATCCTAAATATGTTTCTAGGTAGCTGTGTGACCTTACACCTGGGGTCATGGTTATATTGAGATGTTATTTTAAGTCCTTTTATCATCTAAAGGAGGATCGTTAAGATCACCATGCTGCTGTTGAGCTTGTGAAATGGTCTTAATCTTCCTAGGCACAGAAGACAAAGCCGGGAGAAAGATGGGAGAAAGATTGTGCCTGAGGCTCCCACCTCTATTCAAGGAAGGATTTTCCAAGTTGGCATAAATGGATTCCTTGACCCCTCTCTCAAACCACCTATCTTCTCTGTCTAAAATGTGAACATTAATGTCCTCAAATGAGTGTCCTTTTTCCTTTAAATGAAGATAAACTGCTGACTCTGGTCCTGTGTGTTACTTCTCCTGTGTTGGGCCATCCTCCTGTACAAAAGTTGTTTGGTTTCTCCAATGTATAGTTCAGAGCACTCCTCACTGCACTGGATTGCATAAACTACATTGCTTTTCTTGTGTTTTGGAGTTTGATCTTTGGGGTGTACAAGCCTCTGTCTCAGTGTGTTGGTGGGTTTGAAATATACAGGTATGTGGTGTTTGCCAAATATCCGTTTTATCTTTTCAGACACACCAGCCATGTAGGGAATGACCAGGTTCTTTCATTTACTCTGAGTCTCAGCCCTATCTGTCGCTGTTTTAGGTCTGGTAGATTTAGATTTGGTGAAGGCCCAATTTGGATATCCACAGGCCTTCAGAGCTGTTCTCAGGTGCTGATTTTCATTCTTTTTGGAATCCATGGAGGTGGGGATGGTTTCTGCTCTGTGTGACAATATCCTGATGACTCCTAGTTTGTGCTGCAGTGGATGGTGGGAGTCAAACATCAGATATTGATCTGTGTGTGGGGGTTTCCTGTAGATCCCTATTTCTAGCTTGCCACCGGTCCCAATGAGGACTTCACAGTCTAGGAATGCCAGTCTGTTGTCCTTGGTGTCTTCTCTGGTGAAGCTAATGTTGGCATCTATAGTGTTTATATGGTCCGTGAAGGCCTGTACTTCCTGGGTCTTGATTTTGACCCAGGTGTCATCCACATACCTAAACCAGTGGGTGGGCACCGTTCCCTGGAATGTGTTGAGTGCTTTCTTCTCCACTTCTTCCATGTATAAATTGGCCACAATGGGTGACACAGGAGAACCCATGGCACAGCCGTGGTTTTGTCTGTAAAAGTCACCTCTGTATGTGAAATAAGTGGTGTTAAGACACAGGTCCAGAAGATGGCAGATCTGGTTTGGGTTGAGATGGCTTCTCCTTTCAAGGGTGCTGTCCTCTTCTAGTCTCTTCCTGACAGCGGATAGAGCATGAGTGGTGGGGATGCTGGTGAAAAGGGAGGACACATCAAAGGAGACCATAGTTTTATCTGTATCCAGTTTCAGGATCTTTGCTTTGGAAACAAATTCTTCCGAATTATGGATGTGGTGTTCAGAGTGTCCAACTAGAGGTGCTAGTATGGTAGAGAGGTGTTTGGCAATGTTGTATGTTACCGAATTAATGCTGCTGACTATGGGTCGGAGGGGTGTTCCTTCCTTGTGGATCTTAGGAAGTCCGTAGATGCAGGGGATGGCTTCTCCAGGATACAGACGGTGGAAGGTAATCCTATCGATGGAGCCATCATGTTCCAATTGTTTCAAGGATCAACTGGAGGAAACACATGAAACCATCAACAACATCTTCAAAGGAATAAAATTCACAAGGGAAGAAGAAAACAACAACACACTACCCTTCTTGGACATCCTCATCAGTAGAGGAAAGGATGGCATGCTAGAAACACAAGTCTACCAGAAATCTACCTACACTAACCAAGTGCTCCACTACCAAAGCAATAACCCAACCTCCCACAAGAGGAGCTTTGTAAGAACACTATTCAGATGAGCACAAACGCACTGCAGCAACCCAGAACACCAGAAAAAGGAAATAGACCACTTATATACCATCTTCCAGCAAAATGGATACCCACACAACTTTATCAAAAAGTGCCTGACCACTCAACCCACCACAGCAAAACCAACAGAAGCTATGAAAAGGATTACACTGCCATACATCAGAAACATCTCAGAAACTACTAATAGGCTGTTACAACCACACAGCATCACCGTAGCACACAAACCAACCAAAAACTTCAGAACATTGTAAGTAAACCAAAAGATGCAGTAGCTCAAGAAGAAAAAACAGGAGTTATCTACAACATACAGTGTAAGGACTGTAACAGCCAGTATGTAGGACAGACTGGCAGAAGACTAGCAGAACGCATCCACGAACACCAACTAGCAGTGAGAAGACATGATGAAAACTCCTTAATCTCACAACACATGGACAGACTTAACCATACTTTCAACTGGGAAACTGTGAGCATCTTAAACCAGGCCAAGTCCAAAAACGCTAGAGAATTCCTGGAAGCTTGGCACTCAGACAAAGCAGCCATCAACAGACACATAGAGGTAAACAACATTTACATACCATTCATAAGAGACAATAGAAAAGCCAGAAGACCAGAACACCTCCTTGCCAGCAATCAACAACCAGATAGGCAAAGATTAACACCAAGATTAGCACCAGAGGAGCAATCAAACAACACAATAGACCCTAATCAAGGAACTATTAACTCAGTCAATCAACCAAGCAGCAAACAACAACCCAATCAAGGTACTACCAAGGACAGTACAACACCCCCACCAACACAGGCAGGACAAGCCAGGGTATATAAACAGAGAGCAAGTCCCATTCCCTTTTCACACTGAAGATGTTGCCTAGCCTGGCAATGAAACGTCTGCAAGAAAATAACAAGGCTCAGAGAGCACCAAGGACTCCACAGTTCAACCCTGAGCTACAAATATTATCTTCAATTTTCTTCAATCTCTGTTCACAGCCATAGGACTTAGTTTCTGGTCCCCCACAATCTGTTGCTTTAATTTTATCCTCCACTTAACTTAGCCCAGAGGTTTTCTATCAATTGCCAAATGTGAATTCTTCCAATATTCAACTTCTGTTCTATTTTCCCCCCTTTGAACCATTTATATCTTTAAATTTCTATATTCCAATTAAGGAAGTCATCCCACCAGCTCTCCATTTTACACATTAAGTTTCCCTGGAGGAAATGGATTATCTAGACCCCTTTTCAGGATCAAACCAAGAATAGTACCGAGATGGCATTGATCACACTTGCTGATGACCTCTGGAGGAGTCAGGTTGGAGATGGTGTCACTGCCCCAGCCCTCGTTCTGTCAGCAGCTTTTGGTACCATCAATCATGGTATTTTTCTGGACCACCTGCAGGAATTGGGAGTAGGTTTGCAGTACTTTTTCTTCCTTTTCACAAAATCCTATTTGAAAACACAGAAATACTGGACAACACCAAAAGCCACTACACCAGATTATACAGAGAAGCCATTGAAATTCACAAACACCAGCACAGTTACAATAAAAAAGAAGAAAGTTTAAAAATTAGCAAAACCTGGCTACCAGTCCTGAAAAACACAGCCTGCAAAAGGTCAACAAACTCAGTCCAACCACCAGGACATGGGAATACTTCTCACAATGAACATGCTAATCACGCTCATCAGCCACTCGTTAACATTTCAACACAACAAAAAACCCCACCTAATCTCCTATAATTTAGCTCTATAAATAGAACATTGCCACTCTACCTGGGCACAGAGATTTTGCTTCTATCTGTGCTCCTGCCCTCTGAAGATGCTGGACACAGATGCTGGCGAAACGTTAGGAACCACAACTTCCAGAACACAGCCACACAGCCCGGAAGACCCACAACAGCCAGAAAGCTGAAGGTTCAAATCAGCCGATTCAACGTGTAGGAAAATGCTAATATCTTCAAATTTAGTAGAAAAATAATAACAGGAAGACAATTGTTTACTCCCAATCCTCCTTAATATTTGGAAGGAGAATGAAGCCCAAAACTTAAAAAAATAATTCTTAAAAAGTAGTCCCCAAAATAACGATAAGCACCCAGAGAGCCAGCTTCTCCTCACTGTAGAAAGCCTCTCTCAGGGTACGCATACTTTTAAAAAGTATATAAATTTGGTGATTTAGAAATGGGGTGGCCGGTCTTAGTGTCCCTTTAAGGTTACAGTGCAGCTTGGAAAATGATGATGTCCCCACCTCCCAGCTAGCTCTTACTAGTTGAATGTGAAACGCTGTTTGTGATCTTCTGGCTACAAGCAATCCGGAGGAAGATGGTGTGATTCCAGTTGCTTTCCTTTATCCGGAGAACACTCCTGGGCTTCAGGAAAACCTGCCTGAGCCTGAAAAAAATTGCCGTATTGTCAGCTCCATCCGTGGGCACAGCTGTTCAGTCCACCATGTCCCCACCGGAAGTCCTTGGGTGCCACAGAGCTTGAGTGTTTCACCTTTCCTGCTTACATGAGGCTGCTGAGTGAGGTAATCTGTCAGTTGTCAGGTATCATCAGTGCACAGAGGATACCCAGTTGTATATTTCAACCAAAGCCAACCAAGTAATGCTGTCAAGGTCTTGTCCCAGTTCCTGGAGGCCTAGGGGTCTGAATTGGGAGAAACAGTCTCAACCCTAGCAAAACTGAGTAGCTGTGGCTGTTGGAGCAACCTAGGACTGGGGAACTTCCACCCTTACTTCTGGATAGGGCCACACTTCCACATTTGGAAGTGGCCCAAAACTTGGGGGTCTTTCCAGACTCTCAGCTTATCAAGCTTATCAAGGAGATGGCAACTGTGGCCAGGAAGGCCTTTGCATTGATCCTCCTGGTGTGTTCCTGGACCAAGAAGCCCTTGGTTACTTTGGTTGTAGATTATTGCATCTGGTCCAGAATGTGGTAGAATAAATAGTAATAGGCATGCCTTAAAATATGCCCATATAATACCTTTGTTTTACAAGCTGCACTGGTTACTACTAAGCTTCTGTATGAAATTCAGAATGCTGGTTATTACCTATAAACCCTGCATGGCATAGGGCCTGGCTATCTGAGGACTGCCTGTCTCCCATGGTTTCTGCCCATCCTGTCCATTTAGACAGAATGGGCATGGTCCAGGACCCATCCATTAGGGGCATGGTGGCTCAGCAAGTAAGACACCAGGCTTGTCAATCGGAAGATCGCAAGTTCGGAGGTTCGAATCCCTAGTCCTGCATGACGGAGTGAGCTCCCGCACTAGCCCCAGCTCTTGCCAACCTAGCAATTTGAAAGCATGCAAATGCAAGTAGATTAATAGGTACCACTTCGGTGAGTAGGTAACAGCGTTCTGCATGTGTCATGCTGGCCACATGACCGTGGAAGCATCTTCAGACAACGCTGGCTCTTCGGCTAACAAACAGAGATGAGCACCGGCCCCTAGAGTCAGACATGACTGCACAAATGTGCGGGGGGAACCTTTACCTTTAGGACCCATCCATTAAGCATCATCTGATGGGATCCCAGAAGGGTGCCTTCTCTTTTGAAACACCTGCCCTCTGGAACAGCATCCCACTAGAGATTTGGATGGCCTCTACTCTGTTCTCCTTCCAATGTTGAACTTGCTCATTCCCCAGGTCTTGGACTAGGGTTAGTGGTGAACTCCTTTGGGATGATGTGTATAAGAGAGATTGTTTATAGGATGCTTCCTCCAGGTTAACCATTGTGTTTTTCTTGATTGTTTTTATACTCTAATTGTATTGTTCACTGCCCAGAATCATTTGGAATCAGGCAGCCTTACAAGTATGATTTATAAATAAATTATAAATAGATAAAAGAATAAAAGAATAAAAGCCCACAACATGGGGAAAATAAATTAAATAAATAAATAATTCTGGATCCATAGCCATTGCAGGATTAGCAAGTGGAGACCATGACTAGGAGAGCATTGCCTTGCTTCAGCTGATGTGCTAGTTGTGGCCCTATCTGTAGCAAGAGGCTCTGAAAGCAATACCTCACATTTTTATCATCTCCAGGTTGGACTATTGCAATGTGATTTACATGGTGCTGCTTTTGAAGACTACTTGGAAACTGCAGCTCACTTGCTAGCAGAGAAGAGCTTACAACTGTGTAATAGCAGATGTGCTCATGCTGCATTAGCTACCAATAGATTCTCAGGCACAGTTCAAAGTGCCTTACATTACTTAGCTCCCAAATATCTCCAGGATTGTCTCCTTCAAACTGAATCTGCCTTCCTGTCCACACAATAAGGGAGGGAAGGCTTCAGGTTCCTCCCTCCAAGAAGTTGGGAGGGGTGGAGGTAGTCCTTCTCAATAAATGTTTCCTTCACTATGGAACAGCCTTCTTTCAGAGATGGACCCTTTCTTTATGGGGGGTTTACAGGTGGTCCTCGACTCTAGACCACTCATTCAGTGACTGTTCAAAATCACAACAGCGCTGAATGAGGGGGACT
Source organism: Charina bottae (assembly GCA_023362775.1). NCBI lineage: Eukaryota > Metazoa > Chordata > Lepidosauria > Squamata > Charinaidae > Charina > Charina bottae. The sequence goes on along the minus strand of JALMGJ010000028.1, from coordinate 470,504 downwards.
TATGACCAGTCTGCAAGTTGTGGCCATTGCAGCATCCCTGTGGTCAAGTGATTGCAATCCGGGCACTTGGGTTCCCAGCTTGCAATTACAACATTGCAGCGAGCTGTGGTTATGTGATTGCCATTTGCAATACTAAAAGATAATACAAACTAATAGCAAAAAGACAAAGGAAAATAGAAAGAAAAGAAATACAAAGTGTAAAAAGAAAAGAAAGAAAGAAAGAAAGAAAGAAAGAAAGAAAGAAAGAAAGAAAGAAAGAAAGAAAGAAAGAAAGAGAAAGAAAGAGAAAGAAAGAAAGAAAGAAAGAAAGAAAGAAAGAAAGAAAGAAAGAAAGAAAGAAAGAAAGAAGAGAGAAAAAAGAATATTTTAGGAAGTGACTCCCAATCTTCTTCACAAGTACAAGCAAATGTAATATTTCCCCACCACCTATAAAATTATGAACATAATTGTCAGGGCCAGCCCAAGAACAACAACGAGTCAGTGTATTCCAAACTCCAGTTCTTTATTGCTCTCACCACACAGACAGAATCTTGCCAGACTAAAGCTATCCTAACTTACTAGGGTGACCATACATCCCGTTTTGAACGGGACAGTCCCGTTATTTTAGCATTTTTCAACCGTCCCGTCGTTTTCATCAAAATCTCAATCTTGTCCCTTTTTTAAACCCGGCGGGAAGGAGGACAGGAAGACAGGAAGGAGGACTGGAGCTGGACTTGCCATTGGAGGCAGCCCGGAAGAGGCCCTATCAGCGCAGCAACTGGAAGCCCAGTTGCCACGTGCGAGCCCAGCAGCAGACACAGCACCACAGTCCAGGTTCCTGCCTCCTTACCTGATCCTGAGGTTGTCTGCCCAGCAGTGGTGAGGCCAGGGAAAGCAGGCACGGGAAGGTTGTGGAAAGAGGGTGCCTGTGTGTGTGTGTGTGCGTGCAGATTACTTGCTCAGAGTAATCACACACACACACACACGCACCCCACATCCTCTTTCTCCAGCCTCCCCATGACCAAATGCACCCGCACCTGTTGCAGGGAGGCTGGAGAAAGAGGGTGTGGGGTGCGTGTGTGTGTGCGTGGATTACTTGCTCAGCATAATCGCGCACACACACACACACGCACGAACCCCACACCCTCTTTCTCCAGCCTCCCTCCAACAGGTGCGGGTGCATTTGGTCATGGGGAGGCTGGAGAAAGAGGGTGTGGGGTGCATGTGTGTGTGTGTGTGTGTGTGCATCTGATCGGGCTTGGCCGAGGGAGGAGAGTTGTCGGGCCGCCGAGCAGGAGAAGCAGGAGCCGGCCACCCTGGGGAGCTTCAGCGGGCAGCAAGGGGCGGAGTGGTGTGGCTGAAGCCCCCCAGCGCGGCCGGCTCCTGCTTCTCCTGCTCAGCAGTGGCGGCGGCAACAACTCTCCCCCCTTGGCCAAGCCCGATCAGATGCGCACACACACACACACACACACAGGACAGACTGCCCTGGCAGGAGCTGGCCATGCTGGGGGGCTTCAGCGGGTGGCGAGGGGTGGAGTGGTGTGGCTGAAGCCTCCCAGCACGGCCGGCTCCTGCTGAGGGCAGTCTGTCCTGTGAGTGTGTGAGTGTGTGTATGTGCATCTGATCGGGCTTGGCCAAGGGAGGAGAGTTGTTGGGCCGCCGAGCAGGAGAAGCAGGAGCCGGCCACCCTGGGGAGCTTCTGCGGGCAGCAAGGGGCGGAGTGGTCGACAACTCTCCTCCCTTGGCCAAGCCCGATCAGATGCACACACACACACACACTCACAGGACAGACTGCCTTCAGCAGGACCCGGCCGCACTGGAGGACTTCAGCGGGCGGCGAGGGGCGGAGTGGTGTGGCTGAAGCCTCCCAGCGTGGCCAGCTCCTGCCGAGGGCATTCTGTCCTGTGAGTGTCTGAGTGTGTGTATGTGCATCTGATCGGGCTTGGCCAAGGGAGGAGAGTTGTCGGGCCGCCGAGCAGGAGAAGCAGGAGCCGGCCACCCTGGGGAGCTTCAGTGGGCAGCAAGGGGTGGAGTGATGTGGCTGAAGCAGCCGAGCGCAGCCGGATCCTCCTGCTTCTCCTGCTATGCGGCGGTGGCAGCAGCAGCGACTCTCCTCCCTCCCTCGGCCAAGCCCGAGGGGGATAGGGCAGTGGTGGGCCTCCATCCCCTCCATCCCCACCCCTTGTTCCCCGGCCGATGACGGTGCTGTGTGCACAGTGTGTGTACTCCGTCCTCCCCCAAACACACCAGCTCTGCCGCACCATTTACTGCTAGAAGAAAAAAAGAAACCTTTAAAAATTAAAAAAAAATTAAAATCCAAGCCAATCACGCTGATGGGTGCGGGGTTTGCAGGCGGGAGCCAATCGTGTGGGGCGGGGGCGGGGTTTGCAGGTGGGAGCCAATTGCGTGGACTGGGGGGCGGGGTTTGGAGGCCGGCATGGTGGCATAAGACCCTGTCCCATTTTGCCATCCCAAAAGTCCCATTTTTGTCTGAAGGAAATATGGTCAGCCTATAACTTTCCTAAGGGGAAATAACCTAGGAGACTCTAGGACGGAGCTACTCTGACTCTCTTTGACTCCCTGCAAGACTCTCCAAACTGCGAGTCCATTTATCTCCTTGGAATGTGCTCCCACCTTCCTGAGAACCAGCGGCAGCTTTGAAATCCACCAGATCAATGCATTTCTTCCCATAATCCCCCCCTTTCCATTCACAAATCCAAAAATCATTGTCATTTCTATCCAGGTATTGGCAAAAATCCATAAAGGGTTTCCAGCACTTTATAGCAGAATTTTTTATTTTACATTTGATTAAATAAGTCAACTTTATATTCCTTTTTAAAATTATTCTAACAATCTTGATCTTTAATTCATTAAGTTGCTGTCATGGGCTTAAATCTCCATTCAAACTTTCTTCCCCATCTTAAACATTTCTTCAAAACTTTAGAAACCCACTTTTACTAACCCCATAACTAAGTCTTTGTCCAGGTCATTTTTCATCTCTTGGCTTATCATTTGTATTTCTACTTTAACTGTCATCTCTGTTTTATAATCCATGATTTCTTTATTTTCCAATGTTTCTAATATCAACTGGAATTTGTTCCACCTCTTCATTCTGTCAGTCTGTAAATTCTTCCACATTATTCTCTTTTTCATCTTTTGTTTCCTGTTTAGGATCTTCTTCAAGAAATGCATTAGCAGGTACAGTAATTATTGCTGTCAGTTTAACTATAAGTTTCTCTTCCAGTTCTTCAAAGATCCTTTGAAATGTCTCAAGTGTCATACCTTTATCTGTCATTTTGTGAGTTTCACTACTTTTCTTTCGAATCCAGAATAAAAATTTAAAAACAGGTTTCTCTCTCTTTTCCCCCCTGTTTTTTGCCTGGAACTTTAGTCCCCCCTAGAGTCCAATTTCTCAGCAATCATTTCTTTCCTGGTAGATAAAATAATTTAGGTTCCCATGAAGATATTATTTAATTTATCTTATTATTTCAAAAATCTTAGCAAAAGTTCCAATAGTCCAAATTCTTCTGGTCCATTTAAAACTTAATCCATCCCTTAATCAATTTAAAACTTACTTGAATTAAGTTCTTATATAGCTTTTTGCCCTTTATTTTATATATTTTTAAGTTCTTCAAACTGTTATTTAATTTCCCTTCTATTTGGGGATGAAGTTTTACTCACCAGGTAGTTTTTCAAACTTGTTTCTTGGAAGACCTCTTATAAATAATCCAAACATTTTTAGAAAATGAGGTTGATGAACCCAGTGTCCTTAAAGGCTCCACCGAAGTTGAGAGCTTGATGGCTTCTCTCATCTCCTGGTGCTCAGACCTATGGGTCTCCTTGTGAGGAGCAACTGTCTGGTGCACAAGTGGGTGATCAGAGAGGGTCCATCATACCAGGCTTATTACCGTTCTTCGGTTTTTGCCAACAGCGTCGTCTCAGCTTCTTAATTTACCATTGCCTCACTCGGAAGACACATGATCACCATTTGCCACCTACCTATGTTCAAAATTACAATGGTGCTGAACAAGGGGGACTTATGACTGGTCCATGAAGTTGCAGCTGTTGCAGTATCCCCGCGGTCACGTGATCGTGAGCTGGGTGCATGGGCGCCCAACTCGTGATTACAACATCACAGTGAGCTGCAGTCATGTGATTGCCATTTGAGACCTACCGTGCTGGCTTCCCACAAGAAAAGCCAATGGGGAGGCCAGAAGGGAAGGTTGCAAGTGACTCCCATAAATCACTCCCACTGCTTTTTCTCCCAAGGAGCCCCACTACTCTGCCCACCACTCCACAGCACCCCCTGCCCACCCACACTCCGTAGTGTGCACCTGCCTGCAACACCCCCCCCCCCCATCCATGGCCCCACGTTCCCCAGTCCTCACCGGCCTACCCGCACTCCTCAGTGCCTTCCTGTGGCCCTCGCTGGCCCGCCCGCACTCCCTAGCACCCACCCACAGCACCACCACCACCCACTCCCCCATGGCACCCTCACACCTCCCGTGCTCCTGGGACTCCCACTTCTTCCCGCTTAAGGATCTGCGTGGTCCTGGGATTACGACAGCAACAGGGACTGCAGGGATTTATGACCACATCACTTAGCGATGGTAATCCTGGTCTCAATTGCTGTTGTAACCCAAGGACTACCTGTATGTTTTAATTGTTGCTTTTAGCTTTATTAAAATATGCTATTGTATACCTGATGTGTTGTGATTATTTTTGTGAACTGTTTGGAGTCATTTTGGACTCTGGTGATCTGCAATAAATAAATAACATTATGTTTGCCCTCCATAATCTTTGCAATAGTTTTTATCCAGACTCATGGACAAAAAGCTTGGCAAAGTCTCACCAGTTCTTTAATCATTTTCACTCCACTATCAACTTGACCAAGATAATTACATGCTCACAGATTTGAATTATTTTGGTACCATAGAATTGTTACCCATCTCAGTTCTACTACTGTAAGAATCTGTCCTTTTGAATTTTCTAACTGGTTTAATTGTTCACCATTTTAATGCACAGATTATTCCTCTATTGCATAATCATAGCCAGCATATGTTTTGATGCAAAGGCTTTCAAATCTGATTGTCTGACAGGCCACAAGGGAACCCTTTTCTCTAGCAGGGTTGCCAGGTAGAAGGAAGCTTCCCCAGATCAGGTCCTCAGCTACTGTCAAGTAGCTTACTGGTTTGTACTGGGAAAGGAAGCCAACCCAGCAAAATAGCCGAGAGCGTTGTGGAGCAGAAGTACATAGGTGTGCCAGGGGCTGTGTGCAACCCCAGCCTAGAAGTTGCATGCAGAGCCAAAACCCCCATGAGAGAGTCCTCATTTGAGGGTACTTCTAAAATAAGAAAATGTATTTGTAAACTCATGGATTATATAATTCAACATCAGAAGTGTGTGGGGGTGGAATTAGTTGTGAATCACTGTTTCCTCCAAGAATTCTATTATTCCATGATTGAACTCAGGAACTTCATGCTTTCATAAGCATGCCTGCTGCTTTAAGGGTTAGGACAGATTATCTTGAATTCATTCTGACAAGCAAGTAAGGGCAGTTGTATCAAGTAAAAGGCACAAACATCTCTTCTGTATTAGTTCTTATCAGGAATTATTTAAAGCAGTTGGTTTCAAACAACTGATTTCTATAAGCAAAAACTAAACTGAATATTATGAGAGGGCATGAACTGGATTTACACAGTTTTGCACATTCCTTAGCCCTTATGTGCTAAATGTTTATTCTAATTCGAATGCATTCAACATCTCTATGATCTTGCACATTGCAAAAGAGAAACAACAACAATAGGTAAACAGGATGTTTATTGATCCCACTGAAAATACCACTGATTTAATCTCTGAATGAGAGCCAGTTTGGTGTAGTGGTGATAAAGATTTGTAGTGAATTCTTAAAGGGGCTGCAAAGCAAAGGACATGCAAGCTGCTTTGCTTTATCTTCCCATAGCTCCGTCCTCCCCAACTTTACCTTTATTCTCTACTGTGTGGAATTTGGGAGATGGATTATCAAACCATGGATAAACATTTTAAGAAAGGAAGATCAGTGCTTTAGTTAAGTAGGACATTTTATTTTTAAAAAGGCAAAAAACAAAAACATTGTTTTACATACTGTATATTCTTGGCTCATATAGAGACTAATCTGGTTGACTAAGGCCCTAACAGGTTGTTTTAAAATGTTACATTTTAGATTTTTTTTAAGTTGCCATATCTACTGGCACTAAATGTTAACAGCTACTGAATAAGCTAGTCTCCTAGCAATATGTTAACCCAAGTGTATGGGTGGCTATTTTACATGGTTTGAAAGCGTTGGTAAAGAAGTATAAGAACTGACTGTGGATTCTTAATTTGGGAGTGATGACATTTGTTTTTCAAGACAAGTCTGTTAGGAAGAATGCCAGCAAAAGATTCAGTTTCATTAAACAAAATTGTACAGAGAGAGAGAGAGAGAGAGAGAGAGAGAGAGAGAGAGATTTTATACACAGAGCCAGTTTGGCATAGTGATTTAGGTGCTGGCCTAGAAATCAGGAGATTGTAAGTTCTAGGCCTTGAGTTATTTATACAAAAATAATAAAGGTGGGATATAAAATAAATAAATAAAACTGATCAGCAGCGGGGACTAAGTAATCCGGGGCGGACAAAGAAAAGAGCCGAGGATGAAAACCATAGTTAGCCAGGAAAGGAGACATTTGAATGGAAGTATGCTGTGCTTTGTTGTATGCAAATTCCGCTAATGCCAAAAGGTCTGCCCAGTTGTCCTGCTGGAAATTCATGTAGCAGCGCAAATATTGTTCCAGGATGGTATTAACCCATTCAGTTCCTCCGCCCGACTCTGGGTGGTGTGCCGAGGACAGGTGAATTTGGACCCCCAGGTTCTTGAGAAGGGCCCACCAGAACCAGGCAGTGAATTGCAGGCCTCGATCTTAGACTACACTCTCAGCCACTCCAAGAAGTCTAAAGATGTGGCGTATATACAGCTGTACAATTTCTTGGGCCGTGGGCACCCCAGAACAGGCAATGAAATCTGCCATCTTGGTTAACATATCAACCAGTACAACGATTGTTGATGTTCCTTTTGACGCAGGCAGATCAGTGATAAACTTCATGGATATGGGTTCCCATGGGTGCTTTGGTGTAGGAAGTGGTAGCAAGAGACCTGGAGGTTTTCCGGTTGGGTTCTTGGCTTGTCAACAAATGGGACAGGACATCATGTATTGACTCACATTGTTTCGAATGCGTGGCCACAAAAATATCTCTTGAAATCAGGTGCAAAGTCTTAAATAATCCAAGGTGTCCAGACGCGGGACTGTCGTGGCTGTCAGTCTCACTTTGCTTGCCTGTCATGTATTTGAGCTAACACGTGTCAAGCCATATGGAAGCCGATTTGTGTCAGCGTTCTTTGTAGCCAGCTATGTTGCACCGAAGAAAACTGCCTTCCTTCGCTGACTGAGAAAAACTAAGGACACTGATAAGACACATGGACTCTCATTAAACTTCACAAGTTGGGAGGGGGGAAGATCAAGAGTGGGAAAACAGTTGTTTTGAAACTAACAAGGGATGAAGTCAGAGGGATGTTCTTAATTTTGAATGCTTAGTGCCAAATCTGGTATTCAGAGCTATGCAGCTGTCCCATGTAGTTGTATTTTAATAAATGAATTCTTTTAGCATTCTGATGAATTGTTTGGAGAATTTCTTAAGTTAAGATACTGGCACTGGGATCATCACAGTGGCACAATTGTAGTTTTGCACCCCATAGCAACCCCGTTTGTACATAGTAGCATCCCCGGAAGCACAATTTGTCAGGTGTCCAAGGGGTAGTTTGATCCTGAGGTAACTGCGAGAGTTCCTGTTTCCAAGCTTGGACATAAGGGTCCTGTTGTTGCTGCTCCCGAATTTGCTGGAGAAGGTCTACTGAAACCTGAGCAGCAGCAAACCTTTCTAGAGGGATGACAGGTCAGGGTGGTGTTTGGTTTTCCAAGCAGCTGTATTCTGTTTTATGGGAGAGGGCATCTCCTCATTGATTCCGCCCCCTAGGAATATACGTTATCTTGAAGTCGAACCGAGAGAAGAACAGGGACCACTGGATCTGCCGTTGGTTTAATTTTCTGGCAGTCTTTAAGTGTTCCAAATTTTGTTGGTCGGTTCACACTTCCACAGAATGTTGATCCCCTTCCAGATGGTGTCGCCAAACCTCAAAAGCCACCTTAATAGCCAGAAGTTCCTTTTCCCAAATAGTATCGTTTCTTCCGTAGGCGCAAGCTTCTGAGAGTAATAAGCACATGGAAACAAGGTGCCCGTCTGCTGATCTGCTTGAAGCAATACTGCCCCAATGGCCACATCTGAAGTGCCAGTCTCTATTACGAATGGCCATGAGGGGTCCAGATGTCAGAGGATGGGTTCAGAGGCAAAGGCAGACTTTAGGATTTCGAAAGATTGTTGCTCGGCCTCACCACAATTAAGCTTGGTTCTTTTTCGTAGTAAATTGGTCAAGGGTGCAGTGAGTGCAGCGAACCGGGGTATGAACACACAGTAATAATTGGCAAAGCCTAATAAATGTTGTACATCCTTAGCCCAAGGGTCGGAAATGGCGGCTCGCGAGCCAGATGCGGCTCTTTGGCCCCTTGAGTGTGGCTCTTCCGCAGCTGAACTCACCCCCACCCCTTCCACATGATAGACCCCCGCCAGCAAACCCCGCCCCCTGGCTCTCACACTGAGCGAGGCCCGGCGCGGCAGGGAGGCAGCGCCATCTCCAGCCGCAGCAGCCCCTGCATGGAGAGAGGAGAGGCAAGCAGGCAGGTAAGCGGGCAGGCCTCGTTTCCCGCCCATCATCATCTTCGCTCAACACGGGCGGGCAGAAGCGGCTGAGGGGGGTGGGCCCGGAGGCGGAGGCCAGGGCTGCCCGCTTACCTGCCTGCCTGCCTCTCTCTGCGAGGCCCCCGATCCGGCTTGGATCCCGGGAAGGCAGCGGGGGGCCTCGCGGAGGGAGGCAAGCAGGCAGGTAAGTGGGCAGGCCTTGTTTCCCACCCCCATCATCATCTTCGCTCAACGCGGGCGGGCGGAAGCGGCCGAGGGGGGCGGGCCCGGCGGCGGAGGCCAGGGCTGCCCGCTTACCTGCCTGCCTGCCTCTCTCTGCGAGGCCCCCGATCCGGCTTGGATCCCGGGAAGGCAGCGGGGGGCCTCGCGGAGGGAGGCAAGCAGGCAGGTAAGCGGGCAGGCCTCGTTTCCCACCCCCATCATCATCTTCGCTCAACGCGGGCGGGCAGAAGCGGCCGAGGGGGGCGGGCCCGGCGGCGGAGGCCAGGGCTGCCCACTTACCTGCCTGCCTGCCTCTCTCTGCGAGGCCCCCGATCCAGCTTGGATCCCGGGAAGGCAGCGGGGGGCCTCGCGGAGGGAGGCAAGCAGGCAGGTAAGCGGGCAGGCCTTGTTTCCCACCCCCATCATCTTTGCTCAACGCGGGCAGGCGGAAGCGGCCAAGGGGGGCGGGCCTGGTGGCGGAGGCCAGGGCTGCCCGCTTACCTGCCTGCCTGCCTCTCTCTGCGAGGCCCCCGATCCGGCTTGGATCCCGGGAAGGCAGCGGGGGGCCTCGCGGAGGGAGGCAAGCAGGCAGGTAAGCGGGCAGGCCTCGTTTCCCACCCCCCATCATCTTCTTCGCTCAACGCGGGCAGGCGAAGAGCGGCCGTGGGGGGGTGGGCGTTTCTTCGCCACAGATCCCGCCGGAGCTGATCTCCCTGGACTCCGGACAGCTGGGCTTGCCTCCCTCCGTGAGGCCCAGGCGCGCTGGAAGCCTGAAGCGCCGGCGGAGGAGGAGGAGGAGGCCTGGGCCGGCTTCCAGCGTGCCTGGGCCTTGCGGAGGGAGGCAAGCCCAGCTGCCCGGGGTCCAGGGAGATCAGCTCCGGCAGGATCTGTGGTGAAGAGCGGCCGTGGGTGGGTGGGTGGTGATGACAAGCAGCGCGCTGAAAGCCTGAAGCGCCGGTGGAGGAGGAGGAGGCCTGGGCCTCGTGGAGGGAGGCAAGCCCAGCTGCCCGGGGTCCAGGGAGATCAGCTCCGGCAGGATCTGTGGCGAAGAGCAGCTGTGGGGGGGGGCGGCGACGACAAGCGGCACGCTGAAAGCCTGAAGCGCGCCGCTTGTCGTCGCCGCCCCCCCCCACGGCCGCTCTTCGCCACAGATCCTGCCAGAGCTGATCTCCCTGGACCTCGGGCAGCTGGGCTTGCCTCCCTCCGTGAGGCCCAGGCGCGCTGGAAGCCTGAAGCGCCGGCGGAGGAGGAGGAGGAGGCCCGGGCCGGCTTCCAGCGTGCCTGGGCCTTGCGGAGGGAGTCAAGCCCAGCTGCCCGGGGTCCAAGGAGATCAGCTCCGGCAGGATCTGTGGCGAAGAGCGGCCGTGGGGCGGCGACGACAAGCGGCGCGCTGAAAGCCTGAAGCGCCGGCGGAGGAGGAGGAGGCCTGGGCCTCGCGGAGGGAGGCAAGCCCAGCTGCCTGGGGTCCAGGGAGATCAGCTCCGGCGGGATCTGTGGCGAAGAGCGGCCGTGGGGGGGGCGGCTACGACAAGCGGCGCGCTGAAAGCCTGAAGTGCGCCGCTTGTCGTCGCCGCCCCCCCCCACGGCTGCTCTTCGCCACAGATCCCGCCAGAGCTGATCTCCCTGGACCCCGGGCAGCTGGGCTTGCCTCCCTCCGCGAGGCCCAGGCGCGCTGGAAGCCGGAAGCGCCGGCAGAGGAGGAGAAGGAGGCCCGGGCCGGCTTCCAGCGCGCCTGGGCCTCGCGGAGGGAGGCAAGCCCAACTGCCCGGGGTCCAGGGAGATCAGCTCCGGTGGGATCTGTGGCGAAGAGCGGCCATGGGGGGGGGCGGTCGGCGACGACAAGCGGCGCGCTGAAAGCCTGAAGTGCCGGCGGAGGAGGAGAAGGAGGCCCGGGCCGGCTTCCAGCGCGCCTGGGCCTCGCGGAGGGAGGCAAGCCCAGCTGTCCGGGGTCCAGGGAGATCAGCTCCGGTGGGATCTGTGGCGAAGAACGGCCGTGGGGGGGGCGGGCGGCGATGTCGCCCCCGCCCCCCCCCCACGGCCGCTCTTTGCCACAGATCCCACTGGAGCTGATCTCCCTGGATCCCGGGCAGCTGGGCCGGGTGGATGCCGTCTCCTGCCCGCAAACCCCGCCCCTTCAACGTGATTGGCCCCCGCCCGCAAACCTTGCCCCCTTCCACGTGATTGGCCCCTGCCCGCAAACCCCGCCCCCTTCCACGCGATTGGCCCCCGCCCGCAAACCCCGCCCCCTGGCTCTCTAGCATTTGAAAATGTGCACGAGCATGTCAAAATGGCTCCCGGCATAAAAAGTTTGCCGACCCCTGCCTTAGCCCTATGTGGGGGTTGCCAAGTCTGGAGTGCTTCGACCTTGCCCGGGTCCATGGAGATGCCAGTAGCGGAAATACAATGCCCCAAAAAGTCAGTGGTGGTTTGTGCAAACTGGCATTTCTCCAGCTTGGTGTAGAGACAATGTTCTCGTAGGCGCTATAACACGGTTTTTACATGTTGTGTGTGTTCTGCTGGAGAGGAGGAGAAGACCAGGATGTCATCCAAGTAAATTATGATGTACTTATCAAGGAGGTCCTGGAACACATCATGCATAAAGTGCATGAAGACCCCAGGAGCATTGGATAACCCGAACAGCATTACCATGTATTCAAAGTGCCCATAGCAGGTACGAAATGCAATTTTCCACTCATCCCCCTCCCAGATCCACACTAGATTGTATGCACCATGCAGGTCCAGTTTGGTGAAGACCTGAGTGTTACGTAACTATTCCAGGAGCTCTGAGATTAACAGCAGTGGGTAGTGACTTTTTATGGTAATCTTATTTAATTTTCTATAATCACAACACAATCTCAATTCCCCAGACTTTTTTCTCACAAACAGCACAGGAGAAGAGGAGGGCCTGATAAATCCTTTTTTCAGGTTCTTGTAAATAAAGTTTCTGAGAGCTGCCAGCTCCAGTTCTGACAAGGAGTATTTGCGTCCCACTGGAAGCTTGGTGCCAGGAACCAGATTGATTGGACAGTCATAGGGCCGGTGGGGTGGAAGTTGATCAGCCTCCTTCTCACTGAACACATCTGCATAGTCCATGAATTGAGGAGGGAGATTCTGGAGAGGTAGGGCCGGCTGCCTTGCAGCAAGGTTGTTTAACACATGAGTCTTGCAACAAGGACTCCTGAATGTAACAACCCCTGAGGACCACACAATATGAGGATCGTGGGCCTGAAGCCACTCGAGCCTCAACACAAGAGGAAAATGAGGTACAGCAGCCAGGTAGAATTCCACCCATTCTAGGTGACTGTCCATTTGCATTTGTATGGGGTCAGTTGCTGAGGTCACTGGTCCTGAATGTAGCAGCCGCCCATCAATCATCTCAACTACCAAAGGAGGGGCTACCACATGCTGTGGAATATCCCACTCCTTGGCAAACTTTTCATCCATAAAGTTTGCAGTGGCCCCTGAATCAATCATGGCACAGACTGGTAAAGCTGGCCTTCCTGGAATCTGTAAAGACACAGTCACGACAAGGTGTTTGGCAGGAGTAACATGGGGCATCTGGGATTGGCTAGCTGCCAACTTGGCCCAACCTAATTGCCCTTCTAGGCCAGGCTGGGCCCATTTGCTGATGGGGAAGGTCTGACCTTCATGGAGGGGCAAGTGGAGGTGAGGTGACTCCAGCCTCCACAATACAGGCACAAACCTTCACGCAGGTGCCTGTCCTTTTCTGCCTGAGTAAGGCGAGGCCGAGCACCCCCCACTTGCATGGACTCTTTCACAGGAGTTTCCCTGGGTTCCAGAGAGGTGGTGAGTAGAGGTGCCATTGAAGAGCATCGTGTCGCCTTTCGCTGCTGGAGGCAGCCGTCAATGTGGAGACATACTCTTGGTGCATGAGAGCCTGGAGGGTCTGTGGGCACTCAGTCCAGGCCAGCTCAGCCAAGATCTCTGAGGACAGACCCTCCTGGAATTGATCCACCAAGGCCTCATTATTTCACTTCAAGCCCTGAGCCAGAAGATGGAAGTCACTAATATACTCTGCCACTGGCCAGCGACCCTGCTTTAATTCTCTAATGCATCTATTTGCAGTTTGAGTTTTAACAGGATCTTCATACATAAACTGCAGTTGTCAGCTAAACTCATCAAAATCGTCTAGCAAGGGGCTCTGTTGTATAAGCAGAGGAGTAGCCTATCTACCTGCAGAACCTGACTGCAAACTTATTCAAAACCCCACCTTATGGTGCTCTGTCCGGAAGTCTTCAGGGCGGAGACTCGTGTAAAGTTTGCACTGAGAAAAAAAGGCGGGAAATTGATCTAGCATCCTATTGAATTTCTCCGGCACCAGAACTGGGCATTTTTGGCATGGGGGTGCAGCTGCTGCAGCGGAGGGCTGTGAAGGCTGGAGCTGAGCCAACTGAGCGGTAAGAAGAGCAACTTGCTGTGAGAGCTGTGCATTCTCCGTAAGAAGCTGCTCCATTTTCTTTGAGCGGGCTGAGCAAACAACTGCCTCCTGTTTCCCCAAGAGGGAGGGGTTCATTGGAGACAAACTGTCCTGTCCCAGCCCAATCACACACAATACACCAGGGAGGCAGCTATAAAACTTTACTGAGAAACTTGTGAGGTAACTAACAGGCAGCAAGGAAGTGTGAGCGCAAATGCACACACTCTAAAGAAACAAGCCCCAAAGGCCCCACGAGCTTGCCTTAAGGGAGTTTCATGTTCAAAACAAGATTAGTCAAGTGAGTCCAAGAGTCAAGAGTCAGGTCATGAGGTTTCTGATCAGGAGTCAAGGCACATGGAATCCAGTAAGCAGACGGTTGTGTCCAATGACCGGTGTGGGCTTGCAGCTCCCTTTTTATAGAGGCAGAACTGGGTGGAGCTTATTTAGGAGGGTGGGGCTGCTTTCTCACACGTAGCCTCTCTGACCTTCACTGTTCCTCTCTCCTTTTTGCTCTCCTTTCTCGAGCACTGGGAGGGGATGGCAGCTCTGAGCCTTCATCCTCATGAATCAGTGGTGCCTGTGCCTGCTGCTCGCTGACCAGCCCCACCTCCTCTGACTGCTCAGGCGGCCATTTATCTAGAGCTGTCTGCTCGCCCTCCAACTCTACATCAGAGGCTGGCCACCCATCCTCGTCATCTGACTCTGACTCTGACTCCAAGCCCGAACCCCCCATGGACTCTGAGCCTGAGCCCCCCATGACAATAAGTGTTTGAATTTGCCTTGCTGCACAATGTGTAATATATATCGAACTCTAAGACATTTATATTGTAAGCATCATGCAAAGATGGGTCTTCTTAAAAAATCAGTGTGTCATCCAAGTACATCACTACATATTTGTTCAAAATATCAGAAAATATTTCATTCATATATCTGAAGAAGACCATGCCACAATTAACCAAACCAAAAGGCATCACTGTGTATTCAAAATTGCCATATCTGGTATCAAAGACAGTTAATTATTCATGGCCCTCTTTCATTCTTTTTTTAATAGTAATTTTATCAAAGATTATAATTATAACAGTAAAAACTAATGCAAACTGAAAAAATATAAAAGGACAAAAAGAAAGAGTAGAAGGTGCAGAAAAGAAAGAAAAAAGGAAAAAAAGAGAGTGAGAAATAGAAATAGAAATAGAAATAGAAATAGAAATAGAAATAGAAATAGAAATAGAAATAGAAATAGAAATAGAAATAGAAATAATAGAAATAGAAATAATAGAAATAATAGAAATAATAGAAATAGAAATAATAGAAATAATAGAAATAATAGAAATAGAAATAGAAATAGAAATAGAAATAGAAATAGAAATAGAAATAGAAATAGAAATAGAAATAGAAATAGAAATAGAAATAGAAATAGAAATAGAAATGAAAGAAAAGTAAGAATATAAGAAAGAAAAAAGAAGAAAAAGAAAAAGAAGAATAGAATAGAATAGAATAGAATAGAATAGAATAGAATAGAATAGAATAGAATAGAATAGAATAGAATAGAATAGAATCGGTGCAAGAGCTGTCAATGTATTTACCTAACATCAAAAAAATAAACAATAATAAATTATACAATCAAGAAAAGAAAAAATAAGAAAAAATAATACTACAGCTATTTAACTAACACATATTCATATTTAAGGAAGAATTAAGGGACAATAATACTGTATCTGTTATCTAGCATATGTTCACAAATAACAGAGCATTACCGGTCACGTCTTAGCAGTCATGTCTTATCATACATCATCAATCATTTCTCATGCTACATTAATTAAAAGTTCAACAGAGCATTGGCATACATTATCAATCATTATATCATGTTGCATTAATTAGGAGCTCAACAAATCAATAGCACAAGGGAAAAAACTGTTTCGATGCCTAGATGTTTTGACATACGGTACTCTATAATGCCATGCTGATGGAAGAAGTTGAAACAGTTTATATCCAGGGTGAGAAGGGTCTGCAGATATCTTCTCCGTCCTACTTTTGACCCTTGCAACATACAGGTCTTCTATAGAGGGCAGACGGATTACAATAATTCTTTCTGCAGACTTGACTATCCGTTGGAGTCTATGTCTGTCCTGCCTGGTTGCAGAGCCAAACCCGACAGTTATAGAAGAACAGATAACAAACTCAATAGTTCCTCTGTAAAACTGTACCAGAAGCTCCTGAGATAGTTTAAACTTCCTAAGTTGACGCAGGAAGAACATCCTTTGTTGTGCCTTTTTGATAATAGTTCTGATGTTAAGCGTCCATTTCAGGTCTTGAGAAATTATGGAGCCCAGAAACTTAAAGGACTCTACTACTGATACAGGGCCATCGAGTATAGTAAGGAAAGGAGAATTAAAGGAGTTTTTTCTAAAATCCACAACCATCTCTACAGTTTTAAGTGTATTCAATTTCAAATTGTTGTAACTGCACCACAGGACCAGTTGTTGTACCTCCCATCTATATGCTGACTCATCACCATTCCGAATGAGACCAATGACGGTTGTATCATCTGCAAATTTCAAAACTTTAACAGAAGAATCTTTTGAAGTACAGTCAATGGTATAGAAGGAGAAAAGCAGCAGGGAGAGCACACATCCCTGAGGGGCACCTGTGCTGATTGACCGAATACTGGATACGGTTTTGCCTAACCTCACATGTTTCCTATCTGTTAGAAAACTGATTATCCACCTACAGGTAAGGTCAGCCACAGTGAGATGGATCAGTTTGTTGTAAAGAATTCCTGGAACAATGGTATTAAATGCTGAACTAAAGTCCACAAATAGGATTAGTGCATCAGACTTCGGAGATTCAAGATGTTGCAAAATATAATGTAAAGCCATGTTGACAGCATCATCTGCTGACCTGTTTCCTCTATAAGCAAACTGCAATGGATCTAACAGGGGATCCGTGATAGCTTTCAAGTGAGCCAGCACTAGCCTCTCAAAGGTCTTCATAACTACAGACATCAATGCAACAGGTCTGTGGTCATTCAGCTCACTAATGGAAGATTTCTTAGGAACTGGAATAATTATAGAACTTTAAAACAAGAAGGAACATAACATATCTCCAATGATTTATTAAAAATATATGTAAAAATAGGGGCCAATTGTTCCGCACAAGCTCTCAGACAGGAGGCAGTCACACCATCTGGGCCTGGAGCCTTTTTAATCTTTTGTTTTTGAAATAAATCACACACTACTTTTTCCAAGATCACCAGAGGTGAGGAGCCTAGGGAATTAGAAATGGATATAGGGAAATTTGGTGCTAACAATGTAACTGAAATACAATTAGAAGCAGCAGATAACAGTTGTTCATTCTCAAACCTGCAGTAAAACCCATTAAGGTCGTCTGCCAATTGACGACTCTCATCAGTCGGAAGATATGGTTTGTTGTGGCCGATGATGTTCTTCAGGCTTTTCCATACAGTTGCAGTATCATTAGCTGAAAACTGCTTTTTCAGCTTTTCTGAATAATTCCTCTTTACTGCCTTAATCTCTCTAGTAAGTACATTCCTAGCCCGATTATACATAATCCTATCCCCATTCCTATAGGCCTCTTCCTTGTCATGGCGCAGCTGCTTAAGCTTTGCTGTAAACCACGGCGTATTGTTGTTATATATACGTATGTTTTTTGTGGGCACACATGTGCCCTCACAGAAATTAATATATGATGTCACAATATCAATATACTCATCCAAATCTGCCGAGGCGGCTTCAAAAGCAGTCCAGTCTGTGCACTCTAAACAGGCCTGTAGATTTAACTTAGCATTATCAGACCATATCTTCACTGATTTTATCACAGGCTTTGCAATTTTAAGTCTCTGCCTGTAGGTGGGAATGAGATGAATCATACAATGATCAGACAGTCCAATTGCTGCACGTGATATAGAGCAATAAGCTCCTTCTAATGTAGTGTAACAATGATCCAATATGTTCTTGCCTCTAGTAGGACAACTAACATGTTGTATATATCTAGGCAGCTCATATGTAAGATTAGTACTATTGAAGTCTCCTAAAACAATAAGTAAAGAATCAGGATACTTCTGTTCTAAACCAATTATCTGGTCTGCTAGAGTCTGTATTGCACTGTTTGAGGAAACAGGAGGTATATAAACTCCAACCAAGATGAATGAAGAAAATTCACGTGGAGCATAATATGGTTTGCAGTTAATAGCTAAAGTCTCTAAACGCATACTGCAAGATTTATGTACGATTTTAACATCTTACATAAAGAAGTGACTTCCCATCTTCATCACAAGTATCAACAATTTTAGTAAGTTATCACCCTCTCTTAAAATACAACAAATGATCTCTTTTTCCCGTAGCCCATCTCTTATCTATAAACAAATCCATAAAGTATCATAATTTCAGTCCTGGTGTCAGCAAAAGTCCATTAAGGGTTACCAGAGGTAACAGCATATCTATTTGATCAAATAAACCAACTTTATATTGCTTCCTTTTAGCTGGGATCTGGGATTCCCGCTTCAAGTTGATGGTACAATTACACTTCCAATGAGAAGTGAGAGACCTGAGCTAGAGAGGGAAAACAATAAGATTGGGAATCTTACTGGACATCTTCAAAACAGAAAAAAAAGATCACTCCCACTGGATTATGGATTATGGGTTTCCAGCTAATCAATGCCCAGCACAGTGGGAACATGTAAGGAAATTGGGCTATAAAGTAGGAAGGGAACCTGTGAAGTTTCCTGGAGATGAGGCTTTGGAGCACTTCAGGCACTTGCTAGCTATGTGGCCTGCAGTTCCACTGGTGTGGCAATTTGCAGATGACTCAGAGGTTCATACTTTAGCAGTGCATGACTTAGCTAGGTTTTCTGGGGCTCCATAGTAGAAACATAAACCAAGGACTCTCCTTCTCTGTGAAGGACAGGGATCTTTCTATTCTATTCTATTCTATTCTATTCTATTCTATTCTATTCTATTCTATTCTATTCTATTCTATTCTATTCTACCCTACCCTACCCTACCCTACCCTACACTACACTACACTACACTACACTACACTACACTACTTTGGAGCCAGTTTGGTGTAGTGGTTAAAAGGAGCTGGCCTGGAAACCAGGAGACTGTGAGTTCTAGGCCTCCTTTAGGCATGAAAATTGGCTGGGTGACTTTGGGACAGTCACTCTCTCTCAGCCCAACCCACCCCACAGTTTTGGTGTTGTGGGGAAAATAGGAGGTGGAGTATTAGGTATGTTTGCCACCTTAAGTTATATATCAAAAAGGTGAGATAAAAATCTAATAATAATTTATCGTATTTGCATGGGTTCTCCAGCCCTGGTGTCTAAGGAAGGTATGGGGGGGGGGGGCGGGTAAGGTGAAGAAAGGGTGTAATTTTTTTTTCGGGCTCAGGCAGGTTTTCCTGAAGTCCAGGAGTGTTCTCCGGAAAAAGGAGAACACCTGGAATCACCCCATATGTCCTCCAGATGGCTGCTTGCATCCAGAAGATTGCAAACAGCGTTTCACGTTCTACTGGTAAGAGCTAGCTGGGAGGCGGGGCTGTCATTTTTCAAGCTGTGCTGTAGCCTTAAAGGGACACTAAGACCAACCACCCCATTTCTAAATCACTAAATTTATAGGGTTTTTTAAAGTATGTGTAACCTAAGAGAGGCTTTCTGCAGCGAGGAGAAGCTGGCTCCCTGGGTGCTTATCATTATTTTTGGGATTACTTTTTTTAAAAATTCTTTTTTAAGTTTTGGACTTTGTTTTCCTTCCAAATATTAAGGAGGATAGGGGCGTGGTGGCTCAGCGGGTAAGACGCCAGGCTTGTCGATAGATCGCAAGTTCGGAGGTTCGAATCCCTAGCCCTGCGTGCAGAGTGAGCTCCTGCTCTAGCTCCAGCTCTTGCCAACCTAGCAATTTGAAAGCATGCAAATGCAAGTAGATTAATAGGTACCACTTCGGTGGGTAGGTAACAGCGTTCCACGCGCATCATACAGCCACATGACCATGGAAGCGTCTTCGGACAACGCTGGCTCTTCGGCTAACAAACGGAGATGAGCGCTGGCCCCTAGAGTCGGACACGACTGAACAAATGTGCGGGGGGAACCTTTACCTATTAAGGAGGATTGGGAGTAAACAATTGTCTTCCTGTTATTATTTTTGTACTAAATTTGAAGATATTAGCATTTTCCTACATGTTGAATTAGCTGATCTGAACCTTCAGCTTTCTCTTTCTATTTTCACATGGGAACTGTCTGCCTATCTCACTCTTGCTTATGTAAATATAGTGGAGTTGGAGAAATTTAAGGGAGAGAGAGATCTGCAAGCAATAAGTGAAATTGACTTTCTGGTGGAATGCCATGAAAAAGAAGGGGTCATTATGTATGGGAGGTTTTTTGAAGAGAAGATGGAATTTTTGAAGGGGGCAGTTGGGCTGTTTAATTTTTTCAAGAGAAAAGCTCTGTGCACATTGTGGGGATATGTAAATGCTCTGGTTTATTTTTAAGTGGGATAAGGGTTTAAGAATATTTATCTAGATTGCTTTAAGGGTTCGACTGATGTTATTTGCTTTTAAGGATTTGGATGGTTCTAAGGATTTTCTCCAGCAAAGGAGATCGTTACCTTGTCGTGGTGCTGGAGCTTGAGCACCTCAATGAAACCATGAGCTAAACCGTGAAGGGACACCCAAGACGGGAAGGTCGTGGCAGAGAGGTCAGACTAAATACGATCCCTGGGGAAGGTAATGGCAACCCACCCCAGTATTCTTGCCGTGAAAACTAAATGGATCAGTACAACCAGAGATATGTCGGTATACCATCGGAAGATGGGACTCCCAGGTTGGAAGATGGTCAAAATGCTACTGGGGAGGAACAGAGGATACGTTCAACTAGCCCCAGATGTGATGACGCAGCTAGCTCAAAGCCGAAAGGATGGCTAGCGGCCGACGGTGCTGGTGGTGAACGACGAATCCGATGTTCTAAAGATCAACACACCGTAGGAACCTGGAATGTAAGATCTATGAGGCAGGGCAAATTGGATGTGGTTATTGGTGAGATGTCAAGATTAAATATAGACATTTTAGGTGTCAGTGAACTGAAATGGACTGGAATGGGCCACTTCACATCAGATGACCACCAGATCTACTACTGTGGACAAGAGGACCACAGAAGAAATGGAGTAGCCTTCATAATTAATAATAAAGTGGCTAAAGCAGTGCTTGGATACAATCCAAAAAACGATAGAATGATCTCAATTCAAATTCAGGGTAAGCCATTTAACATCACAGTGATCCAAATATACGCCCCAACCACAGATGCTGAAGAAGCAGAAGTAGATCAGTTCTATGAGGATCTGCAGCACCTACTGGATAATACACCAAAAAGAGATGTTATTTTCATTACAGGAGACTGGAATGCTAAGGTGGGTAGTCAAACGACACCTGGAATTACAGGCAAGCATGGTCTGGGAGAACAAAATGAAGCAGGACATAGGCTGATAGAATTTTGCCAAGACAACTCACTGTGCATAACAAACACTCTCTTCCAACAACCTAAAAGACGACTTTATACATGGACTTCACCAGATGGTCGACACCGAAATCAGATTGACTACATCCTTTGCAGCCAAAGGTGGCTGACATCTATACAGTCGATAAAAACAAGACCTGGAGCTGACTGTAGTTCAGATCACGAACTTCTTATTGCAAAATTTAGAATCAGACTAAAGAGAATAGGGAGGACCCACAGATCAGTTAGATATGAGCTCACTAACATTCCTAAGGAATATGCAGTGGAGGTGAAGAATAGATTTAAGGGACTAGATTTAGTAGATAGGGTCCCAGAAGAACTATGGACAGAAGTTCACAACATTGTTCAGGAGGCGGCAACAAAAAACGTCCCAAAGAAAAAGAAAACCAAGAAGGCAAGATGGCTGTCTGCTGAGACACTGGAAGTAGCCCAAGAAAGAAGGAAAACAAAAGGCAACAGTGATAGGGGGAGATATGCCCAATTAAATGCAAAACTCCAGAGGTTAGCCAGAAGAGATAAGGAATTATTTTTAAACAAGCAATGTGCGGAAGTGGAAGAAGACAATAGAATAGGAAGGACAAGAGACCTCTTCCAGAAAATTAGAAACATCGGAGGTAAATTCCAGGAAAAAATGGGTATGATCAAAAACAAAGATGGTAAGGACCTAACAGAAGCAGAAGAGATCAAGAAAAGGTGGCAAGAATATACGGAAGATTTGTATAGGAAGGATAATAATATTGGAGATAGCTTTGATGGTGTGGTCAGTGAGTTAGAGCCAGACATCCTGAAGAGTGAGGTTGAATGGGCCTTAAGAAGCATTGCTAATAACAAGGCAGCAGGAGACGATGGTATCCCAGCTGAACTGTTTAAAATCTTGCAAGATGATGCTGTCAAGGTGATGCATGCCATATGCCAGCAAATTTGGAAAACACAAGAATGGCCATCAGATTGGAAAAAATCAACTTATATCCCCATACCAAAAAAGGGAAGCACTAAAGAATGTTCAAACTATCGAACAGTGGCACTTATTTCACATGCCAGTAAGGTAATGCTCAAGATCTTGCAAGGTAGACTCCAGCAATTCATGGAGCGAGAATTGCCAGATGTACAAGCTGGGTTTAGAAAAGGCAGAGGAACTAGAGACCAAATTGCCAATATCCGCTGGATAATGGAGAAAGCCAGGGAATTTCAGAAAAACATCTATTTCTGTTTTATTGACTATTCTAAAGCCTTTGACTGTGTGGATCATAACAAATTGTGGCAAGTTCTTGGTGGTATGGGGATACCAAGTCATCTTGTCTGCCTCCTGAGAAATCTGTATAACGACCAAGTAGCAACGGTAAGAACAGAGCACGGAACAACGGACTGGTTTAAGATTGGGAAAGGAGTACGGCAGGGTTGTATACTCTCACCCTACCTATTCAACCTGTACGCAGAACACATCATGCGACGTGCTGGGCTTGAGGAATCCAAGGCTGGAGTTAAAATCGCTGGAAGAAACATTAACAATCTCAGATATGCAGATGATACCACTTTGGTGGCTGAAAGCGAGGAGGAGTTGAAGAGCCTTATGACGAAGGTGAAAGAAGAAAGTGCAAAAGCTGGGTTGCAGTTAAACCTCAAAAAAACCAAGATTATGGCAACGAGCTTGATTGATGACTGGCAAATAGAGGGAGAAAAAGTGGAGGCAGTGACAGACTTTGTATTTCTAGGCGCAAAGATTACTGCAGACGCTGACTGCAGCCAGGAAATCAGAAGACGTCTACTTCTTGGGAGGAGAGCAATGGCAAATCTTGATAAAATAGTTAAGAGCAGAGACATCACACTGACAACAAAGGTCCGCATAGTTAAAGCAATGGTATTTCCTGTAGTAACCTATGGCTGCGAGAGCTGGACCATAAGGAAGGCTGAGCGAAGGAAGATAGATGCTTTTGAACTGTGGTGTTGGAGGAAAATTCTGAGTGCCTTGGACTGCAAGAAGATCAAACCAGTCCATACTCCAGGAAATCAAGCCAGACTGCTCACTTGAGGGAATGATATTAAAGGCAAAACTGAAGTACTTTGGCCACATACAGTAATGAGAAGACAGGATACCCTGGAGAAGATGCTGATGCTAGGGAAAGTGGAAGGCAAAAGGAAGAGGGGCCGACCAAGGGCAAGATGGATGGATGATATTCTGGAGATGACAGACTCAACCATGGGGGAGCTGGGGGTGGTGACGGCCGACAGGAAGCTCTGGCGTGGGCTGGTCCATGAAGTCACGAAGAGTCGGAAACAACTGAACGAATAAACAACAAAAGGATTTGATTTAAGGCTACTCTTTTGAATTGTTTTTGTTTTTTGGGTTTATTAAAATTAAGATTATTAAAACTGTTGTACTATTAAGCATAATGGAAGACAATTTATGTGCTTTTTAGTTTGATTTTTATTATAGTAGACAGAAATGTACAGAATAGTAAATAAAATAAATAAATATCCTTGCTGTTAAAAGTCGGAAGTCACATCTTTCTGCAATTTTGAAAAAAAAATTATCTTGTTTTCACACCTTTTTAGTTCTTTTTTAATTTTTTGTTTTCTCGTAGCTTTTATCCTTGTCTTGAAGCTTAATAAAATTCTTTTAAAAAAACTATTGAAGCCTAGTTGAGAAGGATATTGCCAAAAGTAGCAAAAAGGAACACATTAATGGAGCTATTGTGTCTCCCATTTTTTCAAGGTTTTTAAAACTAAATGTGCACCTCTTGTTTTCGGCATACTACTAGGCATGTATATAAGATACAAATAATTTTCATGGAGGGTACTATTAAAGGAGCAGTGCATTTCACTGGGTATACTCCCATCACAGTTCCACCATCATTGTTTCACCAGTAATATAATTCACTCCCTTGCTTCCCTTCCTTATTTTAACTAGATCATGTCCACTTTAACAGATGAAGTCATATAGTTTTTGAGAACCATCCAATTAAAAGCACTCATTGCCTAGCCCCAGAGCAATCTTATTGGTGTACAGCAAAAAGGAACATTTCTGACTTATTCTACTTGCTTGCTTAATGCATGTACAATGACTTCCCCAGGAGTCTCTAAAATAGCAATGGATTATAGTGGCAGCAGGTAGCAGGCATGACGTGAGTCTCAGTAAGAACTCCTATCTCTCATTACCATATATGGAGAAGTCCATTGTCCATGTCAGTCAGAAATTCCATTGAGAAATAGGCATCCCACAGAGTGCCCAAACCAAATCATTTATTTTTCTGATTATTTCTCATGCATGCATAGAGAGAAGAAAGAAATGATTTTGTGTGTGTGGTTGTGGTTGTGCAAGAGAGAGGAGAGGAGAGGGGCTTCCAGTACAGTGACCAGAAGCCATACACCGTGTTATCAAGTCCAGATATCAAAGGGAATCAGAAGGCAAAATATAGATTTGTTTATCGCTTATTGTCTATTATTAATTCATGTCCATTAATACTGGCCTATGCTAATCCATTTCTGACTTATTTAAAAAGTATAAGATTTAAGTTACTGTATGTTACTTCATCTTGCCCTTAATATATTCACCTTCATTATTACTAAGGGTAAAACTCTAGCCTGTTGTTTTGAGCTCAAAATGTTGAAGTTCACTTCACTTCTAAAAGCAGAAATCTCTAACACAGGGCTTTCCAAAGTGCCGCCGCTGGCGACACACCAGCGGTGGCGGCGGCGGTGCGCACGCGCACGGCGGCGCGGGGGTCGTGCAGCGGTGCGCGCATGCACGGCGGCAGCAGCGGCGGCAGCCTCCGCTAAAACGTGGAAGCACTGATCCTGCGCCACTGCCGCTGCCGCCATGCACGCGCGCGCCGCTGCTTCCGGGTGGTGTGGCGACACACTTTTGTGTCGCGACACACAGTTTGGAAAGCTCTGCTCTAACAGTTTTGCTGTGTGGATCCTGTCATAATGTGACATACCTTGAATGTTTTTACATACTGGTTTAGCTTTTTGTTTGTGCTCCTATGCGGATCTTCACACATACTCCCTGACTTGTTCTTGGGCTTTTAAGTCTTTTGCTTTTGTTTAATGAGGGTTACTTTCAAAGCCTCCAGCTAAGGGGCAGCAAATTGCCAATCTTGGCTGAACTTAAAAAGCTAAACAGAGTCAGACCTGACTAGTATGCGGATAGGAGACCATCAGGAAATGCAAACATTGTCGGCTAGATTGGGAAGAAAAAAATTCCCCCCAAAAGGTAATGGCAAATAATTCCTTTTTGTTGCCAAAATAATGGATTGTCCATAACGTTACCAGGAGTTGAACTTAAATTTAACTTTAAACGTTACCTTTTTTATTTATGGAACAGAAAACCATGGGTCAAAAGAGTGTTATTTTATTCTTCTATCTGTCAGATACTCTCCCTGCAAGAAATTGCAGATTGACTTTTGTTTGTAATGCTGCAGTATTCAAATATTTCAGATGAGTGCTTTAATATGATGTAGATATCAGATCCAAATTCTCTCAGTTAGTTAGATTTCTGCTAACTAACTTGCATATTTGCCTCAGTTTATCTCTGTGAGAAATGGGTGTTTCAATATTTTGATTCCACTTCCATAAGTTCATTGTCCTCTACCACGCCCAGCACTAAGCATATCAGCATTGGTCTATATTTACTGTGAGGTGCTTAGTAACTGTAGCAAATGTGCTTTAAATAGAATTTAATCTTGAATACAGTTGAAAATCTTCCTCCCACATGCTCCGAAATCCCAAACTCACCCTATTTGATGAGTTTCTGTTTAGGAATTTTCAAAAGTGCCTTCTCACATTAAGATTAAATTAATTATGCTTTGTAAATGCAAAATGATTTCAAATTCTTCTGAATAGGAGATATCACACAAATAAGAATAGTAATGGTTGTGATTAATCATGTATGGAATAAAGCTCCATTTGCATAGGAGGCTTTAACTAATCATTTTAATTTTACTGAAGTGTACTGTAATTGCTCTCTGTGTGTATATTCTAAGGCTCTTTTCCTTCTCACTGTGAACAATTTTATTTGGTACTATTTTCAGCTAAAACCAGTGAAATTTGGATCTTGATTTTCAAAGGGAGGGACCTGCACATTCATTCTTCTATCTTGTATAGATTTAGGAGTCTCTGCAGGAAATAAGTTATTATGTTATCATAGATATTCAAGAACAAATGTTTCAAAGAGTTCTAAGACCACAAATCAGAATAGATTACTTCTTAGCTTAAGTACTGAGGAATCCTTTTTCCCTATCATTATTCTTAATATCTTATGAAGAGTATAATTATGGTAAATATTGGCAATCTATTTTTTTCAATTTGTAATGAAGATAGGCAATGCTTTTTGAAAAATGTTCCAATTCAGTTCATCATCTGAATTGGCCCTACCTTTAGGCAGAGTGGATGGATCAGAAAAAGTTGCTGAGTGGGACACCTGGTCAAAAACACAGAGTGATTATAGACAGGGATGGAACTAGGGTCTGTGTCACCCGGGGCAAACATGGATTTTGCGCCCCCCCATGGGTTATTTTGTTATTTTGGTGCACCCCCGGGCGTCATTTTGGCGCACCCCCAGTGCAGCGCCCAGGACACATGCCCCGCTTGCCCCCCCCCCCCAGTTGCGGCCCTGATTATAGACTACTTACTGCCATTTGACTTTCCAATCTTTCAGAGCTACCTTGCTATGCAGAGCATAACACAATCTACAAATTATCCCCCTTCTCTTCCCTAAGCTAGGTCTCTGTGATGCATACCAAATCAGAATTTTCATCCAGATCTGGGATGACAAATATTTTTCAGCAACTGCCTGGTGTTAGACAGCAATGAAGGAGAGCACATCTACACTCCCTGTTTGCTTTTCACCATGATCTTCTTGGTTAGATTTAATCCTGAAAGGAGAAGACAACCAGTAGCCTAGCCACTTGCAAAGTCCAGGTTGAAATCTCCCATGTCTCCTTCTGCCAGTTTAATAGATTCCATATATGTTGTCTGTTGAAATCAAAATAATAATTCTAGAATTTAAAACAGGCAAAATCTTGAGATAAAAATAAAAAATAGAACACACTGTTCCAATTTCAAATATGAAGTTTCACATACTAAATAAGAATGAGAAGATTTGAAACTCTAGCAAGTATGCAAATATTTTTGAACATAATTTTTATTAAGAATTTTAATTACAATAATAAAAATTAATACAAACAACTTAGAGAAAGAGAAGAGAATGGAAAGAAAGAAGAAAGAAAGAAAGAAAGAAAGAAAGAAAGAAAGAAAGAAAGAAAGAAAGAAAGAAAGAAAGAAAGAAAAGTGCAAGAAAAAAGAAAGAAGGAAAAGAAAAGAAAAGAAAAGAAAAGAAAAGAAAAGAAAAGAAAAGAAAAGAAAAGAAAAAGAAAAGAAGAAAAGAAAGAATATAGTTAAGAAAAAGAAAAGAAATATATAAAGAAGTGAGTTCCAACCTTCATCACAAGTATAAACAAATTGAATAACTCTTCACCCCATATAAGATTAAACAGATATCTCTTCATCCCATATCCCATCCCTTATCCATAAACAAATCCATAAAATATCAACTTTTCAATCCTGGTGTCAGGAAAAAGTCCGTGAACATTGCAATAAAAAAAAAGTCTTATTTTAACCTTGATCAAATAAACCAACTTTATATTCCTTCCTTTTACTTCTAACAGTCTTAATCATTAATTAAATCAAATATTGTTGTAGGACTTGATTGCTCTTCAATTGTTCTTTATCCCATTGCACAGATTTCTTCAACGCTTTAACAAGCCTCTTTTGTAGATCCAATAAGAAAACATTTTCCAGGTCATTCTCTTGGTTTATCATTTGTATTTCCCTTTTAATTTTTAAAACTTCAGCCAGTTTCTTTTGTATATCCAGTAATGTGCCCTTTTCCAAATCATTCTCTTGGTCTGTCATTTGTAGTTCCACTTTCGGTACTTTCTCTCTCTTGTCAGATAAAATTTGTTCCACATTTGTCATTCCTTCATTAACATCTTTTAGACATAGTCTGTCCATAGAAGCAGACATCATTAGTAACAATGTTGATACTGTAGTTACTAATTTCTGGCTCCATCCTTCAAAGAACTTTAATATTTATGATGTTACAACATTTTGTGTCATTTTGTACATCCCAGTATTAACTGACATCAAGGACAGGCTTGTATTTTTTTTTCTGCTTAAAATCTTTAGTCCCCTCTAGTGTCCAGTTTCTAAAATCATCACTTATATTTTGTTATGACTTGCAATAGCCAGGATAGATAAAATAAGTCTGTTTCCCAAGATAAGTTGTTCATTTTTTATACTTAATTCCAAAATTTTATAGTAAAAGTCAATATTCCAAATTTACCTGGATCTTAATCTGTTTATAACTTTCTTAGATCAAAATCTTATATAGCTTTTTGCTGTTCATTTCAAATTCTTTAAGTTCTTAAGCTTATAATTAATTTTCCTTTTGTTCAGAGTTGAAGATAAACTCACCCAATGAAGACTTTCAAACTTGTCATTCTGAAGGTCTCTAATAGCTTTAAGACAGTAATTTCCTAAAGTGATTAGAAAATGAGGTTTGCGAACTTAGTGTCCTTTAAAAGGCTCTGCCGTGGTTGCAAGCAAGATGGCAGATCCCAATGCTCAAACCCACAGAAAACCACTGTCCTGCAATCTCCTCATGAGGAGCAGCCATCCAGAGCCCATGTGGGCGATTTCTCATCCTCTCCTTATCCGGAGACGTTGCAGGGTATCAGTCTACTCACCAGTTCCTTGGTCTTTGCTGCGGTTGTCAGCTATACTTTTGCAGAGCTGTCTTCAGTTCACCATACCTCCCCCAGTATGGAAATCCTCAAGTATGCAAATATTAATTAATCTCTGCTGGAAATCCATGTATCTGTGGAAAATTGCTTAATCTGTAAAACTTGCTTAACAAATGTGAAGAATCCAAAAACCTACACTTTAATTCAATAGTTTGTTGCAGTAGGGGGCAGTAAACTTCTCAGCTCTCCCTACCAACATAGGAAAGGGAGCCTCAACACACACTGTCTCCTGGAACTTTTCTTCGTTTTTCTTTGTTCTCTTCTTTGACCAGGAAGAGTAAAAGCAACAATAGAACAGTCACTCCATACAGAAGGTTTCATGTCCCCAGCTCCAATATGTCGGTAAATTCAATATGACAGAAATTTCTGTAGAAAAAGATAGTGAAGACATGACATTTTCATTTGCCTAATACCTGTCTACATGGCATGTAGCATGTTAGGCATGTTGCACAATTAAAATTATTCCTATCAGAGAACTAAGAAGAGGAAGGGAACCCTTGTTTTGAAAAGTACTAAAACTTGAGAGCCTTACATGTAAGTCCCTCAACTTCCATACTCTTGAGGACAGATAGAGTTGCTACTTAGGCAAGAGAATGAGAATGTTAATGCTTTCAATGACATCTGCTTTGTGCTGTTCCCTGCATGCATGCAGATCATCATTTAATGTTGCAGTTAAAGTGATGGATGTAAACAAGAGCATGATCATCCAGAGTTCCAATGAAATGATATTTGCCATAGTTAATGCTCCATAAATATTTCTATATATAAAAAATTAACTTTGGGGTGCATTTTTGAATTGGCATTTCATACTGAAATACTATTAGTGGTCCTACCAGTGTCTGATTCAGACCTGACCAGTGGTAGTTTAGAGTTAAATTGCCATGGAAAGGGACAATACTAGCTGCATCTTCAATCAACTGCTACTTGACAGAGAAATCTGAACAGTTTTAAAATAGACTGTAATACTATTTGTCCTTTTTGTGTAAACAATTGGCTAGAATATTCCCTGAAAAATAGGCTTGCCAGATACTAAGGATGTGGAAACATTCCAAGCTTGAAACTTTCTGAGTTTAAAATGACTATTCTGAATGTTTCAAACTTAAAAGAAAACCACCACATTCAGAGAACTCCCAATCAGAGCTAACCATTTTTTAAAATTTTGAAACAAAATGTAACTGCCTCAAATGAAATTGTTTGAAGTCTGTAGGCCTGTGATTGACTTGTTATTTTGATAGCTGCAGTTGGCTAGTTGGCTTGTGAGTGTGTGTTCTATCTAATGCCAAAATATCAAATAAAATAGCAGGGAATGATTATATCTCCATTTCTATTGGCTGAGCCTAGGTGTGAAAGACATGGGAATTCGAGAGAAGCAACAATTATTTAAGCAATTGCTCAGAGGCACCTGCACCTGAATTTGCCTGGTCAGCAAGGTGCTGCATCTGCATACAGAGGTGATTGTGAAGGCTGATTCCAAATATAATCACTGATTAAGATTCGTTTTTTGTTCTTGTTTTAAGATTTCTTTTCCAGGTAGACGAGTATTAGGCATATGAAAAGGAATAAACACATGCTATTAATAATCCTGAGGTTGTGCATTGTATAATGCACAAGGGGCGCTGTAGCTCAGCGGGTTAAACCGCTGAGCTGTTAGTCTGCTGACCATAAGGTCGGCAGTTCGAATCCGTGTGGCGAGGTGAGCTCTCGTCACTAGCCCTAGCTCTCTGCCAACCCAGCGATTCGAAAGCTAAATAGCAAGTAGATAAATGGGTACCACTCACGTGGGGCAATATGCTGGCATCCTGTCAGGGAGTCACCTCGGAACCGAAGATAAAGATCTGGAGAAGCCCGTGGATGGTGGCTGAGGACGGCGGCAGAGGACGACGGATCCCAATTTAACAACTTCCGGGATGCCAGC
The DNA here is from genome assembly GCA_023362775.1 of Charina bottae. NCBI lineage: Eukaryota > Metazoa > Chordata > Lepidosauria > Squamata > Charinaidae > Charina > Charina bottae. The sequence goes on along the minus strand of JALMGJ010000028.1, from coordinate 439,821 downwards.
CATAATATCCCCCGGAAATCAACAACGGTGGAAGGTTTTTATTGGACTTTTAACTTTAGTTTAACAACTAAGAGGAAGCCCCCATCTGCACCCACATTTATTTATAGGCGGCAGAGACTTTTTAGGGTCCCTGTAGTGTGAATGTGGCCCCCCCTGGATGTGAGAGAGTCAGGGGGGAGTCCAAGACTGTGTGATAGTATGTATGAGTGCCCACACCTGAGTGAGAGACAGGTGGTGGGCAGGAGTGGATGATATCTCTCTGCGACCAGTGAGAGTGGTTGTGGGGGGACATTGTAGGTGTGGTTGTGGTGGTTAGGCCCTTTCAGTGCCGAGAGCTTAGGCTGGTGCGCTGGGGGGGGGCTACCATCACTAGAAGTTGACTGAGCTTGAGAGATGTGTGCGTGTGGGAGGGGACCCGTGTTTCAACCTAGGGTCTTTGAAGGTCTGGGAGTGGAGGCATCTGGACCTGGAAGCTCTGGGGGTTATGGAGTGGGCTGCCCTATCGAAGTGGTGACGGGCCGGGGATGTTATGACAGGAACTGGAGGGCGGGCCATCGTTGGGGAAGACGCCCCCAGTGTTTATTACCGGTGGCGTGTTCCGGCCCTCCACGTTCATACCCAGGTCCTGGTCAGCAGATCCTTGAGGGCCCCGGTTTCCGGCTGCTGCTGCTTAATGCCAGGTCTGTTAACAACAAGGGCCCCCTCATATGTGATTTGATCACGGAAGAGGGGGCAGACCTGGCATGTATCACCGAGACCTGGCTGAGCTCAGAGGGGGGGGTAGCCCTCTCTGAAATATGCCCAGCCGGGTTTCAAGTGTGGCACCAGCCGAGACTCAGGGGCAGGGGAGGAGGGGTGGCGGTTGTAATTCGAGAGTCTCTAGTGGCCTTCAGGGGCACTGCTCCGCAAGTGGCCGGTTGTGAGACCCTGTTTTTCAAGTTGGGTTCTCGAGAACAGTTGGGAGTGTTGCTGCTGTACCAGCCTCCCTGCTGCATAGCGACATCCCTGCCTGAGCTGCTGGAGGCCATCTCGGGACTGGCGGTGGAATTCCCTAGGCTTATGGTTCTGGGGGATTTCAATCTGCCGTCCCTGGGACGTGCCTCGGAGGCAGCTCGGGAGTTCATGACTACCATGGCAGCCATGGGCCTGTTCCAGATTATTTGAGACCCAACTCGAGACAGTGGACTCACCCCGGACTTAGTTTTCTTGTCGGAGCAGTGGCAGTATGCTCTGAGGGGAGAGTTACATCTTTCCCCTTTGTCATGGTCAGATCATGCCCTGGTGACCTTGAGATTCTCTTATGCCGCCCCACTCCGCAGGGAGGCAGGACCCAATCGATTGGTCCGCCCCCGGCGACTAATGGACCCAATAGGGTTTCAGAGGGAGCTGGGGGCTGTACCTCAGGATCTACTGCACGCTCCAGCGGAGGTCCTGGCCGCAGCCTGGAATAGGGAGGCGGCCGGGGCCTTGGACAGGATCGCGCCTATGCGGCCTCTCTTGCCACACTTGACCCGATACTCCCCTTGGTATACAGAGGAGTTGAGGGTCTTGAAGAGGGTTAAGAGACGCCTAGAGCGCCGCTGGAGAAAGACAAAGTCTGAATCTGACCGAACACAAGCTAGAGTCGCTGTTAAGACCTACTTTGTGGCGGTAAGAGCGGCGAAACGTCAATATTTCTCCGCTCTTATTGCGTCCGCAGAATGCCGCCCGACGACCCTGTTTAAGATAACAAGATCTCTGCTGGGTAAGGTGGAGTCTGTGACCCACCTACAGGGCCGTGCGGAAGAATTTTCTGAGCATCTGCAGGATAAAGTCGCTCAGATTCGGTCTAAGTTGGACTCTAAGCGTGTAGCACAGTCTGGGGAGATGCCGAGGGAACGTCTTTGCCCGGTTATCTGGGAACAGTTCGATCCTGTTGGACCTAAGGAAGTGGACAGGATCCTTCGGGTTGTAAGGGCCACCACATGTCATCTGGACCCATGCCCTTCCTGGCTGGTACAGGCAGCCCAGGAGGTGACATGTGGTTGGGTCCAGGTGATGGTTAATGAATCTCTGGGGGAGGGGGTGTTCCCAGCGGCTTTTAAAGGGGCTTTGGTGCACCCCCTCCTCAAGAAACCATCACTGGATCCTACTATATTGGACAATTTTCGTCCTGTCTCCCACCTCCCCTTTTTAGGGAAGGTGGTTGAGAAAGCGGTGGCGTTGCAACTCCAGAGGATCCTGGATGATACGGATTATCTGGACCCCTTCCAGTCAGGTTTCAGGCCGGGATATGGGGTGGAAACTGCATTGGTCGCGCTTACAGATGATCTCTGGCGGGAGCGGGATGGAGGGAGTGCATCCATCCTAGCTCTTCTTGACCTCTCAGCGGCATTCGATACCATCGACCATGGTATCCTTTTGGGACAGCTCAGGGAGTTGGGGGTGGGAGGCGTAGTTCTGCGCTGGTTCACCTCCTTCCTCCAGGGCCGTTCCCAATCGGTGGTAATAGGAGAGGAAAGATCCGACCCTCGCCCCCTCGTCTGTGGGGTACCGCAGGGTTCGGTTCTTTCCCCTCTCCTATTTAACATCTACATGAAACCGCTGGGTGAGATCATCCGTCACCATGGGATGAGATACCATCAATATGCAGACGATACTCAATTATATATTTCCATCCCTGGTGAGATAAGTGATGCAGTGGCTACCCTTTCTCAGTGCCTGGAGGCTGTGGGGGTCTGGATGGGGAACAACAGGCTTCGACTGAACCCTGGTAAGACAGAGTGGCTGTGGATTGATGGCTCCCGTGGATCCAGGAAGTTGTCATCTCTAGTTCTGGATGGGGTTGCACTACCCCATTCAGACCAAGTGCGTAATTTGGGGGTTCTTCTGGACTCACGGCTCCTGCTCGAAGAGCAGGTGGTAGCCGTGGCCAGGAGGGCTTTTGCACAACTTCGTGTTGTGCGTCAGTTACGCCCTTTCCTGGATCGGGAAGCCCTCCGTACAGTCACTCATGCCCTGGTCATCTCCCATATAGACTATTGCAATGCGCTCTACATGGGGCTACCCTTGAGGAGTATCCGGAAGCTTCAATTGGTCCAGAATGCGGCTGCTCGTGCAGTTATTGGTGCGCCTAGATCAGCGCATGTGACACCTCTGTTGCGACAGCTGCACTGGGTGCCTGTGTGCTTCCGGGTCCAATTCAAGGTGTTGGTTATCACCTTTAAAGCCCTACATGGCATGGGGCCAGGTTACCTGAGGGACCGTCTCATCCCCATAACGTCGAACCGTCCCACTCGGTCATTCAGAGAGGGCATGCTACGGATCCCGTCCGTAAAGGAATGTCACCTGACGGGGTCTAGGAGGCGTGCCTTCTCGGTAACGGCGCCCACCCTTTGGAATATGCTACCCCCGGAGGTGAGGCAGGCCTCATCGCTCCCGGCCTTCAGAAAGAACTTAAAGACCTGGTTCTGCCGCCTTGCGTGGGGGGAGGGGGGGAACAGTTCCTCTTGGGGATGGCTGGTGCCATAGGGCCCTTTTAAACATCCAAACATCATACCACCGCATCTTGGATTTTTATACTTAATTTTAATATATTAGAGTGTTTTATTGGGTTGTTTTAATTGTCGGATTTTAATTTTTGTGTATTGTAAACCGCCCAGAGTTCCCTTGCGGGGAGATGGAGCGGTATATAAATTGAAACATAAATAAATAAATAAATAAATAAATAAATGTCAGCAGCCGGCTCTGAAAGCGAGGCATTCTGGGGCTTGTAGTTCCGATGCCTAGAAAGAAGAGCCGGTTCCCTCACCCCCTCCCTAATCACGCGGGTATTGTAATATATATGGATGTATAATTAAAATATATGTAATGATGTTGTAAGCCGCCTAGAGTCCTCCATTAGGGAGGGGATAGGCGGGGTATAAATAAGATAAATAAATAAATAAATAAATAAATAAATAAATAAATAATGCACATTATGTGCTGTTTTTCAAGCTTTAGTGTGTGCACATGTTAGGTTTGTTTAGCAATACTGGCAGATTGTCAAATTCAGAAGTATGCATGTGTTTATGCAATGTGAAGAGACAGTAGTTTCAAGCCAGTAGCCAATTTTGTTGTTGTTGTTATATTGTTATTCATGGGCTATATTATGTGAATCACACTGTGAGTTACTCTTTGTCAGGTTCCTATGACTTTATGTAGGTTTGCTGGAAAAAGAAAGTTGCTTCAATTGTTGCTTCAATTGTTTCTTATGAATTTTAAGTCTTATTTTTTTTCTATTTCTGTATAATTATTATTTTACATTTTGTGAGATTTTTCTCTTCATATTTTTCTTTTTCTTTTTATTATTGTTTTATTCCAACATTTTGCAGCATTTGAAATATTTCATTAACCCAGTATTGTTACACCTTATTACTATATAGTATATAATCATTCCAGATTTGATAAAATTGTGCTTCTGTACATTTAAGATTTGAAAACTGTCTGTGATTTTTGACTCACATATCTATCCAATCCTTGTACGTCTTCTGAGTCCACTGTTTTGCTCTGTCTTCCAATATAAACAGAATCACATGTCCCAAATGAGTAATTTTACAGATGGGATCCCCATCTTCCCTGTCTCTGCAATCTGTAAAGAATTTTCCTCTTAACTGTTGACCTTTCAGCATTAAGACAAAAAAAATTCTGCCATCTTCTTAATTTTTTTCCTGAAATTTCAACTTGTAGGACTTGGACTTTAATTAGATATTTAATTTTTAAATGAAATAAACTTTAGATGGGAAAACATTGAAGGATTAAACTTAATGTATAAAGGACAAAGATACAGACTAAATTCCATATTTAAAGCAAAGGAATTTCACAAAAAATTGGAAAAAGAACTTGGAAACAAGAAGGAGCTAGTAAAAGAACAGGAATAGAGTCAAAAGAATATAAAGGGTGGAAAGCAGGCTAAGTTTGAAACAAATATAGAAAATGAGTTAGCTAAATAATACAACATGGAATGTTAATGGTCTCAACTCCCCAGTTAAAAGATATAGAACATTTCAACTCTTAAAAAAATTAGAATTAGATATTATTTGTCTTCAAGAGACACACATTAAAAAGAAAGATATAAAATATTTGGATAATAAAAAATTGGGATCACCTTTCATAACAGCAAATGAAAAGAAAAAAAATGGGATTGTAATATATGTTAAGCCCTCGTTTAAACCTAAATTAATAGTAAAGGATCAGGAAGGAAGATTTATAATTGTCGAAATAGAAAGTCAAAATACGAAAATAATGATAATTGGAATTTATGCCCCAAATAGTAATCAGAAGAGTTTCTTTAAAGAACTATCAGATGTACTCTCAGAAAATATGACTAATAATTGGATACTGATGGGCAATCTGAATGGGGTTGTGGAACCTGAAATAGATAGAAAATCAGAAAACCATATCAATAAAAATCAAGGAAAATTACCAAAAGAATTTTTTTAATATGGTAAAGAATTTAATGCTGGTAGACGTATGGAGACACATTAAAGGAAATAAGAAAGAATACACTTATTATTCCAATAGATTTAATTCATTTTCCAGAATTGATATGATTTGGGTGTCAAAAAATTTAGAAAATAAAATCAAAGATATATCAATACTTTCAAAAACACTTTCAGACCACAACCCCGTCCAAATGACTTTAAGTATAAATGCAAAAAAATATAGATGGCGAATGAACAAAAGTATCCTAAAAGATTTAAAAAATGTAGATGAACTAGGGAAAAAATTACAAGAATTTTTAATTTGGAATATTGACAATGAAGTAAAAATAGAAACAGTATGGGAGGCAAGCAAAGCACATATGAGAGGTCATCTGATATCGATTAATAATTATCAAAAAAAATAGATTAAAAAAATAGAAACAATAATGGAGCAGATAAAAGAAAAAGAATTAGAACTTCAAAAGAACAATAAAAAAAGAAAAGGAGGAAATAATAAATCAAATAAAACTATTGCAACTCCAGGTTAAGATAGAATTAACAGAAGAACTAGACAAAAAGTTAAAATTTATTAAACAAAGAAATTTCAAACATGCAAATAAACCAGGAAAATGGCTAATGTATAAATTAAGAAAAGAAAAAGAAAAAAAAATTACTAAAATTAGAGATAAGAATAAGGAATTAACATATAATGAAGATATTAAGGGAGCTTTTTTGATTACTATACTAATCTATATCAAGAACAACAAATATCAATAAATAAAATTGATGAATATATTAAAAAATGCAACTTAGAAAAATTAACAGAAGAGGATAAGGAATTTACAAATAATAGTATCACAACTCAAGAAATTTAAGATGTAATTAAAAGATTGAAAACAGGTAAAACACCCAGAACTGATGGCTTTACAGCTGAATATTATAAAAAATTCCAAGAATATTTGATTAATCCATTAAAAACACTGTTTAATTCAATATTACAGGGATCAGAAATACCACAATCATGGAGAGAGGCTAATATAGTATTAATCCCAAAAGAAAACCAAGATCCAACAGAATGCAAAAACTATAGACCAATTTCCCTGTTAAATAATGATTATAAAATATTTACTATTATCCTTGCTGAAAGACTTAATTTTTTTTTACAGAAAATAATTAATCAAGATCAAAATGGATTTTTACCAAATAGACAAATAAAAGGTAATATAAGAAATGTAATTGATTTAATAGAATATGCAAATGTACACAATGAAAAGCCAATAATGTTATTATTTTTGGATGCAGAAAAAGCTTTTGACAACGTCAATTGGGAATTTATGTATAAAGTATTAGAAAATAGAAATTTTGGTGAAAAATTTATAAATGCAATTAAAGCAATATATAAGATTCAAAAAGCAAGAATAATAGTAAATGATGAAGAAACACAGGAATGCAATATATCAAAAGGTACTAGACAAGGCTGTCCTATTTCTCCTTTATTAAAAAGGAGAAATTTTTAAATCAAAATTTAAGATCAAAATTTAGAAGGGGTGAAGATAAAGCAGGAAAAGTACAAATTAAAGGCATTCGCAGACGACCTGGTAATAACAATACAAAATCCAAAGAATTCAATAATTAAACTAATTTCAAAGCTGCAAGAATACGGGGATTTATCGGGATTCAAAATAAATAAACAGAAAACTAAAATGATTAATTTAAATATGACAAAAGAAGAGATAACTAAACTAGAACAATTATCAGGATTTCAAAATGTTAAAAAATTAAAATATCTAGGAATACAATTAACAAATAATAATTTAGATTTATATAAGAACAATTACGACAGTCTGTGGAAGGAAATTAAAAAAGATCTCGAGAAATGGGTAAACTTACAATTATCATTACTAGGCAGGATAGCTACAATAAAAATGAATGTATTGCCAAGATTTCTATATTTGTTTCAAACAATTCCAATCATGATAAAAGATCAATTTTTTATTAATTGGCAAAGGGAAATAACAAAATTTATATGGCAAAAGAAAAAACCCAGAATTAAGCTAAAATACTTACAGGATACAAAAAACAGAGGGGGATTAGCAATGCCTGATCTTAAATTATATTATGAAACATGTGGATTAATTTGGATCAAAGATTGGATAAAACTAGAAAATGATAAAATATTAAACCTGGAAGGACATGATAACAGATATGGATGGCACGGCTATATGTGGTATAATAGATGTAAAGTAAATAGGGCATTTAACAACCACATAATAAGGAAATCATTGCTGAAAATTTGGAATAAATATAAAAAAATGATATCACCCAATCTCCCGCTATGGGTATCAACTCAGGAGGCAAGTGCCAGAATAGGTAACCAAAACAAAAAAGAATATATAAGGTATAAAAATCTACTAAAATTTGAAGGAAACAACCATAGACTTAAAACAAGAGAGGAATTAGAAAATGAAAACATAATATGTCATTGGTTTACATACTTCCAATTGAAAGAGCAATATAAAATAGATTAAAAAAAACTATCAATTTACAAAAATGGAAAACAATTGGGACAATATATTAGAACAAGAAGAAGACCACTTAATTTCAAAAATATATAAAATACTATTGGAGATAAAAATCAAGGACATAAAAATTAAAAAATATATGAGAAAATGGGAAGAAAATTTAGGAACTGAAATTACATATGATCAACGGCAAGAAATTTGGACAAAAAATATAAAATTTACTTTAAGCAACAACTTAAGAGAAAATATGTACAAAATGATCTTTAGATTGTACTTGTCTCCTGAGGTACTATTTAAATCAAAAATTAGGAATACCAATATATGCTGGAAATGTAAAAACAAAGTGGGTCTTTTTACCATATCTGGTGGTCATGTACAAAAGCAAAAAAAATTGGTGCAAAATACATAAATATATATGTAAAATATTAGACAATAATATAAAGATGAAACCAGAATTCTATTTGATAGGTAAAATGGACAATAATATTAATTTAAAAAAAGGATTCTATTTCTGTATCTAAGTACCGCTGCAAGAATAAAATATGCCCAATATTGGAAAAAAGAAAACATACCAACCAAAGAAGAATGGATCATAAAAATAATGGAATTGATGCAAACAGACAAACTGACAAATTTAATAAAAGGGAAAGAAATAGGGAAGTATAAGGAAATATGGGACCCCTTTATAAAATATATTCAAAAAGAATACGATATAAAATAGGGACCAATAAATTATACAAATAGAACTATAAACATAGAAGGGGGGGGGGAAATAATAAGCTATAAGAAGTAAGAGAGAAAATGTAAATCAAATATTAACATTTATATTCTTTGTTAAGAAAGCCGGAAGTATTTTAAAGAATTGTATATATGTATGTATTGTATGGTAAAGTTGTATAAGTCGAAAGAGATTAGTACTTAATAAAATAGTAATATAATACAAAGGAAGTAAAGGAAAATAGTTATTGACTTATAAATATATATTTTTGAATAAAAAAGATAAGAGGAACGGATTTAGGTGGTTAGGAGGAAAGTAGGAAAGAAGAAGATCCCATTAAAGGGAAAAAAGATAGGTGGGTAAGATACTAGAGAGAGAATGAGAATGGTAGAGAGTGAGATAAGAGGGAGAAGGAGGGAAGGAAGAAGATAATAATCATATGTTAGATATTAAGTATTGTTTTGAATGATAATGAAATTATGTATATACAACTGTAGCTGTTGTTATGTGTTATGTAATGTTTATGTTAAATGTAAATAAAATCTATTTTTAATTAAAAAAAAATTTCAATTTGTAGGACTTGGACTTGGAATTAGATATTTAATTTTTAAAGTGCCATCATTTTAAAGCAGCAATTCAAAATCTAAGAACAAATCAAGATTTCAACAACAGCTTTTGTATATAATAGAGTAAAACAGAAAGAATAATGTGCCCTATTACACTTGAATCAAAGGCAACTTTTCTGGTACAGTATATCCCAACAGCTCCTATCTTTTATATATTAATTTCCCATTACAACAATTTTCCATAATTTTTCAAACTGAAGATCTAAGGCTGGAGCCTCTAGATTTTTCTAATATTGTGCTATAGCCAACCTTGCAGCAACCATCATGAATTGAACAGTTATATTTTCAGTTCTTTGAGTTGTCTCACCAAATAATGACAGTAAGCACAGGACTGTAACTAAATTTTCTGATATCCATACTGTTAATCTCTCCAATCACTTCTGTCCAGAATCTCTGTACAATTTCACAGGACCACCATACATTCATATAGGTGCCTTTGGTTTACCGTACTTCCACACTTGATCTTAGCCAAAAGGCTGAGAAGCTTCACCACACTTCCAACATTTATATGGGTAATTTTAGCAGTAATTTTAGCAACTTGTATATCATCCATGAATCATTTTTAAGTAATTTTCCATGATCTTTGCTGATATAGATTGTAATGTGGAGTTCTTTCCATGTGTAGCCCATTGTATGTCTGAGATATTAAAAGGGGCAATTGTCTCAAGAAGGGAGAAAGAAAAGGAGCAAAATTAAGATAAAAAAGCAAAGCTGAGACCAGTTAAAAGTAATAATCACAAGGCTGTCCAATAATTTCTATTCTTTACCACCCCTTTTGCTGCATAGAATAACTCATACCATGCAACATAATTTCCTTGTTGTCACACAATGCTACCACTAATGTTTCTGTAACAAAATCAAACAGCAATATTAGCAGCTTTCATAGTGTCCCATCTTCTTAAATACATTTGCTCTGCAGCATTTTCTTTGAAATAATTTCTCAGGGTCTGAGCTAAATATTGCTTCACCTGTGGATTGTAAAGCAATCTATAGTTAAAGCAGCAGAAGAAAGTGTACAAAATATTTTCTTAATGATTAAACCTGAAGATTATCTTACCTTCTCCTTAAGGCAAGACAGCCATTCTCAAAATGTCCAAGATTACCTTCAGATGATTTTTCATCGGATTTGCTTTAAATCTGTCAATGCTCTGTTCATTTCAGATAATCTCCTTACCTTGAGGTTTGAAAACAATTAGCTTAAATGGAAATCACCATTTATATCTTATTCCTCATTTTATAATTTCTTTGGTAAGAGGCTTGAAATTTCTCCTTTGCAAAGTAGGTGAAGTTATATCCTGGAAAAATTATGTAAGTATCTTCCCCTCCCCCCCCCCGCACTTTATTTCCTCCAGTTTACAGGCCCTATACACAATTATATTTTATAATAACATCTTGTGGTTTTTGCATTCTCATGAGTCTAGGATTCTATAGGCAAGTTCCACATCTTTCTCAGTAAGTTGTGTATCTGACAGAAGTTCCTTAATTTGTGGAATAATATATCCTAATAAGTCCTTCTTTTCTGTATTTGCCCAAATGCTTCTAATCCTTAAATTGTTCCTTCTGTTTCTAACTTGAACATCAGCCCAATCCAATTTCATGTTTATAATATCTTTTTTGAATTATTGCAATGCCACACTCATTTTTATAGCAGTGTCATAAGCCTTGCTAAGCAATCTCTGAAATCTATTTAGTCATATCCTTGAATTGCTTTTTTAATATGGTCAAAGTCTTTACAGAGCACCGTTGCTGATTTATCCCATTCTAATTTTAATTCCTGCTTGATTTGTTCCATCATTCATTTAATTAGTTGTTGAATTAGGTCAACATCCTGATTTCAGCCAGAGCAACGTATAGTTTTCAGTCTGCTTTCTGGAGAATCTCCTTCTCCATTTCATCTTCCTCATTATTTGAGGGGAGTGCCACTTCAGCTCTCTGGAATCTTCATATGTGCCTTTATTCCTTTGGCTCTTTGTGAAGTTTCCTTCCTGGACATCTCTGCTAATTATTTTTATCAGCCAGTGAAGATTTTAGCCAAAATTGAATGACTAAGAAAGCTGGTTTAGAAGGAAAGCAATCAGCTCAGCATGCCATTTTTCCCATGGCTAGCCACTCCTCCTCCCCCAAGTTTTTTAAAAATATCAGCCCTTTGGTTATTTTTAATGTAGGTTGGATGGCAGGCAGAAGTTAACATGGACTACCACCCATCTACCTACTTTTCTGGCCCTAGAATTTTATCAAGGGAGAATGGAACTTGTTTCAAGCTGCCATTGTTTCCTATGGCAGAACGCTCAAAATATTTCTCATTTTGTTCCATATGGGATGTTGAACATTCAAAGCATTCCACATTCTGTTTCATTGGAACAAAGAAAAATTGGAATGTTCCCTATAAAGCTGTTTTATCCTGAGCTAGAAATAACAGCATTTTTCTGGTTTTATGCACACTTTTACTGTAACAAAGATGGGTTTTTAATTTTGGTTCAACAAATAAATAATAAGGATGGATTCTGCATCTTTAAATTCACAGTTTAGCTGAAAAACAAGGAGCCATACTTTATCCTATCTGTTTTTTCCATGCTGGTTCTTCAGTTTTATGTTCCCTCCCACAAAGTCTGGCGGATCTTACATGCTGCTGCATGAAACCTAGCCACATGCGCTATAAGAAATGGCATTTCACCTGTAATCAGCATCTGGGTATAGGCCAAATCTGAGCGAGCAGGATATCTGCTAATCAAAGGAAGGATAAATCTGGTTCGAATGTCTCTATTAAATCAGCAATGAAGAACACATTCCATGGATTCCACCTCTCCAGAATCGCTGGGGCAGAGCCTCTCAGCCAATGCTACTTTTTTTATATTTGCCACCCAAAACTGCAGAGGGGAGAGCATGACATTGGGTGAGAGAGAAAGCTTTCCAATGGCTGGGTGTTTCAAGCTGTGTGAGATCGCCGGCAACAGTGGCAATAATGATATTGTTAGCTGATGACAGGAAGGCTGGGGCCTTCCCTAGATCTGTCTGATGCCAGTATCCTTTATCCTCTGCTTCAGGGTTTGTTTTGCCGGATCATACTCCATCTTGAGAACCAAGGAGAGAGAGAAGCCCAAACATAGGAGTTTAGATTTAACAGCCATAATCCCAGTAGCTTGAAAGTTGTCCTGGAGAATCAATGGTGCTAGACCTTGGGGATAAAGTTAAGTTATAGCCAAAAGTTTATGGAAGCACAACACACTCTTGCCTCAACTTTTATCATGTCTCCAGTCACAGGTATAAGCATTTGAGACACAGTGGGGTACCTGCTCCAAGGCAGTAAAAGAAGAAGCTGGAGGGCCAACCAAAGTCCCATAGAGGAGCTGGGCTAGTGTCTTAGCCTGAAAAAGCTTATGTGTGGCTGGGATGTAATATCCGCTCTTGGAGCAAAAAATTTAAGAATGGTGTTGGCAGATCTTTGTCCAGTGGCAGCGGCATATTCGCAGTGAGCTTTCCTTGAACCAGTGGCGTGCCTTATTACTCCTAAATACTTGAAACAGGACACCTGTTCTATCTTGTGACCATTAATGCTCCATGAACAGAGCCTCGGCTCTTGGCAAGTGCCACAATCTTGGTTTTTTGATAGTTTGTTGATAGATTATCATTACTGCAGTATTAGGCCAGTGCTCTCAGAGCTCTTTTAAGGCCTATTGGTGTTCTGGAAAGAGCTACAGCATTGTCTACATAAAGCAGCAGAGCAAGGCTGGGACCACTGAAACCCCAAAATAACTCAGTACAGTTTAAACAGAAAACAAACAAACAACAATTTCCATCAAAAGGAATTCAGGGGGGAAAAAACACTATTGAAACGAACACTGCCTATACTATTCACTTTGCATCATTGCCTCATATCCCCCCCAAAAAATAAAATGTTAAGGCAACGGGCTAGAAACCAGGAGTCTGTAAGTTCTAGTCCCGCCTTAGGCATGAAAGCCAGCTGGGTGACCTTGGGCCAGTCACTTTCTCTCAGCCCAACTCACCTCACAGGGTTGTTGTTGTGGGGAGGAAGGAGTATTAGGTATGTTTGCTGCCTTGAGTTATTTATAAAAATAATAAAGGCGGGATAAAAAATAAATAAATATTATATGGCCGTTTGTGTTAACAACACAACTCTGGCCAGTTCACAATAACAATAAAAACCATAAAACAATTAAAACAATACAACCCAAACCCAAAACCTGGCACCTCAGCCATCCTCCTCAGATGCATCCAGCAGAACCATCCGTGGGCCCCCACCTCACCCTTTCCAATCATTGGGGAGGGACATCAGGCCTATTTGAATATCAATGTCTTTGGGGAGTTCCATGCTGGCACTAGCAGGGCTGCTCAGTGCCGTGTCCTGGAAACCCCTGAATACTGCTACAGACTTGGCTGCACAGAGCTGTCACAAAATACAAAAGAAAAGGAGCTTCCGATGGGGAACAATGGCAGGCTGACCTCTCCAAAGCGTTGAGAGCCACCGCAGCTGAGAAACACTGGCCTGGAGATAGATTCTGGCCAGCGCAATATTCCTGGATCAAAGAAAGATCAAGAGATAAACCACGTGTGCTCCGGATGGTAGTTCCTTCTGAGTTAACTGCAGAAACTGGAAATTTTTCCAGCTGGCTCAGCAGTTGAGCTGCCGGGAGACCTGGAATTCTATCTATGCTCCTAACTGCGGAGGAGCCAAATGGACATTACTGCTTTGCTTCTTCCCACTTCTTAATCACCTTGAGAAGTAATTAATTACGGATGAAGAGAGATTTTCTCTGCTGCAAAGATAAGACTCCTTGCAGTGAGTTAAACCTTCTTTCGAGATTACCAAAAAACAAAAAACCATGAGACACTTTGATTTAAAGATTCAAAAATTATTTGCAAAAAGCTTAATTAAGATATAAGAAAGTTTTTAAAACGGACAAGGGGGCAGTCTTTTTTTCCCCTCCTATTTTTCTATTTTCTATTTACTTTTACTTTTGACGAAAGTGCTTTTCTATAATTTTTTATTAAGACAGCTAAAGAGATTACCCCGGCATAGGAATGTTGCTAGCTATGCTTAAAGAGCCTATGTGATTGGTGGAATCTGCATAACAAAAGATAAGGCACAGACAGACTGTGATGTTTAGTTGCCATGGAAATGTGAGCTTTCTTGTGGTGAAAGTTCTTGAGAGCTACTAAAGTGAAAGTGTTTGAAACAAGGAAATAACAAGGAAAAAAATGGCAGCGGCTTGTCTTTTTATTCTGCTGGCTTGGGACTATTTTTTGCTTTTGGATTAAAAATGACTACTAGAAAAATGGCAAAAGAGGGCAGAAGAGCTCACTAGAACAACCTATGGAAAATAATTATGCAAGATATACTTCAGAAACTTTTTGAGCAAATGGGAAATAAATTGGATACTTTTGAAAAAAGAATGGATGAAAGATTTGTAAAGCTAAGAGAGGAGATGAGAGAAGATGTTAAAAAGATGGAAAATTCTATAAAACAAATGTCTGGAGTGGTAAAGCAAATTAATGATAGAGTGGAGAAGTCAGAGGTTCAAGACAGAGAGTTGGAAAGAGAATTGGATAACCTGGCTTTACTGGAATTGAGGGAGAAATAATTTTGTTTGAGGTTTAGAGCTGTCCCAGAGATTCCAAACGAAAATATTAGAGAACAGCTTATTAATGGTTTGGCATTTTTTTGGATTTTGAAGAGGAAGATATGGAAACAGAAATCAATAAGATTTATAGAATAAATTCCAGATTTGCCAGGATGAGGACTGTCCCTAGATATATTTTGGTGCATTTTGTAGAAAAAGACAAGGTATCAAGTCCTGTAGCAACTTTTTAATACAAGACTGAAAATGGATAATACAGATATAATTGTTTTGAAAGAGTTTCCTATTAGAATTTTACGCAAGAGAAAAGAATATTCTTTCTTGGCTGAAAAATTAAAACAGAAAAGGATGCAATTTCAATGGGATATATTGGAAGGTATGATTTTTACTTTTAAACAGCAAAGATTTAGACTGAATTCTGTTCAAAAGGCGAGATATTTTTTTAGAAAAATATAAAGGAGAATTGGAAGAGATGGAAATGGAGGTTTCAGAGGGACCTACACAACAACCACAACAGATGCAATAGGAACCGAAAGATGATACTGAATTAGGTGCTACAGGCATGGACTTTTCTAAATTTTTGGCCTGAGTATGGATCACAAATGTTTAACAAGGAATGTAAATGGAGAAAATGCTCCTCAGAAGAGGAAAAAAAATATTTCATTATTTGAAAAAATTAAAGCAAGATATTATTTGCCTCCAAGAGATTCATATCAGGAAAAAAGATATAAAATATTTGATCTATAAACTTTTATATAAACTATCAAACTTTGGGTGAAGAATTTATCTCAGCAGTTATTAAGAAAAGAAATGGAGTTGTTCTGTATATTTCCTCATCTTTTTGTAGTAAAATCCCTCCTGTCATGACGTCTGATGCGTCAACTTGTATAATTAGGGGGCTTTGTGGGATCGGGGTGCTTTAATACTGGTTCTGAAGTGAACAATGCCTTCAGTTGCTTGAAAGCTTCTTGGCATTCTGCTGTCCACTGTAACTTTGCCCCCAGTCACTTCCTCACCTTGGGGTCCCCTTTACCTTTAATCTTAAGTAAGTCGGTGACTGGCAATGCCACTTGTGAAAACTTGTGTATAAATTGTCGGTAAAAATTTGCAAACCCAAGGAAACTTTGTAATTGCCTCCTGGTTCATGGGGGTTCCCATGCTACCACATCTGGCACTTTTGCCGGATCCATTTCAATCCCTTCACTCAATACCCAATACCCCAAATATTCTAGCTGCTCTTTGTGGAATTCACACTTTGAAAACTTACATACAACTGATTTTGCAGCAATTGTTTCAATACCTCCCTCACCAAAGGCACATGCTCTTCCATGGTCTCAGTATAGATCAGGATATCATCTAAATATACCAGCACACCCCAGTACAATAGAACATGTAAAACTTCATTAATTAAATGCATGAAGACTCCAGGGCCCCCCCATAATCCAAACAGGATCACAAAATATTCAAAGGCCCCCAGCTGACAGTTGAACCCTGTCTTCCATTCACCTCCCCCCCCCAGATCCGCACTCAGAAGTACGCCTCCCTCGAGTCTAATTTGGTGAAGATTTTTCCCTTCAATAGGTGGGCTAGCATGTCCTTAATCAGTGGTAATGGGTATTTGTTTGAGGTACATATCGCATTCAACCAGCGGTAGTCAGTGCACAGTCTCACCGATCCATCCTTTTTGGTTCTGAAAAGGATGGGCACAGCCATAGACAAAGTAGCCAGGCAGATGATCCCTGATTCTAAGTTCTTGTCCACAAACTCCCATAACGCTTCTAGTTCCTTGGGTGTCATGGAGTATAGCTTTGTTTTGGATAACTCGGCACCTGGCTCTAATTCTATAGCACAGTCTGACTTCCTATGGAGTGGGAGCTGATTGGACTCTACTTCTCCGAATACCTTGTGAGGTTTGTAATGCCCTAATCTTAACTTCTAAGAACTTCTGCCACATGCCACTAAGGATATGCAAAAGTATTTATTAAGATGGGTTAGGGTCAACCACATGTTAAGATGTGGTTTTGATGATTAGAAAAAAAATGGATAATAGAAAAAAGTGAGCTTTTATTGTAATCATAGAGTAAGAGATAGTTTTGTAATCTTACTTACATTTGCTGCAGAGAAAATTGGAAGCAAATATAAATTCTCCTTTCTATTTTTTTAATTCTTTCTCACTGTACTTTTTTTTTCTTCATCTTCTTCTTTTCTTTCTTTGTTCACTCTATTTTCTATTGGTTGGTGTTAGTTTTCTTTAAAATTTTTAATAAAATTTATTTTTAAAAATGCAAGAGAAAAGAAGCCTCTAACAACAAGGTTGTCTTATACAGGTAGTCCTCAGTTAATGGCTATACTTGGGACCGGAATTTCCATCACTAAGCAATGCGGTCATAAACTGCAACATCATGCTTTACATCACTTAGCGACAGCAATCCCGAAACTTCCCGTTGCTCTTGTTAAGCGAGGATCGCGGGTCATTATGCAAGTCCCAAGCGGCTCACAAGCAGGCCAGCAGGTAGGCAAGTGGCTGCTGCTGGGCGGGGAAGGGTGCACGGTTCGCTGGTGAGGTATGACATGAGCGTGGTGGGGCTGGGGTGGCTGTTGCTGGGTGGGGAAGGATGGATGGCTGGCGAGGCAAGGCAAGGCAAGGCGGGGCTGGGGTTGGCTGCTGCCCAGTGGGGGAGAGTACAAACGACTTACCAGAGCAACTTGCAACCTTCCATGCCAGCTTTCCCATTGATTTTGCTTGTGGGAAGCCAGCAGGGAAGCTCACAAATGGTGATCACGTGACTGCAGGGTGCTGCAACTGTTGTGTGAGCCAGTTTCCAAGCGCTCAGATCGTGATCATGTGACCGTGGGGCTGGTGCGACGGCCGGAACTTCAAGGACTGGTTGTAAGTACTACTCATTCAGTACTGTTGTAACTTTGAATGGGCACTGAACAAGTGGTCGGTAAGCACCGTATGCACTGTATGTTTTTTTCCTCATTATGAAATTTTTAATTTTATGTATTTATTATATATTTATTTATTTATTTATTTATTTATTTATTTATTTATTTAAGAGATTTATATGGCTGCCCAACTCACTCACCGTGACTCCAGGCAGCTTACAAAAAATAAAACCCCCAATACAAAACATTTTAACTTGAGGTAGGTTTTTTTCCTTCCCAATTTCACCATTTCACAAATAATTCATTTTTAAGATGCCAGAATTAAACTCCAGCCTTCAATCTGAAGTTTTATTTCCTTGGAGTGACATACATTGAATTAAATTAAAACTCAAGATACACTGGGAGAAGCAGTAAAAAATAAGTATCAGCTGCATACCCTTGCAGTGACATTCTCTGCCCTTCAGCTCCTCCTTTGGGTTGTGTGTGTGTGTATTTCCTAATGTAGTTGCAGAGGATTTCATAATAGTGTTCATTCATTGTATTTAAACACACACACATGCAAAACCAAAGCCCTACTTTCTTACATAATTTCAATGAATGTTTCAGAATTAAATGGCAACCGTGAGATGGCCAGCCTACACACACAGGAAGTGGTTTCTTTGGGTTTGCCAGATGAAAGAGTGACATCACATTACCTTCGTCAGGGTTGATTCCAGTTCTTCGATAACCAACAAATGTAGAAAATAGAGTTCTTGTATCATATGGTCAAGCATTCTTCCCCACCCCTCCTTTCATGTAGCAGCTCAACCTCAAGAGCTGGCCTTTCTGGAAACCCTGATACAAGCAACTGTTAGTATGAAAGAAATTATATAATGCTCTGTGTTCTTGTTTCAGACTGCTGATTCACTGCTGTCTTGTGTCTGGCTTATGTTACAATTTGAAAAAAAGAGAGCAAACCAGTTATGGGGTTTCCCTTTCCTTTAAAAGAATCTCTGTGCCTGTGTGTGTATGTCTTTAAAAGCCTCTTATAATTTCATGCATGTAGCTATGAAGAAAGAGGAGTGAAACAAGAGGGGAAAGTATTACCTTCATAGAAATGCCACTGTTTTTATAGCAGTAATCAATATATATCCTACACAAGTATTTCTGAATCTCTATCTTTTCAAAAACTTAAGTATTTGTTATTCTCAAGCCCCCCCCCCACACACACACACTTTTACAGTTTCTGAAAATGGTCTCTACAGATAATTACAAAGAAATCCCATTAAAAATATGCCTGGGATTGCGGATTTCTCCCATGTTTCATATCACATGACCTACACCTCTTTGTAACTTCTACAATTATCATTAAGTTGTCTGTTATAAGAATAATCCAACGAAATGGTTCCATGTGCTAGTATTGATGTAATGGCTGTCTGTTTACTTGTCATAGTAACTCAGGCTATGCACACTTTGGAAATAATTTGGAAGAAGTACTTCAGTCCCTCTCTGCTATTTGTTAAATAGTCCCCCCTCAGGCGTCTGCTTGAGTCTGAAAGAAGATACCGCTGCTTTAAGGAATCCTGTAACTCTTAAAAACAAGCTCATTTAGAAGCTAAAAAAAAATGGGCTATTTTAATCAATAGCATTAAATTTTAAAATAAATTCATACTTTAATGAATGTAGCTTGAATCATGTCAACTGGATTTCTATTTTCTCAGTGGAAACGTTTCGCTCCTTATCCAAGGAAACGTTTCCACTGAGAAAATAGAAATCCAGTTGACATGATTCAAGCTACAGACAATTCCACCTGGATGACTGAGAACCTTCATAGACATACTTTAATGAATGCTGCACTAGTGCACAATCCAAAATACTTCTTCCAAATCATTTTTGAACTGCAAAAAGCTCAACTACTTTTTCTATAAAGGTAGCCCTCACTTAATGACCATTATAGGGACCAGAAAATTGGTTGTTAAGCGGTACAGTTGTTAAATGAGTACCACGTGACCAGACCTGATTTTATGACCATTTTTACGATGGTCGTTAAGCAAATCCAGCTTCCCCAATGGATTTTTTTGCCAGAAACTGGCAAAAAAGGTCGCAAATTGCAATCACATGACTGCAGAATGCTGCAACTGGTCGTATGTGAGCTAGCTGCCAAGTGCCCAAATTGCAATCATGTGACCACGGGGGTGGTGCAACAGTTTGCAACAGTTGTAAGTGCAAGTATAGTTTGTAAAGTACTTTTTTTGAGGCTGTCATAACTTCAGACCATTGTTAAATGAATGGTTGTTAAGCAAGGACTACCTGTACCTATTGTGAAGTATTTTTTTAAAAAAACAAATACATTAAAATTTAGAATACATCCAATAGCAAATAATGCATATCTTTCATTCATATACATAAACCCATGGCAATGGAACAAAGGTACTTTTTCCAAAGGTGAAGCACACACAAAGCAGGTTAATGAACTATGCCTCAATAGTGCATGAAATAGCTATTTGTAAAATGGGGCAAATAGCTTCAATAATCATTCACACACTTGTACGTTTTGATTCATATATTATGAAAATAAACAATGGTTTGATCTGTATACCAATACCCAGCACAAAGATTCAACTCAAACTATTTCTGATTATTGAAATATTGACAACGGTAGAGAATGGAGAACCAGATAGATGCAATTGAGTTAATCCCAGCCTCTGGTGATGTACTGTATGATGGACAAGTTTTCTCTATCTCAACCTATCCCCAGAAACAATTGGCAACTCTTCCAAGGACACCATAGTGATCTCCCTAATCTCATCTTATCTTTGACCTCCTCACTTTTATGTTCTCAACTTTGTCAAGCAAAATCGTTTTTAGTCCATCATTCATTCACAATGTATATACATTTCTGCTTTCTGATCACTGCTCCAAAGAAGCAGTCAGTCTTTATTTCCATCAGTATCAAGTGGTTCTTCTTGAAGTCCATAATTCAGAGTTGTATACCTCCCTTCTCTTGCTCTTTCTCTATGTACAGTTTTCACGGCCGTACATCATCACTGGGGAAAAAAATACTGCTTTAACAATTCTGATCTGAGGTGTCTGAAAGAAATTTACTACCCAGAATTATATAATGAGTCCCCATAATAGTGATATACATGATGATGATGATGATGATGATGAACCTGATGAGCCCCAATAAAAATGAAACTGTCATAAACTGCCTCGTGGTGGTCAAATGTTTTTATATTTTCAACTCAGTGAAGACTAATTTGTTTGTATGTTACTATGTAAATATAATGACCTAAGGCTATTTTTAAGTGGGGGAGAGAAGATGAGGAGGGGAGGATATTTTAAGTTATTTGCTGACAACATGCCTGCATTTTTACCCATCCAGTATCTGATTTTGCCCACCTAAAAGGTGAATTGATTAATTTTATTCAAGCTGTTAGCGTAGAGCACACCACATTTGAAAAAAAAATGTCCACAATTGGAACTGGCAACTCCGCTAAGCGACACAGTAGTTAAGTAAAACATCATGTGACCGTGCCAGACTTATGACATCAGTTTTTCTGCAGTTGTTAAGCAAATCACCTGCAGTCATTAATTGAGACATTATGTGACCACAAGTTGAGATTTTACTGCTCGCTTCTCCATTGACTTTGCTTGTCGGAAGCCATCTGTGAAGCTCACAAATGGCGATCACGTGACTGCGGGATGCTGCAACGCTCATAAATGCGTGCTGGTTGCAAAGCTCCTGAATGGCAATCACGTGACCATGGGGATGCAGTGATGGTCATAAGTCTGAGGACCGGTTGTAAAGTTACTTTTTCAGCGCAGTTGTAACTTTGAACAGTCACTAAACAGGACAGTTGTTAACTGAGGACTACCTGTACTATGTGATAGCAGTACCCACATATGCAAATATCAATGTAATATCAGAGAAATATTTCTCCCCAGTTTTGCAATGATTTATGTTATTATTTTGTAGTAATAATTTTGTTAATAGTAGCAGTCATTTAAGTATTTTAAGCAGACGTCATAAGACAATTAAAATACATATTAAAATAATAGAAACCCAAAACTACAACTGTTCATTTTTCCATATAAAGATTATCTGAGAGAAAGAGAATCAATAACAGGAAACATGGCAAAAGGATCAGTTAATTTCCTAAGCAGATCCGTAAAATATAGTACTACTCATCTACTGCTGGCACTAACCCATCAGTTGGCACAGCCTTGAGCAGCTATGTACATGAGCAATGCTTGTTCCAGTTTAAGGGACACCCTATAATTAGAGGGAAATAGGGGGAGGAGAGCTGCTGGGGTCAGGCCTGCCCTTTTTCTTTCATGAATTGTAACCAAATATTTTACACAGGCTGCTGAAGAGATTGGCCAAAATAGCTGCAGCAAATAAGGAATATCCTTTATATTATCCTGACCACAGGAACATAAGCAAGTTATGGGGAACCTTTGTATAAAAAGGTAAAGGTTCCCCCCGCACATTTGTGCAGTCGTGTCCGACTCTAGGGGCCGGTGCTCATCTCCGTTTGTTAGCCGAAGAGCCAGCGTTGTCCGAAGACGCTTCCACGGTCATGTGGCCGGCATGACGCGCGTGGAACGCTGTTACTTACCCACCGAAGTGGTACCTATTCATCTACTAGCATTTGCATGCTTTCGAATTGCTAGGTTGGCAAGAGCTGGGGCGAGTGTGGGAGCTCACTTTGTATATTATCCATCAATTACAGCAACAGACCTCTGCTGAATTCTTAGCCTTATGAACAAGCTTCTGCCAAGATAAAAAGGAATGTGTTTCAAATAATGTTCACATTCAAATCTGTTTTTCATTATAGTATACCATGAAGCCACCTTATGGTAAAACAGGTTGGAAACTACAGTGTGCACCTTGATGCAGACAAAGCTTACATGGGCAATTGTCTTCATTCTTAAAAGTGAGGGGCCATGTTGCTTTTTTTGCAAAGAAATTTTCAGGTAGTGCTTTGTAAAATACTACTTTGAAGTTCTGTACAACTCTGAAACTGTGTTTAATTGAGCTCCACTTCCATTGCTTGCTTCTGGTAGAGGGAAGACATGAGTACATTCTCTTTTCAAAGGCTTGTTTCTTCCTTAATAAATAAATGCAATTTCTTTGGGTGGCTTTCTGGATTAAAACAACACAGATTTAAAACAATACAGGCATAGCTGTGCCGAGGGAAAAACCATCGTTTAACAAAGTTTAAAAGTTTAACAAAGGTAAGATGGGTTAAATTGTACTTCAGCCTTAGTAAATGTATTGTTCAACCTTAGTAAATGTATTGTTAAACGTAGTATTGTTCTTTGAGTTAACAATATAGCATTCTACTCCCTTTGATAAAGGTGTGAGCTAAGCATCCCTCTGAAGCTGTTTCACAAAGCACTATGACCCCAAGCAAAGCCAAGGGTCCACCTGACTTTGCTTCAACTCTCTCCTGTGGCTTCTTCTGGTAGTTCTGTTGCTTAGAATAAGCTTCTGCGTATGTACCATGCAGACAAGAAATTGTCCTCAAAGTGCCTGAGAAAGTTTATTGCTGGCCTGATACCTTTTGGAAAAAAATGTTTTATCAATAACACTATAAAATAGAGGAAACCCAGTTTGGTGTAGTGGTTAAGGCACTGGGCTAGAAACCGGGAGACCGTGAGTTCTAGTCCTGCCTTAGGCACAAAGCCAGCTGGGTGACCTTGGGCCAGTCACTCTCTCTCAGCCCTAGGAAGGAGGCAATAGCAAACCACTTCTGAAAATCTTGCCAAGAAAACTGCAGGGACTTTTCCAGGCAGTCTCCGAGAATCGGACATGATTGGACGGATAAAAAATAAAAATAAAATAAAAAAAAAATAAAAAAAAAATAAAATAAAATAAAATAAAATAAAATAAAATAAAATAAAATAAAATAAAATAAAATAAAATAATAAAATAAAATAAAATAAAATAAAATAAAATAAAATAAAATAAAATAAATAAAATAATAAAATAAAATAAATAATATAATAAAATAAAATAAAATAAAATAAAATAAAATAGAGAATATTTACAAACATGTTTTGTATGAAAACTAGATTTCATTAAAAATCACAGTTGATGAAAGCAAGTTCTTAAAAGAAATGGCAGTGTATGCTGATTAGTGAAAAAGCTTTCCTTTTACTGATTTTTCATTCATTTTGGTCTCGCAATGTATTAAGATTTTCCCTTATACGTTTTTTAAAATGAGATGTGCATAGTGTGTAGCTTGAATCATGTCAACTGGATTTCTATTTTCTCAGTGGAAACGTTTCGCTCCTTATCCAAGGAGCTTCTTCAGTCTGAGCAAAGTTAGTAAGGGAATCCTTAAATATGTTTCTAGGTGGCTGTGTGACCTTGCACCTGGGGCTAGGTCATGGTTATTTTGAGATGTTATTTCTAAGTCCCTTTATCATCTAAAGGAGGATCGTTAAGATTACCATGCTGCTGTTGAGCTTGCGAAATGGTCTTAATCTTCCTAGGCACAGAAGACAAAGCAGGAAGGAAAATAGGGGAAAGATTGTGCCTGAGGCCCCCACCTCTATTCAAGGAAGGATTTTCCAAGTTGGCATAAATGGATTCCTTGACCCCTCTCTCAAACCACCTATCTTCTCTGTCTAAAATGTGAACATTAATGTCCTCAAATGAATGTCCTTTTTCCTTTAGATGAAGATAAACTGCTGACTCTGGTCCTGTGGTGTTACTTCTCCTGTGTTGGGCCATCCTCCTGTACAAAGGTTGTTTGGTTTCTCAAATGTAGAGTTCAGAGCACTCCTCACTGCACTGGATTGCATAAACTACATTGCTTTTCTTGTGTTTTGGAGTTTGATCTTTGGGGTGTACAAGCCTCTGTCTCAGTGTGTTGGTGGGTTTGAAATATACAGGTATGTGGTGTTTGCCAAATATCCGTTTTATCTTTTCAGACACGCCAGCCATGTAGGGAATGATAAAACGGATATTGTTTCTAAGCTTTGTTTATTTACTGTAAAAAATTGCTATTTTTTATGCTCAGTGGGGAATGAAATGGCAGATCTATTCCAGAAATCATAATTTTGCTGATTTTGGATTTTGTAATTATTTGTTGCCCATGTCAGGAGTCTGTGAGTTCTAGTCCCACCTTAGGCATGAAAGCCGGCTGGGTGGCCTTGGGCCAGTCACTCTCTCTCAGCCCAACTCACCTCACAGGGTTGTTGTTGTGGGGAAAATAGGAGGAGGAAGGAGTATTAGGTATGTTTGCCACCTTGAGTTATTTATAAAAATAATAAAGGCAGGATAAAAATTAAATAAATTAATTAAATTAATTAAATTAAATTAAATTAAAAACAGTCTTATTATTGGTACTACATATAATCACTTTCATTATTATAGAATCATAGAATTGGAAGGGAACTCAGAGGTCATCTAAGCCAACCCTCTGCTCAGCATAGGATCCACTCCAGCGTTTTTCAAAAACTGCTTGTGTGGAACCCAAGGTTTCTACAATAACTTGATGGAGTTTCACGAGAGACTAAAGGCAAAAAGAAAAAAGTTCACTTGAACATAACCAATCTTCTATCACTAGAGCTTTGCTTCTTGATTTGGGGATCCAGGATTTTTTTCTAAACTAACAGATTCCATGTCCTAAAACAGTTTGAAAATTCCGGCACTCCTGCATCTCAGATAGCTGCCAAATGTGATCACATAATCCCCACATAATATGACAAATGATTGTTGGGATTGTGCTTGCCTAATATAGGTTTATAATCTTCTTTGGAAACTTTCTAAGTCTCAGTGTGTCAGACTCCTTTTTTGTAACAGGGACAGTTTTGGTTCTCTCCATTGATCTGGCAATTTAGCTACAGGAGTTCTCAAAGCTACTACACCAGTGCTTTCCAAAGTCCTGCCGTTGGCGACACACCAACGGCAGCGCGCATGGCAGCGGTGGCCTTGTGTGTCACGCTAAAACTCGGAAGCGCTGATGGCGTGCCACTGCCGCCGCCACTGCCACAACCGCCGCCACAGGGGCGGCGGCGACGTGCCATCAGCACTTCCGGGTTTTGTTGCAACACACAGTTTGGAAAGCTATGTACTACACAAAGATTCAGCCGGAATCTGCTAGTTCCTTCAGTATCTAGGAAAAAATTCATCTGGAGAGTTAAACTCATTCAAAATAACACTTGTGAACTTATTTCTGTCATCCTCATACTTCAATCTTGCCACTTCATTCCTGCTCATCACAATTACCTGGGGAAAGAAAGTTATCTAGCTAAGACAAAACCAAAATAGGATTGAAAAGCTTCCATTTTTTGTTTTCATTGGAATTGTGCCCTTAGTATCTCCTTTTTAAAGAAAACCCTTGCCTGTTTGTTTGTTTTCTTCTTTTCTTGCTTGCTTTCTACCATCAGCTGCAACTGCCTATTCAGGGAGGAGGAGAACCACTGAAGAACATTGCCATCACCATCAAGACATCCAGGTGGTCCAGATGGATACCACGATTGAAAGCCACTGAGAGATCATGCAGGACAAGGACGGTCACATTTCCCCTATACTGTTTATACTACAGGTTATTCACAAGAGCAAGCAAAGCAGACTCAGTCGTATACCTGAACTTGAATCCAAACTGAAAAGGGTCCAAATAATATTTCATCAAGGGAATTATTATGGGCTCAACAACCTTCCCCATAAAGGAAAGGAATGATGCTATCTGCCTCAAAGGAGGCAGTGGTGCATGCCATCCTCAAGAAGCCATAGCTCAATCTGGTGAGCTTGGACAACTCATTGGCCAATCACCAACCTTACATCCATCACTGCCTGGATCCAGCCTCCTAATAATCTCCCTGGAGATTAATCAACCTACAGACAATTCCACCTGGATGACTGAGAATCTTCACTGACAATCTCCCTGGAGGTTTTCATCAACCAATAGAGTAGGGATCTAGGCTATAAATGACTGGCTGTAGTCCTGGAGAACCCTTCCACTTCCTCAGAATTCAAAGGTTCAGACTCATCCCAGATAATCCTATAAGGCTCCGTCATTTCTACAGCACGTGCCCAGCTAGCATCCAACTCCAGGTGAATCCAGATGATCGAATCAACCTCCTCACAGTATCTTGCTAAATGTTCTTCCTGCCCATTCTTCCCCAGACAAAGCCATTGGAGAGTATTCTGCAAATGCAATAAGAGTGGAGATGTATTGCCTTTTGTAATCTTTCTTTTTTAAAAATAAACTTCACCTCTCATGCTCTCTGAGTTTTCTAAAATCTGCTTTCTTAAATCCAAGCTACTTCTTTAAGTACATTCAGCTTTAGTTTCCTTTAAAATCAAGAACTCCAGCATTGCATGGTCACTTTCTCCTGATATTCTTTCAGATGCCAAATTGCAGTTACCAGATTGAGGATGGCAGCTTTAACCTATCAGATTTTCAACTATGCCCTTGAACCTTTATCCTTACATGTATATTTTTCTAGAATGACACTTATGATTACTTTCCTCTCTGGGCCCATTTTAAAGCAAATGTGTAAAACCTTTGAAATCTTGGCAGATGTTGGGGTCTAGGTATATTAAATCAAGATCTTCCTTTCCTGCATTTAAAGCTGTTAGGCATGTTTGGTTATTAATAGGTAAATGCTTGAGTTGTGATCCTGAATCACATGAAAAATTGACATTGTGGTATAACTCAAATCTGAAAATAGTAGAGAAGATTTTTTTGTTTTGTTCAGACTAAACTAAAAAAGGGATTGCCTTTTGAGTTTCTTGGCAATATATAGAATTGAAATATGTATTTAACTAAACAGTATGGTCAGATGCTTTAGCAGCCTCAAAGGTACTTGCAATTTTAACTTCTTTAAGAGATGCTGCAGTGTGATATGCTTTAAAGTATTAAAAAGTGAAATGAAAGACTTCGTTAAATATTTGATCTATGGAAGGAAGAATTGGAATATTCAATTTTGGAAAACCAATGGATCCAGGTATTTTAAAAATGTGATATATACTTCTTATGATTTAAACATGAAGCTAGTTCATCAGAAAATATTATATTGAGTCAAAGAATGTTTAAAAAGGGATTAGGGATCTGATGCTGGCAATGTAAGAAATTTCAAGGTTCTTTAACTCACATAATTTAGCCTTATTCTGTTAAAGCCTTGTTTTTGTTTCAAATTAATATGTATGTCAGTATAATTTTAGGAAGAAATATTATATTTAATGATTTTATGTGATGCTTCATTATATTCCTAAAATATGGAATTTGTCATGTAATGAAGAGCTTTGGCGTTATTGAGCTTGGGGTACAACAAAGAAGATAATTTTATGTAACTGGAAAGAAAATTACAGTACTCTCCTGGTTTTAATGAATGGAACTAAGATATGGCTTTGCTACCCATTTTTGAAAAATCTTTGTGCATAATTATGCACAAATGTTTCTTTAAAAAGCAACTAGAATTGGCTTAGAGTTAATTGTATCTGGGGTACCCTTAGAGCCAAATTAAATTTACAGTTGTATAGCTGGCAGTTTTGTCATTTTTGTTTCATAGTAAGTAGCAACTGGAGGGGAAAATCAATCTCTTTGCTTTCCTTAGTGGTCCTGGTTTTATTCCTACTTCATAGCAGTTGGTTTCTAAACAACAACAACAAAACCCAGATATCTGTTGTAACTTTTGGTCAGTTCTCTTGACCTCTGCCTCAATTCCAACTGCAGTTCAGAATTCATTCACATTATTTTTTGTTTTTCTTATAACTAGATATGATCCTATAACAAGCTTTAAAATTATACGTATGTGCATAGAAGATTGTCTGGCAAAAAGAAGTTTAAAACATCCCTTAAATTGCAGAACATTGTACCAGGTAAACATCATACTTTAAAACTAACAAAGTGGAATAAATCCATCCAGGCACAAGTTTTCCTTTGGGAACTAGGTTTCATTCCAGGATTCATTTTGGGTTTCACATACTCTGTTATGAATTTCTTGCTCAAAGAAATATATGTAAAATGCATATGTCTTTTACTGTAAAGAAATTGTGTAGTACCAAATACATTAATTTCACAATATTGTTATAGAAATAGTCTTTTAGGAAAACCCTATCATAATTTGAAACATTTTTGTTGTTTATTCGTTCAGTCGCTTCCGACTCTTCGTGACTTCATGGACCAGCCCACGCCAGAGCTTCCTGTCGGCCGTCACCATCCCCAGCTCCCCCATGGTTGAGTCCGTCACCTCCAGAATATGATCCATCCATCTGGCCCTTGGTCGGCCCCTCTTCCTTTTGCCTTCCACTTTCCCTAGCATCAGCTTCTTCTCCAGGGTATCCTGTCTTCTCATTATGTGGCCAAAGTACTTCAGTTTTGCCTTTAATATCATTCCCTCAAGTAAGCAGTCTGGCTTTATTTCCTGGAGTATGGACTGGTTTGATCTTCTTGAAGTCCAAGGCACTCTCAGAATTTTCCTCCAACACCACAGTTCAAAAGCATATATCTTCCTTCACTCAGCCTTCCTTATGGTCCAGCTCTCGCAGCCATAGGTTACTACGGGGAATACCATTGCTTTAACTATGCGGACCTTTGTTGTCAGTGTGATGTCTCTGCTCTTAACTATTTTATCAAGATTTGCCATTGCTCTCCTCCCAAGAAGTAGACGTCTTCTGATTTCCTGGCTGCAGTCAGCATCTGCAGTAATCTTTGCACCTAGAAATACAAAGTCTGTCACTGCCTCCACTTTTTCTCCCTCTGTTTGCCAGTTATCAATCAAGCTGGTTGCCATAATCTTGGTTTTTTTGAGGTTTAACTGCAACCCAGCTTTTGCACTTTCTTCTTTCAACTTCGTCATAAGGCTCCTCAACTCCACCTCGCTTTCAGCCATCAAAGTGGTATCATCTGCATATCTAAGATTGTTAATGTTTCTTCCAGCGATTTTAACTCCAGCCTTGGATTCCTCAAGCCCAGCACGTCGCATGATGTGTTCTGCGTACAGGTTGAATAGGTAGGGTGAGAGTATACAACCCTGCCGTACTCCTTTCCCAATCTTAAACTAGTCCGTTGTTCCGTGCTCTGTTCTTACCGTTGCTACTTGGTCGTTATACAGATTCCTCAGGAGGCAGACAAGATGACTTGGTATCCCCATGCCACCAAGAACTTGCCACAATTTGTTATGATCCACACAGTCAAAGGCTTTAGAATAGTCAATAAAACAGAAATAGATGTTTTTTCTGAAATTCCCTGGCTTTCTCCATTATCCATCGGATATTGGCAATTTGGTCTCTAGTTCCTCTGCCTTTTCTAAACCCAGCTTGTACATCTGGCAATTCTCGCTCCATGAATTGCTGGAGTCTACCTTGCAAGATCTTGAGCATTACCTTACTGGCATGTGAAATAAGTGCCACTGTTCGATAGTTTGAACATTCTTTAGTGCTTCCCTTTTTTGGTATGGGGATATAAGTTGATTTTTTCCAATCTGATGGCCATTCTTGTGTTTTCCAAATTTGCTGGCATATGGCATGCATCACCTTGACAGCATCATCTTGCAAGATTTTAAACAGTTCAGCTGGGATACCGTCGTCTCCTGCTGCCTTGTTATTAGCAATGCTTCTTAAGGCCCATTCAACCTCACTCCTCAGAATGTCTGGCTCTAACTCACTGACCACACCGTCAAAGCTATCTCCAATATTATTATCCTTCCTATACAGATCTTCTGTATATTCTTGCCACCTTTTCTTGATCTCTTCTGCTTCTGTTAGGTCCTTACCATCTTTGTTTTTGATCATACCCATTTTTGCCTGGAATTTACCTCTGATGTTTCTAATTTTCTGGAAGAGGTCTCTTGTCCTTCCTATTCTATTGTCTTCTTCCACTTCCGCACATTGCTTGTTTAAAAATAATTCCTTATCTCTTCTGGCTAACCTCTGGAATTTGGCATTTAATTGGGCATATCTCCCCCTATCACTGTTGCCTTTTGCTTTCCTTCTTTCTTGGGCTACTTCCAGTGTCTCAGCAGACAGCCATCTTGCCTTCTTGGTTTTCTTTTTCTTTGGGACGTTTTTTGTTGCCGCCTCCTTAACAATGTTGCGAACTTCTGTCCATAGTTCTTCCGGGACCCTATCTACTAAATCTAGTCCCTTAAATCTATTCTTCACCTCCACTGCATATTCCTTAGGAATATTAGTGAGCTCATATCTAACTGATCTGTGGGTCTTCCCTATTCTCTTTAGTCTGATTCTAAATTTTGCAATAAGAAGTTCGTGATCTGAACTACAGTCAGCTCCAGGTCTTGTTTTTACCGACTGTATAGATGTCCGCCACCTTTGGCTACAAAGGATGTTGTCAATCTGATTTCGGTGTCGACCATCTGGTGAAGTCCATGTATAAAGTCGTCTTTTAGGTTGTTGGAAGAGAGTGTTTGTTATGCACAGTGAGTTGTCTTGGCAAAATTCTATCAGCCTATGTCCTGCTTCATTTTGTTCTCCCAGACCATGCTTGCCTGTAATTCCAGGTGTCGTCTGACTACCCACCTTAGCATTCCAGTCTCCTGTAATGAAAATAACATCTCTTTTTGGTGTATTATCCAGTAGTTGCTGCAGATCCTCATAGAACTGATCTACTTCTGCTTCTTCAGCATCTGTGGTTTGGGCGTATATTTGGATCACTGTGATGTTAAATGGCTTACCCTGAATTCGAATTGAGATCATTCTATCGTTTTTTGGATTGTATCCAAGCATTGCTTTAGCCACTTTATTATTAATTATGAAGGCTACTCCATTTCTTCTGTGGTCCTCTTGTCCACAGTAGTAGATCTGGTGGTCATCTGATGTGAAGTGGCCCATTCCAGTCCATTTCAGTTCACTGACACCTAAAATGTCTATATTTAATCTTGACATCTCACCAATAACCACATCCAATTTACCCTGGCTCATAGATCTTACATTCCAGGTTCCTATGGTGTGTTTTCACGGCAAGAATACTGGGGTGGGTTGCCTTTACCTTCCCCAGGGATCGTATTTAGTCTGACCTCTCTGCCACGACCTTCCCGTCTTGGGTGTCCCTTCACGGTTTAGCTCATGGTTTCATTGAGGTGCTCAAGCTCCAGCACCACGACAAGGTAACGATCTCCTTTGCTGGAGAATTTGAAACATACAATCATACTATTCCAATTCTTTTAATACTTTAGATTTTTGTTAGCAAAAGTTACGCAAACTATTAGTTTCAAATGAATAAAGAACATAATTGGTTTGTCAAATCCATTTTACTGTCTTACTTCAAAATGTCACACTGGTTATTGGTTCTAGGTTACTTACCCTGTATGGTTCCAGAAATGTAGTAAGTAAAATCCAGATTTCAAAAACCTGTTTTATTCCTTTCTTCTATCCTTCCTACAAGTATTTGTAGGGGGTAGCCTTCTTCATTCCCCCCCCCCCCAAGCCCTGCTGTGCTGCCTCATCATGGCGGGGGGGGGGTGTTCCTGGGAGGGATGAGCAAAGAACGTTGGGAGTGTATGCCAAGAGTCCATATTCCCAGCAGGATCACCCAAGGTGTGAAGGTCATCCCAGCTGCCCAGCTCAAGCAAGCAGGCACCTATATTGGGCAGCAGCGATATGGGAAGATGCTGGCGGCAGATGATCACTTTAGTGACAAATGGCAAAGGCATCAATTCACCCTGCATGGGAGAAGGCAATTATAAACCACTCCCGTATTTTTACTAATAAAACCACATGGATAGAAAATATAAAATGATTCACAATATAGTGCCGGATGATGGGCCCCTGAGGTCGGAAGCACTCAATATGCTACTGAGGAAAGCTGAAGATCTTTTGGAGAAATGGTGTTTATAACATGGCTAGATTAATGTTTCTGATTATGTAACACTGAAAAGCAGTGGTGCACTTTTAGGTTTCTTTATGTGATCTGATCATATGAAAAAATACTTTGATGAAAATTGAATTGTTTTCTCCTTGTATTACTTCTCATGTTTTTTTGCAAACTACCAGAAACATGTATACAAATACATGTCCAGGCAAGCAAAATGTGGCAGGGCACTAGCAGTTTCTTGTATTGGGTTTTTTGTTTTTTGTTTGTATGGTGTGGGGATGAGATGGCTTCTATTACTCTATGACTTGGGAAGCTCAATGGAGAGGGCACTAACTGCAAAGCATTATTGACTTTTCCCATTGGTCAGCTAGAGTAGTGCTTTCCAATCTGCCGCCGTTGGCGACACACCAACAGCAGCAGCGGCAGCAGTGCGGGGGCGTGCGGTGGGGCGGGGGCGTGCACGGCGGCGGCGCAGGGGGGTGCATGGCGGCGGCATGCATGGCGGTGGCAGTGGTGGCAGCCTCCGCTAAAACGCGGAAGCGTTCATGGCGCGCCGCTGCCCCCGCCGCCATGCACACCCCCGCCGCCGCTTCCGGGTTGTGTGGCGACACACCAAACTGTGTGTTGTGACACACTAAAGTGTCGCGACACACAGTTTGGAAAGCTAGAGAGATGGTGAGTACTGACTGACTTATGGGGATCTCTGCAAGAATTACTTACAAAAATAGATACAAACATGCTCAGCAAGTTTCAGGGTCAGAGGAGATTTGCAAATAATGAAGATAATTGCAACTCACTTTTAAACTGTTTTATGAGGGATTAGAAGGTAGAAACCCTAGAGATGTAGAAATGCCATTTAATCTTTTTTTAAAAATTGGACCTTATTTTTAATTCCTGGCATCTACTCTGTATTTGCTTTAGTTAAGGAATGTGCATCCCTATCTTTTGTACCATCTTAATGGAAACTTTAAAAAATGAAAATATTGTTTTGGGGACACTTTAATTTTAATGAGTGCCATTCATCCCAGTTACAAGTTTAGAAACTTGACTCATCTGATCATATCCTGTTTCCACTTCTGTGTTGCAACAACTCTGACCACAAAATTACCATACAGTATACCCAGAAGAAAAGGGCAGAAAGATTATGCATACCATGTCTCAGTCAGCTCAGCAACAGTTAAGGAAAATCTAACTGGGTGCGCTGAAGGTTCTCCCAGTCAGCGTGTCAGATGCCATCACTCAAGCCCGATCATCAGAGTTCCACTCCTAAGGACATAAGAAAAGATGTAAGAGTCCAAGAAGCTGATCCAAATGTACAAGGCAAGAGTCAAGAGAAGAACATGCAAGGGATGGGCATAGTTACTCCCAAATGGACAAACTGATACAAAACCTTCAGGCTTCAGCACCAACACAGTTGGCAAACATTTAACTCTGACTAGAACCCTATTCCCATGGAATTTTCCCTTGCAGTATTGTATTTCTGCTCCTCTTAGCCCTTTAATTTTCTGTCTCGTGACACTTGTCACTCCCATGGGCTTGGAGATCATTTTGGGAAATATGGACTAGAGTGGAGGCTGCACATCCCGTTCTCACAGAGACTCATTCTTCTTTGCTAGCTGTACCGGGCCCTGGTTCATTATATTTATTGGATTCTAATATTCGCTCTTCCTCCTCCTCTAAAGATGTGTTTTCTTTAAAGAAGGGTTTCTCAAACTTTGCCGTGCTGTAACCCCTAAAATGATAAGGAATTTGTCTGAACCCTTCATTAATAAAGCTAATAATTTCATTGTGGTTAAGTTTAGGCAAAAAATAAATAACTCCTCTAACAATTTATATTTTAATCTAAATATCAACACATAACCTTTTCATTGGAAATAATCAATAAAGCCTGTGTCCTGCAGCTGCAGTTCTGCCTTCTGCTCTGGATTGCTACACATCTTGTCCCTGCCACATAGCATCTGGACCTGGAAGGGACACAGTGGAGGCCATAATGATGTGGAGCTGTCAGCTCACTCTTGTGGATATTGTATCTTCCCCTGGTGGATGTAGTTTGGACTTTGTATTAAGGAGTTTGGACTGGACTGTGGAGGGCGATTTTTTTTTACCAGCTAGGGTATTGCTTGGGCCTCTCCCTGGGTAAATGCTGGGGGAGGGGGTAGCAGCAGTCTGATCAACCCTTCAACCTGCCTTCTCCGGGGTCAGAGTTAGAGGCAGATTGGGAGTTCATGGTCACCATGACAGCCCTGGATCAGACTCAGGTCACTGAGTGCCAGATACATAATGGTGGTCAAAACCTGAAT
This sequence comes from Charina bottae, assembly GCA_023362775.1. Lineage (NCBI taxonomy): Eukaryota > Metazoa > Chordata > Lepidosauria > Squamata > Charinaidae > Charina > Charina bottae. The sequence continues at coordinate 404,954 of JALMGJ010000028.1, read as the reverse complement.
CTGTAACATCTACATGAAGGTGAGGTCCTGACAGCACCAGGTGAGATATATCAGTTTGCTGATGATACCCAGTTTTACATCTCAGCTCTCGGCTGACCAAGTGATACTGTGGGGGTTCTGACTCAATGTCTGGAGGCAATGAGGGTCTAGATGGGGAATAACAGGCTTCAGCTCAGCCCTGATTAGTCTGAGTGGCTTTGGGTTTCAGAGGCCTCCAAATCCAGTGATTCTTTAGTTCTGGATGGTATTGCACTACTCCAAACAAAACCAATGTGCAATCTAGGGGTCCTTCTGGATTTGCAGCTCCTGTTTGAGGAACAGGTGGCAGTCATGGCCAGTAAAGAATGTCACCTTGCGGGACTCAGAAAGCAGGCCTTTCCTGTCACTGCACCTACCCCGTGGAATTCCATCCCCCCCAAGTTTAGATTGGCCCTGAGCCTGGCAGCTTTCTGAAAAGCTCTAAAGACTTGGATGTGTTCCTAGATATGGGGATCAGGAGGATAGTTGGGAGCCCATGAGTGTTTTTAATTTTTTTGGCTTGGTTTTACCTTGGTGGTCATTATAGATTTTATATACTAATTGGTCTATTTTTATGGTGTTTTATCTGTTGTTAGTTGCCCAGAGTAACTAAGGTGAGATGGACGGCCATATAAATCGAATGAATGAATGAATGAATGAATGAATGAATGAATGAATGAATGAATGAATGAATGAATGAATGATCATATCTTATTGTATCCTGTGAAAAGTAAAGGCATGCTGTTTTTCACATGCTACTTAATGTGAGCCACAACATTTGTTTCAAAGTGGGTCCAGAATCAAAGTATGCAGCCTCTGTTTAATCTGAGGGCACATCTACACCAGTATTTTGCATCACTTTAGGATCAGTTCTGGACCTCATCTCACTTCATCTCTTTTTGGAATTGAATCAATTTATTTCTGAATCTGCTCCAGTTAATTAAAACTGCAACAAAGCTATTATTGGAATTACTGCATTGTTATAGCTCTTGTGGGCAATCTTGCTTTATTCCAGTTCCAATTCCTAGACTCAGTGTTCTTGTTCTTGGAAAATGTAGGCATTATTTATGCCTAACTTCCTCTTCCTCAATCCAGTTACTGTAGAAACATGCAATTACAGTCAGAGCTATTAGGAAAAATGTCTGTTTGCAAAACTGCTCACAAGTTACATGGCTTTTTAACACAAAAAAGGAATGGTGGCTTTGCATCAGGGAAGATTTGAGGAAATTTCAATTCCTTTGTTTACATTTTTTTACAATCTGTCATGGGGGGCTCGGAGTCCAAGTCGGAGTCCGAGGAAGGGCAGCCGGGCCCTGGGACAGCTTCAGAGGGCAATCAGGCAGCGACGGGGGTGACAGACGAAGGTCCGTCTGGGCAGGCAGAGGAGGTGGGGATGGCCAACAAGCAGCAGGGTCAGGTGTCGCTGCTCAGCAGGGATGAGGAGGCAGGGTTGCCACCCCCTCCCAGCCTGAGATCAAGGAGAGCGGAAAGGAGAGAGGAACAGCGAAGGTTGGAGAGGCTGCGTGCGAGAAATCAGCTCCACCCTCCTAAATAAACTCCACTCAGTTCTGCCTCTATAGAAAGGGAGTCGCCAGCTCAGACCGGTCGTTGGGGACAACCGTATGCTTACTGGATTCCATGTGCCTTGACTCGTGATCGGAAACCTCGTGACTTGACTCTGGACCCTTGGATTCACTTGACTAACCTTATTTTGAACGTGACACTCCTTTAAGGAAAGCTCGCGGGGCTTTTGGGCTTGTTTCTGTAGAGTGTGTGCGTTTGCACTCACACTTCCTTGCAGCCTGTTCGTTTACCTCACAAGTTCCTCAGTAAAGTTTACAACTGCCTCCCTGGTGTTCTGCGTGTGATTTGGGCTGGGACAGGACACAATCAACCTTTCCATACATAGCTTTGCTTCACAGCAGCTGCTCAAATTTTAGTGGGAAGCCGCCAAACAAATGCACACAAATACATGTACTGATTATATGAGGGTGTGGAGGCCTAGCAGTTTATTTTATTTCCTTTCTGTATAGAACAGAGGTGAGGGGATTATTTTTACCCCACAAAAAGTGGAAGCTCAAACTGGTATATTTTGAATGTTATCAACAAGATAAATCAGAAAAACAAAAACTTGGCTATATTTCTTAATGCAGAAGAAGCATTTGACAGTTTAGAATTACATTTTATGCTTGCAATTTTGGAAAAGATGAATTGTGGCCCTAAGTTTTTTCACATGGATATAGAGTATTTATAAGGAACATGAAGCCAAGTTAATTCCCCAACCAAAATACCCTCTAGTGTTGCTAATGGAATATATACAGCAATATGGTTCTGTGTCAGGTTATCAGATTAATAAATATAAAACCCAAATGTTGACATGTCATGGGGAAGACATAAGGGGATTAGACCCTTCAAAAGAGTGTGACCTTGTAATAACCATGACATAGTTATTGATGGACCATATACTAAAAGCATATATTATAGCTTTTATCTTAGTTTGCATAATGATTAGATTAATCATAAAAATGTTGATGGTGTTGGTTGGTTTTATCTCACTTCCTATATTTATTATTTATTGCTTTTTATAATGCTTTTATCTTGTTGATATTCTCTGTTAGATGCCTGGAGTCATATGTTTGAGATGGTGGACATATAAATTGAATAAATAAATAAATCGATTTTAACATATTTTCCCCATCATTCTAATCAATTTTGTATTAAATAGCTTCTTTTTTATCAAATTGCTAAAGTGACTCTAGCAGTGGCAAAGTTTTATTTTATTTTATTTATTCGACTTTTTCACCGCCCCACTCCCTCAAGGGACTCTGGGCAGCTTACAATTCGATATTCGAATGTAAACTAATTTTATTAACATAAGGGGGGAAGATATGTCTGTGAAGGTTCTCAGTCATCCAGGTGGAATTGTCTGTAGCTTGAATCATGTCAACTGGATTTCTATTTTCTCAGTGGAAACGTTTCGCTCCTTATCCAAGGAGCTTATTCAGTCTGAGCAAAGTTAGTAAGGGAATCCTTAAACATGTTTCTAGGTGGCTGTGTGACCTTGCACCTGGGGCTAGGTCATGGTTATTTTGAGATGTTATTTCTAAGTCCCTTTATCATCTAAAGGAGGATCGTTAAGATTACCATGCTGCTGTTGAGCTTGTGAAATGGTCTTAATCTTCCTAGGCACAGAAGATAAAGCAGGAAGGAAAATAGGGGAAAGATTGTGCCTGAGGCCCCCACCTCTATTCAAGGAAGGATTTTCCAAGTTGGCATAAATGGATTTTAGACAGAGAAGATAGGTGGTTTGAGAGAGGGGTCAAGGAATCCATTTATGCCAACTTGGAAAATCCTTCCTTGAATAGAGGTGGGGGCCTCAGGCACAATCTTTCTCCCATCTTTCTCCCGGCTTTGTCTTCTGTGCCTAGGAAGATTAAGACCATTTCACAAGCTCAACAGCAGCATGGTAATCTTAACGATCCTCCTTTAGATGATAAAGGGACTTAGAAATAACATCTCAAAATAACCATGACCTAGCCCCAGGTGTAAGGTCACACAGCCACCTAGAAACATATTTAAGGATTCCCTTACTAACTTTGCTCAGACTGAAGAAGCTCCTTGGATAAGGAGCGAAACGTTTCCACTGAGAAAATAGAAATCCAGTTGACATGATTCAAGCTACAGATAAGGGGGGAAGAATTTGTATTATGGTCACAAACCAGAATTTAGGATAAGGAAGCAATTTGACTTTAATTTATATAGGGATATTGAATTCCTTTAAGGTGGTTAACTCTTGAGTTGACATGGAATATTTCTTCATAGCTGGGATCTGGGAAACATGTAAGGAAGCTGTGACACAGAGCAACAAGAGTTCTGAATGAACTTTTATTGTCAATTGCATAGGTGCTGTGCATGGCAAAACAGGACCAGCTTGCCCATCAATAGTTCCTACAAGCATAGATTCCTCTAATAACTGAGTGGGCAATTCTAGTATGAATCATTTTCCAAACTTCTTGAGGTATACAACATTGCCACCAAATATGAAAGAATGATGTGAGCTGATCATTTCCATCAATTTTTAGAAAATGAGCTGTTCATTTTAGCAATCAGGACTGAGATAATATACCAACAATAAACAGATTGTAACAATTTTCTGTAGGTATAATACTTGGGTAGAGGCTCTGCTCAGTGCAAGGACAAGCTTTTGCTATGCTGGAAAACTTTTGTTTCACCTCCCTCAATTTGAGATATAGGATCTCTACAGAAGATCACTCATTTTATTCCTTACAAGCACCTTCCATCAGTTCAGGAAACTGCACAGCCTTTTCCATGTGTCTAGGTCAGAGCTTTCCAAACTGTGTGTCACAACACAAAAGTGTGTCACCACACACAGTCTGGTGTGTCGCCACACAACCCGGAAGCGCTGATCATCATCAGCGCTTCCGGGTTTTCCCGCAGCGACACACCAACGGCAGCGCGCAAAAACCGAAAGCGGCAGCAGCACTTCCAGGTTTTTGCGCGCTGCCACACTTCCGGGTTTTCCCACGGGGACACACCAACGGCGGTTGGTGTGTCGCCGCGGGAAAAACTTTGGAAAGCCCTGGTCTAGGTACAGGAGTTTAGTAAATCATGTGACTTCTAATTGCAGTTCTCAAGTTTTGGAAGGGCCTCATCCAGCTGTTAGATGTTAAGATTCATTTGTCATCCTTGAATCAGTTAGAAAACAAAGAGAACAAACCAAACATTGGAACAATACTTGCGGTGCTATGTCTCTTATCAGCAGAACACTTGGACTGAGCCGTTGCCTCTTGCAGAAGGTGCCTATAACAACTCCGTGCATTCCTCCATAGGCATGTCTCCCTTTCAGGCATTCTATGGCTACACCTTTGCATTTTGCCCTCCAGAACTCCTGGCATTTGCCCAACATTGTCATGCATGTGTCATCATCAGCCCCCTTCCTTGCTACACCCTGCAGACTCCCACGCTTCCTGCTGCTTGTTACTTTAGGGCAGCCTTTCTCAACTTTTTGACCTTGGAGGAACCCTTGAAATATTTTTCAGGCCTCAGGGAAACCCTGCACATTCAGGCTCAAATATAGCCAGAAGTTACAAAATTATTATATTTGTTTCATAAGTAGGCCTGTATATATGCATTAACAGTGTTCTTAAACTAAAAATAAAGAATGAAACTTACCTCTTTAATGTGAAGTTGCCCGTATTTTAAATAATTTTTAAAGTAAATCATGATCTCCTAGGGAACCCCTCGTGACCTCTCGTGGAACCCTAGGGTTCCACGGAACCCTGGTTGAAAAACCCTGATTTAGATCTTGGCTGCAAAAATCCAGACAAAAACTAGATGGCAGAGAAGGGTTAGAGGCGATGGGTTTTGTATCTCTTTGCTGCTGAACAGATTTTTGCAGCCCAGATCTGGTAGCCCTATGTTACTTGCCTGCTGTGTATAAGTGGTTAGAGCACCCAGGAGACTCCAGAGCTTCCAAAGGGCAAACTCCTCACTCTGTCTCTGACAGACATTATGCACTCAAGGTTTAACCTACATCAGCTTTTGAAGAAGTGACAACATTTCTATTAAACATGTTTAATCTACTCTTACATTTTTATTTAACTTCTTTTCGGCCTTCTATCTTGTTATTTTAAACTGAAGTTCCTTGAGTGTTCAATTTGAACAGAAAGGCCACATAGGAAGGCCAAGTTAATAAAGAAGGACTAGTTTAAACATACATTAATTTAGCTTGTAAATCAATTAATTTCATTAATTAATGAACATTTTACATATATATGTAAAATTTTACTTTGGATCTTAAATTTTAGTTGACATGGACTACAGTAAGTTTAATACAATGGGATTGGATACCTAATGAAAAGTTATTTTGTTAAATAAAAGATATAACTTGCAAATAAAATGTTTTTTAAGACAGAATAGATATTTTGAACAAGCTTTAATTATCTCCTTCTGCATTTTCAGACTAAAATGTCTAATACTAATCTCAGACATGGCAATTATTTTTAAGTTATTATTTTATAACCTCACTTTATAAGCTTTTACTGCAGTAAGGATTTTACTACAAGCACAAATGAACTAAAAATATACTCCTAATCAGCTTCATATTTAACTGGCTAATAACAGACAACAGAGAGAAATGGGAACCAATATGAAAACAGGAAGTTCACTCTACAAGCTGCATTTTTATGATAGGTAGGATTACTTAAAGCTTATTTAACAACCTCTTTCAAGTTTTAAATAAAAACAGATTTGTTAGCTATTGTTTATAGCTCTGCATAGTAGAAAATCAATGATTGTATTATATTTTTAAATAAAGCTTAATTGCAGCTTGGGAATAGATGCTATATTTAGCATTCTGGATTTATCTTGTTTTGACCCAGAAATGTTGATAGTGTTGATCAGGCGATCTGGGTTTAGTTGGCAAGAAAGTGAGCTAAGACGTTCTCAGTTCATTTAGCTTGAAATTATGGAGTGGTTTTAATCACACTACTACCTCTCAGATCCCCTTCCACTTTAGTATGTAGACAATAATACAGGGTTGATTGACTGAATTATCAGAGCAATGGGTGTAGTTTGAAAAGAGATGGTCTATCTAAATCCACACTGAGCCAAGAACCTCCACAACTTTTGAGTAGGACCGAGGAGTACTTATGTTAATCTGTTAGAATAAGATGACAAAACTAATTGATAAGCTTCCACAGTCTGCAAAATCTGTTGTCTTTAAGGTGCTGCATGTTTATTCTTTCAGAAATTCTTAATTAATCTTAAATAGTTTATTGACTTAGAATGTTGTTCTTTGGTTATTCACCAGCAATGAAGCCCAACTTCACTGGTTCTAATTAAGTGATCAGACCTTCATATGCATCATCCATTTCTTCCATATAAATGCCTACTTCTTGCTTTACATCTTCTTTCTCCAGTAGATGTTTGCCTTCTTTGTCTTTTGTTATGCCCACATTTGCATAAAATGTTCCCTCAATTTTTTAAAATAAATATCTTACCCTTCCCAATTTATAGTTATGTCCAATTTCTTTATGCTGCTTATGTAGATATAATTTTTGTCTTTTTTTAAAAAAAACCCTTTATTATATTTTCAAAGTATAGATAAAACATGAAAAGATAGAAAAGACTGGAAGAAAACTAAAAAAGAGAGACAAACTAAAGAAGTGAGGAAATAAATAGAAAATGATACAAAAGGAATGACTTCCAACTCTCTACAGCAAAGATATACATTAAAAATACAACAATCTCTTATTCCAATTTTAACTATCTGTCTGTCTATCCGTTCAGTCGTGTCCGACTCTTGGTCACTTTGTGGATCTATGCTTTCATTATTTCTATAAACCATTTCAGCTTAATAATCAAAATTCCTAATTATAATATCATTTTTTTCTGGTAAAAACAAAAAACCTGAAAGCGGTTTACTACCAGAAACAGATTTAAATTAAATGTTATCTCTCATCCCTATAGTCAGTTTAGCCTTCTCTGCCAAATCCATTAAATTTATCTTATTGTTAACCCTAATATTATCTTCCACCACTATACATAAAAAATCTTACTCTTATCATACAATCAAACTATTATTTAAAGCAAAATATTACAAGGGATAAATTCTATTATACATTCAATTTAAAAACCTTTAAAATTACAGGACACATTTTTTCCCAGTAGTTCTTAGCATTCTTAAAAAAACAAGAATATTTTTTAAAAGAATTTTTGTCTTTTCTTCTACTCCTAAATTCAGTGTTTAGCCTTCTTTTGTTTTTTGCATTTTGAGATATTTTGTTTGCTTTATATTTAGTAATGTCTTATTTGGGTCTTTTGAATAATAATAATAAAAATAATAATAATGTCATGAGTTTCAGTATATTTTTTCTGGCACTCTATGTCTGTGGATGGACACATGGACAGACTTAACCATACTTTCAACTGGGAAACTGTGAGCATATTAGACCAGGCCAAATCCAAAAATGCTAGAGAATTCCTGGAAGCTTGGCACTCAGACAAAGCAGCCATCAACAGACACATAGAGGTTAACAACATTTACATACCATTCATAAGAGACAATAGAATAGCCAGAAGACCAGAACACCCCTGGGCCAGCAATCAACAACAAGATAGGCATAGATTAACAGCAAGATTAGCAGCAGAGGAGCAATCAAACAACACAATAGACCTTAATCAAGGAACTATTAACTCAGTCAATCACCCAAACAGCACACAACAGCCCAATCAAGGAACTACCAAGGAGAGTACAAGACCCCCACCAACACAGGCAGGACAAGCCAGGGTATATAAACAGACAGCAAGTTCCACTCCCTTTTCGCACTGAAGATGTTGCCTAGCCTGGCAATGAAACGTCTGCATGAAAACAACAAGGCTCAGAGAGCACCAAAGATTCCCCAAACCTAATCCATCAGATCTCTTCTTCATCTTACTTCAAAGAGTCCTCTTGAACTGGTTTAATTACATTGGGAAAATTAAAAGATTCCAAATGCCTAATATTTTTCAGTAGCATTTAGCAAGATTCTTGTTTGACTTAGAAATTAGGAGGAGTCTGATAGCACCTTTTCAGACTAACAAATTTTGTTAAAAGGCACAAACTTTTGGTGAGCTACAGCCTTCTGGGGGGCTGTGAAGACCTGGCTTTTCACCCAAGCATTGGGCTAGGATGGAAGCTACCCCAACAAATGCAAAGGTAAATGTAGAGTTGCTGGGATGTTGTGGCACTGTGATGGGATATATGATGTTGTTGTGGGCTTTGTGGGTTATATTTATTTTGGCTTTATGGAATGTTGTGAGCTGCCTCAGAGTATCATGCATAAGATAGGTGGCCGTGTAAGTTTTCTAAATAAATAAATGCCTTTTTATAAAATGTGTTAGCCTGAAAAGATGCTTTTAGATTTCTTGAGTTTTGGCTACTATAGACTATCATAGCTCTCTTCCTACAATGTCTTATTTGAGTTAGGTAGGATAAGAGGCTCCTCATTCCCAGAATTCTGTATCGAGGAAACTCCTAAAGATGTTGGGAAAACAGTAATTGAAAAATCATCTCTCCACGTGTCTTGCAGCTATTACTGCTTTGCTGAACCCAGAATAACCATAGGAGGACAGTCCTAACCTAGAAATCTGTAGCTGATCATAGGGAAAAGGATACAAAGAGGGCAGGATTCTTCTCTACTCTCAGTCTTATTTATTTCATAGGGGTTTTTTTCAAGATACAATTTGTGCAGTGTACTTTGGAATTTTATGTAGAATAGGTAAGTAAAACTCAGGATATGTGGACAGCCTGTTTAGCACTTTGGCCTATATTTGTAATACATTGTGGAAGACTAGATCTATGGTCATTCTCACTGCTGTGCTATGCTATTTATTCAGTCCTTTGATTTATATCCAATCTTTCCTCCAGGAGTTCAAGATAGGCAGGGTACCCTTTTTTTTTCTTTCCCATACCATAACAACCCTTTTAGGTAGTTAAGACTGAGAGACCAGTCCAAAGTCATCCAGTAAATTTCTAAGACCAAGAGTAAATTTGAGCTTGGATCTCCCTGATCCTAGTCCAACATATTTACCACATAGTTAGAATGAAATTGCTATGGAAAGAATGAGAGATAAGGTTTGGCCTAAATTGCATAAAATGGAAATAATTTTAATATAAAGTATACACATATATCACTTTTGTATTTATGAGTAGAACATTTTTTTAAATATTTGACAGGTTTATAAACATTTTTTGGCAGGATAACAGGTTATGATTTTAGTAGTGCTGTGACAGACTGCCTGACACACTTTGAGGCTTTGATCTAATGATCTGGAAATCACGTTGGGTGATAATGTTTTCCAGCCTATATTTGATCAGATTCAGCATAAGTCCTCCTCTGGCTGATCTCCAGTCATCATCCAACTTGCCTCATAGCTCTCAATTTTAAAGAACACCAAGAAGTAAGTTTGGCTCTACCACATGCTTTATATTAAGACAATACCTCTATTAGGTCCAGACAAGGTTTATAAAATAGTCTTCAAGCTTTTGATTTTATGGGTGTATTCAAATCATTTATAATTAGTTTAGCATGGTCTTTAAATCTTACTAAGCATATATTTAAAACTGTGGAGTCCTTGGTGCTCTCTGAGCCTTGTTGTTTTCTTGCAGACGTTTCATTGCCAGGCTAGGCAACATCTTCAGTGCGAAAAGGGAGTGGAACTTGCTCTCTGTTTATATACCCTGGCATATTTAAAACTATTGGCCAGTAAAAGGTAAAGGTTCCCCCCGCACATTTGTGCAGTCGTGTCTGACTCTAGGGGCCAGTGCTCATCTATTTGTTAGCCGAAGAGCCAGCGTTGTCCGAAGACGCTTCCACGGTCATGTGGCTGGCATGACGCATGCGGAACGCTGTTACCTACCCACCGAAGTGGTACCTATTTATCTACTTGCATTCGCATGCTTATTGCTAGGTTGGCAAGAGCTGGGGCTAGTGTGGAAGCTCACTCCGTCATGCGGGCCTAGGGATTCGAACCTCCGAACTTGCGATCTTCCAATCAACAAGCCTGGCGTCTTACCCACTGAGCCACCACGCCCCTCCTGAGCCACCACTCCCCTCCTGAGCCACCACGCCTCTCTGAGCCACCACGCCAGTAACTTACTGAGCCAGTAAGGGTATGTGAATTGGTTATTAGACTCTGATAATCCACCCAATCTGAATCAACTGTGTAAACTGGTTTGGGAAATCAAGTCAATTTGATATTTCAATTCACGATGTCAAATTGGGTCAATTCAATTTTCATATTGATTCAGAAAAATGTGGCTTTTGCAAATGCAACTTGAATTTATTCAGAGATCTCTAATTCAACTTAACATTTCAATTTGAATTGCTTATTTTATTTGGAAAAATGCTTTCATCTGAAGGACTGAACAAATCACTTTTGAATCAAATCTCTGAATCAGAGCTTTGCACAGACATCAATAAAACTGCAATACATTGCCTGTAACAGCCAAACCTGTTGAACGAATTAGATAAATAATATTCTCCAAACTAACTTGCATTTAAGTTTTAGAAAAGCTGAATCATTTCCTGTGACTCACTGATCTGCAATTAGATGTATTTTAAAACAGAAATTGTAGCAGATAGTGAAATGAGGTTGTTACTGTTCTTGGACTGATAGAGTTTAAAAATGAAGACGTTAGCAAAAGTTTGTAAGTTCATTGACAGACTGAAGTATCTAGATATAAGCATGTTTAAAAGAACATTATTTCTTTTAAAAAACATTCAAGTTTTTAAAAAAACTTCAAGTAAATAATAGGCCCGTACACATATTTGATCAAGCCTAATAAATAATTATTCCAGCGTCCATATTACCCCATTATGCCAACATTGTATTGAATGGTGTAATCCACACAAACTTTTAAGAGAAATATTTAAATAAGGAGTCATTTAGCTTTTGTTATTGTCATATAATCCTGTCAACCCAACAGTTCGAAAGCCTTGCGAGTAGATAAATGGGTACCACCTTAAGTGGGAGAATTTGCTGGCATCCTTTCGGGGGTCGCCCACCAAACGGAAGATCTTGGAATGCGGTGGTACGACGGATCCCGGAAGAACAGCTCTATCTACAGGACGTCGGCAGCCGGCTCTGACGCAAGGCATTGTGGAACTTGTAGTCATGGATGAGTCGGTTCCCTTACCCCTTCCCTTAACGTGTGGTTAATTGTATAATTAAAAATGTATGTATAATTAAATGTAATCAATATGTATGTAAGCCGCCTAGAGTCCTCCGTTAGGGAGGGGATAGGCGGGGTATAAATACAATAAATAAAAAAAATTAAAATAAAATAAAATAAGATATAGATATAGATAACAAAACTAAGATATTGAAGCATCCCATAGGGAAGGAATTCACCCATATGTGAATAAATGTCAAAGGACCTACTTTTATTCTCAAACATATGAGGCTGATGGAGCAAAAAAAGCAATATCAACTATACTGTACTTCAATAAAAGTGAAGTCAGTTATTTTGTCAAAATACAGTTCACAATAACAGTTCCCCCCAGATAACTTAAAATTCTGTCCAAGAATGTAATAGGCTACTATATCCACTAAGTATTCATTTAGTTGTATTTTGTTCCCAATTTTCCTGTAGGAAAATGAGAAGGAATGCACAGCTCTCTCTACCATCACCATATCTGCCAATGTGTTAGGATCAGTACTAATGGCATGGTTTGTGCAAAATTGTTTTGCTCCTCCCCACGCACCCACAGCATACAGACTGTCTCTTAAACCCTAAAGATTTTTTCAGAACAAACAATATTAGATATCAGTACCTGGGACTGAAGTAGTGTTTGTCATTCTGGATTAATCTTTTCCTAAATCCAAACCAAGAAATAGCTACTGTTCATTATTTAAATGTAATTGAGCCTGAAGCAGAAGTCTTCTACCCAAATTCTAAAGACTCTTCTTTATTTGCAAGTTTTTCTATGTAGCAGATGTAGATTTGTGGATATGCCTGATGACATATTCAATAGCGTTGTATTTATTGATTTGCACAGGCCTTACACAGATATTGTTTCTTAACATCTGTGTATTTTGCATATACTCTGTCTGGCTACTGCTCACTTCACAGAAAAGCACTCCATATTTTTTTCTAACTATGCTGAACATTAACTTCACAGAAAGCATTATTCTGGCACATGAGTAACCATATTCTGAAAAATGAAAAAATGTTGGGAACTATAGTTGCCCGGTAACTGGATCTTGCTGTTTGGATAACCGATTCCTAACCTGATCAATCCTTCCCTCCTCAAGGCACATGGCAGCTAAATTGTGAGACCTTAATACTTAAGGCAACTGTTATTTTTTCTGCTCTGGGAATAGATTAGAAAACTGTTCCAAAAGATTCAGTGAGTTACCCAGATTTACTCTCCCCATAGGATCAAACACTATTATGCTGTCAGTCACTGCATGGGAATTTTGCTTCATAGACAGCAGAGTTCCCTGTAAAATCTTGCTTCGGCACCAAATTTAACAATCCAGCCAAGATGCTCCTTGTTCAGCAGATGCAACAAAGCATAGCTTATAAACAACTCTTCTGAAAATCTTCCTTGATTTCAACATAGTACGCATACAGTTTCATCATAATATATTGCAGTTTGTGGACCTTAAGCTCTTCATGCTGAAGCAACATAGAAGAAATGGATACCTTTCAGTCCAGTTTCAAACCTGAGTATGGAACTGAGGCAGCACTGGTTGCTTTGGTTGATGACCTTTGTTGGATGGATGTAAACTAGTGCACCCCTCCTGATCCTTTTGGGCCTATCAATGCTCTTCAATACCATCAGCCATGCTATCCTTTTAGACTACTTGTAGAAGCTGGAGTTTGGAGGCACTTGTTTTACAGTGGCTCCACTCCTTGAGGAGTTTCATTCTGGCAAGTTTTCCAAAATTATAATACAATTCCACCATATTTTCCTTGCATAGCCATCACCATAAATTTTCCTATCATTTCATTTTTTTTTTCTGCAGAAAGTTCAGAATTCCATTGTTCCTGCCAATCATTATAGTGGTATTGTGTGAGGCAAAAGCCACACAATTCTCTGTGATGTCTGCATGTGCTAAAATGTTCACTGTTTACTATGGTATAATTGGTGACAAGTATAAGGAAGAACTTGTAATCTTTATCTGAACTGTCATTTCTGCTGTTTTTTTAAAAAAAAAAACACACCAGAACTTTCTGATAATCATTTTTGAATGACACCTGTGTTTTCTTTCCAATGCAGTGGATGACTGATTTTGTGTATCCACACAAATATTTCATAGCTATCTATCTAGAAATATTCTGTCTATCAGTTGCTGAAACTGCCATTCATAGTAAATGGCACTAGAAAACTTGAAAAACTGTGTCCATGTTTTATCATGGGATAGTGGAAAAATTCATCAGTGTTTGGAAAAAATTTAAACTTTTTTGACTCCACATTTGTTTCTAAACTGAGCAACGCTACTTTGCAATCATACAGCCTACATCTCACCATGGGATAGTGAGAAATCACAAGCATTTTACACAAAAATGCACATGCATTTTCTTTTCTAGCTGATTATAAATTCTCTATAGAATATGAAGAACTCAATGCATTTCCATGCAGTTTGTTTCGATTTCTGTTGCAGCATATAAGAATAAACTATTCTAATAGTTTAAAAATAAATATTGTATATTTATTTACAGAACTGTACTTATGTAAATGTCCCATGGGAAAATATTTTAAAAATACTATAGCTATAAATCCAGATAGATGATAGAGGATAGATGGATGGATGGATGGATGGATGGATAGATAGATTGATTGATTGATTTTTTTTCAGTACCACACTGAATGTCTTTTAAACAGCCATAATAAAGGTAGTTTGTGGGGTGAACAGAATAAAAAGAAATAGAAAATAGAAAACAAATTTGGAGCTAGTTTATATGTCATAGGTGTAACTTGAGATCATAATGCTGGTTTAAGATGCTAATGCAGAAGTGTCCCTTGACTAACATCATTCTAATTTATTTAGAGTGATTTGATTTATGTGAATGGTTAAAACACTTGTAAGCTCTATTCTAAAAGAGGCAGCATTTAAACAATCAAATTATTAAAAATGTAAATACATGCAGAATTAGAATAATTATTTCAAGAGGATGTAATAAAAAGTCACTATAAACATCTTAAATTCAAAACTATTCTATTTTAACAGTCTTTTTAGAGTCAGTGTGCTTTGCAAAACAAAAAGTAGTCTACGATCTGTTCATTCATCTCTTGATTAGAAATGGTAAACTGTATCTCATAAAATTGGAAATAACCATTTCGGTCACTTAATCCAACCCCCATTTGGTGTAGGAATCCAAATTAAAGCATCCCATGCAGATATCTAACTATTCTCCACTTAAACACATCCAATGAAGGGGAGTGCACCACTAACATTCAGTTTGAAAAACCTTATATTGGCTCACCCTTGTACCAATCTTTTACTAAAAGTGGATTTTCATAAACTCAAAGCAGTGGTTAAGTAGCATTCTATAGCTGGAGAAACTAATAGAAAAAGGAAAACAGAATAGGATTTTCTGAAAGTGGATGTACTAAAAGCCTCATTTCAAAAATCATCAACATCATCATCCTAAAAAAAATAGAAGACAGCAAAAGAAGTTATTGTGGCTGCACAGAAGTTTAATAATTATATGAAAATAGGGCATGTATAGGATATGGAAAGAAAGAATATTCACTAGTGGCCTGGTTTTGTAGAGATGATGTCATAAAAGCTACAGTTCAGAATGAGTTATGGTTGGCAAAGATCTTCTTCTGATATGTGCAAAATGAAAAGAGTAACATTAGCGTATCTCCAGTGATGACAAACAGTACTAGATGGTAAAAGGCAGAGTTACTTAACTCCTATTTAGTTTTGTCTTTTCCAACAAGTACAGTAAAATATTTCATCAGAAAATTTTGAAGATCAGGATGAATGGCAGGATTAAAGTTCAAAATTAACAGCTACATGGTCAGAAAGCACCTATTCACTTTAAATGAATTGAATTCATCTCCAGGACCAGATGACCTGCATGCTAAGATGGGGAAGGAACTTGCTGATGGTCTGACTGAAATGTTATGTATTATCTTTGAGAAATTCAGGATACCAGGTGGGGTGTCAGACAACTGGACATGGTTCATATTTTCAAAAGGGCAAAAAAGATGATCCAGGAAACCATAGATCACTCAGTCTATGATTGATACCTGGCAGATTCTAGAACAGAGCTTTCCAAACTGTGTGTGGCGACACAAAAGTGTGTCGCCACACACAGCGTGGTGTGTCGCCACACCACCCGGAGGTGGCGGCGCACACGTGCATGGCAGCAGCGCAGCATCAGTGCTTCCACGTTTTAGCGGAGGCTACCGCTGCTGCCACCGCCGCCATGCACGTACGTGGCGCCGCACGCCCCCGCGCTGCCGCCGTGCACGCGCCCCCCGCGCCACCACCATGCGCGCGCACGCCACCGCCGCGCTGCCGCCACCACCACTGCTGTATCACCAGCAGCGGCACTTTGGAAAGCCCTGTCCTAGAACATATCAAAAAGTATCTTGTGAATAATGTGTGGAGTACCAGAAGTCAGCACAGATTTATCAGAGTAGCGTTATTTTTTTTTAACTGGGTAACCTCCTTCATGGATCACTGCCTTGTCGTGGTGAAGGGGCTTGCGTAACTCAATGAAGTCAGGTCAAGAAGAACAGGACATGACAGAAAGTTCTGACAAAACGTGGTCCAAAACTGGAGGAGGGAATGGCAAACCACTCCAGTATCCTTGCCAAGAAAACCCATGGACAGTATCAAAAGGCTAAAAGATATCACGCCGGAAGATGAGCCCCCCAGGTCGGAAGGTGTCAAAAATGCTACTGGGGAAGAGCAGAGGGCAATTCCGAGTAGCTCCAGAAAAAGTGAAACGGCTGGGCCAAACCCGAAAGGACGCTCAGTTGTGGATGTGTCTGGAAGTGGAAGGAAAGTCCGATGCTGTAAAGAACAATATTGCATAGGAACCTGGAATGTAAGATCTATGAATCAAGGTAAGCTGGATGTGGTCAAACATGAGATGACAAGATTGAACATCGACATCTTGGGAATCAGCGAACTAAAATGGACAGGAATGGGCGGATTTAATTCAGGAGACCATTATATATTCAACTGAACCCTGGTAAGACGGAGTGGCTGTGGATTGATGGCCCCCTAGAAGTTGTCATCTTTGGTTCTGGGTGGGGTTGCACTACCTCACTCAGATCCAGTGCGGAATCTGGGGGTCCTCCTGGACTCGCGACTCTTGCTCGAAGAGCAGGTGGCAGTCGTGGCCAGGAGGGCCTTTGCACAACTTCGAGTTGTGCGCCAGTTACGCCCTTTCCTTTCCTCCGAACAGTCACTCATGCCCTTGTCATCTCCCGCATAGACTACTGTAATGCGCTCTACATGGGGCTACCCCTGAAGAATATCCGGAAGCTTCAGCTGGTACAGAATGCGGCGGCGCGAGCAGTTACGGGTGCCATAAGATCGGCACATGTAACACCTCTGCTACGCAAGCTGCATTGGTTGCCAGTTTGCTTCGGGGTCCAATTCAAGGTGTTGGTGATTAAAGCCCTATATGGCATAGGACCAGGGTACCTGAGGGACCGTCTCGTCCCGATAACGTCAGCCCGCCCCACCCGTGCGTGCAGAGAGGGCATGCTTCGGACCCCCTCAACAAGAGAATTCCATCTAGCGGGGTCCAGGAGGCGTGCTTTCTCTGCGACAGCGCCCGCCTTATGGATCATCTTGCCCCCGGAGGTGAGACTGGCCCCTTCACTCCTGGCCTTTTGAAAGGCCATTAAGACCTGGCTCTGCCACCTGGCC
Organism: Charina bottae; assembly: GCA_023362775.1. Classification (NCBI taxonomy): domain Eukaryota; kingdom Metazoa; phylum Chordata; class Lepidosauria; order Squamata; family Charinaidae; genus Charina; species Charina bottae. The sequence continues at coordinate 387,524 of JALMGJ010000028.1, read as the reverse complement.
TGGGACAACGGAGGTGGTAGTGCCTCCTGGGGTTGGCTGGCCCCGTAGCAATATGACCTATGCTACGGTCCCCAATCCATCTTGGATTTTATTTTATTTTATATTTGGATATATTTTTTACACATTGTCTATCTTGTATGGTTTTAAATATTTTAAATTTTTAAGTTTTAATTATTGTAACCCGCCCAGAGTCCCTTGTATGGGAGATGGGCGGGGAATAAATTAAATAAATAAAATAATAAATAATAAATAAATATATACTACTGTGGGCAAGAATCCCTTAGAAGAAATGGAGTAGCTCTCATAGTCAATAAAAGAGTGGGAAAGGCAGTACTGGGGTACAACCTCAAAAACAACAGAATGCTTTCAGTTCGACTCCAAGGCAAACCATTCAACATCACAGTGATCCAAGTCTATGCCCCAACCACTGATGCCGAAGAAGCTGAAGTTGACCGGTTCTATGAAGACCTACAACACCTTCTAGAACTAACACCAAAAAAAGCTGTCCTTTTCATCATAGGGGACTGGAATGCTAAAGTAGGAAGTCAAAAAATAACCAGAATAACAGGCAAGTTCGACCTCGGAGTACAAAATGAAGCAGGGCAAAGGCTAATAGAGTTTTGTCAAGAGAACACACTGGTCATAGCAAACACTCTTTTCCAACAACACAAGAGACGACTCTACACATGGACATCACCAGATGGTCAATACCGAAATCAGATTGATTATATACTTTGCAGCCAAAGATGGAGAAGCTCTATACAATCAGCAAAAACAAGACCTGGAGCTGACTGTGGCTCAGATCATGAGCTTCTTATCGCAAAATTTAGGCTTAAATTGAAGAACGTAGAGAAAACCACTAGACCAATCAGGTATGACCTAAATCATATCTCTTATGAATATACAGTGGAGGTGAGGAATAGATTTAAAGGATTAGATCTGGTAGACAGAGTGCCTGAAGAACTATGGATGGAGGTTCGTAACATTGTACAGGAGGCAGCAACTAAAACCATCCCAAAGAAAAAGAAATGCAAGAAAGCAAAGTGGCTGACTGATGAGGCTTTACAAATAGCTGAGGAAAGAAGGGAAGCAAAAGGCAAGGGAGAAAGGGAAAGATATAAACAACTGAATGCAGAATTCCAGAGAATAGCAAGGAGAGATAAGAAGGCCTTCTTAAATGAACAATGCAAAGAAATCGAGGAAAACAATAGAATGGGGAAGACTAGAGATCTCTTCAAGAAAATCGGAGATATCAAGGGAACGTTTTGTGCAAAGATGGGCATGATAAAGGACAAAAAAGGCAGGGACCTAACAGAAGCAGAAGAGATTAAGAAGAGGTGGCAAGAATACACAGAAGAACTATACAAGAAAGATCTTAATATCCCTGATAAATACGATGGTGTGGTCACTGACCTTGAGCCGGACATCCTAGAGAGTGAAGTCAAGTGGGCCTTAGGAAGCATTACTAACAACAAAGCTAGCGGAGAAGACAGTATCCCAGCTGAGCTATTTAAAATCCTAAAAGATGATGCTGTTCAAGTGCTGCACTCAATATGCCAACAAATTTGGAAAACTCAACAATGGCCACAGGATTGGAAAAGGTCAGTTTACGTTCCAATTCCAAAGAAAGGCAATGCCAAAGAATGTTCAAACTACCGTACAATTGCGCTCATTTCACATGCTAGCAAGGTTATGCTCAAAATCCTACAAGCTAGGCTTCAGCAGTATGTGAACCGAGAACTACCAGAAGTGCAAGCTGGGTTTCGAAGAGGCAGAGGAACTAGAGATCAGATTGCCAACATTCGCTGGATCATGGAAAAAGCAAGAGAGTTCCAGAAAAACATCTACTTTTGCTTCATTGACTACGCTGAAGCCTTTGATTGTGTGGATCACAACAAACTGTGGCAAAGTCTTAAAGAGATGGGAGTACCAGACCACCTTACCTGTCTCCTGAGAAACCTGTATGCGGGTCAAGAAGCAACAGTTAGAACCGGACATGGAACAACCGACTGGTTCAAAATTGGGAAAGGAGTACGACAAGGCTGTATATTATCACCCTGCTTATTTAACTTATATGCAGAGTACATCATGAGAAATGCTGGGCTGGATGAATCACAAGCCAGAGTTAAGATTGCTGGGAGAAATATTAACAACCTCAGATATGCAGACGATACCACCCTAATGGCAGAAAGTGAAGAGGAACTAAAGAGCCTCTTGATGAGGGTGAAAGAGGAGAGTGCAAAAGCTGGCTTGAAACTCAACATTAAAAAAACCCAGATCATGGCATCTGGTCCCATCAGTTCCTGGCAAATAGAAGGGGAAGAAATGGAAGCAGTGACAGATTTTATTTTCTTGGGCTCCAAGATCACCGCAGACGGTGACTGCAGCCATGAAATTAAAAGACGCTTGCTCCTTGGGAGGAAAGCTATGGCAAACCTAGACAGCATATTAAAAAGCAGAGACATCACCTTGCCGACAAAGGTCCATATAGTTAAAGCTATGGTTTTTCCAGTAGTAATGTATGGCTGTGAGAGTTGGACCATAAGGAAGGCTGAGCGCCGAAGAATTGATGCTTTCGAACTGTGGTGCTGGAGAAGACTCTTAAGAGTCCCTTGGACTGCAAGGAGGTCAAATCAGTCAATCCTAAAGGAAATCAAACCTGACTGCTCATTGGAAGGACAGATGCTGAAGCTGAAGCTCAAATACTTTGGCCACCTAATGCGAAGAGAGGACTCACTGGAAAAGACCCTGATGCTTGGAAAGGCTGTGTTGCATATATTTTTTATGTCTGTAGAATATGGGGCTGAGTTTTTAAAAAAAGCCAAGCCTTGAAGTTTCTTTCTGGGCTCTGAGAGCACATGTTCACCCCCCTTTCTCAGGAAAGTTAATTTACTTTGGAGCCAGCTAGTCTGGGAGTTTGAGCCAATCAGAATTACCTGTTTAAGCTTTGCCCATATTGGGAATCTGTTGACTCTTGAGAGTCCCTTGGACTGCAATCCAGTCAATCCTAAAGGAAATCAACCCTGACTGCTCATTGGAAGGACAGATACTGAAGCTGAAGCTCAAATACTTTGGCCACCTAATGCGAAGAGAGGACTCACTGGAAAAGACCCTGATGCTGGGAAAGACCGAAGGCAAAAGGAGAAGGGGACGGCAGAGGATGAGATGGTTAGATAGCATCACCGATGTAATGAACATGAATTTGAGTAAACTCCGAGAGACAGTGGAGGACAGGAAGGCCTGGCGTGCTATGGTCCATGAGGTCACGAAGAGTCGGACACGACTAAACGACTGAACAACAAAAAACCTCCTTAGCGGATTGTGGGAATACTGTAGATATATCTTAATTTCAGTATAAGCATTCAACAAAATACTCCACAACATTCTGATTAACAAGCTAATTAAATATGAACTACATGGCATGTCAATTGAGTGGGAACATTCAAGTGAGTTAAAAAATCATATGGACAAAGCCATGAGTATGGTAGATCAGTTGTGATCTGGGATTTGAAGTTGATTTCAGGTGAATCTTATGTAAGATCTTGAGGATTTTTGCCTCAGCTCCAATATTCTGCACTAGATGGTTCCAAAAAGTAACTGAATATGATTACAATATTATGATTTGTTTCATGCAGAAAGATGTCAATTGTAAATCAGATCCATGATTGTTATAGCTGATTCTGTGTAAACAGACATGGTCTGTAATTTGACAGTAGCTTCAAATAGCCCTCATGTAAAAATCCCCCGAGGATCCAACTTTTACTGACACCTGCATTCATCAAGAATAATGTGGCATGATGGGCTGCAACCTGAAGATTCACTTTTCTTACTCACTGGGTAACCTAGCAAGAGAGAGCTGAATTTAGAAACGCCACTCAACAAGAGAGCACATGCAGAAAGCTGTCTGAGTTCCCTGAAGTAATCACTGCCATCTGTGCCAATTCCCTCACATTCTTCCTCCCTACAATACATCCGGAAAAAAGGACCTTTGCAGACCAACAGGAAAACAAAGACGTGTTGCCAGCCGCCCACTCCGACCTAAAATCAACCCGTACTTAAAGCAACAGCATCAGCAGGCAAGGAAGCACCAAGGACCAACATAGCTCTACAACTTTCTATCTCAATGCCTACCGACGCCCACTCAAGCAGCTGACCCACTGCCGGAAACCTATCTATAGCTTCACCGGATACGAGCTTGCGTCACAGAGCGTGATGCCGCAATTCAGTGTATGCGTACGTAATGGGAACGTGACAGGCAGATGGTGGTGTGTTATTTTTAATTCAAACGGAGGCAGCGGAATAGAGAGTTTCTAGTGGTTTTTTTTTAATCCTCTGTTCAGTCCCGAGAGGCAACTATAGTCTAGTAGAAGGAAACCCCATGAATGGAAGTACGTATCCCTGCCTTTCCTGTCAAGATGCTTAAGTTTTTTTAGGTCAGTAGTGAAGTCTGTTGTCATGACTACCAGTGGACAACTAGGATCTTGTGTATGACCACAATGGCACCCTGTTGACAACGTGCAATTTCGCTTTTCCAGCATTTTCTCACAGGCTTCATAGCATTTCAGGGGGTGGGGGTGGGGAAGAGCTTTTCTTTTCCTCACCCAGACCCTTTCCAAAATTACCCTGCTCTGTGTGTGTGTGTGTGTGTGTGTGTGTGTGTGTGTGTGTGCGTGCGCGCGAGCGAGCGAGCGAGCGAGGTTGGCTGGTTGGTTTGGGTGGGAAACCCTCCCGTGGAAAGCGTGAACAATTGGAAGCTGATGCTGGGTGGGATGGGGTAGGGTGGAGTTGAGGATTTTCCAGAAAGCTGATGCCAGGTGGGGTGGGGGTGAGCACAGGCGTTTCCAGAATTGTCCTACTTTTCCCTGGTAGGGATGGGGGGTGCACACACACACAACCATCACACATGCATTTTCTTTGCACTGCAGTTGGGGAAAAAACTGCTTCCATCTGCTTTGACAACAGGGACCCCCCCTTTTTTTTTTTTAAATACAGTTAAAGGGGGGCTGATGAGGTTTGGATGGGAAATGCACAAGTGGAAAGCAGTTAGAAGCTGATGGCATGTGTGGTGGGATGGAGCACAGCCCTTTTCATGATTTTCCAATAGGCATGCAAGCATTGAACTGTGTTCTCTTTGATTTTTGCAGTTGGAAAGATGTCTGCTTCCACCCTTCTTCTTGTATATGTGTGTCTGGGAGGATCAAGTGTGCATGTGGACCCTGCTTGATTCTCTCCTGAGATCAGCCTCCTGTTGTGTGTGTGCATGCACGCACGCACATCACAATTCAGTATTGCTTGTGAAAGGTTTCTGGTCTGCCTATTCCTTCAGTGCAAAAAGTTTGACGGTGTAATAGTAAAGAATATACTATTCAAGGTTGCATTGTGGGTTCTTGATGTTTTCTGAGGTTCTTTGGATCATCTTCATTTGTCTTGTTGCAGATCTATTCACAAGGTAAGGAGCCAGCAAGGTGCATTATACACAATACCAGACAGTGAACATTTTAAGAACGAACATTTCAGGAAACAGCCGTGCTTGTTACAAAGACAAGGGCACTCACTATAAACAGCCCTGTGGCTTATGCCAAGCCCTCTTTTAGGCTGTGACAAGTATATGCAATAAGATCACTTCTTCCAACCCCAAGCTAGGAAAACAAGGTTCTCTGGAACTCCTGTTTTGAGAGTGTGCTCTTTCATTTTCTAGTGCCCCTCCAGGTGGCATAGCTCTCCTTGAGAGTGAGCTTCACTCCCAGGTGAGGGATTACAAGGGAGAGATTTAACACTGGAGGTGGTGAAGTAAAGTACTATGAATGTTTTCTACTGCTTCCTTGAGCTGTGGGGTTTCTGGGTGGCAGAATGTTTCTTTAAGGCTCTTTTCTGCTTTTTTCTCACAATTGTATGTGTTTGATGCATTGTGTTTTGCTTTTATTTTAATGTTACATGTTTTTCATTTTAATGCAATGTTCTAGGGTGTTTTGTGAGCCAAGTGTTTTTGCTTTCCTCCAGATATGGACATAAGAAAGTTTTTGCAAAATGAAGCAGATGCGAAGACTACTCAGGGGAGGGACTGAGCCACTGTTTTTTTCCTGAAAAGAAGGAAGCAAGCAGCAGTGACCACTGCCCCACCTGTGGAGCTGCAGGGAGTCCAGAAGCAGCCAGTGAACCGTGCACATGAAAACCACATTGGATGTTATATTGCCATGCCACCAAATATGGTCCTCACTGAGGACCACAGACAACAGCTGCTGTAGCATCTGTTCCTCCTTTCGGCCAACTACAACTTCCAGCAGGTCACATCTGGCCCACAGGTCTTCCATTCACTGTGGTTGGACCAGTACACATTGAAGCTCTGAAGAGTGTGTTATGCAAGTTCTGCATCCTGTTTCTGCAACCAGTCTCATGGGGAGCAGGGAACATTAATCATTACCCCTCTATGGAGATTCAATTATTCAATTATTTCCATCAGCCTCCACAGAAGCATATTACACTGAATGACACAGAGCTGCAACAGATGCCATCTTGGACTTCCTGAGGACAAGGAGGTACCCAAACAAAATGTTGCCTGTTTTGTCAACAACACAGTGTGATGAGAGGTTGCCAAGAACTGCAAGAAGCTAAGAGTCATTCTGACCATCATAGTTCTCTGGGGGTCTTATGCCATAACTCTCTATGGAAGTACCAGCAGCTTTAACAATATGAAGGCCCTTTTTGAGTACCAGGTTGATGCTCAAGGAACAGTTGGAGACAGTGCCACACTATGCAAGATATACATGTCCGTGTCAGGCACAAGCTCACCACCATCTGTGAGCAGGTGCTCAGGGAGAAGATAGTTTTGCCTGCAAATGATGCTATTGGTTTTTCTGTTCCGGCAAATACTGCAATCAACATAAGTGGGGAAAGAACATCTGTCCCTAGATGTGCACCTTCTGGTCCCTGATGGCATGCAGTTTAGTGTCTGAGAGGAGTTTCTTGGCTTTATCTCCCTTCCAACAATGATGCTGAGAGTATTGCAGTGTCTGTCCTCAAGGCATGCCAGAGGTTTGGCCTAAATATAGACAAAACTGATGAGGTAAGGATACAATGGCTGCCTGGCTATGGCAGGCAGGGAAGGTGGCGTGCAGGCAATCATTAATACCCCTGAGCTTGTTTTGTTCATTCTGCTGCAAACAGGTTAGATCTGGTGGTGCATGACTTGAGTACCCTGCATGAAGTAAGAACACCATATGCACCAGTAAGAAAATCATAAACTTCTTCCGAGAGAATCCCAGCCAGAGAGAACTTCTGTAAAACTTTCCACAGCTCTCTGTAGCTTGAATCATGTCAACTGGATTTCTATTTTCTTAATGGAAACGTTTCGCTCCTTATCCAAGGGGCTTCTTCAGACTGAAGAAGCCCCTTGGATAAGGAGCGAAACGTTTCCATTAAGAAAATAGAAATCCAGTTGACATGATTCAAGCTACAGACAATTCCACCTGGATGACTGAGAACCTTCATAGACATATTTCCACAGCTCTGTGAGACAGACAATCTGGTGTTCTGGGGCTGGGCTTTTGAGTGTCAGCTGACAAGCTCCATCTTTGGTTTTATAGTGGGGTGGGGTTTCTGGAAGTCAACTTACAGTACATGCTCTGCCCTTATCAGTAACAGTGGAACATGCATGCAATTTCCAGAGCATTCAGATAAAAGGGCATGGGTATCCCTAACTATTAAACTTATGTACAGCGGAAGGGGTGGACCTTTTGCCATCCCTTCTCTTCTCTGGGCAAAAGGTCCACCCCTTCCGCTGTACATAAGTTTAATAGTTAGGGATACCCATGCCCTTTTATCTGAATGCTCTGGAAATTGCATGCATGTTCCACTGTTACTGATCAAAGCAGCCTTTGCCTGCATTGTAGCAGTATGGTCCTTAGGTGAATTAAACAGAAGAATCTCTCAGGTTAGTTGGCAATTGAAGTTGGCTTCAATATCTCCAGGGTATAGTATCTTGACTTGGGGAATTTCAACATGTTCAACTTTGTTCACCATTGCACAGGAATACCAGTTCTGGACTGCATATATATTGCTGCTTTGTGGTGATCTGGATTTTTGCAGCCCAGATGTAATAGTTCTGCTGTTATATAAGCCACAGTCTTATCTTCGCTCTTCAACAAAGCTAATTCAAAATATTAGAGCCCTCCCTTCCTCTGCTTCTTGTAGATTTTCCATCTATCCACACCCAGCATGACTGTAGTTCCTTTAACAGCTGCATGACTGACATACATACTGGTGAATGCTTTCCCATTTCAGATAGCTGTTGCAGCCTTAGTGGTTCTGTTTTAAAAGCAAATAATAAAATTAACTCCCAGTCCAGTTTCAAGGAAAGGACCTCTATGTAATATATATACCAACTCATACAATCGAGATCAGTATGGTACAACAAATAGATTATATTTAGAAACTAGCATTTCTTACGCAAACACAAATTCTAGATAACACATTTTTTGTATTTCAGCCAATGTTATATTCAGATCGTACTCCTTCCATATTTTCTGAGTACTTGGTGTTAGTGGTGGTGGTGGGAATTCTTTGAGCAGGGAAAGAGGAAAAAACTACCCAAAAGTTTTTGATTACTCTTATTAGGAGCTTGTCAAAATTTATAACATTTACACATTGATATCTATTACATTTCTATCTCACTTGCTTTCAGACAAACCAGCCTGCACCTTGTGCTCCGTTGTGGCAGAATGCTCGTGTGACTCAAGAGAAAAGTCTCTACGCGCGCGCACACACACACACACACACACACTTATTTATTTATTTATTTATTTATTGGGGGGGGGATAATCCAGTAAGCCATCGCAAACTCACCAGAATGCAAATAATTAGAATTCTTATCTAATTAAAGAACCATCTAGTAAATTATGAGTTAAACTGGTTAATTAAGTAAAACCGCATACATCTGCAGACAAATTATTAAGCTTGCAGAAAAAAAATAATTGATGCTTTCTGGATAGGTATGCTTCTAAGCTGCCACCTCTGTATTTTTTTAATAAATGCTGATGCTAAAAATATTGTAACTATTGTCAAATTAATTGTGAGATCTCCTTTAAGCATTTAATTTAAAACATTTAAATAATTTATAAATAATTAAAATTTACTAAATGTTATATGCAAATCAACAGTATATTCCCATAAGCAATTAATCAAAACTATATTATGGTCTTCGACCAGAAATCCAATATTATTTGTGGGACCATCTCTCCCTGAGGGTATCTCCAGCTGTTCCAGTCATCTGAGCTTCCCTGGGCAGACCATTTCTATGATACCTGGCTGTTAAAGGAGTGAAGTACATTAAAAAATTGGTATCTGAAAAACCTTTTATTTTTCCCTTCCTATCTCCTTTCCCCCATATTATCAAGTCCATGCACCCTTTTGTAGGGGATACCACAGTGCTCAGTTGTTTCTTCCACACTATTTAACATCTACATGAAGCTTCCGCAGGAGGTCATCCATTGGTTTGGGATGAAGCATCATCAATATGCTGATGACAGTCTGTTAAACATCACCCACCGCCAAACAGAAGATGCTGTGGAGGTCCTTACTCAGTGTCTGGAGGCTGGAAGGGTCTGAATGGGACAAAACATGTAGAGATTGAATCCTAGCAAGCTGGAGTGGCTGAAGGTCTACAAACCACATAGTGGCCAGGATGGCTCCCCTGCCGGCTCTGGCAATGGTCACATTATTTCCAAAAGAGTAATTCTACAATTCGATCCTGGCCCTGCTCTTGGATTCACAGCTCCATCCTTATCAGCAGGTGGAAAGCTGTAGTAGGATTCCGTTTGCCCAGTTTGGGGTTGATACATCAGTTGTGACCCTTTTTGAACTGGAAAAAAACTGGCAACAGTCACTTATTAAAATTATTAGTAAGCAACCACATGATATTATTTTAATTGAACAATACTCTAATTGAAAAAATCTCACCCATCATGAAGAATACCATTCAGATGAAAATGTGGCATTTGTAACAGTCAGAAATGTCTTCTAAAAATTAAGTACCACAATTCATTAATCATTTTTTAAAAATTTACTTGTTTCAAACTATAACCTCAAATATTAGGTCACAGATACTACTTTAATGCAGGTGTTTTAAAAATTTCAAGCAACAACTACTTTAAATGAAGACACATCCCCCTTTTTTATAAAGATGACAAAATTTTATAAAAAAACGTCTGTTGCTTTTTACATTTGATTACGTCTTGGAATAGAATTTTTGAATGACTTGAAAAACACTGAATTTAGCCATTCAACAAAGATCCTATACTGGACAAAGTGAATTCTTACATTCTATGAAGTTCTCTCGTACATTTAACCTCTTGGCAGTAAGTAATCTCTAACTTGTCTAGAGGAACCTGGGTCTCTTGTTTGAGAAAGGAATGGAAACCCAGAAAAGCTGGATTGTTTAGTTTCAAAAATGGAGAATCAACTGATCTGTAGCTTCAATCATGTCAACTGGATTTCTATTTTCTCAGTGGAAACGTTTCGCTCCTTATCCAAGGAGCTTCTTCAGTCTGAGCAAAGTTAGTAAGGGAATCCTTAAATATGTTTCTAGGTGGCTGTGTGACCTTGCACCTGGGGCTAGGTCATGGTTATTTTGAGATGTTATTTCTAAGTCCCTTTATCATCTAAAGGAGGATCGTTAAGATTACCATGCTGCTGTTGAGCTTGCGAAATGGTCTTAATCCCCACCTCCATGGATTCCAAAAAGAATGAAAATCAGCACCTGAGAACAGCTCTGAAGGCCTGTGGATATCCAAATTGGGCCTTCACTAAATCTAAATCTACCAGACCTAAAACAGCGACAGATAGGGCTGAGACTCAGAGTAAACGGAAGAACCTGGTCATTCCTTACATGGCTGGCGTGTCTGAAAAGATAAAACGGATATTTGGCAAACACCACATACCTGTATATTTCAAACCCACCAACACACTGAGACAGAGGCTTGTACACCCCAAAGATCAAACTCCAAAACACAAGAAAAGCAATGTAGTTTATGCAATCCAGTGCAGTGAGGAGTGCTCTGAACTCTACATTGGAGAAACCAAACAACCTTTGTACAGGAGGATGGCCCAACACAGGAGGCTTCCTACTCCAAGAAAACCTCAGCATCATTTTCCAAGATGGCGGCCGCAAGTCAGCGCGACCGATGACCGCTCCGGGAGAAAAGCCGCAAACCCTGTGAAAACCCACCGAAAATCCCCTAAAATTCACCTTGGGGGTCTGGAGAGGTGGTGTTGCCGGTGGTGAGTGGCTTTCTCCGGGGGGAAGAGCTGGGGCGAGGCCTGTGTCCGGGTCGGAGCTCCGTGAATCTGCGCGAGGAAGCCCAGTGAACTGCCGAAGACGCCGTAGGCTTCCGAAGTTTGTTGGAAGCCAAAGACCGCAGAGGCTTTTGAGGTTCGAGCTGGGCCGGTGGAGTGAGGCCAGTGGAGCTGGTGAGGGCCTGGAATCCACCGAAGACCTGGAGATTGTGGGAGGCTGCAGGAGGCAGCTGGATGCTGCTAGCTGTTGGTCTTCAAGCTGGGCCGGCGGCGCTTGCGGGGCTAGAGTCTACCGAGGGCTGCTGGAAGCTGCCGGAGGCCTCTGATTTCGATTGCTAGAGGCTGGAGACCGTCGGAGTTCGAACTAGGCCGGTGGAGTCGGTGGGGCCTAGCAGAGCCGGCGTGGTACAGAGGGGAGCCCAGCTGGTGCAACGGAGTCCTCGGTTGAGCCCCCCCCCCCCCCCCCGCAGACAAGCAGACAAACTGGACTTTTTTTCCTGGGCCGATTCTAGAGGGGGTTCAGAAGCTTTTGATGTTAGAACTGGCTGGAGTTGGGGGCGAACCCTGCGGCCCTGGAAAGTGCAGATGTTGTGGAGGCTGGAGCCCAGGAGATCAGGGCGTAAGAAAAATAATAACACGGACTGACCCCCATGAAGATCTGGATATCGTCCCATTCAGGCTAAGGCGGCAGAGGGTTTGTAGGGGTCCCTTGGTATGAATGTGGACCCCCCCCGGGTGAGAGACGAGGTGGGGGGAACCAAGATTGTATGGTTTTGTAAGAGTACCCCCCTGGGTGAGAGTCAGGTGGGGTAGGAGTGATCGCTGATGAGTGTTGGTACCTCTCCCTGACCAGTGAGAGAAGTTGAGGGAGAGGTGCAGAGTGTGAGTGGGGGTGGTGCTGGACCCTACCAGCGCCGAGAGCGAGAGCTGGTGCGCTGGGGGGGCTGCCACTACCCGACATTGTATGAGATTGGATGATGGATGAATGGGATAAGGGACCCTTGATTAGACCCAGGAATTCCGGAGGCCTGGGAGTGGAGGCTACTAGGCCAGAGCCGGGAATCTCTGGGGGCGGTGTAGCGGGCCAATTGATTCAGGTGGTGACGGGCAGGGGACGGTATGACGGGAACCGGAGGGCAAGCCATTATCGGGGAAGGCGCCCCCGGTGTTTGTTACTGGTGGTGCGTTCCGCCCCCCCGTGTTCATACCCAGGCCCTGGTAAGCAGATCCTCGTGGGCTCCGGTCTCTGACTGCTGCTGCTGAACGCCAGGTCGGTGAATAACAAGGCCCCCCTTATAAGTGATCTAATCACAGAGGAAGGGGCCGACCTGGTGTGTATTACCGAGACCTGGCTGGGCCCAGAGGGGGGAGTAGCCCTCTCGGAAATGTGCCCAGCCGGGTTTCGGGTGTGGCATCAGCCGAGACACCGGGGCAGGGGAGGAGGGGTGGCAGTTGTCATCTGAGAGTCCCTTGTGGCCTTCAGGGGCTCTGCTCCACAAGTGACCGGATGTGAGACCCTGTTTTTCAAGTTGGGTTCACGAGAACAGTTGGGAGTGTTGCTGCTGTACCAGCCTACCTGCTGCGTAGCAACCTCCCTGCCTGAGCTGCTCGAGGCTGTCTCGGGGTTGGCAGTGGAGTTTCCCAGGCTTATGGTTCTGGGGGACTTCAATCTGCCATCCCTGGGACGGTCCTCGGAGTCGGCCCGGGAGTTCATGGCTACCATGGCAGCTATGGGCCTGTCTCAGATTATCCGTGACCTGACTTGTGACAGTGGTCTCACTCCGGATTTAGTTTTCTTGTCCGAGCAGTGGCAATGTGATCTGAGGGGAGAGTTACATCTTTCCCCATTGTCATGGTCAGACCACGCCCTGGTGACCCTGAGACTCTCTTGTGCTGCCCCACTCCGCAGGGAGGCGGGACCTATTTGACTGGTCCGCCCCCGGCGACTGATGGACCCAGTGAGGTTTCAGAATGAGCTGGGGGTTATTCCCGAGGACTTGCTTCACGGTCCAGTGGAGGTCCTGGCTGCAGCCTGGAACAAGGCAGCAGCCGGAGCCCTGGACAAGATCGCACCTATGCGACCTCTCCGGCCCTGTTCGGCCCGTCACTCTCCGTGGTTTACGGAGGAGTTGAGGGCTTTGAAGAGGGTTAAGAGACGTCTAGAGCGCCGCTGGAGAAAGACGAAGACTGAATCTGACCGAACACAATCTAGAGCCGCTGTTAAGGCCTACCTTGTGGCGGTAAGAGCGGCGAAACGTGAATATTTCTCCGCTCTTATTGTGTCCGCAGAATGCCGTCCGACGGCCCTGTTTAAGATTACAAGATCGCTTTTGGGTCGGGAGCAAGGGGAGACCCATTTACAGGGCCGATCGGAAGAGTTTTCTGAGCATCTGCAGGACAAAATAGCTCAGATTCATTCCAAGTTGGACTCCAAGCGTGAGACAAGATCTGGGGAGATGCCAGAGGCTCGTACTTACCATGTTATCTGGGAGCAGTTTGATCCTGTTGGGCCTGATGAAGTAGACAGGATCCTTGGGATTGTAAACGCCACCACATGTCAACTTGACCCATGTCCCTCCTGGCTGGTGAAATCAGCTAGAGAGGTGACATGTGGCTGGGTCCTGGTGATTATAAATTCGTCCTTGAGTGAGGGGGTGTTCCTGGCTGCCTTTAAGGAGGCACTGGTGCACCCCCTCCTCAAGAAACCATCCCTGGACCCTACTATCCTGGGCAATTTTCGCCCAGTCTCCCACCTTCCCTTTTTGGGAAAGGTGGTTGAGAAGGTGGTGGCATTGCAACTCCAGAGGATTCTGGAGGAAACATTATCTGGACCCTTTTCAGTCAGGTTTCAGGCCGGGATATGGGACAGAGACCGCATTGGTCGCACTTATGGATGATCTCTGGCGAGAGTGGGATGGAGGGAGTGTGTCCATCCTGGCTCTCTTAGATCTCTCAGCGGCTTTTGATACCGTCAACCACGGTATACTCTTGGGGCGGCTCAGGAAGTTGGGGGCGGGCGGCGTGGTTTTGCGCTGGTTCGCCTCCTTCCTCCAGGGCCGTTCTCAGTCGGTGTTGATAGGGGAGGAGAGAGCTGACCCGCGACCCCTGTCTTGTGGGGTGCCGCAGGGATCGGTTCTCTCTCCTCTCCTGTTCAACATCTACATGAAGCTGCTGGGTGAGATCATCCGTCACCACGGGATGAGGTATCACCAATATGCTGATGATACCCAGTTATACATCTCCATCCCGGGTGAAGTAGGTGATGCGGTCAATGCCTTATCTCAGTGTCTGGAGGCTGTGGGGGTCTGGATGGGGAACAACAGGCTTCAACTGAACCCTGGTAAGACGGAGTGGCTGTGGATTGATGGCCCCCCTAGATCCGGGAAGTTGTCATCTTTGGTTCTGGGTGGGGTTGCACTACCTCACTTGGATCCAGTGCGGAATCTGGGGGTTCTCCTGGACTCACGACTCCTGCTCGAAGAGCAGGTGGCAGTCGTGGCCAGGAGGGCCTTTGCACAACTTCGAGTTGTGCGCCAGTTACGCCCTTTCCTGGATCGGGAGGCCCTCCGAACAGTCACTCACGCCCTTGTCATCTCCTGCATAGACTACTGTAATGCGCTCTACATGGGGCTACCCTTGAAGAGTATCCGGAAGCTTCAGCTGGTACAGAATGCGGCGGCGCGAGCAGTTATGGGTGCCATAAGATCGGCACATGTAACACCTCTGCTACGCGAGCTGCATTGGTTGCCAGTTTGCTTCCGGGTCCAATTCAAGGTGTTGGTGATTACCTTTAAAGCCCTATATGGCATAGGGCCAGGGTACCTGAGGGACCGTCTCATCCCGATGACGTCGGCCCGCCCCACCCGTGCATGCAGAGAGGACAAGAGAATTCCATCTAGCGGGGTCCAGGAGGCGTGCCTTCTCTGTGACAGCGCCCGCTTTATGGAACATCTTGCCCCCGGAGGTGAGACTGGCCCCTTCACTCCTGGCCTTTCGGAAGGCCATTAAGACCTGGCTCTGCCACCTGGCCTGGGACGACAGAGCCGGTAGTGCCTCCTGGGCTTGGCTGGCCCCGTAGGTGATCTGTGCTACGGTCCTCAAGCCATCTTGGATTTTATTTATTTTATTTTATATTGGATATATTTTTATATATCTTCTTTTTGTATTGTTTTTTAAATTTTTAAATTTTAAATTTTAATTATTGTAACCCGCCCAGAGTCCCTTGCATGGGAGATGGGCGGGGAATAAATTAAAAAAAAAAAGTAACACCACAGGACCAGAGTCAGCAGTTTATCTTCATCTAAAGGAAAAAGGACACTCATTTGAGGACATTAATGTTCACATTTTAGACAGAGAAGATAGGTGGTTTGAGAGAGGGGTCAAGGAATCCATTTATGCCAACTTGGAAAAATCCTTCCTTGAATAGAGGTGGGGGCCTCAGGCACAATCTTTCCCCTATTTTTCTTCCTGCTTTGTCTTCTGTGCCTAGGAAGATTAAGACCATTTCGCAAGCTCAACAGCAGCATGGTAATCTTAACGATCCTCCTTTAGATGATAAAGGGACTTAGAAATAACATCTCAAAATAACCATGACCTAGCCCCAGGTGCAAGGTCACACAGCCACCTAGAAACATATTTAAGGATTCCCTTACTAACTTTGCTCAGACTGAAGAAGCTCCTTGGATAAGGAGCGAAACGTTTCCACTGAGAAAATAGAAATCCAGTTGACATGATTCAAGCTACAGACAATTCCACCTGGATGACTGAGAACCTTCATAGAATCAACTGATGTTTGTTTGCTTCTTCATCCCAGCAACATTTGGGAGAATTGTGGATTCAATCTGACACCGCATCATCTATTAAAATCCAATCTCAGGTGCACAGCCTATGCCTACATTCCATCTAAGACTTTAATTAAATGGAGGCTGCATTTCTTTTATTTTTTAAATTTACATCTTTCCCCAATCTTGAAATGTATCAGACTAAAACTACCATTATTCCCAGCTAGTATACAATGTTTACTAATTAAATTTACTGAAAATTTAAAAAATTTAGACCCAGGTTTACATCCACCCTCAGCCATGGAAGTGCACTTAGTCACTTTGGCTAGTCCAGAGCTTTCCAAACTGTGTGTCTGTCGGCTGCAGTGTCTGGGTGTGTTGTGGCTGCTGCTGCCTCCGAGCCCTGCCAGGATTCCACGCAGGTCCTAGTGCCTGCCTTGTGCCTTGCTGCCTCCAAACCTGCCCTGCCAGGATTCTGCGTAGGTCCTAGTGCCTGCCTTGTGCCTTGCTGCCTCCAAACCTGCCCTGCCAGGATTCTGCGCAGGTCCTAGTGCCTGCCTTGTGCCTTGCTGCCTCCAAACCTGCCCTGCCAGCATTCTGCGCAGGTCCTAGTGCCTGCCTTGTGCCTTGCTGCCTCCAAACCTGCTGTGATTCTGCACAGGTCCTAGTGCCTGTCTTGTGCCTTGCTGCCTCCAAACCTGCCCTGCCAGGATTCCGCGCAGGTCCTAGTGCCTGCCTTGTGCCTTGCTGCCTCCAAACCTGCCCTGCCAGGATTCCGCGCAGGTCCTAGTGCCTGCCTTGTGCCTTGCTGCCTCCAAACCTGCCCTGCCAGGATTCCGCGCAGGTCCTAGTGCCTGCCTTGTGCCTTGCTGCCTCCAAACCTGCCCTGCCAGGATTCTGCGCAGGTCCTAGTGCCTGCCCTGTGCCTTGCTGCCTCCAAACCTGCCCTGCCAGGATTCTGCGCAGGTCCTAGTGCCTGCCTTGTGCCTTGCTGCCTCCAAACCTGCCCTGCCAGGATTCTGCACAGGTCCTAGTGTCTGCCTTGTGCCTTGCTGCCTCCAAACCTGCTGTGATTCTGCACAGGTCCTAGTGCCTGTCTTGTGCCTTGCTGCCTCCAAACCTGCCCTGCCAGGATTCCGCGCAGGTCCTAGTGCCTGCCTTGTGCCTTGCTGCCTCCAAAACTGCCCTGCCAGGATTCCGCGCAGGTCCTAGTGCCTGCCTTGTGCCTTGCTGCCTCCAAACCTGCCCTGCCAGGATTCTGCGCAGGTCCTAGTGCCTGCCTTGTGCCTTGCTGCCTCCAAACCTGCTGTGATTCTGCACAGGTCCTAGTGCCTGCCTTGTGCCTTGCTGCCTCCAAACCTGCCCTGCCAGGATTCCATGCAGGTCCTAGTGCCTGCCTTGTGCCCTGCTGTAAGTGTGTGTCACAAAATGATGCCCTGCTGTAACAGTGTGTCGCGAAATGATGCATGTCTAAAAAGTGTGTTACCAACATGAAAAGTTTGGAAAGCTCTGGGCTAGTCACTCTCTGTCAGCCCAAACTATTTTACAGTGTTGTTTTTTGGGGGGGAAATGGGAAGAGAGAGTGGTAAGTATGCTGCCTTGAGCTGCTGAAGAAAACTCAGGATATAAATCTAATAAAATAACTAAATAATTGGAATATTTGAACTTTAGTTACATCTAAAATGTGTTTTTTTTTCAAATTAACAAGGCTTTCTGATTAATGACTTTAAATTAAAATAGAACAATTAATAAAAGTGTTCTCTAATAATTTTTAAAAATATTTTCAGTTTCTAAGAAAGGTGGCCTAAGGAAATAATCTTTTATTGTTTCTTTAACTGAATAAACTTTTTTAAAAATGATATTTCATGTTGTATTAGACACTTCATAATAAATTATCACACACTGATGTTCAAATGTATGCTTTGCAGTACACTGAAGAGCTCTTGTGACTAGGAGAGTTTTGAAAACAGGTGTCAGCTGTTCAAGAAGCGACTTGATTTCTCTTTCAGGAATCATGCCTATTTTGTAGGACAAATACTCATTGAATTAGAATGGGCAATTTAGTCCATTGAGTACAATCTTCTGCTCAGCACATGAAGCCAAATTAAAGCATCCCCAGTAAACATATGCAGTGAAAGGGAGCCCACCACTGCCCTGTCCACTGCTCTATTAAGAAGCTTTTCCAAACATCATGTTGGAATCTGCCTTCCTCTAAATCAGTGTTTCTCAACCTCAGCAACTTGAAGATGTATGAACTTCAACTCCCAGAATTCCCCAGCCAGCATGGCTGGCTGGGGAATTCTGACAGTTGAAGTCCATACATCTGTTGCTGAGGTTGAGAAACACTACTCTAAATTAAGAGTTTATTCTCTCCAGCACTTTGAGACAACAAAACATATTTTTTTAATTTTTTAATTTTTTAATTTTAATTTAATTTATATTACTGCCCATCTTCCCCCAAAGGGGGAACTCTGGGTGGCTTACAATAAAACTGGAGTTAAAATACAAAACAGATCCCAATGGAAATGCAATAAATATACAATATCATTGTAATTATTAAAATATATAAATAGAATAAAATAAAATCTAGATGGCTACAGTTCTTCCTCAAATCCTGAGAGCAAGGGCCGTTCTCAATCCATTCTAGGGCGCTAGCCATCCCCAAGAATAACTATTTCCCCTCCCGTCCCAGGCTTGGTGGCAAAACCAGGTTTTCAGTTTTTTCCTGAAATCCAGGGGGGCCTGTCTCACCTCTGGGGGAAGGATGTTCCAGAGGGCGGGAGCTACTGCAGAGAAGGCATGTTTCCAAGACCCCGCTAGATGGAATTCTTTTAAAGATGGGGTCCGTAACATGCCCTCTCTGCATGACCAGGTGGGATGGGTCGATGTAATAGGGATGAGACGGTCCCTCAGATAGCCTGGTCCCATGCCATGTAGGGCTTTAAAGGTGATAACCAACACCTTGAATTGGACCTGGAAGCAAACTGGAACCCAGTGCAGCTCACGGAGCAGCGGTGTTATATGTGCTGATCTTGGTGTACCTAAGATTGCCCGTGCGGCTGCATTCTGGATCAGTTGTAGCTTCGGGATATTCTTCAAGGGTAGCCCCATGTAGAGCACATTACAGTAGTCTACATGTGAGATAACTAGGGCATGAGTGACTGTTCGAAGGGCCTCTCGGTCTAGGAAAGGGCGTAACTGTCGTACCACATGAAGTTGGGCAAAGGCTCTCCTGGCCATGACTGCCACCTGCTCTTCGAGCAAGAGTCGTGAGTCCAAGAGAACCCCCAAGTTACGCACCGGGTCTGACTGGGGTAGTGCAGCCCCATCCAGAACCAAAGATGACAAATTCCTAGATACTGAGGGGCCATTAATCCGCAGTCACTCTGTCTTACCAGGGTTCAGCTGAAGCCTGTTGTTCCCCATCCAGGCCCCCACAGCCCCCAGGCACCTAGAGAGGGTGGTCACAGCATCACTTACTTCACCTGGGATGAAGATGTATAACTGGGTATCATCAGCATACTGGTGATACCTCACCCCATGGTGACGGATGATTTCACCCAGTGGCTTCATGTAGATGTTAAAAAGGAGCGGCGAGAGTACTGAACCTTGTGGCACCCCACAAAGGAGGGGCCGTGGGCCAGATCTCTCGCTCCCTATCAACACCGATTGGGACTGGCCCTGGAGGAAGGAGGTGAACCAGCGCAGAACCACGCCGCCCACCCCCAACTCCCTGAGCCTACCCAAAAGGATACTGTGGTCAACAGTATGAAAGGCCGCTGAGAAGTCAAGGAGAGCAAGGATGGATGCACTGCCACCATCCCGCTCCCACCAGAGATCATCCATAAGTGCGACCAAGGCTGTTTCCGTCCCATATCCCAGCCTGAAACCTGACTGAAAGGGGTCTAGATAATCCATTTAATCCAGGATCCTCTGGAGCTGCAACGCCACCACTTTCTCAACCACCTTCCCCAAAAAGGGAAGGTGGGAGACTGGATGAAAATTGTCCAGTATAGTAGGGTCCAGCAATGGTTTCTTGAGGAGGGGGCGCACCAGTGCCTCCTTAAAGGCATTCGGAAACACTCCCTCTCTCAAGGATGTATTTACCATCGACTGGACCCAACCACACGTCACCTCCCGAGCTGCTTTCACCAGCCAGAAGGGACATGGATCTAATAAGCAAGTGGTGGCATTAACAGTCCGGAGGATCCTATCCACTTCCTCAGGTCCAACAGGATCAAACTGTTCCCAGATAACAGGGTAAGTACGTCCCCCAGGTATCTCACCAGACTCTGTCTCACGCTTGGAGTCCAACTTGGAGCAAATCCGAGCGATTTTAACCTGCAAATGCTCAGAAAACTCCTCGGCACGGCCCTGTAGTTGGATTTCTAGATCCCCTTTTCCTAGAAGTGACCAGGTGATCCCAAACAGGGCTGCCGGGCGGCATACTACGGATGCAATAACAGTGGAAAAATACTGTCATTTCGCCACTCTTACCGCCATAAGGTAGGCCTTAACCGCGGCTCTAGCTTGTGTTCGGTCGGGTTCGGTCTTTGTCTTCCTTCAGTGGCACTCCAGACATCTCTTAATCCTCTTCAGAACCCTCAACTCCTCCATAAACCACGGGGAGTGTCGGGTTCGATGGGGTAAGAGAGGTCGCAGAGGCGCGATCTTGTCCAAGGCCCTGGCTATTCCAAGCCGCAGCCAGGGCCTCCACTGGACCGTGCAGCAGATCTTCGGGTATAACCCCCAGCTCCCTCTGAAACCCTACCGGGTCCATTAGTCACCGGGAGCGGACCATTCAAATGGGTCCTGCCTCCCTGCGGAGTGGGGCAGCATAGGAGAATCTCAAGGTCACCAGGGTGTGGTCTGACCATGACAATGAGGATAGATCTAGCTCTCCCGTCAGATCACATTGCCACTGCTCCGACAAGAAAACCAAGTCCGGAGTGAGACCACTGTCTCGAGTCGGGTCTCAAATAATCTGTAAGTCCTAGTTATCTTCTGTGTGACATTTCTTCGTGTGCTTGATGTGTGATATTACCCCTTCAGTATTTTTCTTCTCAAATCTAAACATCCGTCACTTATTATCCGTCTCGTAGAAATTAGGTTCCATTTCCCTGCTCATCTTCCTTATCCTTCTTTGCATCAATTCCACTTTGTCTAAATCCTTAAAGCAGAGCTTTCCAAACTGTGTGTCGCGACACAAAAGTGTGTCGCCACACACAGTCTGGTGTGTCGCCACACAACCCAGAAGCGCTGATCATCATCAGCGCTTCCGGGTTTTCCCGCGGCGACACACCAACTGCAGTGCGCAAAACCCAAAAGCGGCAGCAGTGCTTCCAGGTTTTTGCATGCTGCCGCAAGGACGGCACTTCCAGGTTTTCCCGCGGTGACATACCAACGCCGGTTGGTGTGTCGCCGCGGGAAAAACTTTGGAAAGCCCTGCCTTAAAGTATCACCGGAATGGGACACATTATTCAAGACAGAGTTTAACCAATGCAGAATTGAGTGGAACAGTTATTTCCAGGTTTATAGGCTAAACTGCGAGGTGATGTAGTGGTTAAGGTGTTAGACGAGGTGTGGAGAAACCCAGGTTCTAATCCACACTCAGCCATGGAAGAGCACTGGATGACTTTGGGCCAGTTGCTCCCTCTCTGTTTAAGCCCAACGTACTTCATAGGATTCTTGTTGTGGGGGAAAAGAGGAGGGACCACTATGTACGCCACCTTGAGTTTCTGTACAAAAGGTGGGATATGAAACAAATAAAAAAATGTGTCTTAGAAGACAGTAGTGAAATACTTCCCTATTGTTGCCTGGAGAACTACATGGACATGTCCTTGAAGTTACCAGGAACTGAACTGAATTTGAAGGAGACTTTACCTTATGATGCCCATGATTTGGAAACTATATTTCTTCTGAGGAAGTCACACACTGCTGACTGATATTTAACTCCACAATCCTTTTCCAGGATTACCAACCTGTTACCAAGCTCCATCTGTTGTATTTTACTGTATTTTGTATTTATCTTTATTAAGTCTTCTGTTGCTTTAAAACTCTGTTC
Organism: Charina bottae; assembly: GCA_023362775.1. Taxonomy (NCBI): domain Eukaryota; kingdom Metazoa; phylum Chordata; class Lepidosauria; order Squamata; family Charinaidae; genus Charina; species Charina bottae. The sequence goes on along the minus strand of JALMGJ010000028.1, from coordinate 365,390 downwards.
AGATCATTCTGAATTATATTTCTGTCTTTAAGAAATTAGCTATTGCTCCCAAATTTGCATCATCTGCAAATTTGGTAAATAATCCCTTCATCTCTTCACTCAAATCATTAATAATATTAAGTATTGGGCCCAGGACTGAACCTGTAGCATCCCGTACTCTCATTTTGATGAGGAACCATTGATATGCATTTACTGAGTATGGTTTTTCAGCTATCTTTAAGCCTATCAGATAATTATGTCATTATCTGATAGGCCTAAAGCTAACTGGAAAACCATACTCAGTAGCATGTTAATGAGAATATTGTAAGGTACTTTGTCAAATGCTTTGCTGAAGTTAAAATATATTATGTGCACAATACTTCCACTGTCTACTAAGAAAGTTATCCAAACAAAAAATGCAGTAAGATTAGCTTGACAAGGTGGTTCTTGATAAACACATGCTAACTTCTAATGAGCAGATGTTTAGAAATTGATCACTTTATGGTCTGTTTTAGGATTTTCCTAGATATCAGTGTTAGACTAGCTCTTCTGTAGTTCCCCAGATCCTATTTTTTTTTCCTTTTGAAAGAAGGAACGATATTTACCCTTTTCTTTGCCACTTGGGTAAAGGTTCAGAAAGATTTTTAATAGTGTATGATACAATTCACCTGGCCCTAGAAATGTAAGTCAGTAGGTATTCTCTGACCATTTCAACATCAAGCTGTAATCCTTCTCCTTCAACCTGTTCGTTATATTTGACAAGATTAAATGTATATGGATAAGATTGAGTGAAAATAAGTATTGAGTAATTCTGCCTTTTCTTTGCTATCTATTAATCATTGTCAGTAAGGAATTTTGGGCTTTTCCTGGATAGATCATGCTTGGTAAAGTTTGCTTTCCAGCAAATTTCTAGATAATTAAAGTCTGCACTCCTTAAGAAATAGAGGAAACATGCTCTTGAAGGCAAGATTTCTGTTTCAGTATTGCAGAAGGAATGGTAATGATGAAACCAATCTCACAACTCCCTATCAACACTGATTGGGACCGGACCCAGAGGAAGGAGGTGAACCAGCACAAAACTGTGCCACCCACCCCCAACTCCCTAAGCCGATTATCAGTCCTATCTCAATAATTTAGAAAAGTTTCTTTGCCATATTAGCTTTAAATAAAGTGAGAAAGGTCTCTGTCTCTTGAAAGTCTTCCAGTATATAAAAGCAAAATCCCCAGCTTCTTAGTTCCCAAAATTTCTCAGTTCATGGCGCCCTTAGTGTCATAAAGATATGACATTGTAAATTAGTGTTTCTCAACCTTGGCCACTTGAAGATGTGTGGACTTCAACTCCCAGAATTCCCCAGCCAGAGTTGAAGTCCACACATCTTCAAGTGGCCAAGGTTGAGAAACACTGTTGTAAATTGATGATGCAAAACCCAGCTTCACAAATGGACATTGCAAAAATTTAAAGTATCCTGTGGCACCTCTGTGAATTTCCTGTGGTGCACATGGTGCACAGTCTGGGAACAAGTCTAGCCTAATCCTTTCTTCCACTCCACTTCTTCCACTCAACATGCTCACTACATGGATGGGAACTCGCGATTTCATCAACTGATATAAATGCCCTGAACTGACTTCAACTCCTGTGAATACATGGACACAACCACACAGTTTTCAACACCTGTGTGGAAATGTCTGTCATTGCCCTGGCAGTCTCCCATCCAAGGACTAACCAGGTCCAACCCAATTTTAGCTTCTGAGCCCAGGCAATGCTGTTACCAGCTGAGACTATCAACTGATGAGATCCTCAAAAGCATTGAAGGATGCCCCTGTAATGCCAAATATCTTCCATACCTATTCTATTTTCTTTTCTATATAAAAGCCTTTATTTATTTATTTATTTATTTATTTATTTATTTATTTATTTATTTGTCAAATTTATATGGCCACCCGTCTCACACAAAGTGACTCTGGGCAGCATACAAATAAAACATACTATTAAAACATACTACAAAACCAATTAAAAATAGTTAAAACAATAAACATAAATAAAAACAAGACCACAAGTGGAAGAATATTAGACATAGTACAGCCAACACGTGGACTCCCTATTACCAGGGGATCCCCAGGCTTGCTGGAAAAAAACATGTTTTAAGGGCTTTCCAGAAGGTCATGAGGGTTGGGGCTAACCTCACCTCAGGAGGGATGATGTTCCAGAGGGTGGTTGCTACGGCAAAAAAGGCTTGCCTCCTAGGTCCCGTCAGATGGAACTCTTTTGCAGACAAGACCAGCAACATGCCTCTCCTGATGGGACAGGTAGATGTAATCAGGAAGAGGTGGTTCCTCAGATAACCTGGCTCCATGCTATGTAGGACTTTTAATAAATCAAAAACAGTACCTTGAATTGGACCAGGAAGCAAACTGGTAACCAATGCAGCTTGTGTGTCCTCTTAGGGGCACACATAACTGCCCGTGCTGCCGCATCTTGCCCCAGCTGAAGTCTGCAGATACTCTTCAAGGGCAGCCCCATGTAGAGTATATTACAATAGTCCATGCGGGAGGTGACCAGGGCATGAGTAACTAGGAAAAGAGCCTCACGATCCACAGGAAGGGAAAGGTTACACGGGCACAATCTGATCCAAGGCCACAGCCACCTTCTCATTCCAAGTGGCAACTAAGGCCTCCATTGGATAGGCTGACCATATTTCCTTCAGACAAAAACGGGACTTTTGGGATGGCAAAACGGGACAGGGTCTTATGCCACCATGCCGGCCTCCAAACCCCGCCCCCCCAGTCCACGCAATTGGCTCCCACCTGCAAACCCCGCCCCCGCCCCACACTATTGGCTCCTGCCTGCAAACCCCGCCCCCATCAGCGTGATTGGCTCGGATTTTAATTTTTTTCCCCGATTTTTAAAGGTTTTTTTTTCCTTCTAGCAGTAAATGGTGCGGCAGAGCTGGTGTGTTTGGGGGAGGCCGGAGTACACACACTGTGCACACAGCACCGTCATCGGCCGGGGAACAAGGGGCGGGGATGGAGGGGATTGTTGGGGTCTGATATACCCAGGAATTTACAGCTAGATATAAATTATACAGAGAGGCTTGATATTTAGGTGAGAGGGGAAATATTCTGCAAAGTCACCTAATTAGCAGCCATTGTTGTAGTGCTGGTGTGTCAGTGTGTGACTCATACAACAGGTGCTTAGAGATAAGTTGGGTGTGGTGGATAATGAGTGTGACCTATAAGGTGATTGGTCAGTTTATATATAAATACAGAGATGTCCTGTATTCGTTCTTCTCATTTATTCTCATTCAACCTCTGTATGCTGTATCATTGGTGTATCATTTTGTTACCCGTGTGGAAGTGATCTGTAAATATGTATGTATATAAGTAAATAGGCTATTTTATATAATCTCTGTGTGAGTGTCTATTTACTATACAGTCTAAGGATCACTGGTGTCTAGGAGAAGAAGCAGGCCACTCAATCCGCTCGCCCCGACAGGGATGGAGGCCCACCACTGCCCCATCCCCCTCGGGCTTCGCCGAGGGAGGGAGGACAGTCGCTGCTGCTGCCACCGCCGCAGAGCAGGAGAAGCAGGAGGAGCCGGCTGCGCTCGGCTGCTTCAGCCACACCACTCCGCTCCTTGCTGCCCGCTGAAGCTCCCCAGGGTGGCCGGCTCCTGCTTCTCCTGCTCGGTGGCCCAACAACTCTCCTCCCTCGGCCAAACCCGATCAGATGCACATACACACACTCACACACTCACAGGACAGACTGCCCTCGGCAGGAGCCGGCCGTGCTGGGAGGCTTCAGCCACACCACTCCGCCCCTCGCCACCCGCTGAAGCCCCCCAGCATGGCCAGCTCCTGCCAGGGCAGTCTGTCCTGTGAGTGTGTGTGTGTGTGCGCATCTGATCGGGCTAGGCCGAGGGAGGAGAGTTGTTGCCACTGCCACCACCGAGCAGGAGAAGCAGGAGCCGGCTACACTGGGGGGCTTCAGCCACACCACTCCGCCCCTTGCCACCCGCTGAAGCCCCCCAGCGCGGCCGGCTCCTGCTTCTCCTGCTCGGCGGTGGCAGCGGCAACAACTCTCCTCCCTCGGCCAAGCCCGATCAGATGCACACACACACTCACACTCACACTCACAGGACAGACTGCCCTCGGCAGGAGCCGGCCGCGCTAAGGGGCTTCAGCCACACCACTCCGCCCCTCGCCACCCGCTGAAGCCCCCCAGCATGGCCAGCTCCTGCCAGGGCAGTCTGTCCTGTGAGTGTGTGTGTGTGTGTGTGTGTGTGCATCTGATCGGGCTTGGCCGAGGGAGGAGAGTTGTTCGGGCCGCCGAGCAGGAGAAGCAGGAGCGGCCACCCTGGGGAGCTTCAGCGGGCAGCAAGGGGCGGAGTGGTGTGGCTGAAGCAGCCGAGTGCAGCCGGCTTCTCCTGCTCGGCGGCCCGACAACTCTCCTCCCTCGGCCAAGCCCGATCAGATGCGCACACATACACACACACGCACCCCACACCCTCTTTATCCAGCCTCCCCATGACCAAATGCACCCGCACCTGTTGGAGGGAGGCTGGAGAAAGAGGGTGTGGGGTGCGTGTGTGTGTGTGTGCGTGCGATTACGCTGAGCAAGTAATCTGCGCGCGCACACACACGCACGCACCCTCTTTCCACAACCTTCCCGTGCCTGCTTTCCCTGTCCTCACCACTGCTGGGCAAACAATCTCAGGATCAGGTAAGGAGGCAGGAACCTGGACTGTGGTGCTGCTTCTGCTGCTGGGCTCGCATGTGGCAACTGGGCTTCCAGTTGCCGCACTGATAGGGCCTCTTCCGGGCTGCCTCCAATGGCAAGTCCGGCTCCAGTCCTCCTTCCTGTCTTCCTGTCCTCCTTCCCACCGGGTTTAAAAAAGGGACAAAATTGAGATTTTGATCAAAACGACGGGGCGGTTGAAAAATGCTAAAATAACGGGACTGTCCCGTTCAAAACGGGACGTATGGTCAGTCTACCATTGTACCGTGCGGCACACCATCAGGAACATCCCCCAGCTCCTCCTGGAACCCTTGTGGGTCCATCAGTCACCGGGGGTGGACCAATCTAGTAGGTCTAATAAAATAATAATAATATAGTGTATATTATAATAATATAATCTCATCTAATATACATGAGACTTTTAGCAAGTCACTTCCAAAAAATTACTCCACTAATATAGGGTAGGGGGGGATTCTACATAAATATTCATAGACGTGCATTAAAAAGCTGCAATCCTGTATATAATTACCAGTGAGACTTAGAAGTAAATATGAGCTGCATGGCTGTAAACTCAGGGATACTAACAGGGAAGCACTGAAGTTAGATTTACTTCTGAATAAACATGACTTAGGGGTCTTCCTCACAGTTGAGTTAAAGCTTGAGTTGGCAGAAAACCAGCTCAAATTTGCTATCCCTACTGGTGAACCCTTTCCTGCCATGAGCACAATCCCAACAAATGGTGCTGTCCTTATTGACAGCAAACAGGGCACATTACAGACAGGGATTAATAGGTTTTTTCAGCTTTGTTTCTGTCTTCTGTGACCAAACACTACCAGTCAAGTAAGAAAACATTCCCGTCACTCGCCTTAACATGGGCTAGGGTTGGGAAGCAGTTAAGTTTTGACAGCAAAGTTAGTCTTTTGTCAAAATTCCCTCTAGTTTATGCAAGCATTTTGTACAGCTGCACAAAAAGAGACTGACATTCAGCTGATGGTTGGGCTACTTTCATAGATTTAGAGCTATTCTGGAAGAAAGCTAAATCTGTGTTCAAAGTAGCTGAATAATGAAACAGCAATGTGGTTTCTTTCAGACACAGGTTTAGCGCCATTTGAGTGCTTACATCATATTCAAAAGCAGCTGAATAACATCTGACCAACTCAGTCTCTCCCACTTCATCATGCAGGCCCGCTCCCCTGCCACCACCATTGGTCAGCTGCTGTTTGAGATGGTGTAGGCATGTCCTTCTTGGTCCCTGGGCAATGACTTCTGAGAACTGGATCAGCTGTTGTTCAGGCTCCAGTAGTCTCTGCCCAGGGACCACTTGGTCTAAAGTGGCCAACAGGTGCTAAACTGATCCTATCTCCTAGGGGTCATCTGATTGTTTCACTAACATTAATTAATTAATCAATCAATCAATCAATCATATCCATGGCAAAACCTATATTGGAACTGTGGTAGAAAGATACCTTTATAGCTAAGAACAATGTAAGGCTGCCTCAGGTATGGGCAGATGAAGGCAATGTCATGAGAATGCAAATAATTGCTTATGGGATATATTTGTGCTGTAGTTGTTTAATGCAAGTCAACTGAGGAAAGGCTCTCAATCTCAGGACTGAGTTTATATCCGTATCCCAATGCCAAGGACAATTTCAAACCAAAGCTTTCCGTGTGCAAACAGGTGCAGGATTTATTTGGGTATATTCCAAGAGTTTCTACTGCATTACTATAGAACTTCAGAGGCAAGTTTACCTGCGTACTCAACCAAGCCCTCACTGTGACTTCCTTTTATAAAATGAGCTTTTGCAAGCGTTGGCATATATGTCACAGACAATAATTCTAGCATGGAAGGAAATCAGCGGGAGTCGTTTCCTAGGGCTGGAGGCGCTTTCCGATGCGGGACTGACCTGCTGCGAATGTAAAGTAGAGGGCAGTTGCCCCCTTCGGGCGAGGAGCAATAGCAAGACTTCTGCTACGGTCTCAAGTCCCCGCCCCGCTGGGGGTATCCCGTCTACCCGCCCCCGACTTTTCTCCATTACGTCAGGCTCAGGCAGGGGCAGTCCCTGCTTTCTCCACCTTACCCCCTCCGTCTGTCACACGGGGGAATCCCGCCCAGATGTCTCTTTACAGAACGAGTACCAGCTGCAAAGATTCAGATTTGGCTTTTCCTTTCCCCCAGGCAGCTGGAAAAGTTTGGCAGCAATAGGCGCATACCACTATAAATATCTTCCGCTCACGCTATATTCGTCTCATCCGGGCGTGTTACTTTCCCGAAATAGCTTCCATCCGGCGCGAAACACCAACTACTAACTCCCGCGCTCGCGCCAGCACCCGCCCAGTCTAATCCAAACCAACCATTCAATTCGCTTCGCACGCCGCGCCTTACGCGCCTCCATCACCTGTCAAAAAAAAAAGTCCACGGGGACTAAATTTAGTAACATCATTTGCGTCAATCACGCGCTTTCCCTGCGTCAAGCCTTTTTTATCTCCGCCCCGCTTGTAATAATACTCGGGGCGTCCCGTGTTTGGATTGGTTAGAGTGTCACGAGGCCCGACGTTCCACAGTGACGTCCTTGCTCCGATTGGTTCTGAAAGGGGGCTCCTCAATGTAGAAGAAAATAAAAGCGACTGGGGGAAAAAAAAAAGAGATCTGATCTGGCGGCATATTGTCTGCTCCGATGCATGGGAAGGCTTGTGCATGCTTCATGCCTCTATTTTTAAAAGCCGCCATCAACCATTTGTACAGTGGTATACATACACGAGTGAACATGCACCACGGTCTTATTCAAGATAACTTTGGTAATAAGTCTCACTCATAAATTCAATGAGACTTACCCCGGTGTAATTGCAGGTGATTGAAGCCTTACGTTTTCCCACATATAAAAATATGTCTCGTGCCTTTCACAGTTCAGATAACCTTACTCCCACGATATTGAAGAATATTTTATTGACGAGGGCAAACTACATTGCCCTTCTGCCCTGTGAAAAGCCACGCGTGGTCCAATATGGTTCTCTTCATGGGACAGCCCTATTATCCTCTTCTGGAATAAAAAAAAAGTTTCTCTGCGCCGTTGCAGTGATTTGACAACTTGAAATCCATACAAGCTAAGCAAATTAGAAAACGCCCTTTTTCTTAGAAGAATGTGTATGAAAAGCAACTTCATGCCCTCCAGTGACTTTCAAGCACATCATCAGGGTTCCAGTTGTAAAGTCGGCAACGCTCCAGCCAAGTGCGCGCTCTATAAATTTACTGCTATCTGAATGGAGGACGAGAATTCCACTTTCCCTTTGTAGAAACTCAAGCAAAGGCAAGATGAAATGAAATATACTGCTGGGTAGACCTCGATAGTTCTAGGATTCTGAAACCAGTGATTTTGCAGGAAAGGTCACAACGGGCGAGGGTGTTGTCCAAACAGCGAGCAAGCTCGGTCGGCAGTCGGCAGAATTCCTGCTGGCGGGTTATTTCCTGGCCGCCAGTTTATTAGTCCAATAGCATCTTTGGCCAGCAAAAAGCTGCATTATGAATCCGAAATGAGGATCGCAAACTCCAAGCTGCGCTTCAGAACAAACTGCGTTCCTTTAAAGTTGAAAGGTCACCGTTTCTCTTTCTTTTGGCTTTCCATCATAATGGCACGAGGTGGTGGTTTTCCAAGTATGAGCATTGTTATAGTATTCCTGGCGCTCTGTTCGTGCAAATGCACGGGGTAGGGTTGCGCGCGCTCGCTTGCGCTCTCTCTCACACTCACACATGCGCGCGCGCGCACACACACACCAGTGAGGCGGGCAGGAGGCGGGGGTCAGCAGTGTCAGGCTCCCATGGCGTCATTACTGACGCTCGCATTCCAGCCGCTGTATGAAGAGGCCGCTAGGGTTCCTCTGGCATAAATGACGTGCGGCGAGGAGGGAAAGGGGGAGCGAACGCGCACTCCGAAGCTTCCTCCCTCCCGCCCTCTTACAATCTACGGGGACGGGGACGGCTCTGAGCCCTCCGGAGCTAGCCGGTGTATATAAACAAAGGCACATTGCGCCGGCTTCGGCTCTCCTTAAAGTCCCAAGCTCTTACGGCAGCAACAAGCAAGAGACGCGGCTGCTCTCTACTAAGACTTCTACCCCTCGCCTCCTTTCTTCATTTCTCTTTCCCTCCCTTCAATGCCTCAGGAAAACTCATTCTCCAGGGCTGGAGCTTCCTCGGAGCCTTGGGCTTTTTTCTCAGCAACGTCTCGGGACAGCGTTCGCTTGCTGTCGTTTTGAGAGAATAGAGCGTTTGGCAAACTACATGTAAAGACGGAACCGCCACAGAAACCGAGTAGGTATACTATGAATGGGATGCTGGGTCTACAGACGGGAGGGAAGCGGAGGGGCGATACTCGAATAAAGTTTGGATCACTTTCGATCGAGGCAAATCTGGGCGTGGAACCTGGTCTCTGCCTTTGCAGCAGTGCTTGGTAAAGGAGCAGGCAGCAGTAGGTCAGAACTGAGCTCACAGCTCGGAGCACCGGCCTTGGGGTGTGAGATTTTTGTGGAGCTTCGGCGGGGTGGGGGAGGAGTGCTCTTTCGCTCGCTCGCGGCCGGCGTCGCTTTTCTTCTCCGCGGCTTGCAGTTGTCATGGGGATGATGCTAGCGGGCTTGCCCACGCCGCCGTGATGAATGGCAGCAATTTGTCCTCGTCCGGGGCTGCCGGAGCTCAGCGTCCTTTCGGGGAAATATGTGCTTTTGGCCCTTTGCTGCGGGTTTTTGTGGCGAGAGCGTGGCTTCGGCAAAAGGGTGAGACGGGTTTAGGGGGAGAGACGGACAAAAGACGGTAGGGCAGTCTGGAGAAGAAAGCAATGCTTGTTAAAGGAGTTGGCAGTGGAAGTTGCTGGTTGATTGCTCGCGGAAGGAGACGAACGAAGTCAACGGATTTGCTCCTGCTCCATCCTTGGCCCGTTACAGCTGCGAGCACACCAGGAGCCCGCACGTGGAAGAGGTCGAGAGGAGCCGCGGGGGCGCCGTCGAAATTATTCCAAACTTTTCCGACGTGATCAAGCGGCGGCAATCACTGCATTCCCCCTCCCCACCCCCCCTTTTTTTTTGGTTAACTGGGCTGGAAGATGACGTTTGGCTAAATGAAGCGTGTGGCGAGGTTCCCCTATGTTGATCCTCCACGCCTGTTTCTAGGGGGCTGAGTCCTAGAAGCTGTGAAACAGTAACTGAAGAAATAGCCGTCAGTGTAGACAGTTTTACTTTTTTGTGACAACTCCACCACCATTTCCCGACGTCGACCTGGGATTAAGGAGGAATATTTTCTCTTTTCAGTACCATAGAAACTTATTTATGCCACCGCAGCCACTGTTAGCAATGCCAGTTTTACTCCTGAGATAAATGAGTATCTGGAGATGCAGAGAATATAGAGGGTTCTCACTCCACACAATTGAAATAGGAAGGAACACTTTCTATTCAGAACATTGTTTGAACCCCAGCATTGCTTCTTCTAGAAGTTCATAATTAGAGAGATGTGCTGTTGAAAGGAAAAATCATTTGAGAGAGGAAAGAGGAGCAATAATCTCAGAACACCTCTTTGATACCACCTCTGAACCTTGAAAGTTATTTTGAAAGAAGTATCCATGACCATCACCAGAGAGTGAGTCTCTGCCTGCCCAGTCATCACTTAAAATTTTGCACCTCTCATTAAAAAATAAATTATGAATTGCAGGAGAATTGTAACTATTGCTTTGAGCCATTTATTGACAGGATATGGTGAATAGCAGGGCTCCTGATTACATTATCCGTAATCTTAATACCACTTTAAAAAGGACAGAAAAGTAATTTGGTGATTTTCCTTTGTGAATGACGATGCCTCCTACCCTCCATACTTCTGAAAGTCTTAACCAATTCCTCTATTTCCCTGTAAGTATGATAAACTGAAGGAAAGCACATTGGATTAATTGGTTTCTAAGGATTGTAAATTCTTCCAATGGAGTCACAAAAATAGAAAAAGGGAACTAGTTTGGGAGTGCAGAGAAATCACAAACATTGTGATGAGTAATGTTTTGCTACATGTATTAAATACAAACATTCTGACATTGTAAGCTAATGGAACAAATGGGGTAGTGGAACTATTTTAGGGGAAGCACCCCTGTGAGGTGAGAACCTTTGTGTGTGAGGAGTCAAACAGCTTTCTTCCTTGATGATGAACAAAATTAAGATTATTAAAGTAGATTGCTTTAAGGGACAGGCTCTTTGGCAGAGGTACAGCCCCCACCTGATTCACAGTTGTGGGGATGGGATTCAGAGCATTTCTCAAGATATCTTCAGTAGGATGGAACTTGAGAATTGAGATCCTAAGGTAATTGGGTTATTCAGCATTATAGGCGGTATTTCTACACAACCAAGGTTGCAGGACTGAGAGTATTTGCCAAGAGCATTTGTGATTCATACATGGAAGGAATTTTGTTGTTCAGTTGTTTAGTCGTGTCCGACTCTTCGTGACCTCATGGACCATAGCACGCCAGGCCTTCCTGTCCTCCACTGTCTCTCGGAGTTTACTCAAATTCATGTTCATTACATCGGTGATGCTATCTAACCATCTCATCCTCTGCCGTCCCCTTCTCCTTTTGCCTTCAGTCTTTCCCAGCATCAGGGTCTTTTCCAGTGAGTCCTCTCTTCGCATTAGGTGGCCAAAGTATTTCAGCTTCAGCTTCAGCATCTGTCCTTCCAATGAGCAGTCAGGGTTGATTTCCTTTAGGATTGACTGGTTTGACCTCCTTGCAGTCCAAGGGACTCTCCAGCACCACAGTAACTATTAGATATAGTCACCCATTCTTGATCTTCACCATCAGAGCATGAGGTCACACAATGCTTGATGCAGGGGAGAGACGTTCTCAGAATGACCCATTTCTTCCTCTGTCTTCCTCAGTGTAGTGGAAAAAAGTTCCTGTGCATGGAGATGTGAAGATCCAATTTTCAGAAGCAGAAAGGTGGTGCGCATTGCAAACCTAAGTGAAGCAATCCTTTTCTTGTCCTGTATTATTGTAATAAAACTTATGGGCAAGTTAACCATTCTGCCCTGTCTACTGTTGAATTTGGGCTGGCCTTCTTAGTTGCTCAGCTCAATAGGATTTAGGGCCAAACTATATCAAGACTGCTACAGGTGCAAACATTAGCATTCTCTGAGCAGTTCACAGTGGACTTGGAACTGAGTGCCTTTCCCAGGGATTTGTATCCTGGAAGTGAGCTTCTTTGTAGAGTTAGACACTTTTTATTTGTGGAGGAGGAGAAGGGAAAGAGATGTCTGAATAGAGGATATTTGCCTTGTGGTCTAATGATACTTGTCTTTGCTGCTTCAGATTAATCCCAGGATTTGATGTAGGGACAGTTGTCAAATTTCTAGGAACATATATTTGACGACTCTGCTTCTAAATGTCCATTTAAATTTGGTCTTTCGTCTGTTTCAGAGATTATGGGAAAGTTAAATTCTTTCAGCTGGTGTTTCCATTGTCTATTTGTTTAGGACCTGGGTATCCAAACTGGTTCGGGAGCTCTAGAGATGTGTAAACTGGCTGCTAAGGAGCAGGAACCCCATTGCCCAATGCAAAAACCCATTACTGTTCAGACTAAGGTCCAACTCTCTCTCTCTCTCTCTCTCTCTCTCTCTCTCTCTCTCTCTCTTCCTTTCTTTTAGAGCCCAGGTCGGAAAAGCCCTCTCTCGTGAGCCCTGGCTCCAGACACAACGCTGCTGAGGAGGGATCGCTGCCACCACCTACACCTACACTTGCCCCAGCAGCAGCCTCAGCCACCATCCTGTCAGCCACCCCCACCATTCAGCAAGCAAGCCACCCTCCAGGTAAAAAGCATTGTTTGCGTTCACCACCACCCCCAGTCGGGCAGCTGCTTTCTTCCTTCCCACTAATGGTCTCTTGCAAAGCTGAATTCATAAATGAACTGAATTGCTTGGGAAAGGTAATTTTTAAAAAAGGGTTACTTTTTCTGAAGCATTTTCTGTGACATTCAGAAATACATATTATAGCTTTCGAAAAGAGATTAGTTTCTTCTTTTAGGTCAAAGAGAAAAATTTTCTCCAGAGCAATTTCTCAACCAATGTCAGATTATGACATTTAATTTTTTGTTAAACCATACTGTTACCTGATTAACATTAGAAATGCTATGAACCTCCTATAAAAAATAAATACAATTTTAAAGAGCAAGCATTGTTTTTCATGCAGTTTTCAAATAGACAAATTCAAATTAATTTAATGTTCTTTTTTTTTTGCAATTTCCAGTGGTTAAAATGTGATGATATTAAGCATATTTTATATGAATGTTTTTGTTTGACTTTTTAATTATTTGATTAAAAACAGAAATTAGAGGTACTTAACCATATTTGTTTTTCAGAATAAATGGAATAGTCCAAGAAAGTTTGCCCAAAATGTTCTGTCATACATCATGAATATACAATATATATTCTGTTCTTTTCTTTGCTAAAGTTCTGTATAGTCCCATAAAAGATAAAACTAAAATTTAGCAATTGCCTTTGGATTTTTAGAGCAGATGTTTAATACTCTTTTATCACAAAATGCTCAATTCCTTTTCTTCAAGAAATGAAGAAAAAGTAAATGATTCATTGATCATATTTTATTTGGGGGGATCTGATTCTTGCTGGCATGTTGTTCTGATTAAAGTTTTATTTACTCTAATAGAAAATTTCTGTAATAAAAAAAGATTTTTAAAATAGCATGTAGATCCAAGTAGCAATACTGGGAGATCCAGATGTTTATGTTCTTTATTTGAGGTGTATTTTTGACAATTGGCCCTTTCCTTTCCTTTCCTTTCCTTTCCTTTCCTTTCCTTTCCTTTCCTTTCCTTTCCTTTCCTTTCCTTTCCAATATATGTGATAATTTAATGTCACTTTTGCTCCTTTCATAATGTATGAAACAAATGCAAATATTGAAGAAGCTACAATTTCTTTCAGTTTCAGTGAGTTTTCTTTATATATATATATATTTTTAAAAAGATCCAAGGATAGCTGCATACAGTAGCTGGAACTGAAATTTGCTTGGTATATCCTTCTGAAACCAGATATATTTGCAATCCTTTTCTGTATAATTCAATGTTAACACAAAGGCTGTCATTAATGTGGGGATCTTCCTACATGGAACACCTTTTAATGTTACAGAAAGCATGTATACCTATTAGCTATGGGTCTCTTTCACTACCTGCATGTCACTGTAGATTATAATGCAGCATTATTGTTATTGTTGTTATTGCTGCTGCAACTATATTTTCTTAGCATCCTTGCTTTGCTTTGCCTTTACAAGAAGCAACAGAGAGTACATGGGAGTCTCCCTTCATTTTTATCCCAACAACGAAATTTTAAAATAGGGTGAACTGAGAGTAACTGGCCCAAAGTTTCCATTGGCTGAGGATAGAGTGGAACCTCATTCCAGTCTAAAACCAGCACCTTAACTACTACCCAGTATGTCAAATTTGCATTGCTAATTGTTGGTAACTGCCCTGCTGAATTAAAGTGACATAGTGTGCTTTCCCTGACACAGGAATATTTTCCCAAGTAGAAAATTTGTCATAATCCCCAGGCTGGGAATGCAGACATTGTTAATGGATCCTTACCTTTGCTTTTGCAGATATGCCCTGTGTGCAAGCCCAGTACAGCCCTTCACCCCCTGGTTCAAGTTATGCTGCTCAAACCTTCTCCTATGGTTCAGAATACAGTCCTGAGATCATGAACCCTGATTACGCAAAGCTGACCATGGAATTGAGCAGTGCTGAGATCAGCGCCACTGCTACCACCTCTCTGCCCAGTTTCAGTACCTTTATGGAGGGTTATTCTGGGGGCTATGAACTCAAGCCCTCCTGCCTATACCAAATGCAGTCTGCCTCCTCTTCTTCATCACCTTCCTCTGCAAGCCAGAGACCCCTCATCAAGATGGAAGACAATCGGATGCACGGTTATCACCCTTCACTTTCTCTAACGGTGGATGAAGGCATGGCCAGCACCTCCATGTACTTCAAGCAGTCCCCACCCTCCACACCTTCTACCCCCGGCTTCACTCCCCAACAGACCTGGGATGAACCACCCTCACATTCTCTTTCACCAGCACAGACTTGCATGGCCCCATGCCACCTGGTAGACACTGCCCCTATGAAAACTGTGCCTGGACGCTTTCCACTTTTCCATTTCAAGCATTCACCACCCCATACACCTACTGCAGGTGGCCACATGTGCTATGATACCACTGCCTTGAGCCTACCTATCGGATCGGATAGGCCCAGTGCTAGTCAAGCTGCTATGGAAAATCATCCATATGTGCACCCCTTGTCCAAGAGAGCAGCCACCTTAGCTTTTGCACCACTGGGCCTCAATGCAGCCACTTCCAACCTTCTGGGTGAGAGCAGCAGTAGCAGCAGTGGCCTTCCCTCTCCATCTAGCAGAAGTTCTTCATCGGGAGAAGGCACTTGTGCTGTGTGTGGGGACAATGCTGCCTGCCAGCACTATGGTGTGCGGACTTGTGAGGGATGCAAGGGCTTCTTCAAGGTAAGAACTGCTGAAAATTCTTTGTTCATATGCCAGTATCTAATCTTATATATGTGTATGCAGAAGTAAACGTTTCTGTATTCATTGGGTTTAATTATGAATAAGACTTAGTTCTATATATCCTTGGTTGAGGGTTGGTCCCACTGAAATTAATGATATTAATTTTTGATTGGGTGTATATGGAGTTTTACTGCACATCTCAGTCAACCAATTGAACATACCAACTGCTCTCAAGATATTTAATTACAAATTATTTAAGATGTATCAGTCTATATTATGTCTAACCACAGCTCTGCAGACTCCACATGGACCCTATTGGACATATATGTCCTTCTTATTCATCAATATTCTATCACTGCTGGAAGCTATTCATATTTATTTAGTACTATCAACATTCATTATGCTTTAAACAAGAATAAGCCCCTGCGCTAGGAACCTAACGGTCTAACTACTGGTAGTAAAGGGCAATAAGAAAGGAGAAAGAAAACTTGAAGGGGAGAAGGGTGATGTAATTTAAAATTCTGTAATTTGGTTTCCTTTATTTTATCTTGTCATCAGCCAACATATATGCTAATGTTATTTCATCTGTATTCACTTATTTTTTATAACCAGTATTTCCTGACTTTCCCCAATAAATGCACAGCAACATAGATTGTTTTGATATTAAAATGTAATAGTATAACTACCTTTACAAGATTATGGTTAAGAGAGCTACTTACTCAGCAAGTCGCTTAGTAGTCTCAGAGCAACCATATCATATGATGCACCCTAACCCTGATCATATTGCCTAGAAATAGGTATAATTGAATGAATGAAGTTTACTCATAAGAAAGTATACACAGAAGTGTACCCAAAGAAGCTTGCAGATCTAGTCCACTGTAGCTTCTTGAGAAATAAATTTGTACTGCTTTTTTCTGACCTTGAAAATAGGAGCCCAAAGCCTAGATAATTCTACAATAAGCCTTGATTTAAAAAGAAAACAAAACAGCAGTCACTTTGTGATTTAATCTTATATAACCATAAAAGGCAATTTATTGTTGCTGTGCTAGTACAGGGTATATGACAACCAGGACAAATCCCTAGAGAGTGTTTGACATTAAATAAAATAGGCATGATTTCTCCAAGGAAAGTTATTTAGAACTTATTGATTCCTAATATATTATAATAAATTTCAAATAATGTGGACATTCATTATCTCTTTAATAATCTTGCTGCTGTAGATCTTGAAATCTTATGGCAAAATATGTTTGACAATTTTTGAGGATGTAAAAAAAATCCTATATCGGTTTATCTGCAAATATTAAACCACATTGATTTTAATGGGAATTATTTCTGAATAAGTGTATGTTGAGCTCCAGCTCTGAAGTGCCGTAGTATGTAAGTTTTAGAGTTGTAACAAATGAACACAGTACTCTTGTATATTCCTGAATGTGTTTTAAGGATAGTTTTGATAATGTTCTTAGTAATTTTGTCATAGGGAAGCATAGAAAGCATTTAACACACATGCACAGAATTTCTTAGTTTGACTTTTAAAACAAAAGAGCCTTAAGTCAGTCACACAAACGCAAGCTCAATATAATGATAAATATAGATCTGCTTTAACAGGACTGTCATTATGGTTGTTAAGATCTGTTTTGAGCATTTGAATATATATATATATATATATATATATATACGCTGAAAAATTAATTAAACAATTGTTCCTATATCCCATTTTAATAAGTTTTAATAAGACTTATTTTGTAAATTTAATAAGACTTGTTTTGTAAATTTTTCGCATCTGAAAAACACATTTTGTGCAGTTTTTTAAATCACAAACTGTTGTAGAAATAAGACAGCTCCAAATTTTGGCTGATCACACAGAAATATTTGCTTTCCTAACATACAGTATGAAAAACTTTATTTCCTCAGTAAATTTTGTAATAAATGCTTGCAAAATATTATATTTCTCTTTAAATATAAAACTGTCTTGACATAATCTATTTATAGTTAATTTATAATTTAGATTTATAGATTTAATAGCCACCTGAGTAATATTGAGTTGGGTGGCCTTATAAATCTAAATAATAAATAAATGAATAAACAAATACATTTTAAAACCCCACTGATTTCATTAAGAAATTTGAATTTAGCTACCTTATTAAAATCAGCCGTCGGTATTCCTTCTTTTTGGGTAAGCCTATGATAGCAAGGCATGCTATACAATATATTTTTATATAATTTATAATTTAATTTGTATATTTAGCTTTGCTTAATATCTTGTTTCCTTATCGAGTTAATTTATTTTTCTATAACAATACAGATACAAATATATTAGTATTCATATGATTTTATTACTTTAGTAAGATCAGTATTGACCAAAATGAACCAAAGAGAAAATTATTCTCAAAAGAATATTAAAAGTTAATCTAATTCCCAAAGGTATTACATGATGACCTGATAACTTCATATATGATTTTATCATCTACAAGTTGGCTGTCTCTTGAGCCTAGCTTTTGAACCATGCTCATCATTTTCACTGTCAGTAACTAACACTGATACATTGTTTTTCCTGGAGGATAGTGTTTTAGGGAATTAATGTTATCTTGTTATAAGAATTGCACAATTGCATTTTAATTTCAGTGTTAAAAAAAAGTTGTTAAGGTCTCAGTTCATTCAGTTGACCCTTCCTTCCATTGTATTTTTTTAGAGGACAGTTCAGAAAAATGCAAAATATGTTTGCCTGGCCAATAAAAACTGCCCAGTAGATAAGCGTCGTCGAAACAGATGTCAGTACTGCCGATTTCAGAAGTGTCTCAGTGTTGGTATGGTAAAAGAAGGTAAAGCATTCACTAATATTAGCTCATCTTGCAATACCAACTAGGTTGCATTCAAAAGGAGTGGCTCTCTTATTTCATTGGTGAATTTTAGAAATAACAGTGAATGCCCCAGCTTTTATGTGATTTGTACATATGTTGAAAAGCATATTATGTTGTAACAACTTCATTCCAAATGACAAATAGATTCTTCCAAGATCTAAGCAGGAAGACAGGACTTTTAAAGGAAGCATTTCCAAGATTTCACACAATGCTTCTTTCAAATCTTTAGCCTCAGGAAGGGAATTATTACATTTTATTTGTTATTTTCCAGTCTTCTAAACTGCACATAAGTCAAATTAAAATTTTAGTTGATTGATTAATGGAGACTGATCTGTATGCATAAGATCAAATGTTAATTATTAAAATACTCTTCTTGGATCTTGCTATAGTTAGGAAGATATAAAAACAAAATTTACTAATATGAAAATATTAATTATTAAAATTTATTTTATTGATGTATGTTATTTTTTAAAATTGTATGTTATCATACATATCCTTCAATAACTCAAAATGCATATCCATTGAAGTTTTAATGCATGAACTGAATTTTTTAATCACTTGGTGGTATAATTATCTATCTAAAATCATTAATGCAAACTACTTCCCCTGAAGAAAACTTGCAACTATGTTGCTCATACATTCATGTAGCTGTAAGATGCATGTATTAAATTTCATTGTATATTTGCATGAATATTATATTTTAATTGCAAGCTGCAAATGTCTGGTTTTTTTCAAATTAATGGGAGATGTATGGAAATCAAATATATATACAGGTTTAATTATGAAAAACTCATATAAATTGTTACACTTAAGATGGATGACATTGTTCAATTCTGGCTATGGGTCCTTCTATTTATGAAACTGAAGTGAAACCTGTTAGTAATAATATGAATGTGTAGAAAGATAAATAGTTTTGTTGTTGGATTTTATTCTTTGAATTTATTAGAAAGTGATTGTGCAGTGTTACTGTAATGTGTTCCTTGTAGAAATTTCCCATGGTCCCTTTCACATCTGATTATGTTTTTGTTTTTGTTCCCTGACCAGTTGTCCGTACCGACAGTTTGAAAGGGAGAAGAGGCCGGCTGCCTTCAAAACCAAAGAGTCCTTTGCAGCAAGAACCTTTGCAGCCCTCCCCCCCATCTCCTCCAGTCAGTATGGTGAATGCTCTTGTGCAAGCCCTATCTGATTCTGCACCCAGGGAACTTGATTACTCCAGAGTAGGTTTCGTGCTTTTGTGAATACAGTTATTTAACAAGTAGTCTGGGTTTTAAGTTATGAATTTATGTGCTAAAGTATGACAAACAGTAATCTCTTTGCGATAACAATAGTGACTTGAATAATGTGGCACTTAAGTTACACTGAAGGCCTACTGAGAGTAATGGGACAATTGTCCCAGGTTCCAGATATGGAAAGCATTCCAAGTATGGTCAAATATTTGAAAAAGTCAGATGGATCAATATTTTTCATTCAGGACAGTTAAAGCGGTCAGTGAAACATAATTCCAAGAAGTATTTCAATATTCCCCAAATATTCCTATTTACAGGCCATTCATTAACTTCAATGGACAAAAGGAGAAAAAAAATCAATGAGCTTCTACCCTTGAGCTTCACATAATTTTTAAAACAATCCAGTTATATTTAATACCAATAATTGGTCAGATCAAATATATATATATTATGCTTACTTATTTGGTACAGAGGCATAAATTAAAATAGAGCTACTAGATTTGGACAGAAGATTAGGTCTTCCCGTGGTGCACTCATCTCAGCTGTAATTGAATCCGTCCACCTCATGTACAAGTGGATACTGCTGGCATGTTGATGACGCCTCCCCTTAAACCAGTGAATGACCTTCCCCAGAATTTAAAATAATATGGGGGAAAGAACTAAACCCGGAGGAACCACACTGGAGTTCCCAAGGGTTTGAGCACTGTCCCTCATGACCATTGACTGGAAATACCTGCTCTTTAGCAGATTTGTTTCCACCTTCTTGATCACCTTCATGAGGAAGGAAAGTTTGGAAATTGGATGAAGATTGTCAAAACAAGTGGGCCTCTTCAGGAGAAAGCACACTACCATGGCCTTTAAGGCAGATGGCATTATGCCCTCCCCCAAAGAGGTGTTGATGATCTCCCAGAACCAGCTGCTCATCCCATAAGCCACAAATGGCATGGATCTGTCCCACAGCTGGTAGAATTCAGATTCAGATTGCCCTATCCAGTTCCTCAGGATCAAACAAAACCCAGATAGCAACACAAGGTGATGCCTTTCTCACCACAATGGACCTTGCCCAACTATTTGTGATAGGTCCACAATTGCCTTGGAGGTCATGAATTCAAATTTATACTGAAACCCTGTTCTAGGGCATGGAGGTTAGAATCACCCAAGACTACAAGAACCAAGATGAGATCCAAGAGTTTGTGAAAGACTATTTGTGAAAGCAGGGCAGTCAGTATACCAGTTACCTAGTTTTTCAATGAGGCCCACGCATAGGCACTTAACCAGTGAGCTCCAGGGCAGTGCTCCTCATCATGCACAATCACAGCTACCTATCCTCGCTGGCCTTGGTATCTCAGCTGCGGTAGGGCCTGAAACTTGACTGGGCAAATTTCCCATTGTATTCCCATTGTTGCTCATCCAAATCTCAGAAATACATACCAGGTCTGTGTATTCATTCACTACCATACCATGAATGGATGTATTCTTATTCTGCACAGACTTGGTGTTTCTCAACAGCTGTGGGAGGCTAAAACATACACCATGATAAACATACAGTATATACATTTTTTATGGCCAATTGCATGGAGGATGCATAATACATTAAGAAAATGAGTAGCCAGTATTTTGATCCAAAGTCATTTTAAATATCTATGTAAGAAATAGCACTAATTCAGATTCCATTTGAATTATTTTGACTTTTTAATACTTTATATTTCACAAGTGGTATTAATTTACCCTCCCATAATAAGGCTAACATGCTTTTTTTTAAAAAAAAAAAATCAGTTACTAGGAAAATACTTTTCAAACAGCATAGGTTTACTGTAATTCCAGTCTCACACATGTTTTGCACTGTGTTGTAAATTATGTTGGAGAGATAGGAACAAATAACATACCAATCAAAGAGAATATTTGTAGCTCAGGGTTGAACTGTGGAGTCCTTGGTGTTCTCTGAGCTTTGTTGTTTTCTTGCAGATGTTTCATTGCCAGACTAGGTAACATCTTCAGTGCGAAAAGGGAGTGGGACTTGCACTGAAGATGTTGCCTAGTCTGGCAATGAAACGTCTGCAAGAAAACAACAAAGCTCAGAGAACACCAAGGACTCCACAAATAACATAGCCTAAAGAGCACAAAACATGCTGTTTGTTAAAGATAGAAAATATAATAAATTTAAACAATTAGCATAACATTGGCAGTGGAATTTATGATGTTATGGGTCAGATAAAATTGTCGCAACCAGGGCTACCAATATGGCCTGCAAAAATCCAGACAGCCGCTAGATAACCCCAACATGGTAGAGGAAGCTGTAACTCTAGTGGCTGTGCAGGTTTTTGCAGCCTAGATCTGATAGCTCTGTTTTGAACAATTTATTTTGGGATAGTTTAAGACGCATTTTGCCACCTCAAAAAGAGCAGCCACTGGTGCCTTTGGGCTAAATGTGCTGCTTTAAAATTGTTAAGAAAGTATTGTCATATTAGTAATACAGAATACAGTTGTTGAGAAAGGTACTGTCTGATAAAGAATCAGTGAGAAATTTATTTCTTCCATATTTCTGAGAAATAAAATGTTGCCAAAACAAAATTTCAAATTTCCCCTCATCCCTCAATATACCCATAGAGATGTGCAACCTACTATGTGTTTATATGAGGTTGATGCACACTCACAGGTTTACAGAAGTGATTGGCTTTCATAAGGTGAAAATGTGCGATTGCATCTATTGGAACCTGGTCCCGAGTGCTGTATTTGGGAAAAGAGAAAACAGAAAATGGCTTGGGAACAGGCTAGTCACTCTCTCTCAGCCCAACCCACCTGACAAGGTGGTTGTTGTGGAGAAAAATAGGAGGCAAGAGTAATAGGTATCTTTGCTGCAGGGAGAGAGAGAGAAGGAAGGCAGGACAAAAACCTAGTAATAACAACAACAACAACCTGCAGTGATAGATTCAGCAGGAGGCTTCAACCTGGCTACAGTAAGGAAAGAAGAGCAGACTGCTGGATAGTCTCACCTGCCTTCAAATTGCAGTCAGATCAAGGAAGTCATCGTGACAGGGAAGATGGTCCCTCCGGCCTGGGGAGAGGTTCCTCTCTCAGCTCTTTCCACTGGCTATTCTTTGGCAGGGATGTGCAGCACTTTGGCTCTGAAGCAGGAAATATGCATCAGAGGGGGAAGGGGCTCATATGCTTCATCTCTTGGCATATAGTTTAAAAAGCTGCATTTTTTTCCTGGGTTCACACAGGAACCGTACATTTGAGACAAGGAGTTGCCAACAGGTCTCCCATACCCCCCCAGAAGCACCTTTTCTGCTTTGGATCCAAAGCATCCTACATCCATACTCTTTGGTGGGGTAAATTAACATTGAAGGGCAGGAAGGTAGAGGGGTGACAATCTTCAGGAACTTCATCACACTATCTATGTGATCTATCATCAGCCAATTCTGAGTGCATTCTGGTGCAACCATGTGTCTAGAACAATAGGAAAATTCTATGTGTATCATCAACACCACTGCCTAAGAGTATCCCTTTCAGAGCTAGCTGGAACAATTTCAGGGGCTGGACTTCTTATCTTGGGGAATTATGTGAGTACCTAGGCTGTTCAACTAAGATCAGATTAGAAGTTTATGTTCACTACGGCAACCATGGACCTGTCTAATTAGTATGTGACTTGAAGCATAGATTGGTTTTCTATCTGAGCAGAGATGATTGAGGATAGAGAGAAGCCATGGTGGATGCAATGGTTTTCTGAATGTACTTGGGAAATTTTGCTGTCTCTTAATAATATCAAAGTCTCAATCAATATGTAGAATGTGGAAATAATCCAGGCAGTATGCACGGTTGTTTGCCTTTTGCAGACTCAAATTAGTCCCCTCTGATTTAATGGGGAGCTAAAGGTGATTGCATCCCCACAGAATAGGGGTTGCTTTTCTATGCCATATTGCATCGTCTCTCCCAGAACGGCAGAGAGGGGGAGCTGGAGCAGTTGGTGGTCTACTATGAGCATTCACAACGTCTTTGTGGATAAATTTGCTTGGATCCACCTTGACTTGCACTCCAATGTAGGGGGCAGGGTATGCTGATGACGTAACTATTGTAAAAGTACTGTATATCCTTTATTTTTTAAATTTTTTTCTGCTTGTGGATGTGAACAGCATAACTGGTGAGATGAGGATTGCTACCTGCTCACTTGACCTTTGCCCCTCCTAGCCAATTAAATTAGCTAGGTGAGGACTGACCCCAGTTGTTAAGAGATTTATTAATTCTTCCTTGAGGAAGGGCTATGTGTCTTTCTGCTTCAAGAAGACAATGCAATGGTAAGAGTATTATTTTAGAAACTTCCTTTTTATCTGGAAATGCTGGAAAACTGCTGGCTGATCTCACACAAGGTGCTTGAAAAGGGAGTGGCCTCACATCTTCAGATACAACTGGAAGTTGCTGATTATCCATACCCATTTCTGTTGGGCTCTCAGCAAAGACTGAGACTGCTTTGATCGTCTTAGTGGATGATGTACATCAGGAACTGGACTGGGGGAATTTAGTCTTTCTAGTTCACTGAACTCTCAACAACTTTTAATACTATCAGGCATGGTATCCTTCTGGTTGGCCTTGCAGGGCTGGGCCTTTGGGGCCTGTTTTATATTGGTTCCTTTTTTTTCCAATCAAGGCTATAACTACTACTAAGATGGTGCTTGTAAACTTATGTATACGATGTCTAATTTGGCTATACAGCCAGTTTAATATAACAATGATACTATTTTTTTAAACAAGAATAATTGCTAGTGCACAATAGGACAGTGGGAAGCTATATCTGAGCTAAATTGCATAGACTTGTAAAAAATGGAGACAGATAGTTGTAATATTTACCAAAGTAACCAGTAAAGGTTTCTTTTATCTGAAAAACTGAAATCACATATTTTATGCAAAACAAGATTGCTGCTGAAAAGAGCATCTTGGTGTCCATATTTTCTTTCTCTGTGTTTCAATGTCTTGTATCACTTTCTGTGGTTGTAATGGCATAGCTTTGTACTTCCCCCTTTAAGCTTCTCATTATTGGTTGCTACATTTGGGGTCATGAAGACATACAGGCCATATAAAATAAGTGTATTTTCTTGTAAGAAAGGAAAAGGAAGAAATAGATACAAGGTTATTGATTCATCCAAGAAAAACCTATGCCATGAATAATGTCAGGATACACCTTTAGTATTTGCTTTAGTATACTTGTCTAAATGTCACAGCCATATTAAAATAAGTAGCACATTCGCATAAGATATTAAAATGTTTGATTTATAAAAATGGGGAAAATATATTTATATATATAAAAAACCCCTCTATCAACTATTAGATTGATGTCTACAGATGAACTTTAAAGAGGAATTTCAATCCAATACACCCCCCCATCAGCATTTTATCCTATAAAACATACTACCCACAAGAATAGATTCATTCAAGGAAGAAATATTGGTTGCCAGGTTGAGTCACCAAAAGACTCTTGGTAGACTGAACCTCTGCTGGTAAGAGTTAGCGAGCCTTCAAATATGATACAATAACTGGTTAGGTCTCCCTCTGTATCTTGGTGTAAGTGACTATTCACAAACTCCATATATAGACTAAAATACATTTGACAGCTTATAATAGTTGCTTACTCAGTGCTAATGTCTGTTGATCTGGAGGAAAAAAGTTTTTTTTCACTTCTGTTTTTAATTGCTTTTCTTCTAGTACTGTTCTACGGAACAAGCTTCTGCAGGTACAGATGCAGAGCATGTACAACAGTTCTACAATCTTCTCACTGCCTCCATTGATATATCTAGAGACTGGGCAGAAAAAATCCCGGGATTTACTGATCTCCCTAAAGAAGATCAAACTTTACTCATAGAATCAGCTTTTTTGGAACTTTTTATATTGCGACTATCCATCAGGTACATCTGAGTTTCAGTAGTAGAAAACTCATTATTTCATAATTGGTTTGAATAAAACAGTAAAGCTATTATCTCTCTTTCAAAAACAAAAATATTTATTTTTATGGATTGATAACTTGCAACCCAGCTTGTTTACACAGATAAGTGTTTAATCGCTGTCTGAAGCAAATTGTGAGTGTGAGAAAAATGCTTCTGGTTTTTTCTCTGTTGGGATGATTTTGTGGGAAAAACTAGCATATTTGAATAAGTAGAAGTGGATGAAGCAGAATTCTGGATTAAGAATTCTTAATCAAATATTAAGGCATTGGGCTATCTTACACACACACAAGATCATATAGTAAAACTAATAATCAAATCTTTAATTCTGAGATGAGAAAATTTGCAGAGACCCTTTTAATTGCCTTTGTTGGATAACTTATGCTGAGACCTGGCTATAGGTAGTATGGTCCTGCTAGTTCTCTCAAACTTTTTGGAAGCTTTAACTGCTTTAAAAAGACAGCAGTACTATTGATATTAGAACTCTAGATGGGGTTCTGCATAAGGTTTCAATTCCCCTGAAAGAACAAAATGGAGTGCTCCTCCACCCACAGTGTTTCTGGATTCCCAAATGGTACGGTGGAGCCTTTGAATGATTATGTCTAGTATGCCAATTGCAGCAGTTCCCAAGGTGGTTGGACATGGTGATACTTCCTGATGCCCTAGTTACATCCCAATTTGATTAATGAAATGGTGCTTTCCTAGAGGAATGGTTAAATCAGTATCAAATGTGGCACCAAAGCTGCTAAGTAGTACAGAATACCAAAAAATACTGTGTTGAAAGACCTGCACTGGTTCCATATTGTTTTCTGGGTACAATTTAAGATACTGGTTCTAACATTTAAAGCCATAGATACCCTGAGGCTTGGCTATCTGAGAAGCTACAGTATCTATCTCAATGTGAACCTATTTGGATGTTTAGGAGAGATATCTGTAGCTTTTGGATTCATTGGGCATACAGGAAAGAGCCTTTCTTTTTATGCTTTCACGATAGAGTCAAAGCCTTCCTCTTCACCATACCTTTTCAATCTGAATTTCAGTTGCTTTTATTAGATTCTTTGTTTTCCATTTTCACTGTTAGTTGCTTTGAGTACCCTTGGGCAGAAAAACAGGAATAATATTATTTAGCTCCATGACTGACTGACTGACTGACTGACTGACTGACTGACTGTAAAAATGCCTAATCATCTGGGAGATTAGTGTTGCTATTTATTTGTTTGTTTGTTTGTTTGTCATATTTTGCCACCGCCCATCTCCCCCCCAAGGGGGGGACTCTGGGCGGTTTACAATAAAATATTAACAATATTAATATTGTTATGTTATTATAATATGCCAGATTTAGTTGCAAGAATTTCTATGGCTGTTGTGGGTCTTCCGGGCTGTGTGGCCGTGTTCTGGAAGTTGTGGTTCCTAACGTTTCGCCAGCATCTGTGGCCAGCATCTTCAGAGGGAAGGAGCACAGACAGAAGCGAAATCTCTGTGCCCAGGTAGAGTGGCAATGTTTTGTTTGTTTTCTATTTATAGAGCTAAGTTATAGGAGATTAGGTGGGGTTTTTTGTTGTGTTGAAATGTTAACGAGTGGCTGATGAGCGTGATTAGCATGTTCATTGTGAGAAGTATTCCCATGTCCTGGTTTTGCTGATTTTTGCATTTGTTGTATTTTCCTAGTGGGTCTGAAGACTGAAAGTTGTGTTTTTCCATCAGTTTTCCCATGTGGTCAGTGACTCCTTTGATGTAGGGCAGGAATACTTTGTTTGTGGGGGGCTGTTTTTCTTCAGTTGGATGTTGTTTTCTTGGTTTGATGACTCTTTTTATTTCATTTTTGGAATAGCCATTCGCCTGTAGGACCCAATTCAGATGGTTAAGTTCATTGTTGAGAAATTGGAAACTGACGGCAAACTTCCATTTTTAGATACGCTGGTCATACGCAAACCAGACCTCAAACTAGGACACAAAGTATACAGAAAACCCACCTATACAGACCAGTATCTGCACAAAAATTCCAATCACCACCCACGACAAAAGAGAGGCATGATCAAAACCTTGGTGGATCGTGCTAATCGAAACTGTGAAACCCAATTTCTCAACAATGAACTTAACCATCTGAATTGGGTCCTACAGGCGAATGGCTATTCCAAAAATGAAATAAAAAGAGCCGTCAAACCAAGAAAACAACATCCAACTGAAGAAAAACAGCCCCCCACAAACAAAGTATTCCTGCCCTACATCAAAGGAGTAACTGACCGCATGGGAAAACTGATGGAAAAACACAACTTTCAAACAGTCTTCAGACCTACCAGGAAAATACAACAAATGCTAAAATCAGCAAAAGACAAAAGGGACCCCCGCACCGCTGCAGGAGTATACCGCATACCATGCAGCTGCGGACAAGTATACATCGGAACCACAAAACGAAGCATTCACACCAGGATAAAAGAACACGAAAGACACTGCAGACTACAGCAACTGGAAAAATCTTCAGTAGCTGAACATGCTCTCAAGCAAACGGGACACAAAATCCTATTTGAAAACACAGAAATACTAGACAACACCAAAAGCCACTACACCAGATTATACATAGAAGCCATTGAAATTCACAAACACCAGCACAGTTACAATAAAAAAGAAGAAAGTCTAAAAATTAGCAAAACCTGGCTACCAGTCCTGAAAAACACAGCCTGCAAAAGGTCAACGAACTCAGTCCAACCACCAGGACATGGGAATACTTCTCACAATGAACATGCTAATCACGCTCATCAGCCACTCGTTAACATTTCAACACAACAAAAAACCCCACCTAATCTCCTATAACTTAGCTCTATAAATAGAAAACAAACAAAACATTGCCACTCTACCTGGGCACAGAGATTTCGCTTCTGTCTGTGCTCCTTCCCTCTGAAGATGCTGGCCACAGATGCTGGCGAAACGTTAGGAACCACAACTTCCAGAACACGGCCACACAGCCCGGAAGACCCACAACAGCCATCGAAATCCGGCCGTGAAAGCCTTCGACAATACATTGTAAGAATTTCGTTTCATGGAAGAATGTTAAAACATGTGACCCACTATCTAACTGAAATGATGTTTGTAACCTTCGTAACCTATTGTGTAAGATTCACTTCCTTGTGTCAACAGAGAATGCAGTGTGCAAGAGAACAAGAGTGTTTAACCTGGGAATAACATGCATGAATCATTCTTCTGTGAAATAGTGCTGGGTACCCACAATTCTGTAAACAAGATCAAGGACTCACAGGTTCAAAACCAACTGTCTCTTGATTTTGTGTTTGGGTAGCAAAGAAATCTTACCTATTATATTCATTTATATGGTACATAATCTTAGACATTCAGCTGGGCAAATAGATACCCACAGAGTCAATTGTGGCACTCCATGAGATCAAGCAGGGGGAGGTATAGAATTTGAATATTTAGTGCACAGCTTTCCAAACTGTGTGTCGCGACACTTTAGTGTGTTGCAACACACAGTTTGGTGTGTCACCACACAACCCGGAAGCAGCGGCGGGGGTGTGCATGGCGGCAGCGACGCGCCATCAGCGCTTCCGCGTTTTAGCGGAGGCTGCCGCCGCTGCCACCGCCGCCATGCACCCACCCCCGCGCGCACCGCCGCTGCCGCCGTTGGTGTGTTGCCAACAGCTGCAGATTGGAAAGCACTGATCTAGTAATAAAGAAGGCCTCTCCAGCCTGGCTTCTCAAATGGACCCACTTCCTGGTATGTGAGGTTTCTCATGCATCCAATTCCTCTGTTTTTGGCCAAATTGGGAACAATTACAGAAGCAGCATGCATTAACATAAAAGTAATAATTTTGGGAAAGATGGGTGAGGATACCTGATATGCAACTGAGTAGATGACACGGCCGTTCCTGTTTATATAAGTGAATGGCTGAAATTTCAAATCCATCTAAACCTATCTTCCAATTGGCTCCATTTTCTTTCATCTCCAATCAGCTGCCTCTGGTCATCCAGCAGCACAGGTGGAAGAACACTCAGGATTTCACCCTGAATGGCTCAATGACTATCCTAATAAATTGGCTGTGAGATCAGCTTGCTTTATATCTGCCCCAAACTTTACCATATTTTCAAAATGAGATACATGTGTATGGATCTATTGGTGGTATTTAAATAATATGCATTGTGCAGCAGGATATACTGTATACTGGTGAGTTTAGCTGTACTCATAGTATATGTCTTCTTTTTTCATTTAAGATCTGACACTACTGAAGACAAGCTTGTCTTCTGCAAAGGACTTGTACTTCATCGACTTCAGTGCCTTCGTGGATTTGGGGAGTGGCTTGACTCAATTAAAGACTTTTCTTTAAACTTACAAAGCCTCAACCTTGACATCCCAGCCTTAGCATGCTTATCAGCCCTAAGTATGATTACAGGTTAGTATTCTTTTGATTCAAAATAAATTTGTTTTACGGATATTTATATATCATTATGTGTGAGTAAATTTCCATCTTAATAAATTCCAAAAAGAATGTATGCCTGCAATGCAATTAAATTAATTTTAAATTTAATTTAAATTTTAAATTATATTACATTAAAATGCATTGCAATTAAATGTTTTCAATAATCAAACTAAAAAAATCAAAATTATAGTACACAATGTTCAAATTGTATCGAAGATTAAAGTGAATTCATGTTGCTGAATTTTCCAGGACATCATAGCATCATTAATCTAATATTGTAATTGATGAAATGCGTATCCTCAGACTGAGCTTCCAATTTGTTGGCTACATTTTTCCTTTTTTAAAAAAATCCCGCCTTTATTATTTTTATAAATAACTCAAGGCAGGGGACATACTGTACCTAATACTCCTTTCTCCTCCTATTTTCCCCACAATAACAACCCCGTGAGGTGGGTTGGGCTGAGAGAGAGTGAGTGGTCCAAAGTCACCCAGCTGGCTTTCATGCCTAAGGCGGGACTAGAACTCATGGCTTGTAGACTGGTGCCTTAACCACTAGACCAAACTGGCTACTGCTGGTACAGGGCCTAGTTATCTATAGGACCATCTGGTTGACCCCATCCCTGCCAGCCTTTAAGAAGGCCCTAGAGACCTGGTTCTTCACTCAGGAAGTCAGATATGATTGGCTGTACAATATGAGTTGTGTGGTGCAGTATGTTTCTACTTTATTGTGTTTTCTTATTTTTATCATTTTCCTTGTATTCAATGTTTTTGAATACAGTGTTTACTTTGTTAGCTGCACTGGGTCATTCGCCAAGTGGGTGATATACATTTATTTTTAAAATGTGTCTGTGTTTGTGTGTAAACACAGAAACACAGAGACATTTTGTTACTTATTTGTTCAGTCGCTTCCGACTCTTTGTGACTTTATGGACCAGCCCACGCCAGAGCTTTCTGTCAGACATCATCATCCCCAGCTCCCCCACGGTCGAGTCGGTCACCTCCAGAATATCATCCATCCATCTTGCCCTTGGTCGGCCCCTCTTCCTTTTGCCTTCCACTTTCCCTAGCATCAGCTTCTTCTCCAGGGTATCCTGTCTTCTCATTATGTGGCCAAAGTACTTCAGTTTTGCCTTTAATATCATTCCCTCAAGTGAGCAGTTTGGCTTTATTTCCTGGAGTATGGACTGGTTTGATCTTCTTGCAGTCCAAGGCACTCTCAGGATTTTCCTCCAACACCACAGTTCAAAAGCATCTATCTTCCTTCGCTCAGCCTTCCTTATGGTCCAGTTCTCGCAGCCATAGGTTACTATGGGGAATACCATTGCTTTAACTATGCGGACCTTTGTTGTCAGTGTGATGTCTCTGCTCTTAACTATTTTATCAAGATTTGCCATTGCTCTCTTCCCAAGAAGTAGACGTCTTCTGATTTCCTGGCTGCAGTCAGCGTCTGCAGTAATCTTTGCGCCTAGAAATACGAAGTCTGTCACTGCCTCCACTTTTTCTCCCTCTATTTGCCAGTTATCAATCAAGCTGGTTGCCATAATCTTGGTTTTTTTGAGGTTTAACTGCAACCCAGCTTTTGCACTTTCTTCTTTCACCTTCGTCATAAGGCTCCTCAACTCCACCTCGCTTTCAGCCATCAAAGTGGTATCATCTGCATATCTAAGATTGTTAATGTTTCTTCCAGCGATTTTAACTCCAGCCTTGGATTCATCAAGCCCAGCACGTCGCATGATGTGTTCTGCGTACAGGTTGAAATAGGTAGGGTGAGAGTATACAACCCTGTCGTACTCCTTTCCCAATCTTAAACTAGTCCGTTGTTCCGTGCTCTGTTCTTACCATTGCTACTTAGTCGTTATACAGATTCCTCAGGAGGCAGACAAGATGACTTGGTATCCCCATGCCACCAAGAACTTGCCACAATTTGTTATGATCCACACAGTCAAAGTGAAATAAGTGCCACTGTTTGATAGTTTGAACATTCTTTAGTGCTTCCCTTTTTTGGTATGGGGATATAAGTTGATTTTTTCCAATCTGATGGCCATTCTTGTGTTTTCCAAATTTGCTGGCATATGGCATGCATCACCTTGACAGCATCATCTTGCAAGATTTTAAACAGTTCAGCTGGGATACCGTCATCTCCTGCTGCCTTGTTATTAGCAATGCTTCTTAAGGCCCATTCAACCTCACTCTTCAGGATGTCTGGCTCTAACTCACTGACCACACTGTCAAAGCTATCTCCAATATTATTATCCTTCCTATACAGATCTTCCGTATATTCTTGCCACCTTTTCTTGATCTCTTCTGCTTCTGTTAGGTCCTTACCATCTTTGTTTTTGATCATACCCATTTTTGCCTGGAATTTACCTCCGATGTTTCTAATTTTGTGGAAGAGGTCTCTTGTCCTTCCTATTCTATTGTCTTCTTCCACTTCCGCACATTGCTTGTTTAAAAATAATTCCTTATCTCTTCTGGCTAACCTCTGGAATTTTGCATTGAATTGGGCATATCTCCCCCTATCACTGTTGCCTTTTGCTTTCCTTCTTTCTTGGGCTACTTCCAGTGTCTCAGCAGACAGCCATCTTGCGTTCTTGGTTTTCTTTTTCTTTGGGACGTTTTTTGTTGCCGCCTCCTGAACAATGTTGCAAACGTATGTCCATAGCTCTTCTGGGACCCTATCTACTAAATCTAGTCCCTT
This sequence comes from Charina bottae, assembly GCA_023362775.1. NCBI lineage: Eukaryota > Metazoa > Chordata > Lepidosauria > Squamata > Charinaidae > Charina > Charina bottae. Next base: position 333,009 of record JALMGJ010000028.1, on the reverse strand, counting down.
AAATCTATTCTTCACCTCCACTGCATATTCATTAGGAATGTTAGTGAGCTCCTACCTAACTGATCTGTGGGTTTTCCCTATTCTCTTTAGTCTGATTCTAAATTGTGCAATAAGAAGTTCGTGACACACAGAGACATATATAAAAGTAAAACATCTAGAATGACCACTTATGGGAAGGAAAGCAATTGACAGTAGCTTTCCTGGAAGAGAAAGGCACCGCAGCAGAATGGTCCAGTGGGTAGATATAGCCATCTATGGTCCAGAGCACAGACTTTTCATGATGTTGCCAAACTGGACAAGATTTGGCAGGATTTTCTTCAGATGTTTCGAGTCAAGCCAGTATGAGCACAGGACAGGAGTAGCTTAACTAAAAAGCATAGATATGCCCAAAGGAAGATATTTCTAGATTTAAATAGGACTTGTAAACATTTTGCCCCCAGAGTGTATCTATACATATATACATCTATAATATATACATATATACATCTATAATATAAACTTATATTAGTTTTATACCCATCAGGGGTGTTGTGCACAGTTGGAATGCATGTAGAAAAGGGGCGGGGCGTCTGCTGCAAAGCTCCTGAGGTCAGTCTGATCCCTCCCCTCTTGCACTCCCAAAGGACACCACTGATACCAGGTTAACTTCTTACAAAATGGGTTCCATTTGATGAGGGTTCTGCCTCACTCTGAAGTTCTTATGATTTTCTGAAGGAAATGACTGCTAATTCACTTTCTGATATCATAAACCAGTAGATTACAGGTAGGCTGACCATACGTCCCGTTCTGAACGGGACTGTCCCATTATTTCACCATTTCTGGAGCATCCCATCGTTACAGTCAAAATCTTGATTTTGTCCCGTTTTTGAAAAATCTGAGTCAGGAGTAAGCCTGACAGGAATGGGGCAGCCCCCGCCACCATACCAGATTCGGACTCAGTCGGAGGAAGACGAGCCAACCTCTGGAAGAAGCTGGCATGGTCTGAACCAGAGCTGCCGATTGGAGGCAGCCTGGAACAAGAAGCCCCTCTACCAATCAGCGCGCTGCTCAGGCAATTGGATCCCAGCCGCAAATGGCGCGAGATTCCAACCTTAAAAGGCCAGGATCCTGCCTCAGAATCCTGCCCACAAGACGCTCCAGGTCTCGCCTCGCCGATGGCGGCGCCAGGGAGGTGGGATTGCGGCCAAGCCAGGCGGTGGGGTGGCGTTCCACAAAGGGCTCAGCGGTGCTGCATGAGAGGTGGGGCAGAGACACTATGCCAGCCGCTGCGGGGTCTGCAGGGCTGGGATGTGTGCGCCTGCTGGGCTGCAGCCTGAAGCATGTCTGGTGGAGGAGAGTTAGGCGCCGTGGCGGAGGAGGGAAGGGCCCGGTGGAGCCATGGCGCTGCCTTTCCCTGTGAGGGGCCCGAGGAGCTGCTTCCCCCGCCTGGCAGCGGCCCCTCTGTGACCACCTCCGCCTGGAACCGTCCCTCTCCCCGCCGCTGCCACCGCTCTCCCGGGAGGTGTCACAACCTCATCACGCTGTGCTGCCGCCTGCCTCCTGCTTCTCCTGCTCATCGGCGGTGGTGGTGGCGGCAGCAATGACTCCCTCCCTCGGCCAAGCCTGAGGGGGCCAGGGCAGTGGTGGGCCTCTGTCCTCGGCAGGAGCCAGCCATGCTGGGGGGCTTCAGCTGCACCATGCCGCCCCTTGCCGCCTGCCAGGCTGTGGGAGCTCCTGCGGCCCCGCGGGCAGCAAGGGGAGGAGTGGTGTGGCTGAAGCCCCCCAGCATGGCCAGCTCCTGCTTCTTCTGCTCTGCGGCGGCGGCAGCAGCACTGACTCTCCTCCCTCCCTCGGCCAAGCCTGAGGGGGATGGGGCAGTGGTGGGCCTCCATCCCCGCCCCTTGTCCCCCGGCCGATGACGGTGCTGTGTGCACAGTGTGTGCGCTCCAGCCTTCCCCGGACACACCAGCTCTGCCGCACCATTTACTACTAGAAGAAAAAAAAACTTTAAAAATAAAAAAGAAATATTAAAATCCAAAAAAAAAATTTTTTTTAAATCCCTGGCCTTACCACCTGCCCCCACCTGTAACTGGCTGGTTTAGTATAAAATAACCTGGTGAAGCGAAGCCAAGTCCCGGACCCGGCTCAGCCGAGAGGAGACCCGCCCAAACCACCTCCATCCACGCAGCAGCAGAAAGAAGAGCTGCCAGCAGCAGCAGGACCATCTGCTCCTCCTCCCGCCAGCAGCCCCGAGCACTCAAGCACAACCGCTGCCACCGAGCTGTTGAGTTTAGAACCCACTGGCCCATTGCGGCCTCCTCGGCGCTTGTGAATCTACCCAGCCGCTTCTTCCCCCTCCCCGTCCCCATGCTAGCATGAATCCCAGCGCCCCCAGCTACCCGATGGCCTCGCTCTACGTGGGTGACCTGCACCCCAATGTCACCGAGGCCATGCTCTATGAGAAGTTCAGCCCCGCTGGGCCCATCCTCTCCATCCACGTCTGCAGGGACACCCGGCGCTCACTAGGCTACACCTATGTCAACTTACAGCAGCCCACCGATGCTGAACAAGCTTTAGATACCATGAATTTTGATGTCATTAAAGGTCTCATGGACCGGGGGGCGGAGTTTGCAGGCAGGAGCCAATTGCGCAGACCGGGGGCGGGGTTTGCAGGCAGGAGCCAATTGCGTGGACCGGGGAGCGGGGTTTGCAGGCAGGAGCCAATCGTGTGGACCAGGGGCGGGGTTTGCAGGCGGGAGCCAATCGCGTGGTCTGGGGGGCGGGGTTCGGAGGCCGGCATGGCGGCATAAGACCCTGTCCTGTTTTGCCATCCCAATGTCCCGTTTTTGTCTCAAGGAAATATGGTCAGCCTAATTACAGGGTTATTCCCATAGGCAATGGAAATAAGACTACAGTAGTTTCTTTTGTAACCTGAACAAAGCAGCACCCCATTTAAAATGTATTTGGGAAATATAATTTTGTGATGTTAGCAATTAAACATGTAAACTCAGACATTAAAAACGCTAAATGTTCAGGTGCAATATGCTACTGAATGCCAGTTACTTGGGAAATGGATAGTAACTATAAAGAAAAGTTGTGTGTACAGCTATTTTTTGCTTTCCAAAGGCACCTGGGTGGTCTTTGTCATAAGAATAATGCTGGATTAAATAAAGATTTGGCCTAGTTGACAGTGCTGTAGCTAATCTGCCCTTACTTTTTTTTTTTACCAAAACTCAAACTTTCTCCTCTTGCTGAGACTTCTGGTAGAAGTGGAATATTGGGAAATGGTGTGGGTGTTTTAGGATTTTCCTATCTAGACAGCATCATCTTTTTCAGTACTTTACAAATAATATAATTTATTTTAAGCCTTAAAATAGCTAACTTTGTGAGTGCTTTAATCTCTAACCCCTTTAAAAAGTAAATATGCTGCAAAACTATAAAATAATCAAAATGGCTGAGCTGTCTGAATTTTCTTAGAAGAGTATCTGTGAATTCCCTGGTGGAATTTCAGGCCTTGCACTGATGGAGCTAGCAATGGATATTGATCTCCCCTTGAATTCACTGAATAAATAATGGTTGCCATAGATATTGAGCATTCACAACTGGTAGGGAAGCTAGGAAATCTCCAAAACACCTTCTGTGGCAGCTCAGACCTGAAATCCTGAAAAAATAAATGATTTCAGTAAAATGTAAGATATGCACCATTTAGAATGCTGTGCTAATATAACTGTTTTAGTCTCTAACTGGAAAATAAAGTACTGTGCTTGAGTGTTCTGTAAGGATGGGATCAGCTGGCATTGTATTTTTCCACTGGATTGAGACACACATATCTTCTATTCATGCTCACATACAAGGCTACAGAATTACTACATTAGTACTTCTGTTCTTATAATTAATCATTAGTACACTCATTTCCCATAATATGGATGCTGACTTCTTTGTCTGCTGTTGCTTTGCAGACCGTCATGGATTAAAAGAACCAAAGAAAGTGCATGAGCTATGCAACAGGATCATGAGCAGCTTGAAAGATCACTTGGCCTTCAACTGTCAGAGCAAAAGACAACCGATCGAGTCTGCAGAATCTAAGGTGCTTGGTGTCCTTGCGGACTTGCGTGCCCTCTGCACACTAGGACTGCAGCGGATCTTTTACCTGAAATTGGAAGATTTAGTGCCACCTCCTTCCATTATTGACAAGCTATTTTTGGACACCTTACCATTCTGAAAGTCAAGTTTCCCTTGTGAAAGGCAACTACCTACCAGAGCAGGCAAAAAGATTGGAATTTACTAATAACAGTGCTGCTTTTGTTAAATGGGGGGAAGAAGTAATTCCAGCCCTAATCAGTGGACTTTTCCTAATGTATTTCTTTGCAAACTGAATAATTTACAATCTTGAAAATGGGGAATTATAGGATGGAAAGATTAAATGCAGGTTTCTTTGTTTTTTAATGGCACTTTTTAATGATGCTACTCCAGCCAGAAAAAGATGTTAATATAACTGTATAAAAGCTATTCCATAGCATCTCTTCTTACGTGGTGAGTAGAAAATTGTCACTGCAACGTGTTTGAAAACATGAGTAATAACAAATAACTGATTTGGATAGCATATATTTTATTAATTTATATCTTTAGCGTACTCTCATACCAGGCCTCGTTCTCCTCACATAAATTATTTTTTTCTTTCTTTTTTCCCCCTTAACAATGTTCATCCATGGTTTCATAAATAAGATATAGTAAAATGACAATGGCTGTTAGCTCCCATGCTCAAGTGCAATTTTAAGGTGCTGTCTTGCTAAGTCTTGTTTGTTAGCTGTAATTTATTTTAATCCAAAAGTGAAGTGAAAGAAATAAAATGGAGGGAAAATGGCTTTATTACATGCACTAATTTCCATGACAAAGTTCTTCAAACTTTGGATCAATGTAGCATGACTTACTGACAAGCATATTTTGACAGCAAGGCACTAAGCAAAGATCACATGCTTATTCCTTGGCTGATTAAGTCAATAGCAATGCAGAATAACCGAAGTAGACAGGGTCAGCACGGACATAGTAAGGCTAGAACTGAGCTTAGCGAATTAATTAGTAATAGATTCAAGACAATTTGGACGAACAAGTTTTGTAAAAATAGACTAAATGTAAATGCTATGAAGGGTTTAGTGAGCTGCATTTTAAACATTCCGTGTATGTACTTTCCTTTTTTGTATGTTTATACTGTTAATGCCATATTAATATGAAATAATTTGTTGCACAGTGTCTTTATTTGTATAAATATTTGTATGCATGACATATTGTAAAGATTTGCCTCTATTTATTGCAGTGACTGCTAGCTCATGGGAGCCTGTTACAAGAGAGACTAAATAGTATACTCACACCAACTCAGTTATATAATGGGTATGGGTAGTCTCACACACATACACATGTATGTGACCTTTTTATTAACCAGTTAAATATAAAATATGTCTTTCACAAGTAAATCTGATCTTACCATTTATTTGCAGTGACTTTTAAGGCAGTAAAATTTAGCACCTTGATATTTAAACATTTGTTCATGTTTCGCTAACTTTAATATTTAAATACTTTCGTTATTTACAACAAAAAAAGATTTATATGCACTGTATCAAGTCAAGATTTCATTGGTCATTTTGCTACAGAAAAAGATCACTTTTTGAATGTTGATCTGATATCCCTGTATTTTTGTTAGCTTTAAACAATCTACAGTAGTTTTGTCTTTTTTAACTATACTGTTTATATGAAAATTAAATTATACACACAGATGCTGAAATAACTGCCTAATAGTTGCAGCTGGGATAAACTAGATGTCAAGCTATTACCTGGTTTTCAAAAAGTTGCCTGATATTTTCTCATTGAGTTTGTTTCGAAGTGTTCCTTTGAGGAAATTTTATTCTTTTATCCAGATTGATAATAATGTCAATAGCAAAAACGGCTTCTAATCATTATAGCTGGTATTTTTAGTTTACCTGCAGATAATAATTGAAAATGTATTGCTTTTTTTGTATTGACTTATGATTTATGTGCAAACAGAATTAAATATGGTCTAGTGGTTAAGGCGCCAGGCTAGAAACCAGGAGATTGTGAGGTCTAGTCCCGCCTTAGGCACGAAAGCCGGCTGGGTGACTTTGGGCCAGTCACTCTCTCTCAGCCCAACCCACCTCACAGGGTTGTTGTTGTTGTTGTGGGGAAAATATGGGGAGGAAGGAGTATTAGGTATATTCCCCACCTTATTTATAAAAATAATAAAGGCGGGATAAAAAAATCATATATATATATATATATATATATATATATATATACACACACACACACACACACACATATATACACACACACACACACACACTATATATATACTGTATGTATGTATGTATGTGTGTGTGTGTGTGTGTATATATATATATATATATATATATATATATATATATACACACATACATACATACATACACACACACACACACACACACATACAGTATATATATATAGTGTGTGTGTGTGTGTGTGTGTGTGTATGTGTGTGTGTGTGTGTGTGTATGTATATATATATATATATATATATATATATATATATCAGAGAAAACTGATTTTTCTTGTAGGTTGATCATACTTGCCTGACCCTCAAGACATTTTTTTAAAATTTATTATTTGAATGTTTGTACATACTATGTACATAAGCGCACCAGATTTTTAAAAGGCATGCACATTTTCTTGCCAGTTGTGCAGAAGGTATCATCCTTATCCTCCTGGAATTAAGAGAATTTTTGACATAGAATCCATTCATGTGTCACTCTTATTCTTGCAGAATGCCATCATCTACTGAAAGATGAAAGATGAAGATTCGTAGTTTATCACAAAGTTAGGTTCCCAAACAGCATATCTTGTTGTTCCAAAACATTTTCTTTACATTCTCTTTATGCAAAAGAAGTTTTTTAAAAATATATTTTGTAGTTGCACAATTTCAGAATACTGTGTTAGATTTCATGTAACCATTCTGCTTCAGTCTTCCGTAGATTTTTTTTTATGGGAATCATCCCTGTTAATGATGGAATCTTATATTTTTTTAATTAATAAAAATGTTTGTGCTGTTATTGTCACTGATAAAGCTTGGAAAGAAAGAAAGCTGATGAATTATTTCTTAAAGTCATCAGCTTGAAGGTACTTTGTCTCTTGGGCTAAAATCAAGCATATTACAGCTTTCCAATGAGTACTTTGGTTTCATTTCAGATAAGAACATGGTTCAGACGTTCCTCTGCTTTTCAAACAGCAAACAGAGTGTGTATATGAAACAGAGACAGAGAGTATGGACTTGTTGTTCATCTGCGGGATTGAAAGAAATGCACTTGTACATTCAATTTAAATGATAAGATTGAATTGCATTTTCCCCAGAGGCATCATAAAGTGTGTTGAACCAACATGCTTAATTGTGTTAATGTTTCATGTGAATTTTAATAGCATAAAACATTAAAAATAAATGTATTCCCATACCAAAAGTGAGGGCATATTAGGAATCCTGAGAAATTGGTAGGAGGACTTTAAAAAATAAATGTTGATAAGTGCAATGCCTGCTTAGAAATGTGAGAAGTAGAACCTATCACCACTATCCTAATTTGGCTGTGGTTACTACTAAACCTGTAAGGAAAAAAAAAATATTGTCATGGAACTTTTTTTTAAAAAAAACTTATTATTTTAATTAATGTTTTATTAGCCCAGCTCTTCACCTTTCATAGCAGTTGAAAGTATCCAATATAAAGGCACATCTTAAAGTGTGCCTTTTCTTTATGTAAACATCACTAGTTTCTCTCATAATGCTAAATTACAATGTGGTTGGTTGTCTTATTTCAGGGCTTAACGTGATATGCGAATAGGCCTGATGAATAAATCAGGGTTTATTTCTAAGAAAGTAAACCATAGTTATAAATCATGAAGTTTTTGGCTCATGGATTGCAACTGTGGCTTTGTGTGATGCGTGAAAGGAGGCTTGTTTGTGATTTCCTAACTCATTCCTGCTTTGGGTCCTGCTTTTCAGGCAATCTACATAAGTGCAGAGTATGAGCAGTTTCTGAACAAAGAAAAAAAAATCAGCCAAAACAAATTATGATTATTTTGGTTGTCTGAGAGAGTAGGTTTGATGTGTTTTTAACTTCTTTTAAAAAGGGGGATTAAAATAAAGCATGGCTACATTTGATTTGTGAGTACAGGCAATCTGCTCACTGCTAAGTGATTTACAAGCCTGAAATACATCATGATTGTGCATATGTCTATGAAGGTTCTCAGTCATCCAGGTGGAATTGTCTGTAGCTTGAATCATGTCAACTGGATTTCTATTTTCTCAGTGGAAACGTTTCGCTCCTTATCCAAGAAGCTTCTTCAGTCTGAGTAAAGTTTGTAAGGGAATCCTTAAATATGTTTCTATGGTGGCTGTGTGACCTTGCACCTGGGGCTAGGTCATGGTTATTTGAGATGTTTCTAAGTCCCTTTATCATCCAAAGGAGGATCATTAAGATTACCTTGCTGTTGTTGAGATTGCGAAATGTTCTTAATCTTCCTAGGCACAGAAGACAAAGCAGGAAGGAAAATAGGGGAGAGATTGTGCCTGAGGCCCCCACCTCTATTCAAAGAAGGATTTTCCAAGTTGGCATAAATGGATTCCTTGATCCCTCTTTCAAACCACTTATCTTCCCTGTCTAAAATGTGAACATTAATGTCCTCAAATGAGTGTCCTTTTTCCTTTAGATGAAGGTAAACTGCTGACTCTGGTCCTGTGGTGTTGCTCCTCCTGTGTTGGGCCATCCTCCTGTACAAAGGTGGTTTGGTTTCTCCAATGTAGAGCTCAGAGCACTCCTCACTGCACTGAATTGCATACACTACATTGCTTTTCTTGTGTTTTGGAGTTTGATCTTTGGGGTGTACAAGCCTCTGTCTCAGTGTGTTGGTGGGTTTGAAATATACAGGTATGTATATATACAGGGAAGATAAGTGGTTTGAAAGAGGGGTCAAGGAATCCATTTATGCCAACTTGGAAAATCCTTCTTTGAATAGAGGTGGGGGCCTCAGGCACAATCTCTCCCCTATTTTCCTTCCTGCTTTGTCTTCTGTGCCTAGGAAGATTAAGACCATTTCGCAAGCTCAACAGCAGCATGGTAATCTTAACGATCCTCCTTTGGATGATAAAGGGACTTAGAAACATCTCAAATAACCATGACCTAGCCCCAGGTGCAAGGTCACACAGCCACCATAGAAACATATTTAAGGATTCCCTTACAAACTTTACTCAGACTGAAGAAGCTTCTTGGATAAGGAGTGAAACGTTTCCACTGAGAAAATAGAAATCCAGTTGACATGATTCAAGCTACAGATCGTGATTGTGCAGTTTTCTTCAATAAATGTATTATACTGTTTGAAGCAATAAAAGTATCAGAGCTATTCACAAGCAGCAAAGATCACCTGACAGAGATTAAACTGACCATTTAGATACTCAAGAGGCATTTTGAGTTCTTTTAAAATGTTCTTGGCTCTTCTAGATTAAATGTACCAGATCCTGGCAGCAAAAATCTGAATGACCATTAGATGGCTACAAGGAGATGCAGAAAAATCTAGTACTTTGCTGCCTTTTTTGCAGCCCAGATTTGGTAGCCCTATTCTAGAACTAAGTTGCCCAACAGTCTGTCTCTATTTATAGATTCTTTCTGAGGAAACAGTCTTTTAAAAATCAACGTGATGTCCTCCTGACTGAAGCAGATAAATAATTAAGCATCCATTTACTACCTATTATTACATATAATTTCTAAAATTAATAGATGAAACTAGAAACTAAAACATCTAGTACAACTAAGGAATATTTCTAATTTCCTAGCAGTATGGTATCTTATTAATCTTTCTGCTATATTATAGTAAGCAGTAGTTGTCTACATCAATATGTAGATGTCAAACTGACATAAAAACATATTTTAACACTCATTTCTTATCAAAGTAAAGTTGATTGTAGTATTGTAAAGTGTTTGATCAACTTTTTTTGTTAAAATGGGATAAAAGGAGGGCTTCTCATTCTATTTGTTGCTACAAGGCTTTGAAATTAAAATCTGTATCCCTATATAAACCAGTTTCAACAGTTCATCTATAGCATAGCTTTCCAAACTGTGTGTCGCGACACTTTAGTGTGTCGCAACACACAGTTTAGTGTTTCGCAAAGCGGCGGCGCAGGGGTGGCGGTGTGTACGGTGGTGGCGGCAGCACCGCACCATCAGCACTTCCGCGTTTTAGTGAGGCCGCCGCCACTGCCACCACCATACACGCCACCACCATGCGCCCCCGCACGCCACTGCCATGCACGCCCGCGCCGCCACTGCCGCCGTTGATGTGTCGCCAATGGCGGCAGTTTGAAAAGCACTGATCTATAGTAAAGTAAAGGTTTTCCCCTGCACAGTCGTGTCTGACTCTAGGGGACGGTGCTCATCTCCGTTTCTTAGCCAAAAAGCCAGCGCTGTACAAAGACGCTTCTGCGGTCATGTGGCCGGCATGACGCGCACGGAACGCTGTTACCATCCCACGGAAGTGGTACCTATTTATCTACTTGCAATGGATCACAACAAACTGTGGCAAATTCTTAAAGAGATGGGAGTACCAGACCACCTTACCTGTCTCCTGAGAAACCTGTATGCGGGTCAAGAAGCAACAGTTAGAACCGGACATGGAACAACCAATTGGTTCAAAATTGGGAAAGGAGTACGACAAGGCTGTATATTATCACCCTGCTTATTTAACTTATATGCAGAGTACATCATGAGAAATGCTGGGCTGGATGAATCACAAGCCGGAGTTAAGATTGCCGGGAGAAATATCAACAACCTCAGATATGCAGACGATACCACCCTAATGGCAGAAAGTGAAGAGGAACTAAAGAGCATCTTGATGAGGGTGAAAGAGGAGAGCGCAAAAGCTGGCTTGAAACTCAACATTAAAAAAACTCAGATCATGGCATCTGGTCCCATCACTTCCTGGCAAATAGAAGGGGAAGAAATGGAAGCAGTGACAGATTTTATTTTCTTGGGCTCCAAGATCACCGCAGACGGTGACTGCAGCCATGAAATTAAAAGATGCTTGCTCCTTGGGAGGAAAGCTATGGCAAACCTAGACAGCATATTAAAAAGCAGAGACATCACCTTGCCGACAAAGGTCCATATAATTAAAGCTATGGTTTTCCCAGTAGTAATGTATGGCTGTGAGAGTTGGACCATAAGGAAGGCTGAGCACCAAAGAATTGATGCTTTCGAACTGTGGTGCTGGAGAAGACTCTTAAGAGTCCCATGGACTGCAAGGAGGTCAAATCAATCAATCCTAAAGGAAATCAACCCTGACTTCTCATTGGAAGGACAGATACTGAAGCTCAAATACTTTGGCCACCTAATGCGAAGAGAGGACTTGCTGGAAAAGACCCTGATGCTGGGAAAGACTGAAGGCAAAAGGAGAAGGGGTCGGCAGAGGATGAGATGGTTAGATAGCATCACCGATGTAATGAACATGAATTTGAGTAAACTCCGGGAGACAGTGGAGGACAGGAAGGCCTGGCGTGCTATGGTCCATTAGGTCACGAAGAGTCAGACACAACTAAATGACTGAACAACAACAAAATTTGCATGGTTTCGAATTGCTAGGTTGGCAAGAGCTGGGGCGAGTGCGGGAGCTCACTCCGTCATGTGGCGCTTGGGCCTGGCATCTTAACCACTGAGCCATCAAGCATCTATCTATCTATCTATCTATCTATCTATCTATCTATCTATCTAGTATAGGTCATCTATACTGAGAAGTAATTTACTAATTTAGTGGGGCTTCCTGCTAGTTAAAAGTGTTGAAGACTGCAATCATTAAAAGGAAAGTAAATTTTACGATTGTAAACCGCCCAGAGTCTACCATGGTAGAGATGGGCGGGGATAAATTCAAATAATAAATAAATAAATAAATAAATAAATAAATAAATAAATAAGAGGTAGTTATGAAGATTACCAATGGGACTGTGCAGGACAGCCTTGATTCTCAATAGCATTAATCAAACCAATGTGGTGCAGTCTGAAACACTTCTTTCTGAAGCACTGGAGTCCCCACAAACATGCATAGCCCTGAATCAAATGCAGCCCTCACATGCATTCTTCATGTAGAATTCTTGATGCATGTTAACGGTAGCTATTAACAACTTAGGCAGGAGGGGAGGGACTAAACAACTGCTCTTTTGGAACAGCAGGTAGGTAAGAGAAGGAAGGGAATAGTTTCCTGCTTCCCAGATGAGCTATAATCATCAGATTACCAAAAATAGAGGAAATCCTGTATTTTTAAAATCTGACCTACAGTATAAGGCAGTGTTTCTCAACCTCAGCAACTTTTAAGATGTGTGGACTTCACCTCCCAGAATTCCCCAGCCAGCAAGGGGAACACTGGTATAAGGTAAAATGCATAGCTATTATTCTGCCCCTTCAAGTGGGAGTTATTTGACTGAGTCAGTTACCACTTTTTATGGGTGTTCCCACAACACACTAATCCCTTCAATAACCCAGCTGCAACAGGAACAGGACAATAAAAACAGTCACAAATAAACTAGTAAGATGAGCTTAAGATACCTTCTTGACAAATCCATGCTGACATCTAGCATCTTCATATTGTTTTCAGGGTACTTACACATTTATCTCTTTATGATCAGCTCTAGAATCTTCCCAGACACTGATATTCCCTGATTCCCTGATGTGTATTGCCTGATATATTTCTTCAGTTTCAGCTTCAGTTCTGCTCCTACATCCTGTTTTTCAGTTGCCTGGTGGAATACATACCCTCTTGTTTGATAAGATTGAGCCCAAATTGAAATTTAATAATTCCAAAATTTCTTTTTTATCTATTAGCATTTTGCCATCTTCATTCAGCAGCTGATATTATTTCTTCTTCCTTTTTTCTTAACCTATCTGCAGAAGCCCTTTTTATGATGATGATGATGATGATGATGATGATGACGATGATAATTATGATATTATGCTATCAAGTCAGTGTTGATTCTTAGTGACCACATAGTTCAGTACTTCCAACAGTTGAGCCCATCCACCGTCTTGCTGCCTCTTTTTTTCTTTCCTTCCACCTTTCCCAGTACCATAGACTTTTCAAGAGAGCTAGATGTGTACATAATGTGTCCAAAATATAATTTGAACCTGGTCATTTGTGCCTCAACAAGTGAAAACTCTGGACTGATTTGTTCGATGATTCATTTGTGTTTTTTTTCTTGGCTATCCATTATATTCTCATGAATCTTCTGCAACACCAAAGTTCAAAAGCATAATTTGCCTTATAATGTCTATCCAGGTAGTAAAGTATAAGAGTGACTTATGCCTTCTCTGACATAGTATAACATGATGCCTTTACTGTTGTCACTAACGTGATCATCTTTCTCTGTCATCTTCCTGTATAGCTGCTGCCCAATATAGGTGCTGCTTGCTTTAGCTAGGCAGCTGAGATTAACTTCATGCTTTTTGTGACCCTGCTGGAAATATGTACTCTTGGCATACACTCTTAGGGTTCTTCACTCATCTCCCCAGGAACACCACCACCACCACCACCACCACCACCACCACGAGGCAGCACAGCTTCATGAAGGAAACTTAGTGTTTTGCTAATTGCTAAGATTTAGCTTACCTGAGACCAGCAATTGTACATACTTTCCCCTAGTGAACTGTCCATCTTTCCACTTCCTATATTTGTCCCATCTTGTTTTTATGACTTCACTAATTTTAGGGGGTGGTCATAAGAGCTTCTTTTGCTGTCCTTCTCTTTTTTTTCTCATTGCAGTTATTTCTAATTCTGCTTTTACTATCTTCCCTTTTAGGAACTCCCATGCCTCTTGCACTCCTATTCCTAATAGCCATAGTTGTTATGGTCATTACTTTGAGTGTATTAAAATCTACGTTTTAGATCAATATGTACATTCAACTATACTCAGATTAGTTTCTCAGATAGTTTCTATTAAAATCAAGAATTCTATCATTAAAACACGGTCACTTTCCCCCAATGTTCCACTTTCCTGTCTAATTGCAGATTTGGACTTATCTCTTACCCTCCGTTGTGAGAACTGGCTGGCAACCATTCCAGAGGGCAGAAACAGCCAACATCGCCTGCTATCAGTCATCCACTCACTCTGAAGGCAACCTTCATGTGCATTTCCCTGCTCCAGTTCAAAAGGACCCTTTCCACACTATCAGCTGGAGTGCTCAATGGGGCTAGAGCACTCTCATTTTCCTCCTGCCTGAGCTCAGCAGTTCATTGGCTCCTTTGCAGAGGAAAGACCACTTCTTCAACCTAACCAATGCTTAGCATTAGCTCTAGCACCATTTATTTGCCTTCCTGTACCCAGATTTCAAGTTCATCCTGCTTATTTCCCATGCTCTATATTAGTAAATTAGTCTATACACAAAAAAGGTTGTGAAACTTATAGACCAATGTTTTTTCTGATTTTTTATCGCCTACCTTATACCAACACTCCTAATCACCTCTATAGTACACAAGTCTTTATCTGAGGTTTTTACTTCAAGATTTTCATTTCAAGTGCCACAGTTTAAAGCCCTCTTGAAAAATCTTGCTATGCTTCAACTGTGCTTTTTATCAGTTCTTGTGAGGTTCAGCCTGTCTCAGGCCCAGAGTACATCATCTTGGTAATTCTGATTATGATCCCAGAAATTGAACCTCTGCAATCAATGTCACTTGTAATACTCTTCTTACTCTTTCTTCTTCCATGGGCTGGAAGAATAAAGAAGACCACCAGCTGAGCTCCAACATCTTGAACTTTCTTCCCAGATCTTGGTTACCAGGCTGGTAGATATCTAGCTGGTTTTTGCACTATCTAGTGTTCCCACCAGAATTAATAGACTGTAATGGTATGTGGGGATGACCTTGGGAGACAGGGGGAAGAGCCACAGGCAGGTTGGTCAAGAGGCAGCAGAGCCCACAGAAGGAATGGGGGCGTGGCAAACTTCTCAGAAGGGACCCTCCCTAGTTTCTTGGTGTGAGGATCCTAGTTCTAAATCTATTAAAAGTAACTTAAACACAAGCTATATAGGATATGAATAAGTTCTATTTAAGTTTCTATTTCTAGATTAGCTTCCAGTTCCAAAGCTAAGTCACAATTAACTTTTCACACCCAATTCAGTACTTTACAACTCCATTCCCCCCCTCCCTACTTTCACCCCCCTCCTCCCCCCAAGCACTCGCTAGTAACTTTCCCTGATTTCATCTGTACACCCCCTCACTTGCCCGTGCCATCCCTCGCTTTCTCCAGATGGTATGTGTCCTTGATCTTCCCCTCCTTCCTCCCAAACACCTTCGCCGTGGCCTGGGAAAGAATGTTGGCCATTTATTTTCACATGGCTTTCCTTCAGCACCACCACCCCCATTCTTTGCTTGCTGCTGGTATTTCATGGCACGATGGGAGAAAGATGGCTCCCATTGTGACATACCGCCTCCCCCATACCTATCTTACCCTAGCTAAATATGAAAGTATGAAAGCAAATGATTAACATATAAGCATTGAAAACATTAGCTATACAGGAAATAACAATAGAAAGGAAATTGGTCAGCAATACCAAACATTGTAACATTGAAACAGAAAGATATCAGTTTCACTTTGGCTTCTCGGGAAATTCACAGTGAAACAGTTTTACTAACTTAGGGGCCCGAACATGATTACAGTTGACCCACTCATTGTGACCATAAGGTAAATGCTTTCATTGGACCAGGTACTGATTTTTTTTTCAGTGTATGCAAGAGTCCAGTATCTGTAGGATTTCAAAATGCTGCTCCCCCTCAATCATTGTCGGAGCTGATGGCTGACTTGCTGGATGCCAATGATCCGATTGATGCTCTGGTTTCAATAAGCTGCAATGGAACACAGTGTCAAATTTATCCAGGGGGGGGCCTTCCTTTTCTTTCCTTTTTACCTTTCAGCTCACAGGCCTCCTGGCTGGACGCCTCCCCCCTTGTCCTTTCCTTTGCTGGCCCACACAATTAACTAAAAGGAACACTGCCCTTTTAAAATTAACTAACCAGGATCCACACCTCAGCAACAACTGTGGTAAAAGGAACCCTGGGATAGTTTTATACAGGTTCTCTAATTAGCTTCATGAGAACCCTCTCCTAAAGGGCAGACTAATCCCAATTTAGGGCACCAACCCAGATGTTACTAGTTTGGGCACCAACCCCTACTGTTCTTAGCTTGGGCACCCACCCAACAGCCTCTACTTGGGCACCAACCCAGATGTTCCTAATTTGGGCAACAACCCAGATGTTCCTAATTTGGGCACCAACCCAAATGTTCCTAATTTGGGCACCAACCCAAATGTTCCTAATTTGGGCACCAACCCAAAGCACAAACTTCGCTGCCACCACCCTATCACTATAGTCCCATAGCCCTAGGGAAAGCTGGGGGGCTCTGGGCCAAACCTCAAAACCTCCAAGGATGACTTCTCCCTTCAAGCCCCAAACCTTGGGAACTCAACCATCTACAATCTCCTGGTAGTAACAAGCCAAGTGGTTAGGCAGGCTGGGTAGAATCCAATTTCCATATGCATGTGACCACAACACCAGCATGTAAGATATACATTTTTATTAAGTAAATATAATTAAGACTTACACACTAAGGTAGGATTCTTTTTAAAACATAGTATGCAAGATAACAGTTAAAATAATAAAACTATCTCCCTAAAACTTACTGTAGTTCCTTAATCTTGTTAAATCTGGATACGCTGTTATTTATCCATTTCCCAGGCATAGTAAGATAAAATTCCATTTTAGGCAGGTTGCTGGAGGATACTAACCCTTTGGATGATAACAAGACATTCTGTTGTTGCTGACGACCTTTGGAGAAATCTCTCTCTCTCTTGCTCTCCTTTTCCTTATTTTATTAGGCAACTTCCCAATCAAAGCTTGGACCAGCGAGGCTTCAAGGGGGGTGCCTAACAAGCTACCCAAATTCCCCCTCCCAACTGGAATGCAGCTGCAAGGGGTTATTAGGATGTCCTCACTGGCCTGGATCCAACAATTCAAAGGGGAAGCTGGCCAAACTCACTCCTCTGAAGTAAAGGATCCCACACTCAGCACTTGTTCCCCGGGTTAATTTCTAATAACAACCTGGCTTGCTGCCAGAGTCTCCAAACGACCCAAAATAGGGTCTGGCAACAAGCTTTATTCTTCACACACAGGATGTACTTTTTAAAGATTTTTTGGGAGCTCCAGCTGAAACGTGACATTGTTAATGCATTTAAAAATAAAGAAAGGACCAATAAACTTAGGTCCTAGCTTTTTAGATGGTTAAGTACTTTTTAAGAATGGTGAATAAAAATACTTTGTCCCCCACTTTTAGGGGCCATTCCGGGGCATGTTTGCAATCAGAAAAGGTTTTATATGACTCTCTGGCTTCTTCCAAAGCCTGTGTAATTACCGGCCAGATGTCTTTAACTTTATGGACTCAGTCTTCAAGAGAAGGGTTTGAGATTTGTGTATAGTTTAACTCTGGGATAGCCACAAACTCTTAGTCATTAGCCACTTGGAAAGGGGAAAAGCCTGTGCTTTGATGCACAGCGTTATTGTAAGCAACCTCTGCAAAAGGAAGTAAGTCCACCCAATCATTTTGTTGGTAATTAATGTAACACCTCAAATATTGTTCCAATGTCTGGTTCCTCCATTCAGAAGCCCCATCAGTCTCAGGGTGGTGGGAGGAGCTTAAGCCTTGCTCCGCCCCTATGAGTTTCAAGAACTCCGGCCAAAATTTTGAAGTGAACTGGACCCCGTGGTCTGAAATCACCCTTTCAGGCACCCCGTGTAATCTGTAGATATGTTGAATAAATGACTTAGCCAATTTAGATGCTGTGGAAATGCTACTGCATGGAATAAAGTGAGTCTGTTTGGAGAACAAATCAGTGACAACCCAGATCACCATTGTTGTTTTTTACTTTCAGGTAATTCCACAATAAAGTCCATTGCAATTTTCTTCCAGGGTTGGGAGGGGTTTGCTACTTGCTGCAAAAGTCCTCTGGGCTTCCCCCCTGTTCTTTTTGCCATGGCACATGTTGGGCAAGAACTCACATACTCCTCAATGTCCATTCACATTTTGGGCCACCAGAATTGGCACATTACCAGATGTAAATTTTTTACAAACCCAAAATGCCCAGCAGATTTGGCGTCGTGGCATCTCTCCAAAAATGTTTTCCTTATGGGCTCTGGGATATACAATTTACCTTCTCTCCACCACAGACCTTGTTCCTCTGAGAGAGTTTCAGTTCTCTTGCAACCACAAGTCATTTAGCAGAGTCGTTTGCAGTTCACTTTTTAGCCCATTCCCCAAGAGTTCTGACTTGGCTGCTTTTTGGGCTCTAGTTACTGCCACTAGACCAAGTTGAACATCTTGGATAACTGTGTCTATCACCTCCTGTCTTTGGCTATCATGCTGGGGCATTCGAGACAAAGCATCTGCCAGAAAGTTTTTTCTTCCAGGTAAATACTTCAATGTGAATTTAAATTAGCTAAAGAATTGCACCCACCAAATCTGCTTGGGGCTTAATTTCCTTGGGGTCTTTAATGCTTCAAGATTTTTGTGATTAGTCCAAACCTCAAATGGGATAGAAGCCCCTTCCAGGAGGTGTCACCAGTTACCCAACGCCCACTTTACAGTGCAAGCCTCCTTCTCCCATACATGCCAGTGGCATTCTATGTCTGTGAATTTGTGTGAGAAGTACATGCATGGCTGTATCTCACCTGTTTCAGTTCATTGTAAAAGCACAGAACCTATGGCAGTATCTGTGGCATCTACCTGTACAACCAGAGGCTTTGTGGGGTCTGAATGCTTTAAGACTGGTTCTGAGGTGAAAAGTGCTTTCAGTTCATCAAAGGCTTGCTGGCACTCATCCGTCCAATTTAACGCTGCACCAGGTCTCTTTACCCTCTTTGGGTCTCCCTTCCCTTTTGTTTTTAATAAGTCTGTGATGGGCAAGGCTACCTGCGCAAAGTTAGGGATGAATTGTCTATAGAAATTTGTGAACCTGAGGAAACTTTGCAGCTGCCTCCGGGTCTTTGGGGTTTCCCACGCCAGTATATCTTTTACCTTTGCTGGGTCCATCTCGATCCCTTTACTTGACACACGGTACCCTAGATAGTCTAGCTTTTCTTTGTGAAATTCACATTTTGACAACTTGGCATACAATTGATTTTTCAACAGTCTTTGGAGCACTTCCCTAACCAAAGCTACATGCTCCTCCAAGTTCTCTGAATAGATTAGAATGTCATCTAAGTACACCAATACACCTCTATACAGGTAATCATGTAGAATTTCATTTATCAGGTGCATGAAGACCCTGGGCGCCCCCTGTAGGCCAAACAGCATCACAAGATACTCAAAAGCCCCCAATTGGCAATTAAAGGCAGTTTTCCATTCATCTCCTTTGCAAATGCGCACCCGTAAGTATGCTTCTCTTAAGTCCAGTTTAGTAAAAATCTTGCCCTTTGACAGATGCACCAACACATCTGTTGTTAAAGGTAATGGGTACTTGTTGGAGGTACAGATGGCATTCAGCCCTCTGTAATCTGTGCAAAGTCTCAGGGACGCATCCTTCTTAGCATGAAACAAAACTGGCATGGCCATCGGAGAGGTGGTCGGGTGGATAAATCCACGCTTCAAGTTTGTATCAATAAACTCTCACAGAGCCTCGCATTCCTTAGCAGTCATTGAGTACAACTTGGGTTTTAGTAAAGGCGCTCCTGGTACTAATTCTATGGCACAGTCTGATCTTCTATGCGGGGGAAGCTGGTCACATTCAACCTCATCAAACACTTCTCGTAAGTCCCGATATTGCAAAGGGATCAAATCATCTTCCCCCTCCCTTAGCTTCCCCCCAAATTCCTCTATTGATGCTACTTTCTCTACCATGGTAGAGGAGGTTTCCTGTTTTAAGCCTCCATACGTCCCGTCGGTGAACTTAAATCGCCCTGAGATCCAATCAACTTTGGGATTTCTTTCCCTAAGCCAGGCTAACCCTAGAATCAGGGATTGGCTACCAATGGGAGTCACAACAAATCTCAGAACTTATTCATGGGACCCCATTTTCATTTTTACTGGCTCTGTATAAAACTCCGCAGGGCCCCCATGCATCTCTGACCCATCCATCTGAGTAAACAGGATGGGTTTAGGTAATTTTTCCACTTTCAGTCTCAGTCCAGTCACTATGGCCAGATGGATTAAACAACGTTTGCACCCGGAATCTACCATGGCTACCAGGTTAGCTTTCTTTTGGCCCCCTAAAGTCTGCAGCTGTGCCCCCACCACCATGGTCGGACAACTGCCACTCACCATCAGGTCTTGGCACTCAGCGTTAATTGCCTGTCCCTCTGCGCCACCTAGGACAGGCTCACAAAGTTTTCTGCAGGTGGAAATTCTTCATCTGTGGAACTCTGTGGCTCCTCCAGGAACTTTCCACTGACCACCTCGGTCACTGTTGCCGCTGCCTCCTTGGTTTTCACTGGTTGGGGCTTGCTGCCGACCATCCCTTCATTTCCTTTTCCAGTGGTTATGGCTTGAGGGCAATTCGCAATCCAATGTCCCTCCTTTCTGCATTTAAGGCAGAGACCCTTCTTCATGTGCCTCTCTTTTTCCTCCTCCCATGATCGTCTGGAACTTCTCTTGTTGCTGGAAGTCACTGGAAGCCTTGGTTTCTTACTTGGGGCTTGGGTACATTGGTGACTCTTAAGTCGCAACCTCATGTCCTCCTCTTCCCCGGCCAGGCATATCCAACCCTGTAAGGTTGCAGGGTGTCCTCTGAGCATGGACCATTCTAGAATTTCACGTTGCAGCCCTGCCTGGAAATGCTGAATCTTTAGGGATTTAGGCCAATCGGGCATCTTTCCCACCAGCCGCTGGAACTCTACCGCGTACTCAGCAACTGATCTGTTTCCTTGTTTGATGTGTTGCAAACTGGTCCTGGCTTTGGTTTGTGACAGGGGTCTTCGAACCTTAGGGCACTCATAAATTTGTCAAAGTTTCTGAGGACCCTCAACCTTGAATCATACAGCTGAACCAGCCACTCACTTGCATCACCCTCAAGGTGCGTGAAAATGTAACATACCTTGGCTGCTTCGGTTCTGAAGGAGTCTCCAAACTCCTCCATGAAAGCTCTTACATGGGTCAGGAAACAGGCTAAATTCTTGGGATCACCATTGAATTTCACTTTCAGATCCTTGATTCCTGTTATCTCGCTTTGCCCCGACCTCCTCCGCCGTGGTTCGGATCACTGGGTGCCTCATGACCTGCATGTTGGCACAGGCTCTGAGGACTGTATCCTGTCGCTTGTGGAGCCGCTGCCATCGTCGGAAGATATCTGGTCTCCCACCTCTGTCATAGAAACCACTGGGGTCTCAAGTCGAGGTTCTTGGTCAAAACATCACAGCAACTCACACACTGCCTCTTGCAATGCAGCTATGTTGCTCCCCATCATCCGCATCTCCCAACTGAATGAATGTAGCTCTCTCTCGACCTTGTCGAGTCTCTCCTCAGCCTCCTTTGTGTGTCTTTTAGCACATCTGTCTCAGCTGTCCTCCCACTGCTCCCATTCTGAAAACTGGTCACCCCCTGCACCCACGCCTTGTGACCATCGGGGTTCGTACTCCATCCCAGGGGTGGGTTGGTGGATAACAACCTTCAGGCTCAGCGATCAAACCACTTGTTGTCTTTGGGGCGATGGCCAGGTAAGTCTCACCTCTTTCCAGGAGACACTTCCAATCACTGTACCCCCTACTGTGCCCAAAAGCTTGCCTTCCACCTCCTCGTTCACCATCATTAACCCTGGTAAATCCAGGCCAGGCTGTGCCTGTTCTATAGGTTCTATCATCAGACTTTCCTCAGTAATTTGGAGAATCTGAGTTAAAGTCTCCATTGTGAATTGTGACTTTCTGTGAGGATCCTAGTTCTAAATCTATTAAAAGTAACGTAAACACAAGCTATATAGGATATGAATAAGTTCTGTTTAATAAAGGTTAGCTTCCAGTTCCAAAGCTAAGTCACAATTAACTTTTCACGCCCATTTCAGTACTTTACAACCCTATTCCCCTCCCTATTTTCACCCCCTCCTCCCCCCAAGCACTCGCTAGTAACTTTCCCTCCTTCATCTGTACACCCCCTCACTTGCCCGCGCCATCCCTCGCTTTCTCCAGATGGTATGTGTCCTTGATCTTCCTCCCCTTCCTCCCAAACACCTTCGCCGCAGCCTGGGAAAGAATGTTGGCTGTTTATTTTCATGTGGCTTTCCTTCAGCACCCCCCCCCCCCCCCATTCATTGCTTGCTGCCGGTATTTCATGGCACGATGGGAGAAAGATGGCTCCCATTGTGGCACTTGGGCTGTAAAGGCAAAAGGGGAGAAATGTACTTCCGACTTGCAAGATTGATGTCAGCCTAGTGAGGTAGTCCAGACAGGAAGCATAACCAAATGGACTAATTCTACTTTATTGTAAGGTTACATTAACAGAATCTTGTAAGTCTGAAAGTAAATTTCTCTCCCTTTGCCTTTACAGCCCAAGAAACCAGGAAGGGTCCCTTCTGAGATGTTTGCCACACACACGTACACAGGCAGAGATAATGTTCCTCAGAAGGTTTGATCAATCTTGGAAATTGTTCTGTCATTTCACAAGCTAGTAAGTCTTGTTGGTACATTTTGTTACTATTTCTCATAGTGGGGATGACCAACTATTAATTCTCTGTCTTCTTGGAGGATACCACTGCCCTCTCTTCCTTGCAAGGATTCATCATCCTGTCCTCTGTTCCTCATTCTTTTTTTTCCCCTTGAAGGTTCAGAACTTACATTTTTGTGCAAGGGACTGAAAGAAACATTAGTTTCAGTGGTGCAAAATACCTTCTATTCAGGGATACAAGAACTTCTGATAAGTAGATTTATTGTAGAAAAGCTAAATATGACATTACAAAATAATTCCAACTACTTCTGTGTTTCAAATACAAGATATTCATTATTTATAGTGAAATCAAAGGTTTAAATCCCTGCACCTCTTTCCCCAACCCATACGATATAACAAGCTAAGCCCATCTCTGCTGTTTCCACCTATCTCTTGTTGGGTAAGTGATCTGGTATATGGCTGTTCACTTGTGACTGACAACTAGCTCTCGTAACCAAGACATCCCCCTCTCTTGGTTATTTAATTCAACACCATGTGTCAACAACACACAACAGGAATGTCCTGATTAGTCGTTCAACAACGAGGTTTATAATCTTTTCAACCACTATAAAGGAGTTTGGGAACCCAGTACGTCTTTCCCAATTCCAGCTCACTGCTCATCACACTGGAGCAAAAAAAAAACAAAATAAAATTACTCTGATGCAACCAGGGATACACCACCATGGCCATGGTAGGCTTATCCATCCCACCCATTTCTGTCTATTTTCCACCTTCCCATGTGACTGCATGAAGTGAAAACTGAAAGAGCCACAGGAACAAAGTAACCAGAGTTTTTTGGGTTTTTTACATTTACATTTCCTTCTGAAATCATTATACTTTATGCAAGATTTCTGAAATATTGTTCTTTATGTTTTATTAAGAAAGCACCACAGGTAAGAAGAGGAGAGGTTCAACCTAGATGCATTCCAGCTTAGATCCTAAAACATTTTGAACAATGTGAAATGCAGATCTTTGAATTTTCACAGTATTGCTTCTTTTCCAAAATGTACTGGATTTTAGAGTGTTTTGCAATATATGTTTAACTGCAAATATATAACGTAACTATAAGGTGATGTTTAAACAACCATACAGGAGAAACGAAGGTTTAAAGGAGCATTAATTTCTTGAATTACAAAAACATACTTCTGGAACACACCTAAAACCAAATATAAAAATTATGTTTTCTTACTGGCTGTTCAAAATTGAAAACTATTTCTTTCAATATCCATCAAGCACATGGAGTGTTAAACAGGGAATAGTCATCTGCCATCAAAAGCTGTAAAATAGACAGTTACTAATATGCTAAAGCTTGGAGATAGTCCTCTCTTCACTTGGCACAAGACACTATACTTCCAGAGTAATAATCAGTACAGTTACCATTTGCAAATGTGGTTTAATTTAAGGTTGTATTTACTTTTTTATTATTCATTTGTCACTTGTATTTTCTCCAAGAACCTCAGATAAGTGTTTTATCTTCTGAACAATCCCATGAGATTGTTGGTGCAAGAGCCATGCTGTGGTACCATGGTTAGAGTGGGGGGCTTAGCTATTCAAAATGCATGCTGTGCAAGGCATGCATCAGCTTCTTTAACAAAGATGGTGGCCCTCAGCACATAGATGTTTGTGGACAAAGCCAGAACCTAATAATTGTGTAGTATGATCCACTCATAGTGGAGAGGCTTAAATTTCCAGGGTCTAAACCCATTGCTTTGTGCTGTTGTTATGTGCTAAGCACACTAATTGTTGTTGTTGTTCAGTCATTTAGTTATGTCCGACTCTTTGTGACCTCATGGACCATAGCACGCCAGGCCTTCCTGTCCTCCACTGTCACCCAGAGTTTACTCAAATTCATGTTCATTACATTGGTGATGTTATCTAACCATCTCATCCTCTGCCATCCCCTTCTCCTTTTGCCTTCAGCCATATGCAACACTCCCCTTTTTTTATGACTAGAAAGAATATGGAAGCAAACCCAGTCTAGTAACCAACTCACAGTGCCTACTGGTAACTAGAGGCTTGGTGAAAATATCAGCCAACATTAATTTATTATCACAATATTTCAAAATAACCTTTTTCTTGGCTAGAAAATCTTTAACAAGATGAAAACGCATATCAATGTGCTTTGTGCGGTTTCTGGTTCCTTCAGATAAAGCCAAATGAAGACAGGCTTGGTTGTCTTCATGAATTGTTACAGGCTGGCTTAAAATGACTCCAATGTCTTGCAACAATTGTGTAAACCAAATTACCTCATTGCACAGTTGTGCTAAAGCATAAAATTCGGCTTCAGCTGTGCTAATGGCTACTACTGTTTGTTTTCTGGAGAACCATGCAATTGTGGACTTTGCAAATTGAATTACACTTCCAGAAGTAGATTTTCTATCACTGAGATCTCCAGCCCAATCTGAATCACACCAGCATTCTAACTTTTCCTCTGTGTCTGTAGCAGACAATCTTAAGCAAAAATCTTTGGTGCCTTGTAAATAACGAAAAAGCCTTTTTAACCCAGACTTTGCAGCAGATGTGGGATTTTCCACAAACCTGCTCAAAATGGACACACTGTTAGAAATGTCCGGACGGCTATTGTTTGCAATGTAAAGAAGACTACCAATGGCTGACCTGAAACTATCTCCTTCAGATAACTCACCATCCCCCTTCTCCCCCTCCTCTTTTAGAAACTTGGGAAGCATGGGGGAGGAGACAGACTTACAGTCTTGCATTTTAAAATCCTCCAGCAGTTTTTTAATTTTACTACTCTGACTTATGAGAAAACTGCCATCTTTTCCCTTCTGAATTTCTAATCCTAAGTAATTGTTAACTGCTCCAAGACATTTCAATGTGAAATTGTTTTTCATACAAACCTCAAAAGCATGCTTTTGTTCATCAGATGAAGTGAGCAGCAACAAATCATCAACATACAAGCACAAGTACATTACACCTTGCTTATCATTTTTTACATACACACATGGATCAGCAATTTCCTTCTGAAACCCAGATTTTTGCAAAATATTATCTAATTTAATATTCCAACAACGCACAGCCTGTTTTCATCCATAGATGGATTTCTGCAATTCACACACAAGATGTTTTTCTTTTTCATAACCAGGAGGTTGTTGCATAAACCATTTTTCCTCCAAATCACCATACAGAAAAGCAGTTTGAATATCATAGTGATAGACAGACAGTTTCTTCATGGCAGCAACCTTTAAAAGCAACCTGATAGATTCAGCTTTTGTCACTGGAGCAAACGTTTTGTCATAATCCACATTTTTCCTTTGAGCAAAACCTTTTGCTACCAACCTTGCTTTGTACTTCTGAATTTTACCATCAGAATCTTTTTTCAATTTAAACACCCACCTACAACCTAAAACCTTCTGATTGGGAGGCAAACTTACTAATTTCCAAGTTTTATTTTCCTTTAAGGAATCCAACTCCTGCTGCATGGCTTCATGCCAGCACTCAGCTATTTCAGATGGCATCTCTTTAATTTCCTCTAAAGACTCAGGCTCTGTGTGAATGTGGAAAGCCTTCACAACATCTACTTGATAACGATCAGGTGGAAGCCCCTTATTAATCCTTTCAGACCTGCGAGGTAGGACAGGACTTACACTCTGAATTCCACCATTGTCCTCAGAAACCTCTGACTTCCCAGACAATTCAACTTCCTGCTCATTGACTTCACTAGGTGATTCCTGCAAATCACCATCAGCAAGACTTTGCTGTTCCCTCATGGATAAATCAACTGAAGAACTAGAGTATTTTATCCCAATTCTGCTCAGCAAAAGAAGCACTTTTACTAATTATCAGTTGATTATCCAGTATGAACCTGTAGCTCCTCTGACTTTGTTCATACCCTACAAATATTGCTTTCTTTGTTCTGGAAGCCCCCTTACGCCTCAGCTTCACACCATAGAACAAATCAGGCTTCACACCATAGAACAAATGAAATGGCACATCCTGAATTGCACTGCTAAACAGCCTGTTCTGAACATAACACGCTGTAGAAACAGCTTCTCCCCAAAACCTAAAAGGTAAACTGGCATCCTTCAACAAAGACATCATTGCTTCCTGCAGTGTTCGCCCTTTTCTCTCTGCAACAGAATTCTGTTCTGGAGTGTAAGGGTTAGCTAAAATGTGTTCTATCCCTTTTTCTAACAAAAAACTTTTAAACTTTGAGGATAGATACTCTCCAGCTCTGTCTGATTGCAAGGCAGACACTGGCCTTGGGAATTTTCCATTTGCCCAAGCCACAAAACCCTTAAATTTATCAAAGACCTCATCTTTGTGTTTCAACAAATAAATGAATGTGTATCTGGAAAAATCCTCTATGAAGGTCAAAATGTACCTTGCTCCCCCAAGACTAGGAGAAAAGGGGCCTATTACATCTGAATGAATAATCTCTAGAGGCCTAGAGGTGGACCTATCAGAAAACTTCTTCACAGGAGCCCTTGTGGTTTTATTCTCCTTGCAAACTGCACAATCCAGATACTTATCACAAGGTTTCAATTTTAAATCAGCAGAATAACTAGGCATTTGAGATATGTTCTTAAAATTAGCATGATCAAACCTCCTATGTAATAAATGGATGCACTGATCGTGTATGGGCTTATTCTCAAACACAGCTTTTGCTATTTGCTTTTCAGCTTTCTGTACAATGTAAAGAGAATCTTTCTGCAAACATTTTGCAATTACTTTACCATCGTTCCTAATTTCACAACCCTCTTTCTTAAAAGTTACAACGTAACCTGAGGCAACTAACTGTCCTACAGACAAGAGATTACTTTGAAAATTAGGCACAAACAAAACATTTTGAACAGTTTCCCCCAAACATGGAAGATTTATCTCACCTTCACCCACGATCTTGGATACAGATCCATCTGCTAAGGAAACTTTTTGTTTGTTAGTTTTAGACAGAGACAGAAAAGCATTTTTATTGTTACAGATATGGGCATTTGACCCGCTGTCAAGAATCCACAAATCTTTATCAACACAGTTCTCAACAACTTTTATCTCCTCAAGAAACTCTCCATTTTCAAAGACCAGTTCAAATAATTAGTATTAGAAAGCTTTTCCAGGGGCATACCTTGAAAACTTGAAGATGCAGCAGCCGCCATTGCTTCTTCCTTTCTCCCCTGTTGGAGTAATCCACGAGGCTGGAAAACACGTGGCTAGAAACTCTGCCTCCAAGTGAAACTTCTTGTAACTGCCAGAAAAGTTTCAAAAAACAAAAGAAGCCTCTTCATTTGCAGATGAAACAGTTCAGCTTTCCTCTTTTCATATTTCCATAAGTTTTGTCTCTGATCAAGAAAACATTTGCTGGGGCCAGAACCTCTTTGTTGTTTTATAAAATTTGTGATCAGAGTTATGGAAAAATATTGAGAGACAAGCAAACTGAAAGCTTGCAGTAAAACGTTGCTTTATTTAAAACAAAAGAACACAGGAACAAACCTTGAATCTTTTTCAGCCGAAGAAGGCATGGTTGATTAACATAAGTTATTTACATTGAGATAGCAGAGCAGAGAAGAGAGAGAACAAAAGCAGAGATAACACTTTTAAAGCTTTTTACAATTGCAACTTGGCCATACCTAAGTGGACAGGATCTGGCATGTGACCAAAACACCTAGGCAACAGATTCCCAATATGGGCAAAGCTTAAACAGGTAATTCTGATTGGCTCAAACTCCCAGACTAGCTGGCTCCAAAGTAAATTAACATTCCTGAGAAAGGGGGGTGAACATGTGCTCTCAGAGCCCAGAAAGAAACTTCAAGGCTTGGCTTTTTTTAAAAACTCAGCCCCATATTCTACAGACATAAAAAATATATGCAACACAGCCTTTCCAAGCATCAGGGTCTTTTCCAGTGAGTCCTCTCTTCGCATTAGGTGGCCAAAGTATTTGAGCTTCAGCTTCAGCATCTGTCATTCCAATGAGCAGTCAGGTTTGATTTCCTTTAGGATTGACTGATTTGACCTCCTTGCGGTCCAAGGGACTCTTAAGAGTCTTCTCCAGCACCACAGTTCGAAAGCATCAATTCTTCGGTGCTCAGCCTTCCTTATGGTCCAACTCTCACAGCCATACATTACTACTGGAAAAACCATAGCTTTAACTATATGGACCTTTGTCGGCAAGGTGATGTCTCTGCTTTTTAATATGCTGTCTAGGTTTGCCATAGCTTTCCTCCCAAGGAGCAAGCGTCTTTTAATTTCATGGCTGCAGTCACCGTCTGCGGTGATCTTGGAACCCAAGAAAATAAAATCTGTCACTGCTTCCATTTCTTCCCCTTCTATTTGCCAGGAAGTGATGGGACCAGATGCCATGATCTGAGTTTTTTTAATGTTGAGTTTCAAGCCAGCTTTTGCACTCTCCTCTTTCATCCTCATCAAGAGGCTCTTTAGTTCCTCTTCACTTTCTGCCATTAGGGTGGTATCGTCTGCATATCTGAGGTTGTTGATATTTCTCCCGGAAATCTTAACTCCGGCTTGTGATTCATCCAGCCCGGCATTTCTCATGATGTACTCTGCGTATAAGTTAAATAAGCAGGGTGATAATATACAGCCTTGTCGTACTCCTTTCCCAATTTTGAACCAGTCAGTTGTTCCATGTCTGGTTCTAACTGTTGCTTCTTGACCCGCATGCAGGTTTCTCAGGAGACAGGTAAGGTGGTCTGGTACTCCCATCTCTTTAAGACTTTGCCACAGTTTGTTGTGATCCACACAATCAAAGGCTTTAGCGCAGTCAAAAAAAGCACACTAATGCTGATCCCAAACCATGATGAATTGTAAATTGGCAGTTATCCCAAACCTTTTCAGTATCCCAGACTTATGGGCAGTGGGTGGAGGAAGGGGAATCAAAAGAATGTCATTAAGCAAATGGAACTGATATACCCACACTTACTGCTATTAATAATAGTTATATCTCTTCTTTCTTCCAAGAGAGGAACAGTAAGATTGTTCTATTTTACAGAGCCAGCTGACATACAGTGGCTGATTCAAAAGACATTGTTATTCATTTCACAAGATGCCCAAATGGCATGTGGCAAGGAGGGCACTCAAATCAGCCCAGAGGGGTCCAGGGTCTCGGTGTTGCATTATGTACCATAATGTCAGACCCAACCCACTCATGTGGCACTGCAGCCCCCTGGGTGGAAGTGTCACCACGCCAAAGGGGGATGGTAATAAAGCCAGAAAGGAAAGCAAACTGCTTTGCCTACAACAACTGGTGCACCCACAAATCTATGTTTGAGATGAGTGGCCATATAAACTGAATAAATAAATAAATCTGGAAACTGCAACAGAGGCAGAGTAGAGATTAAAGATCAGGACAACACATTTTATGACCCTGATTTGTGACAACATAAGATATGGAGTGAAGTTTAACTTGAGAAATGGATAAATTTCCAAGAGGCAGGAGAAAAACCCCACCAAATTAAGATATCCCAATTGGAAAGCAACCACAGTTCATGTTAGCTGCATAAACACATATTAAAAACATTTAAAGCACAAAGTAGCGCAACATAAAACATTAGAACACAAATTCATTCTAAGGAATGAGGAACCATGTCCGTATGCTTTAGTCAGAGAAGAGAGGGCCTAAATTTATCTGTTAATTCATTCACAAATGAATAATTTAGCCAGTTTGGCTAACACTCATGCTGAGGTTGCTTACAGCTCCTTCTTACACTAGTTTCTAACACAATCTGTCAGTTATAATGCAGAGATGAACCCCTAGGACACCTGTCCCTGCTGCACCGTGAAATATCTAAGGACTGATCATGAGCAACATTTTATTTTTTTATTTTCTATCCTGCCTTTATTATTTTTATAAATAATAAAAATTATTATTGAGTTAGGCAGCTGACATACCTAATACTCCTTCCTCCTCCTATTTTCCCCACAACATGGTATCACTTTCAATATCTAGCAACTGCAGAATGCTGAACAATAATTATTATTGAGTTAGGCAGCTAACATACCTAATACTCCTTCCTCCTCCTATTTTCCCCACAACATGGTATCACTTTCAATATCTAGCAACTGCAGAATGCTGAACAATAATGAGTTTCAGTACTCAGAATTATTCTGTATGGTAAGAATAAGATTATCATAACTGTTAAATAAAATCTTCCAATTTTCACTAGAATTCCAGGTTCTCCATTCTATATGAGAAAACTTTACATAATAGAAGGTTATGGCTGCTCCTCAAATGTAATGAAATAATTTTAAAAGTAATTTTCTATTTAGAATAGATAATAACTGGCAGGAATATCAATGTATTGTAATTTTGCCACATTCTCATCTTTATAGTCATGTTTGCTTTCATATTTCCTACCCACCCCACCCCACCCCACCCCAGAGCACATAGGCAATGAAAACCTAAAGTACAATCACATAAAACATGAGCGGTGATCAGAAACAAGCTAAACAGCACACTAGCAGACTTCTTCAATTAAAATAAAAAAGAACATGAGTGAAGTTTTCAATAATCACACGGGTGTAGTGGATACATGCTCTGTTTTATAGCTTTTAAATAACAGAATAGGGTAAAGTTTACAGAGTCATATCTCTATGCAAGTGAAAGTAGGAGAACTTTATAATAATATTATTGCCATTCCCTATTATATGGAAGAGTATATTATATGAGCAGTGTATGGCTACCAGGTCTAGGCTTCTAAAATCTGGACAACCATTGGATGTCAGGAAGCAGTTAGAGATCCTGATATCTCTTTATTCCCATCTGCTAGCCATCTGGATCTTTGCAGCCCAGATCTCAGAGATCTAGTTATGATATTCCTATGCAAAATAGGGCACAATGCTATACTGGAAAGATAGGAGTTGTATTGGCATTGAAATATTCTTGCCCTGACTCCTTCGGTATGAAGGGAGAATGGATGGCAAGAAGGAGGAGTCAGAATCCTGTAGATAGGTATATGTTTTTACAAGGTTGGTATTAGATCTGCAAAAGAGATAATGTAGCTTAAAATGCTTCCACTTCAGGATCGAGTGAGGATGTATGAAAACTGTATCATCAACATCATTGGAATTCTTGATTCTGCCAAGAAGGCAACAGGGTCTTCAGGGTGGGGTTGGGGGTGTCAAAACAGGCAAGATGGCACTTATGGCATTGCAATTGAAGCCTCACCCATTTTATATTTGCATCAACATTGCATCCACATTCAAAGGGGTGGGACCTCAGTCATGATACTGTGCCGTCTTGCAGGTTTTGACACCACCCTCCCACACAGGTGGCACTAAAAAAAGGTATTTGCCTTGTGCTCAGGGAGAGATTTCATAGAACCCTCATTAGCTTACTGTGATTTAAGGAGTGGCATCTGCATCAGTCTGCATCAAGTGTTGCTTGATTCCCTATTGTGAAAGATTGAGTGAATGCTTCCTGCTGAGCAACCGGAAGTTGCTTTAAAGATTGTAGAAGGAATATAAGGCAGCCAGTTTCTAGGGAGCAAGGTAATTGAGAGTGAACAGGGTGGGCTAAAAGAGTTTTACAGAAGAATTCAGTGAGGTAAAATCCCTAACAATTTTTTTCCTTGAAGTGAACAGTGTATACTTAGCTTTGTTAACCTGAAAAACTAAGTAGGGAAGCTTCTCTACTGGTGGTACTAACTTAAGAATCAGAAGAAATGAATGGATATGATTCTGCAGTTGTAATATGGAATATTAGTTGTGCTTGCAGTATATTTCATGGCACGGGGCTGGGCTATTTTAGGCACCCATCCCATCACATCTGGCAGGAGAAGCATTCTACGGGTCTCGTCTATTAAACAGTCTTCTTCTTCATCCTAGTGTTTATCCCGCTGGTCTATTAAACAGTACCTGTGACAATCTCGATCCTTTAGCTAATAAAACAGCACTTCTTACACAAGTCACGTAGGAATATGAAGAAATCTTTATTATGCTAGTGATCCATGACACATTAAAGATTTGAGTGAAGTAGGTCCCCGTATTCAACAAATTAATAGTCTCCAACTCCAC
This sequence comes from Charina bottae, assembly GCA_023362775.1. Classification (NCBI taxonomy): domain Eukaryota; kingdom Metazoa; phylum Chordata; class Lepidosauria; order Squamata; family Charinaidae; genus Charina; species Charina bottae. The sequence continues at coordinate 300,308 of JALMGJ010000028.1, read as the reverse complement.
TCCCTTTTTTTGGGGATTAGCCATTGAGTGCAATCCTTTCTTGTCTCTCAGTTTCCTGCGTTCCTCTTTCAATCCACTGATGTAGTGATTCACCCTTTGATCTATCCTAGGTGCTGAATCGCTTGCCTCGTTTCTTTGATTTACATGTTTGCAGTTCTCCAGATACGCTAGGCTTCCGCTTTACCTGTCTGGCGATTTTACTGCCAGGCACCCCACCCACTGAGAGCTATCACAGCTTGGCGCCATGGGAGGATGGCATGGATGACATCATGACAGAGAGATTAGAGATTAGATTAGCCTCAACCCTGGTGACTTTTTGTATGGCTTTGAAGACCTGATTATGCCACTGGGCATGGGGGTCAGAATGTATGGCAAAACCAATGGTATCATTGTATAAATGATTGTGAAGATTTTTACCTTGGCTGCTGATTATGTATTTATTCTGAAGTTATTGTTACTTTATGTTTTTAACTGCTGTTCACCACCCAGAGTCAGAATGTTGAGATAGGCAGCCATATATATTGAAATAAATAAATATTTATACAAAAAAATCTGGCATATATTTACAGCAAGAACAAATTTAGAGCTTGAAGAAAAATTCAGCAGAGTGACCAAAAAGAGGAGGCACTACAACAAAAATTGACAATGAAATAACTGTTTGGAAGGAATAGGAGTAAGAAAAGGAGCAAACTCAACAGACAAAAGATTCAGAAGATCTTCTACACTCCAGAAATAGAAACAGCTTTCCAGTCTAATGAAAGAAGCCAGGTCCTGAACCTTTAGAGATGGAATAAGATGCCCTCCTCAACAGATTGTAGGCATCTATAGTCCTTAAAACAAGGATATAGCTGCTCCTTATAGGAAAACAATGAGAAAAGTTACTGTACTTAGCAATTCCTAGTGCTAGAAATGGAAATAGGAGCAATCAGATTCCTGTGGGTGGCTGTTCCAAGGTCTAAGTGCACCCACTGAAAAAGAGTGCCTGTGAGCCTCCATCCCCCTCACTTTGCAGAAGTGGAGAGCCACTAGCAGATTTTCCTAGGATATGCATGTCAGGAGGTTTGAGACTGTTGGAGGAGGCATTCCTACAAGTTTCCCACTGCCAAGCCATGGAGGGCTTTAAAGGTTAAACCCAGCACTTTGAATTGCACTCAGAAGCAAATAGGGACCCAGTGCAGGGCCCTGAGCACACGTGTTATGTACTCATGTTGATGTGCGCTAGCCAGCTCCTGGTCTGCCTCAGTCTGGACCAATTGAAGCTTCCAGGTGATCTTCAAAGGCAGCCCCAGGTAAAGGGCTTAATAACCTCACCTGACAGTGATTTATATACATTCTTGAAATGGTCTCTGAATATGTCTTTGTTGAAAGATAATGAATGTATTAGTAGATGGAATAGGAGATGTAGAATGTTTTCATATTCTACCACCTGTTTCATAACAGGGACTTGGTTTTATCATGGCTTTTGGGATGGGGTGGGGTGGGATGGGATACAGCAAAAGCAGTTATTAAAAGCTGCATTATTGCATTGCCTTTCCTGTAAGAAAAAGTAAACACTTATAGTTAAACCTCTAGAAGATGAAGTTAAAGAACTCTTTACTCTTTATGCTTCCCATCTGCCTCCTGTTCAGTGTAGATCTTTGCACTCTATTAAATATGAACTTATCAAGCTATATGCTGCCAAAACAGATTGTTTTATACCTGGAAAGGAGAGAGGAATCTGGCCTTTAGATTTACTGTACTGCAGAAGAGATTAAGAAGAGGTGGCAAGAATACACAGAAGAACTATACAAGAAAGATCTTAATATCCCTGATATTATGATATTGATATTATAATATCATAATATCCCTGATATTATGATACGATGGTGTGGTCACTGACCTTGAGCCGGACATCCTAGAGAGTGAAGTCAAGTGGGCCTTAGGAAGCATTACTAACAACAAAGCTAGCGGAGAAGACAGTATCCCAGCTGAGCTATTTAAAATCCTAAAAGATGATGCTGTTAAAGTGCTGCACTCAATATGCCAACAAATTTGGAAAACTCAACAGTGGCCACAGGATTGGAAAAGGTCAGTTTACGTTCCAATTCCAAAGAAAGGCAATGCCAAAGAATGTTCAAACTACCGTACAATTGCGCTCATTTCACATGCTAGCAAGGTTATGCTCAAAATCCTACAAGCTAGGCTTCAGCAGTATATGAACCGAGAACTACCAGAAGTGCAAGCTGGGTTTCGAAGAGGCAGAGGAACTAGAGATCAGATTGCCAACATTTGCTGGATCATGGAAAAAGCAAGAGAGTTCCAGAAAAACATCTACTTCTGCTTCATTGACTATGCTAAAGCCTTTGATTGTGTGGATCACAACAAACTGTGGCAAAGTCTTAAAGAGATGGGAGTACCAGACCACCTTACTTGTCTCCTGAGAAACCTGTATGCGGGTCAAGAAGCAACAGTTAGAACCGGACATGGAACAACCGACTGGTTCAAAATTGGGAAAGGAGTACGACAAGGCTGTATATTATCACCCTGCTTATTTAACTTATACGCAGAGTACATCATGAAAAATGCCGGGCTGGATGAATCACAAGCCGGAGTTAAGATTGCTGGGAGAAATATCAACAACCTCAGATATGCAGACGATACCACCCTAATGGCAGAAAGTGAAGAGGAACTAAAGAGCCTCTTGATGAGGGTGAAAGAGGAGAGTGCAAAAGCTGGCTTGAAACTCAACATTAAAAAAAAACAGATCATGGCATCTGGTCCCATCACTTCCTGGCAAATAGAAGGGGAAGAATTGGAAGCAGTGACAGATTTTATTTTCTTGGGCTCCAAGATCACCGCAGACGGTGACTGCAGCCATGAAATTAAAAGACGCTTGCTCCTTGGGAGGAAAGCTATGGCAAACCTAGACAGCATATTAAAAAGCAGAGACATCACCTTGCCGACAAAGATCCGTATAGTTAAAGCTATGGTTTTTCCAGTAGTAATGTATGGCTGTCAGAGTTGGACCATAAGGAAGGCTGAGTGCCGAAGAATTGATGCTTTCGAACTGTGGTGCTGGAGAAGACTCTTGAGAGTCCCTTGGACTGCAAGGAGGTCAAACCAGTCAATCCTAAAGGAAATTAACCCTGACTGCTCATTGGAAGGACAGATGCTGAAGCTGAAGCTCAAATACTTTGGCCACCTAATGCGAAGAGAGGACTCACTGGAAAAGACCCTGATGCTGGGAAAGACTGAAAGCAAAAGGAGAAGGGGACGGCAGAGGATGAGATGGTTAGATAGCATCACCGATGTAATGAACATGAATTTGAGTAAACTCCGAGAGACAGTGGAGGACAGGAATGCCTGGCGTGCTATGGTCCATGAGGTCACGAAGAGTCAGACACGACTAAACGACTGAACAACAACAACAACTGCATTGCTTAATTTATCTTCTATTTATGATACACATGGGCATATGTATACTGATTATAGATCAATTAAACATTTTTATAAACCTCCAAGTTGTACACTTATGATTTCCCAAAAGATGGATTCTTTTTATAGAGTATAGAGTGCAAGACTACTACAGCTACCACAGGATGAGGTTATTATACTAACTTCAACTTTTTTTTCTTGAAGAAATATGATACAGGTACTAGTTTTTTGTACAAAGTGCATGGTGGCTCAGTGGGTAAGACACCAGGCTTGTCGATCTGAAGATCGCAAGTTCGGAGGTTTGAATCCCTAGTCCCGCATGCTGGGGTGAGCTCCCGCACTAGCCCCAGCTCTTGCCAACCTAGCAATTCGAAAGCATGCAAATGCAAGTAGATGAATAGGTACCACTTCAATGGGTAGGTAACAGCGTTCCACACGCGTCATGCGGCCACATGACCGTAGAAGCGTCTTTGGACAACGCTGGCTCTTCGGCTAACAAACGGAGATGAGCACCGGCCCCTAGAGTCGGTCACGACTGCACAAATGTGCGGGGGGAACCTTTACCTTTACTAGTTTTTTGTAGTTTGGTTTAGATGCATCAATAGGGAACCCGCTGTCCTCCAATTTAGATATTCTCTCAGCCACATCCAGTATGGTACAAATTGTGGCTGTAATATTTTTAAAATCCTGAACTATGACCTTGAGGACAGTCACATCTGCCTCCTCAGTAGCAGCTGCAAATGCTCCATAGTTGGAGTTAGTACAGTTGAATCTTTTTGTCTGTTGCATAGCACTTGGACCAATTAAAAACAGATTCTCAGATATCCAAGAGAGAAAATAATCCCTGTTTGTAGCTCGAACAATACCAATTATGCAATCAGCAGGATACAGACTGGCATAAGAGGTGTAGGAGTGTGCCGAAGGCCTCCTGACTACACCATTATTTTGACTGGAAGTCCACCCCTGTTGTCAACAAAGACTTCAAAGATTTGCCATATGCTTCTCAAAACCATTTTTACTTTATTCATTATATGCTTACATATTTTTCAACAACACTTCCATTTAATATATATATATATATATATATACACACACACACACACACACACACACACACACACGCCTTCTTGTTTATAATAGCTTCTCTGCTTTTTAACTCAGTTGCTTTTCTTGGTTTTGGTAGCACTTTTCTTGATATGAGATGTATAATCTAGCTGTGGTTCTGAATCATTTTAAACTCTTCCATAGTCATATGACGTCTTGAATCTCCTGTTTGTTTTTAGCAATCTTCTCATTATGGAGAAGTTTGGCCTTTTGTAGCACCATAGTTAGGATTTTCAGGTGGTTAAAACAAGGGTTGCATTCTGGGCACACCTAGGGTAAAGCCCAGAGTTGCTTTTCCTCTGGTGGCTCCTCAACAAAGGGCTTAGTCTAGATAAGAGGGACTGAAGTGGTCCATTTTCCCGTGGGGTGTTGGATTTCATTTTTCATCTGAAGGAAACCAAGCAACTTGACTGAAGCATTTGTGCATCTGGTACTGACAGCCACTGTCGTTCTGTGAAGAAGCCTGCCCCTTCTGAAACTGCTGATCACTTACAAGGTAACCACTACAAGGTTACCCTACAAGGTAACCACTTTTAGAGGAAGCTTGTAAAGACATTCTTTATAAGCTAATTCTTTTGGGCATATCTGGGTGTTGATTGCTGGCAAGGAGGTGTTCTGGTCTTCTGGCTTTTCTATTGTCTCTTTTGAATGGAATGTAAATGTTTTTTACCTCTATGTGTCTGTTGATGGCTGCTTTGTCTGAGTGCCAAGCTTCCTGGAATTCTCTAGCGTTTTTGGATTTGGCTTGGTTTAGGATGCTCACAGTTTCCCAGTTGAAAGTATGGTTGAGTCTGTCCATGCGTTGTGAGATTAAGGAGTTTTCATCATATCTTCTGACTGCTAGTTGGTGTTCGTGGATGCGTTCTGCTAGTCTTCTGCCCATCTGTCGTACATAGTGGCTGCTACAGTCCTTACACTGTGTGTTGTAGATAATTACTGTTTTTTCATATTGTGCTACTGGGTCTTTTGGGTTACTTAAGATGTTCTGTAGGGTTTTGGTTGGTTTATGTGCTACAGTGATGCCATGTGGTTGTAACAGTCTATTGGTAGTTTCTGAGATGTTTAAAAGCCAAATCCAAAAATGGTAGAGAATTCCTGGAAGCTTGGCACTCAGACAGACACATAGAGGTAAACAACATTTACATACCATTCATAAGAGACAATAGAAAAGCCAAAAGACCAGAACACCTCCTTGCCAGCAATCAACACCCAGATAGGCAAAGATTAACACCAAGATTAGCACCAGAGGAACAATCAAACAGCACAATATACCCTAATCAAGGAACTATTAACTCAGTCAATCAACCAAGCAGCAAACAAAAGCCCAATCAAGGAACTCCTAAGGAGAGGACAACACCTCCACCAATACAAGCAGGACAAGCCATGGTATATAAACAGAGAGCAAGTCCCACTCCCTTTTCGCACTGAAGATGTTGCCTAGTCTGGCAATGAAACATCTGCAAGAAAACAACAAGGCTCAGAGAGCACCAAGGACTCCACAGTTCAACCCTGAGCTACAAATATTCTCTTCGATAAATAAATACTATATGATGCCCTTTTGGGTTTGGGTGGAGCCCCAACATAATTGTGGCCCCCAAAGCCCCCAGAGTGAGCAGGGCTGAAATTTTTGTGTGTTCCCCCCCCCCAAAAAAAAATGAGATAGGGTGATTAAAGGACAGACTGGGAGTCTTCCACTTTGCAGAGTTTTTTTTTAAAAAAGAGTTTGTTTTCAGAACATTGCACATTCTGTACAAAGTTATCCATACTCTACCCTTTAAAATAAATACCCCAAATGAAAATAAATTGTGATGCCCTTAAATGTAAAATAAATGCATGTCATCAAATATTCTCAATGTAAGTAGGTTTTTGTACTACATTCCATTTTAAAAGTTTCAGCCATGACTTTGCTTTTGTCCAGTTATATGTGATGTATGAGATTTCAGAGTCACTTCCTGACAATTGTCTCAGAAACGTGGGAAAGATATTTTTTGTGCCTGTGAATAATTTATTTCTATGCTACAGTAAATGGTCAAAGAACCATTTTGTACTAAAATGTTGAGTCATGTTAACTCTGTGCATGTGGAATTTCCCTTAAAATGTCTGAAAGATGTTCCATAGAATTTTCATTTTCAGCTTACTTTCAAACCCTATCAGAGTGCAAATAGAAAATATGGGACTTGTTTTTTGTATATGATAACAGCAGCAAGACTTTTGTATGCACAAAGATGCACAAATTCCCACAAAGGAAGAATGGATGGTGAAATTAATGGAGTTGGCGCAAATGGCAAAATGGACAGCATTGATAAGAGAAAATACTGTGACTGGATTTGTTTCTACTTGGAAACTGCTTTTGGACTATTTGCTGGTAACAGAAAAAAATGAAGTTCTGATTTTGGGTTTTGACAATTAAATTGTTTGTTTTTATAGAAATAATGTTAGCCAAGGTTTAACTAGGGGTAAGAGATTAAGTTAGTATAATAAGCATTTATATCTGTGTTGAAGAAGGTCAGATGTCACCTTCTTATATTTTCTTGCTATTTCTGCACTTTCTTAGTTTGTCTTTCTTCTTTAATTCTGTATTCAAGCTTTTCTTGAATACCCGTATTTTGTATTTTAACTTTATCTTGAAACTCTAATAAAGTTCTTATTAAAAAAAAGAGTGCAAATAGAAAAACTCTAAAGAAGAGCATCCTAGCCAGTGCAATACAAGATAAAGTTTAAAGTAACTTAACTAATTGAAAAAGAGTTTTTTTCAGCAAAGAGGTTTGAAAACACTTTCCTACACAATTCAGACAGTATGTAATCATTTCTAACATTGTATAGCTGGTGCCCTGTTGCCTACCTAAAATCCATGATCAGGCAATCCTATGAGGAGAGCTGCAGGAACTTGGTATCTGTAGCCTTGAGGAAAAAAATGACTGGGGTGTGGGGTGGAGATGTGATGCCATTCTTCAAGTACCTGAAGAGATCTTACACAGAAAAGTAAGGTCATCACCTTTTTAGCACAAACTATATAGACATTTTTTACAGGATGATTTTGGGTTTAGCAGGACTTCATGGCCAAATCAGTACTCCAAACTGTATGCCTTCCAACTCACGTAAATTTCAACATAGGTGTGTAGTCTTTCCCTCCCCACGTCACATAGCACACACTGTATTCTCCAGCTACGCAGTCACATACAGTTGCACATCTCTACACTTATCTATAAAACTTTCTATAAAAGGTGCTTTTTTAAAAACGTTACAAAGCCTAAATCTACATCCTTTTTTAATCTAACTTTCTTTAGAATAACTTTGTTTTACATTGATTTCCCCACGTTTTGCTAATGTGCAAATTTTCCTAGTGAAAAATAATGGACAGCTGCCACTTGGAGTTGATTATAGTATTTGGATCTTTTTTAAAAAAAATCATCACTGATTTCTTTTACATTCCTAGTCAGCAGTGGTTTTTAAAGCATTTTTAAAGTGCCACTACCACTCCTGCCACCAGGAAGAAGCACAGAGCACATCCAGGCAGCCAATTTAATATATTTTCCTCCAGTCCATGATGTGGAACAGCAGTATACTAGCATTATTTCCCCACAGCCAAGGTCTACTGCTGGGGCCAGAAACAGATTGATAGGAGGCAATTTAAAGTGTCCTGATTGGTAGATTCCCCTGGCTTAGTTTTCCCTCCCACCAAGCAGGAAAAACATTCACCAGGTGCTCCTCTTAAAATGGCCAAGGCTGCACTGGGGGAGGAGGCAAGTTTTGACAGATGCTTAGAGTGATTAGTTTTGCCATCTGTCAGAAACTTTAAATATAAGTTCTGCTCTAGTGATCTTATTGCAACTTGCTTATCAGACTCTGTAAAAAAAAAGAGGCAGGTTCCATAATGCCAGTCAATCAGGGCATTTTTTTTCTACAAAGGTCTGCCAGGCAGATCTCACCAAGATTGCTGGAATAGTACCAAGTTTGCCAGAGAAAAATTATAAACCAGGTCCTCTCTAAAGCATCCCACCTCTCAGTCAGGGATTTTTTTTCTTACATGGGTCTATAGGCAGATTATTTTAGAGAGGTCCTAGTCTATCTCTTTCTCTAGCAACCTTGCTGAGACTGCTCTTCTCCTGGTGACATGTCAATCCAAAAACCAAAACCAAAATGGCCATGCAAAGGCACCAGAGGGAGTCATATCCACAAGAGCCTGAAGCAGTCAAGAAGAACTAGGCAAATCCCAGCTCTTGATGCTTCATCACTGTAGTTGCACTGAAGTGCCATAAACTATGCATATAGCAATGCTTGTGTTAAGTAAAGATGCAAAACACTTCCACATGTGATCAGAAAAACTTGAAATTGGCTGTGGGTTGGAGATGATAGAGGCTGCATCATGCAGATGTGTCTTTATAGAACAGTAACCAACCATCTTCCAGCCAAAGTTAGGGGGAATGTGTAAATATGCCCATAGTCACAGAGAGCAAAAAATAGCTCATTTTAATATTTCTATTTTATATTTTTATAATTATGTACAACTGAGAGAATATTAGTCATGATAATGTAAATGGAATAAGACTGTTTTTAAATTTGTTAAGGGGCTCGTTTACATTGTGATCTAAATGCATTTTAATATTTAATTGGGACTTGTTAAATTAAATTTAAAACTATTTCAAATCAGAGGGTTTATATTTTAAAACCCAATGTGTTTACCATGTAGAATTCTAACTTGTACTGGTCAGTGACCGTAATAAATTGAATTGAATTGAATAGCTTTAGGTATATCATTTCAATAGCTATCACTAAAGTACTGTGACTGAGGATCTTTGGTAGTGTATTTGGGTGTTGCCTAAAGCAAAGGCATACACTTAAACTTATTCCAATAATATTTTCGAAATCCAGACTGAAATAGGGCAGATATTTATTACAGTGCTGTTGTACTTTAGGGCTTTTCCACACAAATGTCTCCAAGTGCTACCCAATCTAGACTGGCATGTCATTGCATGGAAACACTTTGGGGATGAGCCAAATAAATGATCATTATTTTGAGGGATGTCCTGTAGTGTTTTGTACAGACTGATAGGATGGACTGCAAAAATATGCAGATCTTGACTGACCAATCCATGCAACGCCTTGTCACCCCTTCCCTACCATCAGAACGAGAGCACAAGTGTTCCTCTGCCATCCAAAGTCCAGCCTCCCCACCCACCTTTTGGTTTTCAAAAGAAAGCTGTTGGGATAAGTGTTCTTTCCAGGAAGGAGGCAAGGGAGAGAATTAAGACGGTTGAGTGAATTAATTCCATGGTGGGTAGAAATGAAATAGTTAGATTTATAACAACATAGAAAAAATTGGAGGATTGGGGAAAGCATACCTTGATGTGGCCCTGAAAATTTTTACTAAGACCTATTGGATTTTATATTTTATATTCATATTTTATATCTCTTATATTTATGTATATTTATATTTTATACTGAATTTTTTATTCTTTTATTCACTTGTGAACCGCCCAGAGTCGTTGCTATATGAGATAGGCGGTGAAGAAATATGATAAATAAATAAATAAATTCTCCTCAGAGGAAACAATGAACTCATCAGGTCTTACCTCATAGAAGGGCTAACTTGCAGGAATGGAGATACATTTTGGCATGCATGGAAAATGTACTTTTCAAGTTCTGGGGAAAAAATGATAGTTGAGTCTTAACCACAGGTTAAATGTCACTGAGGTGGCTGGATTATGCAGATAACATGCAAATTTAAGATAAACATAGCAACCTGTTCACACAGAGAAGACTGTGATAGATAGATACATGAAGGGTGTCATTGAGTAGATCCTATATGTATTTCAAGTATCAGTCTTGGACAAGCTTTAGAGGTTACCACCTGAACAATCCATAATTCAATTTTGTATGATATAATTAAGATTGCATTCCAATAATCTAAGATTCCAGGAAATTTGACTGATTATGAAAAATCTAAAATTCACCCTGAATCAGATTCCAATGTTTTAAGCAAATAACAAATTCAAATATTATATTGACCAATAATGCAAATGAAGCACACAAGTTTGTGTCCCTTTATTGTGCATAATTTCAAAAACACACAGTGACTACAGGAAATGTTAAAATGAAAGGAAACAAGTAGCATCTGTTGATGGACCAAAACATTTTAACAGTTTGTGAATTAGAATGAAAATGGCTGGAATGAGAACAAGCCAAAATAAATCAATGACTATATAACTGTACATTGCATTGGTTAATCTGTTCATTAGGCATACTTCCTCTGCAGAGAGATAAATACATTCCAGAATTGTCAAGGTATATTTTGGTATATTTCCTTAAACATAGCAAAAATGTAAGAAGCAATTTTCATCTTTGAAGTATCATAATTTGCAAAAAAAAAAGAGAGAGAGTATCTGATATTTAGGAAAGTCATGCTGAGAGCAAGTAATTCTAGATATCAGATTAACACTTGCTTTCAATATTTGATTTTTGAATTGGCACTAGATTAGTTCCACTGTGCTCTTGGTATCAGTGGTAGTTTTGTCTCAGACCTGAAGGTGGAACTCTTGTCCATTCTTTGGCATTACCACTATCATAGACGTTAACTATATACTTTGATGGAATTCTTCTCATAAGTTCTGAAGATGGAATTTTGACTTGTGCTTCATCAAAAGTTTAAAATTTAGATGTATGAAACATTCAGTTGCCTGTCTATATTCAGCACTTGTGAATACAGTATTTGTTTGTATTTAGCCTGCATTGACACAGTAAAAATAATTGTGCCTTTCCCAATTTGAGAAAAACAATCAGAAGACCCTTATAAGACCATAGGGACTATAAAGTCAGAGCTGGCTAGAAAACATTACTTTATTTCCTCTTTTTTTTTTTTTTTTTTTTTTGCTCAAGGCAGCTGGACAGTGCCCTGCTAAGCTGAACATTCCACTCCCACTACTTTTAGCTGGCATTTAACTCCGCACGGTTTTAAACAAGTATCCATAAAAGATTGTACATAAAGTCAATGAAGCCTTCTGTCCAAAAAATCAATCATGTTTGTATTTACTCTTTTAATTTCCTGTACATTGCAAATATATATTTAAAAAATTCTGCCATAACTTTAAATGTACAAATTCAGTTTTGAAGAAAAATCACTTGAAAGTATAAGAAAATCAGAGATTTAGTATAATTTCTATGTCAGATGTAAAAGTAAATGCTTTTTTGAGCCAAGCTCAACTCCTGGTGACAATGAATAATACATGTCGTTCGCCTGGCAACAATAAAGAAGTCATTTGCCGCTGCCTTTTCCAGCATGTTTTTTGCCTTCCTAAAGAAGCCTACAGTTCTAGTGTTCCTTGGCTGTCTCCTACCCAGATGTACCAGGTTTTACCACATGCTGAGGCTGCCAAATATAACTTCCGCTGGAATAACTCAATTTCTTTTTGCTGAATTAAAAGGAAGCTGATGTAATACTCTAGATGGCTGCCCTAAGTGTAGAAATCGTCTCTGTGCTAATGAATAAACTTGGTGAAAAAATAAGCAGAAATGGAATGGCCCTGAGGGAGTTAATGGAATAGTTATGGGTTTGCTGAAAATACTAGAACTAAACTAAACTAAACTAAACTAAACTAAACTAAACTAAACTAAACTAAACTAAACTAAATCCAGATAAGACAGACAGGCTGTGGGTCACTAGGAAACCGTACCCTGGGACAGGGCTTCAATCTATTCTAAGGAGTTGCATCCCTCTGAAAGAACAGGCTTACCAGGCGACATCTAATACACCAACTCTAACCATTTCTGGGCTGTTCAGATCCAGCAACCAAATATTTGTTCCATGTTACTCCATGAGGGCTATTCCTGAATGTCCAAATGCTTCCAGTACACTAAAATTATCCAGGAATGTATTGTGACAAAGATCTGTCAGGATATTTTGCAGGTCTAGTTCAGGGTGTTGGCTTTAACCTTTATGGCCCTAAACAGTTTTAGGCCTAAGTGTCTCAGTGGCACATACCTGAATATGAACATGTACAGGCATCAAGATTGGCAGGAGAAGCCCATAAAAATTCTGTTGTTTCAGAATCCCAACACAACATTTCAGGCACACAACACATCTTCAACTATATTGGGAGTTCTGCTGTTAGGAAAGGAATTAAGACAAATGTCCCAAATGTATTTCCTTTGGTGGAGGCAAAAAATGAAAATTACAGAAAGACTAACTTTTTTGTCCAATGTGTGATTACTGCTAATTATTCCAATTATGAAAAAGGAGAAGCAAGTTTATTTATTGACAGCTCCTTTTTCTGATTAAAAAACACTACAGGTTATATATGCAATTTTATTGCACTGTTTTGTCATTTATAAATGTTACAGTTTTTTTAAAAAAAATGGAACCAAAACATAATTGACCATTAAAAACTACACCTGATGGGTATGTTTTCCATTAGCACTATTGACATTTGAGGATGAAACAGCTTTGTTTTAAATAGAATAATTTATGTTCTTAAAAGAAGCCAGCATGTGTAAATACCTTGTAGCTTTCTTCACATGCATTATTTTATGTAATGCAAAATTCATGTGTCATGATGGTATCCATACCACCCTGACATGATAATTAAATCACATAAGCATATCCCTCAGCTAGGATGCCAAAAGCTATCAATAGGAAGAATGAAACAGCAAAACACCAGACAGGCAATCACCGCACTGTGTGGATTAGGCGAAGGAATTCAGCACTTTCGCTGGACAGCAACGAGTTGAGAAAGAGAGGGTGCAAGACAGAGGGAATGGAACTGATAAATGCATTCTATGGGAGGGGGGAGACTGGAACCTATTAAACTGTAAGGTCTTGTATCTATGCTACACTTGGTTCATTGAAGTGGAACCAGATCACTCGCTGTAAATAAAGCTTTTGCATATCCTACAGAGTGTGTGTCGGAGCTTTGTTTGCCAGTCGAAGGATCAAACCCTCACAGAATGAACCAAGTCAAAATGGATAACTTGCTTGTAAACGACCAGTTTAATGAGGAAGATCCACAACCAGGAACTTCGGACTCTGTGAATGCCCTTCCAACTTCAGGAGGGACGAGCGGAGAAGCCGGAAAGGGCCCTGGCTTGAGCAAACAGGGACACTCAAAACAAAAGACCAGACAGGTGGCCAATGGGAAACGCCAAATTCCAATGAACTCAATTAAGGAAAAAATACCAGGGGCAACCGGAGGAATGACGAAACCAACCGAAAGTCTCAACTGACTATGAGAGTACGCCCCGAACCAGCACCTCCAAAAAGAATAAGTATGAGTGGGCGACCAAAATTGGGGGTGGCGTGGAGCGATAGTCGGATCAGTGCGCAACCAAAGGAAGGGGTGCCCGCTCCCACCGAACAACGACGGAGCAATGGGTAGAGGTTCTGGAGGGAAAAATGGACAGCATAGAGGATCGAATATCGCACCTGCAAGGAACGGTCGACCAGATCCTCTACCTATTAGAAAAAAAGACGGCAGCTCATGCAGAGACAGTGGATGAGGAGACATATCCAGAAAGTGAAGAGGAAGGTTTGGCCGGTGAAGAAAACCCAGAGTGGGATGAACCAGTAAGAATGCCTCCCCCCCCCCCGTTAAGAACACCATTGCAATGCAACCAGCTTCGAAGCAGAGTGGTGAGATGGTCATTGAGCCCAGGCACGTTGTTCGGGGTGTGGGATTTGAAGGTAAAGTTCAATGGGGACCCAAAGAACTTGTCTTGCATCCTGACCCATGTAAAAGGGTTTATGGAAGATTGTGAGGAATTATTCCCCACAGAAGGCTCTAAGGTGCACTATGTTTCAGCACACCTCGAGCAAGAAGCAGTGGAGTGGTTAATGGGGCTACATGACTCAGAAGTGCCAGAACTAGAGAACTTTAATGATTTCATGAGCACTCTGAGAGAACGATTTGAGGACCCACTAGCAAAAATAAGAGCCAGAACTAGTCTACAAGGCATTAAATAAGGGAACCAGTCAGTCTCTGAATATGCCACAGAATTCAGGAGACTGGCAGAAAATCTGACAAACTGGCCGAGTCGTTGAAAATTGAGTATTTCCAAGGGGGACTACAACCTGAAATCCTGGAGTGATCTCTGGCCAGAGAAGATCCCAGAACATTCAATTCAATTTATTACAGTCATAGACCAGTACAAATAAAAATACGCCATATGTAGCCAATAAAAGTTCTCAGCTATAATAAAATAAATAAAATCCATATCTAAAATTAGTTTAGCAAAATACTTAACATTTGTATATAAAATCAAGAAGACAGCCTATTTTACATTATGTTGAGTTCCATATCTTGTGGCATCCTATGGTTATTAATTATTAACTATTAAAATTAAGTGTTAATATCAAAATTTTAAATGAATAGTTATAATCCCAGAACATTGAATGGGTGGATCTGTTTGGCTGGCAAAGTAGAGGATATGTGTATCCGCTTCAAACCATCAGAGAAAAGACTCTCCAACACAGCCGCCACTTCTGAGAAATGAAGAAGCCATAAGTCATGGGGTGAGGAAAAAGAATGGCGGTTGAAAAGGGGCTTGTGTTTCAAATGTAGAAAAGAGGGACATTGCATCACCAGTTGTCCACAAACCACAAGCCCAGTGACTCCTAAAGCAGGAGGAAAAAGCCCCAACCAACTTGGACTAAAAAATAAAGGAACAGCAGCAGCTTCGAAAGAGAGAAAATTCCGCAAAGCTTCTCCAGAGACAGGCAGCTCCACGGATGAAGAATTCCAGCTGGCGGGAAATGGACGGAGCCTGCCCTGAGCGCTGAGAGACAGTCAACCAGAAAGAGGCGCAAGGATTCCTTGGTGAGTGGACCCTGTTCATCAATGTTAATATATGTTAAAATAGAGACATTAAGGGGCCAGGGAGGTATAAACCTAGCCGGGTTGTTGGATTCAGGCTGTACATGATGCCTAATCCACCCCACCTTAGTGACTGGACTAAAATTAAAAGTAAAACGATTACCCGAACCCATCAATTTCATTCAACTCGATGGGTCAGAGATGAAGGGGGGCCCAGTGGAATATTGTACAGAAGTGGTCCGAATGAGGATAGGAATACACAAAGAGACATTGAGATTTATCGTAGCCCCCACTGCAGATCATCCCACAGTATTCGGTTTGGCGTGGTTGAAAGATCAAAACCCTCAAGTAAATTGGTCAACCAGCCAGATGATTTTCAAGGATGGAAAGTATGAAGGATTTGAATCCAATGAACTTGGGGGGGTATCAAATTAATAAGAGCAGCAATGGAACCAGGAGAGGATACACAAGGGGAGGTGGTTGAATTCATCCCAGCCCAGTTCCATGACCTAAAAGAAGTGTTTGGAGAAAGTGAATCTAATCAGCTACCCACCCCCACAGAAAACCAGACTGCGCTATCAAATTGGAACCGGGGGCAGAATTACCAAAATCCAAATTGTATTCTATGACTCCTAAGGAACTAGAAGTGCTTAGAGAGTTCATAGACAAAAATTTAGAACAAGATTTCATCCAGTCAGCAACCTCAACCATGGCAGCACCAGTCATGTTCAGGAAGAAGAAAGACGGGTCGCTGCATCTATGCACAGACTACCAACGACTGAATGCCATCAGCACATCAAATAAATACCCTTTACCCCTGATGACAGACATGTTAGCACACCTATCGAAAGGCAAAATATTCACCAAACTGGACTTAAGGGAGGCATATTTTCGAGTACGAATTCGGGAGGGGGATGAATGGAAAACAGCATTTAATTGTCAATTTGGTTGCTTTCAATATTTGGTAATGCCATTTGGGTTAAAAGGCAGGCCCGGGGTCTTCATGAATTTAATTAATGAGGTGTTGCATTAGTTTTTATATCGGGGAGTACTGGTATATCTTGATGACATTTTAATCTACATTGAAACATTAGAAGAAAATGTACGGTTGGTGAAGGAGGTGTTGAAATGATTGCTGGATAACCAATTGTATGTGAAACTGTCTAAATGTGAATTTAGGAAAAAGCAACTAGATTATTTGGGGTATCGGGTATCTAGCAGAGGGATCGAAATGAATCCAGAGAAAGTACAGGCTGTAGTGGATTGGGAACCCCCTAAAACCAGAAAATAATTACCAAGTTTCTTAAGATTCACGAATTTCTATAGGCAATTTATAAATAATTTTGCACAAGTGACACTACAACTTACAGACTTACTCAAAACGAAAGGGAAGGGAGACTCCAAAACCAACAAACCAGGGGCAAAAATACACTGGTCAAGGGAATGCCAAGAAGCATTCGACCAATTAAAGAAACTTTTCACATCAGAACCCATACTACAACACCCCAATCCCACAAAACCACTAGTCATACAGGTAGATGCATCAGATACCGCTTTGGGTAGAATTCTTTTACAGCGAGATGACCAGGGGAAACTGTGGCCATGTGCATACCTCTCCCACAAATTCAATGAACTGGAACGTCATTGGCACATTTGGGAGAAGGAAGCATATGCTGTAAAATGCGCATTAGCCACTTGGAGACACCTTTTAGAAGGTGCCCCGCACCAATTCGAAGTCTGGACAGATCACAAAAACTTAGAAGCACTGAACACCTCACGAAAACTAAATCCCAAACATGTTAGATGGGCACAGTTCTTTAGCAGATTCAATTTCACATTGAAGTACATAACTAGAAAAAAGAACTTTTTGGCTGATGCCTTATCCCGGTTACCACAGCACAACAGTCAGAGAGAGGAGATAGTAGATTCAATCATCCAACAATCAGAAACAGGGATGGTAGCAGTCACTAGAAGCCGGGGAAAACAATTAGAATTACCAGTAGAAGGGGAATCGTGCAATGAATTGCAGTCACAACTGAAAACTGACAAATGGTTGCAGGACAAAAAACTTAAATTGACAGAAAAACAAGGACTTTGGTGGCAAGGGGAACAGTTATACATACTGGAACCCCTAAGAAATGTAATATTGAAAAGAAGCCACAATGCAAGGTTAGCTGGCCATTTCAGATTTGTGAAAACTTTGCACCTACTAAGGTGGCAATTCTGGTGGCCCTCCATTTGCAAAGATGTGGAAGAATACATAGCTAGTTGCCCCATGTGTGCAATGACAAAAAGAGTAAGAGGCAAGCCCAGAGGATTATTACAAAATGTAGCAAGCCCCACCCAGCCATGGAAACAAATACCCATGGATTTCATAGTAGATTTACCAGAAAGCCATAAGAAAACGGTCATCTGGGTAGTAACGGACTTATTTTCCAAACAAGCTCATTTTATCCCTTGTGCAAGCATTTCAACTGCAGGGCAATTGGCAAAAATGTTTGTACAACACATGTACAGAATACACGGATGTCCAGAAAGAATAATCAGTGACTTAGGTGTCCAATTCACATCCAAATTCTGGAGAGCATTTTTAAAAATAATTGGAGTAGGACAAGGGCTAAGCAGTGAATTTCATCCAGAGACGAATGGTGGCTGTGAATGGGTTAACCAATTACAGGATGATTGGGTGGACTTACTTCTATTCGTGGAAGTAGCATACCATAATTCTGTGCATCAGAGCATGGGTTTATCTCCATTCCAAGTCGTAAATGGACAGGAGTTAATTAAATCACATAAGCATATCCCTCAGCTAGGACGCCAAAAGCTATCAATAGGAAGAATGAAACAGCAAACCACTAGACAGGCAATCACCGCACTGTGTGGATTAGGCGAAGGAATTCAACACCTTCACCGGACAGCAATGAGTCAAGGAAGAGAGGGTGTGAGACAGAGGGAACGGAACTGATAAACGCATTCTATGGGAGGGGGGAGACTGGAACCTATTAAACTGTAAGGTCTTGTATCTATGCTCCACTTGATTCATTGAAGTGGAAACAGATCACTCTCTGTAAATAAAGCTTTTACATATCCTACGAAGTGTGTGTCGGATCTTTGCTTGCCAGTTGAAGGATCAAACCCTCACAGAATGCTCAATCTGAGTAAAAAACATAAAGTGTTCAAACTATAAACAGTTACAAGTAGGAGAGGAAAAAGTGAGAGAAGTAAATTATATACTTTGGACTTCAAGAAGGAAGGGTTTTAATGAACTCAGGTGAGAAGCAGGGTGCATTTTCAGTGGCCTGGGAGTGGGAGGAGGACAACACCATCCGTACCTGCCCTCAGGAAGTGCTGAATGGTCCATGCTGGCATTGGGCCAGCAGAAAGTGTGGATCTGCTGTTCTTTTTGTGACAAAGTAACTAGTTTGGAACACCAAGGGATGTTCTACATGTGGTATATCTTGGTCTCAGCAAAACATTGGGTAAACTATCTCATATCATCCTTTTGGACAAGATGGATAAATGTGGGTTAGACAGTATTGCATAGTGGTGGTTTTGCAGTTTTGAAAATGGGCGAAGTCCAACAGGATGGTGTTCAGCTGTGACAGATGTGACATTCTGCATCTGGGTAGGAATAATCAAATGCATATGAACTATACTGTTGAGACCTGGGCTTGGCAGCAATACATATGAGAAGACTCTAAGAATACTAATAGACCACTAGCTGAACAGGAGCACATTAACAGAGGCACTGCATCCAGATCAAAGGAGATTATTGTTTCATTGTACTTTGCGCTGATTAGCCTGTACTTGGAATATTGTGCTGAGTTCTGTGCACCACACCTTAAAAAGGTCATGAAAAAGCTGGACCACGTTTTGAGGAGAGGTACCAGGATGATAAGGGATCAGGAAACCAAGTCCTGGACATTAAAGAAGCTGGGCATGTTCAGCCTGCAAAAAAGAAGACTAAGGTGAGATACGATAGTCTATAAATACATAAAAGTCATGTCAAAGAAGGTGCAGATCTGTTCCATGTTGAAACCAAGTATATGACAAGGGCCAAGAAGTTAAAATTTAAAAGAGTTTCAGATTTAATATTAGGAGTTTTCTTAGAACAAGGGTAAACTCTTCAGTGCTTAAGGTTTTTAAATGAGAGTTGGATGGCAGTTATTGGGAACGGTATAGACCAGAATTCCCCAGCCAGCATTTAAGTTGTCCACACATCTTAAAGTTGCTGAGGTTGAGAAACGCTGGTTAAAACCATTCCTACACTGAGCAGTGTCCTCCTGAGCACTGCCTCCTGAGGAATCTGTATAACCAAGTAGCAACGGTAAGAACAGACCACGGAACAACGGACTGGTTTAAGATTGGGAAAGGAGTATGGCAGGGTTGTATACTCTCACCCTACCTATTCAATTTGTACGCAGAACACATCATGCGACGTGCTGGGCTTGAGGAATCCAAGGCTGGAGTTAAAATCGCTGGAAGAAACATTAACAATCTCAGATATGCAGATGATACCACTTTGATGGCTGAAAGCGAGGAGGAGCTGAGAAGCCTTATGACGAAGGTGAAAGAAGAAAGTGCAAAAGCTGGGTTGCAGTTAAACCTCAAAAAAGACCAAGATTATGGCAACCAGCTTGATTGATAACTGGCAAATAGAGGGAGAAAACGTGGAGGCAGTGACAGACTTTGTATTTCTAGGTGCAAAGATTACTGCAGATGCTGACTGCAGCCAGGAAATCAGAAGACGTCTACTTCTTGGGAGGAGAGCAATGACAAATCTTGATAAAATAGTTAAGAGCAGAGACATCACACTGACAACAAAGGTCTGCATAGTTAAAGCAATGGTATTTCCCATAGTAACCTATGGCTGCGAGAGCTGGACCATCAGGAAGGCTGAGCGAAGGAAGATAGATGCTTTTGAACTGTGGTGTTGGAGGAAAATTCTGAGTGCCTTGGACTGCAAGAAGATCCAACCAGTCCATACTCCAGGAAATAAAGCTAGACTGCTCACTTGAGGGAATGATATTAAAGGCAAACCTGAAGTACTTTGGCCACATAATGAGAAGACAGGATACCCTGAAGAAGATGCTGATGCTAGGGAAAGTGGAAATTCCAATTGTGCAAATGATGGCTGTCCCATTAAGTGCTATAATTCATATACAGTATGTTTTTTCCAACTTCCATTAATTATGCTTATATAATTGGGTTTTACGGTTCAGCCTCAAGGAACTTCAGGAGCTGCCAAATACCCAGTGAGAAAGTTGCAAGAATTGGTTTATGCACCTCTGTGGTGAGTTGCCTGCATTGAGAACAAGAGACAGGAGAGCTGTGTGGTGTTTTTCTGGTGAGCTGGGGTGGTCTGGCACATACGTAGCTTGGTATTCATGTCTGCTGGTTTGGTATCCACACTGGCAGAGGATGGTTTGTTGCCACCTCCTGAACAATGTTGCGAACTTCCGACCATAGTTCTTCCAGGACCCTATCTACTAAATCTAGTCCCTTAAATCTATTCTTCACCTCCACTGCATATTCATTAGGAATATTAGTGAGCTCATATCTAACTGATCTGTGGGTCTTCCCTATTCTCTTTAGTCTGATTATAAATTGTGCAATAAGAAGTTCGTGATCTGAACTACAGTCAGCTCCAGGTCTTGTTTTTATCGACTGTATAGATGTCAGCCACCTTTGGCTGCAAAGGATGTAGTCAATCTGATTTCGGTGTCAACCATCTGGTGAAGTCCATGTATAAAGTCAACTTTTAGGTTGTTGGAAGAGAGTGTTTGTTATGAACAGTGAGTTGTCTTGGCAAAATTCTATCAGCCTATGTCCCACTTCGTTTTGTTCTCCCAGACCATGCTTGCCTGTAATTCCAGGTGTCATTTGACTACCCACCTTAGCATTCCAGTCTCCTGTAGTGAAAATAACATCTCTTTTTGGTGTATTATCCAGTAGGTGCTGCAGATCCTCATAGAACTGATCTACTTCTGCTTCTTCAGCATCTGTGGTTGGGGCATATATTTGGATCATGTTAAATGGCTTACCCTGAATTCAAATTGAGATCATTCTATCGTTTTTTGGATTGTATCCAAGCACTGCTTTAGCCACTTTATTATTAATTATGAAGGCTACTCCATTTCTTCTGTGGTCCTCTTGTCCACAGTAGTAGATCTGGTGGTCATCTGATGTGAAGTGGCCCATTCCAGTCCATTTCAGTTCACTGACACCCAAAATGTCTATATTTAATCTTGACATCTCACCAATAACCACATCCAATTTGCCCTGCCTCATAGATCTTACATTCCAGGTTCCTATGGTGTGTTGATCTTTAGAACATTGGATTTGTCGTTCACCACCAGCACTGTCGGCCGCTAGCTGTCCTTTCGGCTTTGAGCTAGCTGTGTCATCACATCTGGGGCTAGTTGAACTTATCCTCTGTTCCTCCCCAGTAGCATTTTGACCATCTTCGGACCTGGGAGTCCCATCTTCCGATGGTATACCGACATATCTCTGGTTGTACTGATCCATTTAGTTTTCACGGCAAGAATACTGGGGTGGGTTGCCGTTACCTTCCCCAGGGATCATATTTAGTCTGACCACTCTGCCATGACCTTCCCGTCTTGGGTGTCCCTTCACGGTTTAGCTCATGGCGTCATTGAGGTGCTCAAGCTCCAGCACCACAACAAGGTAACGATCTCCTTTGCTGGAGATTAAAGGAAATAGGGGCTAATAAAAGTATTAGGATGTGTATGTGTGCATGCCTTTGAATCAGTGTTGACTCCTGGCGACTGCCTAGATAAGTCCCTGCAGTTTTCTTGGCAAGATTTTCAAAAGTGGTTTGCCATTGCCTCCTTCCTTGGGCTGAGAGAGAGTGACTGGCCCAAGGTCACCCAGCTGGCTTTGTGACTAAGGAGGGACTAGAACTCACAGTCTCCCCATTTCTAGCCTGGTGCCATAATCACTATGCCAAAAGCTAGTCTAAAACCTATAAAAACTGGAACTAATCTAAAAGAAGTAAGATAGTTGAGATAATGCCATTTAAGAACAGTAAATACATAAACATTTTAGCTATCTAGACCTACTGCTACTTATTGTCTATAAAGTTCTTATGCTTTTGGATAGCCTCTGAGCAAAATCTCACCACCTGAGCTGTAACATCAGGAGAGCTATCTTTCAGTAGAAAATAGAAGTAGAATTTCATGGGTGTCTCTTCCAGTCTTAGTGAGTGGAGTAATCCTCCGGCTCCTGGCTTGCTCATAAAGAGCACAGCTTAGAACAGAGCTTTCCAATCTGATGCCGTTGGCGACACACCAATGGCTGCAGCGGCGGCGGTGCAGGGGCGTGCGCGGGGGCGGGGGCATGCATGGTGGCGGCGCGGGGGCGTGCGCAGGGGCGGGGACGTGCACGGAGGCAGCGGCGGCAGCAGCCTCTGCTAAAACACGGAAGCGCTGATGGTGCGCTGCTGCCGCCACCGCCATGCACACCCCCGCCGCCACTTCCGGGTTGTGTGGCGACACACCAAACTGTGTGTTGCGACACACTAAAGTGTCGCAACACACAGTTTGGAAAGCTGTGGTTTAGAAGAATGTGTGCCATAGATTCTATTTCTCCTTCTCCACATGGGCAGACTCTTTCAGAATAAGGGATCTTGTGGTATTTGCCCTCTGTTACTGCAGAAGGAAAGGAATTAGTGCATGTCCTAGAGAAAGCCCATCTGTGTTTATAGAAAGTTAAATTATATAGGTGCTTAGCAGGAACTCGAGGGGCAGAGAGGGCTTCTATTAACATGTGGTAAGAATCTGGGGCTTATGACAAATCTTTCTAGGATTCCGTATTACTATCCTTGATTTAACTATATTCACAGCATCCTCATAGCCCATGTAATTTAGGAATTCAAGTGACAGTCCATATGTATTTTTTTTTCATAGATTATCAAGTGTCTTTATACTTATCCAGCTATAACAGTGGTAGTAAACCACTGGGGTTTAATGACTGTAACCCAGGTTAACAGTATTCTGGACCAAGCTTGAGACTTTATGCTTGACATTCCTGTTTCTAGTCTTAGGGTTGTATTGGCTAGGCATCTTAGGGCACCTAAAATGGCCCTAAGGAAATGTGATTGGATTCATTCATAGATTATAAAATGAGAGGCACCTATTTGAAACCCATACATCAATTGTGCAACTGATTTGGTCTGAAAAAGCTTAACTGTGGCTGAGCAAATTTACCTCCTTGCATCCTGTACAATCTTAAAATGGCCTTGGCTCTCTTCTATGCTTTTGAAACAACATAGCTAGTTTGGGCTGCAATTTTCCTATTATTTAGAAAGACAATCCCTAGATATTTATATCGGTTAACTTCTTTTACCATTAGTATTTCTGTCTGCTATTTCAGAAAATTAAGATTTTGGTTTTATCATAATTAATAGTTAAATACTCATTTTTACAATAGCTTGCCAGGGTTTTCAGTGCACACCTCGTGCCAACTTATATTTGGGAGAGTATTATTGCATCATCTGCATACATCAAAACTGGGATTCTTCTATCACCTAGTTTAGGGGCAAGAATATCTGTTGAATGAAGTGTTTTAATTAAGGAATTTATATCAATATTGAATAGCAATGGGGCTAATATAAAGCCCTGCCTCACACCTCTGGATGTCTTGATATCATCAGGAAGCTCCTCCTGCTGACTGCATCTTACTCGTAGGCCTGTCATTTCATATAGCCTATAGATCAGGAGCAGGAGGCATTTATCTATGGAGGAACTGAGTAGCACCAGGCAGTAGTCAATTGTTGATTTGTCTGCTTGAAAACCTGCTTGTTCAGGATCAATGATGTTCTCTTCTGGGACCTATGCATTTTAAAAAAATATTTTTCATGTGCAGTAAGGAGCTGGAGGTGTTCTCTTGCTTATGCTGGAAATACTGTATGTGGTCTGTAGCTTTTTTTTGCTGCAATGCAAGTGCTATCAAACCAATCTTTAGAGTGAATTGCTCTCTTTGCAGTGTGAACCTCTCTGTTACTCAGAATATCTTGCAAGCTTGATATTAGAGCCTGAAATGTATTTATCTCCCTACTCTACTGAGGGGGAATTGGACAGAGTGGCTGCTCTCATCTGATATGAGCCATTTCTTTGTTTTAGTTTAGACTCAAAATGACCATTCCATCTTACTCTGTGTGAGCCCTTCACTATCAGTGAACTCAGATGTGTTTTGTAATGGGCGTTAATTCATCTGTTCTCTGGTTTGAGATATAATAATAAAGGGTGGTGATCTCTTTCAGGTCTTGGGCTGATACCAACATGAATGAGCAAATTTACCAACTTGCTAGATACCATTATATAGTCTATAGTGGAGGCGCTGTGGTCTGAATAAAAGGTAAATTAACTAGGATGATCACCCTGGACTGAACCATTTAGTAATTTTAGATTATGTCATTGATGAATCATGTAAGTCTAAGACTGGCAGAATCAGATTTTTGTCTAGGGAGTAACATGTCATTAGAGGAAAACGGGTATCACTGAAATCAGGAGGGCAAAGTTTAAAATGGCCAAATATGTCATGGCCGTTACAGCCATTTGTAGTATTATAGTCACCCCCCATTATAATGTATGCTTTGGGGTGTTGCTCTACACAGTGCTGCAAGTAGGACTCCAGCTGATCTCAAAATTGATCAAACAGGTGAAAAATAAATATTTAAGGAAAAATCCTTAAATTGGATTACAACACTCAGGGCCATGGAAATAAACAGTCCCAGCTCCTCTTTTGGTCTACCTCTCTGCTTCCAATTGAGCGTTAAATTGATGGGAGTGGTAATACGGTATGAAAAAGTTATCACACATCCATGTTTCCTGGAGCAAAATAAGATCAGATTGTGTGATGAACTTTATGGCAAACATTCTGCTATATTTCAGGAAGTTATGTACAGTATAATAGTACAGTACAGTATAATAGGTTATGGAGCTCAGTCAATTGTCCCTTGTAAGAGCTCCATTTGAGAGCTATGTGATGTAGAATTATGCCCTAACAGGTCTGTCAAAAAAAAAAATTGAATTTGTGCAGGGCTAATGTTCACTTGTTTTCATCTATTTAAAATCAGTCCTTATAGCCCTTCCCTTTGACTGAAATTTGTCATCAAATGTATAGACATGGGGCAAAAATATGCCAGAGTTGTGTGCAGGTATAAGACATGTAGAGGGTGGCATGGTTTTTATCATCGTGATGGCTTTTAATGTCCAGTCGGAAGGTGATCAGAGAGAATGTGCTGAACCATAAAGACAAATCAGAGAATTTCTTATGCAGATGCATGTAATGTATAGAAAACGCAAAAGCAAATGGTCACTCCAGCCATCCCAACATCTTCCTTTCAATCCACAGAGCAAATACAAGCAATTCTGAAAAAAAAGAAAGCAGACTCTGTTTTTATACTTTTAAAGAAGAATTTGATACATTCCTGTTATAACCAAGCTTATCAATTCTGCTGCTAAAAGAAATTTTAAAAACCCTGTGTATTGTCGAAGGCTTTCACGGCCGGAGTTCGATGGCTGTTGTGGGTCTTCCGGGCTCTGTGGCCGTGTTCTGGAAGTTGTGGTTCCTAGGAACCACAACTTCCAGAACACGGCCACACAGCCCGGAAGACCCACAACAGCCATTTAAAAACCCTATTTAGGAGTATATATGGAATAAATAAGGGGCATGGTGGCTCAGCGGGTAAGACGCCAGCCTTGTTGATTGGAAGATTGCAAGTTCAGAGGTTCAAATCCCTAGCCCTGTGTGCAGAGTGAGCTCCCGCAGTAGCTCCAGCTGTTGCCAACCTAGCAATTCGAAAGCATGCAAATGCAAGTAGATTAATAGGTACCACTTTGGTGGGATGGTAACAGCGTTCCGCGCACATCATGCCGGCTACATGACCGTGGAAGCGTCTTCGGACAACGCTGGCTCTTCAGCTAACAAATGGAGATGAGCACCGGCCCCTAGAGTCGGACACGACTGAACAAATGTGCGGGGGGAACCTTTTTTTTAATGGAATAAATAAGAGCATTTGGAAGCATAATAAAGTTAGCCTTGAGAGTTTGAGCTGGAATGCGTATACTGTAACACTTCATGCCTAAGAATTAAAGGATTTTAAAAATAAATTTGAGGTATTGCTTTATCTAATTTGTATTTAAGAAATTTAGAGGAGACCTTGGATTTAAAAGTTTTGGATTATATTATTCTACATAAGGAAAGAGCAAATTACAGTGGAAAATGTCATTATGTTATAAAAGATAATTTCAGTTACATAGAATTGGAAAATCGATAAACTCAGCTAGGTAGGATCGCTGAGAGAGATGGAAATACCGAGAGTCACTCAGATTATGTGTTGAATTGGATGACCCCAAGGAGTTTTCTGAACTGTCAGTGCACTATTTACCCAACTGCATTCTTTGGGTTATACCCTTTCTTACTTCAGATATTTAGAATGATGAAAAACAAGATAAATATATATAATGCACAGACACCAGTGAGGAAAAAAGGGATATGTTCCATGAAGGATGTGTTTGGAAGACATTTTGCTAAGGTCATCTGGAGGGCTTTAAACCAAATCTGGAGGGGGAGAGAGACTATTATCTTGGCCCACTCCCATAACGTAAGTCCAAAGGCAATAAACCCTACAACAAAGTAGAAAGGAGTAAGAAGGAAGGGTGCTCAAGAATACACCAGGAGGCACAGCAGGGATATTTAAGAAGGGCAGTACTAAAGGGCACAGAAGCCTTAACATTAATGCGCAGAGTATTGTGAACAAACAGGTAGAACCTGAAGTCCTGGTATGGGAAGGCAAATATTATATTGTAGGTATTACTAAAACTTTGTGGGACAGAACTCATGATTGGAATACAGTATTGAAAGGATATAACTTGTTCGAAACAAACAGACCCTGCATTACATGTAAATAATTACTACACTATATGGATATTCATGACACCAAGAATGAAAACTCTTCTGAAAATGTATGGGGGAATATTAAGGAGAAAATAAACAAAAATGACATCATTGTACTACAGGCCACCCAACCAAACAGAAGATGTAGATGAAATCTTTGCAAATCAGATGGCCAAGGTGTCCAGGAAACCTATGGAGAGAGTAAAGAGGATGACCTTGACAGAGAGAGGGAAGATCTGTTACCAAGGCAATGAGTAGATAAACACTGCTGAAGCCCAGATGAGGGGAGAGGGTTACAAAGATATCTCAGAGAACACCCTCTTAATTCACATGATATATAAAAGAGGGGAAGCACATTCAGACTTGCAAAATTCCATTGCTATAGCCAGTCTTAATAAAAATAGTTTGAAACCTACATCATGTCTGTTTCTTGGTCTGGTCTACCTTGTAGGGCTGACATCACACCACTCTGCTAATGGGGAATTTCAGCTACCCTGACATCAACTGGGAATTAAACTCTGTGGCAAGCAGGAGATCCAATAGGTTCTTGACGTGCCTTACAGACAACTTCATTGTCCAAAAGGTGGAGAAGGGAACTAGAGGATCAGCTATATTGGACTTAATACTAACAGAGAAGAAATGATCAAAGAAGTGGAAGTAGTATGAAACCTGTTAGAGAGTGACCATGTAATCCTAGAATTCACCATATTGCAGTCAGGGAGAACTGAATCCAGAATAGTGTTCTGGATTTCAAGAGAGCTGACTTCAACAAGCTAAGGGAAAAAGTAGGAAGGATTCCATGGATGAAAATTCTGAAGGGAAAAACAGTTCAGGAGAGTTGAGAAATTCTGAAAAATGAGATAATTAAGGCCCAAACATAAACAATACCAATGGGGGGAAAGGGGGGGGGCTGATACCTGATGAAATGGGTGTGATTGCACCAGGATCTCTCCAACAAACTGAAAAACAAAAAGGACAAGTTTAGAAAAAGGAAAGAGGGGTATATAACAAAGGCAGAACATCAGGAAATAGCCCAAATCTGCAAGGATGGGATCAGGAAGACTAAGGCTCAGCATGAACTAAAGTTTGCTATGAATGCCAGAACATAACAAAAAAGGGTTCTTTGGGTATGTGTGGAACAAGATGGGAAGTCAAGGAAATGGTTTGGGAAGATGTCAAGATGGTGGCAGGCAACAGGGAGAAAGTCAAAGTGCTTAATTCCTACCTTGCATCTGTCTTTTCACAAAAGGAAAAAGCAGTCTGACTTATCAGAAACTGCACCATAGAAAGCAAAAGAGAAATGCAGATAAAAATAGTTAAGGAATTGGTGAGAGAATACTTAGTTGCATTGAATGAATTCAAGTCTCCTGGACTGGATGGATTACATCCCAGGGTGCTAAAAGAATAGGCTGAAATGTTTGAGAAATCCTGGAGCACTGGGGAAGTGCCAGGAGAGTGGAGAGGCACCAATGTTATTCCAGTATTTTTTAAAAAGGAGGGAAATGGACCCAGGAAACTACAGACCAATCACCTTGACATCAATGCCTGGGGAAATCCTAGAAAAGATAATCAAGCAGTGGGCTTGCGAGCACCTAAAAACTAACAGGGTCAGCATGGATTCATTAAAAAAGGTCTTGCCAGACAAATCTTACTGTTTTCTTTGACAATGTGACTAGATTAGTGGACCAAGAGAAAGTTGTGGATGTCGTGTACTTAGAATTTAGTAAGGCATTGGATAAAGTAGACCATAGCCTTTTTTTTATCCATTCAATTGTGTCCAATTCTCAGAGACTGTCTGGACAACTCCCTGCAGGTTTTTTTGGCAAGGTTTTTCAGAAGTGGTTTGCCATTGCCTCCTTCCTAGGGCTGAGAGAGAGTGACTGGCCCAAGGTCACCCAGGGGGCTTCATGCCTAAGGCAGGACTACAACTCATGGTCTCCTGGTTTCTAGCCTGATGCCTTAACCACTACACCAAACTGGCTTTCAGACCATAGCCTGCTTTTTGATAAACTGAAACAATGTGGGAGGGATGGTCCCACTACCAGATGGATTTGCAGTTGGCTGAACAACCATAGCCATCATGTGGCCCTTAATGGCTTTATGTCCACATGGAAGGATATAGCAGGGTACCTCCGGGTTCTGTCCTTGGCCTGATACTCTTCAATATCTTCATAAATAACTTAGATGAGGGAATAGAAGTGATGCTTGTGAAATTTGTGGATGATACAAAGCTGACACCAGAAGACAGGCTCAAGATTCAAAAGACATTTCTTGGGTGAGCTTTCCAGCTGCACACACCTGAAATTAGCAGCGTATTGTATCAATGGAAACAAGAAATAGACTAAAAGTTTATTTAATTAAACAATTAGATGTCTGGGACACTTTGTAATAAATTATATGGCAAGTAGAATGTGTTTGCTGTAAGTTCCCTAAATGTTTACCAATTGGCTAGTATTCTGTTTGGTTGCAAAGAAATCAGATTAATTATTTTTCTGCCAAATGTTCTCTGCAGCACACATTTTGCACTCAGAATTATATGCTATAAAAATACATTAGGAATTCCTAAGTCAATATTGATATAAAGCTTCTGACACAGGTTTTAGACAAATATATGCATAGACACTCTATGTATAATCCATGTGAATGCAATTAGACATTTTATGAATTTTTAGTTTACTTATAATAATTACTTTTATTGTACTTTCAACCACCAGTAAAAAGTACAAATAAAAAGATAGATATGCAGTTCTCCTGTTTGGAGTAGAATGAATGGAAAGAGCAGAAAGCTATGATTGTGGGGACATAATTGATGTGAGAATAAAAGTGTAGAATTGCCTATAGAAAAGAATATTATAGCCAGGTGATGCAGGCTGTTGATCAGAGTAGAGGATAGATCGGATTGTAATGAGAATTGCAGCACCCTACAAATGTAACGTGTACCTGCTAGTTGATGGAGGTTTGCAAGATAGTTTGAGTTAAGGAGCAATGACAGAGTGCAATGAACTTGTTGTTATGTGTGGGTGCCTTTTTAATTCAAATTCCACTGGGCAAGCCTAGAAAAAGGCATGGATTCTTTAAGAAGGTACTAACAATTTAAGGATGAGTCTTCAGAAAGCTCTGCTTAGAAGAGGCTTATTTATTTCTAATATATGGTTTAATCATGTCCATTCATATATACCCATGGCAAGGAAGGAATTTAAAAGCATGAGTGATGTGACTATTTATTATGAAAGATTGAGAGAAATAGCGAAGGAGTCACAAAATGGAAAAAGATCCTTTGTGGAATGAAAAAGTAAAGGAGGCTGTGGATGAGGAAAATGCATATAAGAGAATGATTGCTGCAAAAAATGAGAACAAAGGAAAGGTATTGTCTAAAGTGGAGAGAGAGAGTTGCAAAGAATGTAGTAAAAGAAAAGCAAGGAATATTTAAGATTAAAAGATGCAGAGAAAACCCAGAGCAATTTTGATGGAAATAAAACAGTTGGGTGAAAACATTCCAGTGTTGCAGAATGAATGGAACTAAAAATAAAAGTAATGAAACAATTTGGGATGAAGCTGAAGTGAGAGAATGCTCAAAGAATATTTTAGAGATTTGCATGGAATTGACATAGCAAGTAGATAATTGTATATCCTGATAGAATCTTTACTAACAAGAGATAAATGGATGGGGAAAAAATTAAGACATGGAATGCTGATAGAAAGATAGCTGGTACTGTATGGTCTATTGTGAGGCATGAATGTTTACTGAAAGAATAAAAATGATAGCACACAAATGGGAGAAATTTGCAGGTAGGCAAACCTCCACCAAAGAACAGCTGTTCTTTCTGCATGAATGCCTAGACATCATGCCCTGCCCGCCAGTGTCAGATACAAACCTCCAATCAACTGCACAGCTGGATGGAAGATAGCGCAACAAAGTGGGTGAAAAATGATACGGCTAATGATCATGGACGCCCACCTCAGATTAAACAAATATCAACACACAATAGACAGCCTCAAGGAATAACTAGAACAGACTATGACCCAGAACAAATCAACATGCTGACTACTACCATCAAGACCACATCACTGAGACAAGCAGAAAAAAGGAAAGCTAAACTCCAAACTAAACTACTTAAGTTAAACCTGTCAGAACCCTGGCATGCCCCAGGGTCCTGCCATTTCCCTGACACCAAATGGACCAGAGGGAAGCCCGAAGTGGACCAGAAGGAAGCACACAGCAGGGAGGGGCAGATGCTCCTGTGGGAGACTGTGGCTTGAATCATGTCAACTGGATTTCTATTTTCTTAGTGGAAACGTTTCACTCCTTATCCAAGGAGCTTCTTCAGTCTGAGTAAAGTTAGTAAGGGAATCCTTAAATATGTTTCTAGGCTGGCTGTGTGACCTTGCACCTGGGGCTAGGTCATGAGAGAGGGGTCAAGGAATCCATTCATGCCAACTTGGAAAATCCTTCCTTGAATAGAGGTGGGGGCCTCAGGCATAACCTTTCCCCTATCTTCCTTCCTGCTTTGTCTTCTGTGCCTAGGAAGATTAAGACCATTTCACAAGCTCAACAGCAGCAGGGTAATCTTAACGATCCTCCTTTAGATGATAAAGGGACTTAGAAACAAACATCTCAAAA
Organism: Charina bottae; assembly: GCA_023362775.1. Classification (NCBI taxonomy): domain Eukaryota; kingdom Metazoa; phylum Chordata; class Lepidosauria; order Squamata; family Charinaidae; genus Charina; species Charina bottae. Next base: position 268,445 of record JALMGJ010000028.1, on the reverse strand, counting down.
ATAACCATGACCTAGCCCCAGGTGCAAGGTCACACAGCCAGCCTAGAAACATATTTAAGGATTCCCTTACTAACTTTACTCAGACTGAAGAAGCTCCTTGGATAAGGAGTGAAACGTTTCCACTAAGAAAATAGAAATCCAGTTGACATGATTCAAGCCACAGACTGTTCCACCTGGATGACTGAGAACCTTCATAGACTCCTGTGGGAGAGTATAAAAACCCAAGCCGGGAACCAGGGCACCATCAGTACCTTTGCGATGCTTACTCATGTAACGCAATAAACGTTTACTTACCAATAGCTGAGCTGAAGTCGTTATTTGGGAGAAGCATCTGCGACTGAGAAGCAGCTTACATAAAGGTACTGATCCTCTCACAGCCAATTTTCCCGGGAGCGAACCCGAAAGTCTTCGGGAAAGCTCCGTGGTTGAGATCGGCTCACCTCGGACCAGCGGAGAAGCAGGAGAAAAAGCGGAGACCGGGGATCGCCAAGCAAGCTCGCAGCAGCAGAGACCCTTCGGCGGCAGCCAGCAACCCGAAGAAGCAGAGGATCGGGGGGGGAAAGGGGGGGCAGGAAAGAGCTGAGGGAATCGTCAGCAGCGACCCGGACGACAACGAAAGAGGACAGCTTCCAGCAGCAGAGAACCTGTGGCGACAGGGAACCTTCGGCGGTGGAGCAGCAGCAAAACGGAACAGCTGATCAGTGCACACTGGCAGAGAGCAGCAGCTGACAGCTTGCGGCGGCAGGGAACCCTCGGCGGCGGAGCAGCAGCCAACGGAACAGCTGATCAGCGTGGGTAAGCAGAGAGCAGCAGCAGACAGGTTTCGGCGGCGGAGAGCTTTCGGCGATGGAGTAGCAGCGCCCAGGCCACCGGATCAGGAGACCAGCGCTCACAAGCAGTGGACAGCAGATAGCAGCGCAGCTCCAACAAAACATGGAGCAAGACGGAAGACTTCAAAATGACGAGGAAGCCACATCATACCAAACAACCGCGGCAGAACAACTAGCAGCACCAGAACCAGGAGAACAAAGGAAACTCACTGGATGGGGGAGAGAGAAAAAAGGCAAGGAGAAAGAAATGCCCAACCCCCCCCAAACCCCCACCATGCGCACAAGCGATACCACAGCGGACTGGTCGATAGGGGTGGGCAAAGGCATGGTCCCAGCCTTAAGGAAGCCACCAGCAAAACCACGAACCTCTCAATCACAGAGAATCGTGGCGCTGGAAGAACGGGCGGCCAGAATGGAAATGAGACTTGAAGGCATGGATGCCAAACTGTCGGCAATCCAAGCTGCCTTGGAGAACTTGGTGAGAGGTCCCCAGAGCCGTGAAAGAGACCAAAGCATACTGTACAAATACAGCCAACCTGAGGAAGCATACGACACAGAGAGTGCCAGAGAAAGCGAGGAAGAGGGAGAGGTGTATGAGGAGGAAAGCGATGAGCCGGCAGCACTGCCTAGCTACGTGAGTAACCCCATGCCCGATCAAAGGCACAAACCCACCATCGTGACAAAATTGAAGACTAAATTTGATGGGGACCCTGAAAAATTAGCATGCTTCCTGAACCACGTAAGAGGGTTCATGGAAGAATCAGAAAACCTGTTCTTAAACGAAGAAGGTCCAGTACGTGTCAAACCTTTTGATCGGGAAAGCTGCTAAAGGGCTAGCGGTATTGCATGACACCGGGGTAAAAGAACTACACAACTTTAGTTGGTTTATGAGAGCCCTGCACACTAGATTTGAGGACACCCTGTCCAGAATGTCAGCAAAAACAGAAATACAAAGACTTCGACAGGGACACCGTACAGTGGCAGAATACGCCCTGGAATTCAAAAAATTGGTCAGCCGCCTCCCGAATTGGCCTCAATCGTTCAAGGTCGAATATTTCCAAATGGGACTGAGGCCTGAAATATTAGACATGGCAGCAGGGAGAGGGGACCCAGAGACACTTGATGAGTGGGTCCAATTAGCAGGAAAGGTAGAGAGCACAAAAATGCGCATACGCTCCTACCGACAACTCCAATACCCGGGAAGGCCAATGCAACCCAGCCAGTACCATCGTAGAAATGAATATGGCAGGAAACCATGGGCGGAGGAAAAAGAATGGTGGGCCAGAAACAATTTATGTTTTAAGTGCTGGAGAGAGGGTCATAGAATCAACAAATGCACCCAACCACCGGAAAAGAACAGACTCGGGGAGAAGTCGTGCAAAGCCCCCCCCCCCTTCAAACAATCCACGGCAAAGGCAGCAACGGAGCAGCGACAGTACACGGAACCAGTATCATCAACAGACGACTCCACAGATGAGGAATTCTTGCCGGCGGGAAACAGCGACGGCCTGCCCTAAAGTGCGCCGTAGGACAGGTCTTCAGTAAAGGGCGCAGCGACACATTGACTACCGAAGACTGCCCCACAATGCAAATCAAGGTAAAATTGGAAACTTTGGATGGGGGGGAGCAGGTTGTTGGGGTAGCAATGCTGGACTCGGGGTGCACCAGATGTTTAATGCACCCATCAATAGCTAGGCACATGGGACTAAAACTTTTCAAATTGAAATCACCCATCACATTCTGCCAATTAGACGGGACAGAAAGGGGGGCCAGCAGGGCACTTCACAGAGGCAGTGAAGATGTCGATCGGCACACATATAGAAACATTGCGGTTCATTGTGGGCCCCATCTCCACGCAACCCATCGTCCTAGGACTCAAGTGGCTGAGAGAGAGAAACCCCCAAATCGATTGGGTATCAGGGGAGCTAGAGTTTATAGATGGAAAATACTGCAATGTCACTATGTACACTGAAGAAAAAGGGATGGAATCAGGGGCTGCAGGTACTGTGAGGGGGGAAGAATCACAGCAAGGGATAAAGACGACATTCCCAACACCTTACATGCCTGTCAGAGAAGTCTTCAGTACGCAGGAGTGTGACCAACTACCGCCCCACAGAAAAACGGACTGCGCCATCGAGCTGATCCCCGGGGCCACATTTCCCAAGCCAAAGATGCACATCATGACCCAATGGGAACTCCAAGAGCTACGCAACTTTATCGATAAAAACTTGGCAAGGGGCTTTATTGAACCTGCAAACTCCCCCCTGGTGGCCCCCATACTGTTTCGCAAAAAAAAGGATGGCTCACTTCGGTTATGCACAGATTACAGGGGGCTGAATGCCATCTCAGTCACAAATCAATACCCACTCCCACTTCTAAAGGACATGCTAGCCCAGCTAGCTAAAGGGAAGATTTTCACTAAATTGGACTTAAGGGAAGCGTATTACAGAGTATGAATACGGGAGGGGGATGAATGGAAGACCGCATTCAACTGCCTGCTCGGCTCGTTTCAATACAGAGTCCTCCCATTTGGGATTGCAGGGGGACCAGGAATCTTTATGAAGTTAATAAACGAAGTCTTGTACGAGTTCCTGTACAGGGGGGTCATCATTTATCTAGACGACATACTAATCTTCTCCGAGAACATAGCGGAACACATACAGCTGGTAAAAGTGGTCCTTGAAAAACTACTGGAAGCAAAACTATTTGTCAAACTCGACAAATGCAAATTCCACCAAGAAAGACTGGACTTCCTAGGGTTCAGAATCTCAAGCAAGGGCATCGAGATGGACCCTGCCAAAATACAAGCGGTAGTGGGGTGGGAACCTCCGCGAACCAGACGCCAACTACAGGCGTTCATAGGATTCGCAAATTTTTATAGGGACTTTATCAAAAATTTTGCGCAAATAGCACTGCCGCTAACGGACTTGTTGAAAACTAAAAACAGCAGCGGAAAACAGACAAAACGGCCATGCACCAAAATTAAGTGGACCCCAGAATGCCAGGAAGCCTTTGAGGAACTCAAAGCACTCTTCACAGCAGAGCCTATCTTGAACCACCCAGAAACAAACAAACCATTTATCATCCACACAGACGCATCAAATAACACAGTGGGATCAATCCTACTGCAGGCGGACGAGGACGATAAACTACGACCATGCGCGTACATCTCAAAGAAATTCACAGACACAGAAAAACGCTGGCATGTCTGGGAGAAAGAGGCGTTCGCGGTCCAACATGCACTGACAACGTGGCGACACCTGCTGGAAGGGGCATCGGTACCGTTTGAAGTATGGACAGACCATAAGAACTTGGAAGCACTAAAATCGCCCAGAAGATTGAACCCAAAACAACTGCGATGGGCCGAATTCTTTAGCCGCTTTAACTTTACCCTGAGGTACTTCCCAGGGGGGAAGAACTATCTGGCAGATGCCCTATCACAACTGCCACAACATGATGGAAAATCAGAGGAAATAACGGAAACTCTATTCCCAAACAAAAACACAGACACACATGACGACCAGAAATTACAAACCAGGCAGGAGGAACACATGGCGGTGGCACGGGAGAAAGGAATGGAGACCAAGACGCAAAACCCATTGGGGAGAGAGATACAAGCTGCAACGACAAACAACACATGGTGGGGAGAAAACAAACACCTCCTACAAGAGCACAATGGGACATGGTGGAACAACGACAGACTGTATGTGCCTACCAGCATGAGGAAACGCGTACTTGAAATCAATCACGACCACAAAGCAGCGGGGCACTTTGGGTTCGTGAAAACCATGCACCTCACCAGGCGCAAGTTCTGGTGGCCCACGCTGCGTAGGGACGTAAAGGATTATGTGAAAACCTGCCCGGTGTGCGCAACGGCAAAAAGGGCCACAGGAAAACCCAGGGGACTCCTCCAAACAGTAGCAGACCAATCACAACTGTGGTGACAAATAGCCATGGACTTCGTAGTCGATCTACCCAAGAGCAAAAAGAAAACAGCGGTATGGGTGATCACGGACCTGTTCTCGAAGCAAGCCCAATTCATCGCCTGCCGAGGAATACCAACAGCACCCAAGCTAGCCAAACTGTTCACACAAAACATATACCGCTTACATGGAGCACCCAAAAGAATCATTAGCGACAGAGGGAGCACATTTACATCTAAATTCTGGAAAGCGTTCCTGAAACTGATTGGCTCTGAACAGGGACTGAGCAGCGCATTCCACCCATGCACCGACGGAGCATCAGAATGGCTGATATCCATCCTGGAGCAATACTTGAGATGTTACATCAGCTACCAGCAAAACGACTGGGTCGAACTGCTACCTTTTGCGGAGGTAACGTATAACAACTCAGTACACCACAGCACGGGGTTCACACCATTTAAAATAGCCACAGGACAGGAATTCTCAGCTATCCTGGAAATCGACATGATCCAAAGGAAGGACGCACACGCACCATTACGGGCAGACGAGTGGGTGAACAAAGTAACTAACAATTGGCCTGTCATGCTTCAAACACTTCGAGAAGCGAAGGCCACCTACAAAAAATATGCAGACAAGAAGCGTGTGGCAGAATGGGAACTAAAAGAGGGAGACCAAGTATACTTGTCTACCAAGAACTTGCAGTCTACACAGCCGTCTCACAAACTGGCCCCAAAATTAATCGGGCCATTTCCAATCGTAAAAGTCATCAACCCAGTAACTGCGCGACTGCAACTGCCTAAGACATTGAAGAAAGTCCACCCGGTGTTTCATATAAGTCTCCTGAAACAATACCACCCATCAAAACAATGGCACCCTGCAACGACGGAACCAGCACCTATAATAGTGGACGGGGAACCGCACTTCAAAATTGACGAAATTTGCGATTCACAACAACACAGGGGAAAGTTGCAATACCTGGTCAAGTGGCAGCACTTACCAGTAGGCTTCAGGGAATGGGTAGCAGTCGAACACATGCAAGCCCCAGATGTCTATGAAGGTTCTCAGTCATCCAGGTGGAATTGTCTGTAGCTTGAAACATGTCAACTGGATTTCTATTTTCTCAGTGGAAACGTTTCGCTCCTTATCCAAGGGTCTTCTTCAGTCTGAGCAAAGTTGGTAAGGGAATCCTAAATATGTTCCTAGGTAGCTGTGTGACCTTACACCTGGGGCTAGGTCATGGTTATATTGAGATGTAATTTTTAAGTCCTTTTATCATCTAATGGAGGGTCGTTAAAAACACCATGCTGCTGTTGAGCTTCTGAAATGGTCTTAATCTTCCTAGGCACAGAAGACAACACGGGGAGGAAGATGGGGGAGAGTTTGTGCCTGAGGCCCCCACCTCTATTCAAGGAAGGATTTTCCAAGTTGGCATAAATGGATTCCTTGACCCCTCTCAGCACAAACTAGGAGTCATCAGGACATTGTCACACAGAGCAGAAACCATCCCCACCTCCATGGATTCCAAAAAGAATGAAAATCAGCACCTGAGAACAGCCCTGAAGGCCTGTGGATATCCAAATTGGGCCTTCACCAAATCTAAATCTACCAGACCTAAAACAGCGACAGATAGGGCTGAGACTCAGAGTAAACGAAAGAACCTGGTCATTCCCTACATGGCTGGCGTGTCTGAAAAGATAAAACGGATATTTGGCAAACACCACATACCTGTATATTTCAAACCCACCAACACACTGAGACAGAGGCTTGTACACCCCAAAGATCAAACTCCAAAACATAAGAAAAGCAATGTAGTTTATGCAATCCAGTGCAGTGAGGAGTGCTCTGAACTCTACATTGGAGAAACCAAACAACCTATGTACAGGAGGATGGCCCAACACAGGAGAAGTAACACCACAGGACCAGAGTCAGCAGTTTATCTTCATCTAAAAGAAAAAGGACACTCATTTGAGGACATTAATGTTCACATTTTAGACAGAGAAGATAGGTGGTTTGAGAGAGCGGTCAAGGAATCCATTTATGCCAACTTGGAAAATCCTTCCTTGAATAGAGGTGGGGGCCTCAGGCACAAACTCTCCCCCATCTTCCTCCCCGTGTTGTCTTCTGTGCCTAGGAAGATTAAGACCATTTCAGAAGCTCAACAGCAGCATGGTGTTTTTAACGACCCTCCATTAGATGATAAAAGGACTTAAAAATTACATCTCAATATAACCATGACCTAGCCCCAGGTGTAAGGTCACACAGTTACCTAGGAACATATTTAGGATTCCCTTACCAACTTTGCTCAGACTGAAGAAGCCCCTTGGATAAGGAGCGAAACGTTTCCATTAAGAAAATAGAAATCCAGTTGACATGTTTCAAGCTACAGGCAAGCCCCAGACTTAATTCGAAAGTTCCACTGGAAATTCCCCGACAAACCACAGTGAATCCCTTACTAACGATATGTTCTTCTGTTACAGATCTCACGAGCACCGACTGACAGAAACTCAATGGGACGGGACGAGGAATAAGGGAGGGGGAAGGTCTTGGGGGGGGGCGGCATGTCAGAACCCTGGCATGCCCCAGGGTCCTGCCATTTCCCTGACACCAAATGGACCAGAGGGAAGCCCGAAGTGGACCAGAAGGAAGCACACAGCAGGGAGGGGCAGATGCTCCTGTGGGACAGTATAAAAACCCAAGCCGGGAACCAGGGCACCATCAGTACCTTTGCGATGCTTACTCATGTAACGCAATAAACGTTTACTTACCAATAGCTGAGCTGAAGTCGTTATTTGGGAGAAACATCTGCGACTGAGAAGCAGCTTACAAAACCCCAGAAACAAAGAAGCACTGGAACTGGAATGGATTGTCAACATGTCCAGCCAATTATCCACTGCAGAACACAATATCCTACAGAGAGGCCTCAATTACAACACAGAGAATGCAAATAAATTAGAATTCTTTGCAGCTTTAGAAGCAGCATTGAAAACTACAGGACTTACTACAGAAACCCAAGAGAACATAAGACAGATAATCATACCACAAACCAGAAGGACATGGAAACAGAACCAACTGAAAGCAGAGGACAGAGCAGCCCTCAAAAACCTAAAGATGGACCAAACTATCATCATCCTCCCAGCAGACAAAGGCCACACCACCATCATTATGGACAGATTGCAATATATACAAAAAGCCAAAGACTTACTTGAGGACAAATAAACTTACACCCCAGTAAACACCAATCCCATACAGAACCTGGACAACCAGGTCAAAATAATCCTCAACGACCTAACCAAGAAAGGTCAAATCACAAAAGAAGAACAGAGGCGGATGAAAGCAGCGGACCCATCACCCCATGCTTCTACGGACGCCCCAAAATACACAAGCCCGACATACCGCTCCGTCCAACTGTATCGTTACCAGGGACCCCCACATACAACATAGCTAAAGAACTTACAAGAAAACTTGGGCATCTCACAGAGGAGAAGGAATACTCTATCAACTCCTCACTACAGTGCCTCCAGAAAATCAAAAACCTAAAAATAGATGAAGAACAAATTATGGTGTCATTTGATGTCACTGCACTCTTTACATCCATAGACAAAGCACTAGCGATTGAATCCATGGCAACAGTTCTATGCAACACCTGACCTAACTAGATACACCAAGATCAAAATACCCAGAATCATGGACCTCATCAACCTCTGCCACACCACCTACTTTCAGTTTGATGGACAAATATACCAACAAATCAAAGGAACACCTATGGGATCACCACTCTCAGGACTCATAGAAGATATTGTAATGCAACATCTAGAAAGGATAGCATTCCCATGCATACAACCCAAAGTATGGATCCGGTATGTAGATGACACCTTTGTCATAATAAAAAAGAAACAACTGGAGGAAACACATGAAACCATCAACAACATCTTCAAAGGAATAACATTCACAAGGGAAGAAGAAAACAACAACACACTATCCTTATTGGACATCCTCATCAGTAGAGGAAATGATGGCATTCTAGAAATACAAGTCTACCGGAAATCTACCCACACTAACCAAGTGCTCCACTACCAAAGCAATAACCCAACCTCCCACAAGAGGAGCTATGTAAGAACACTATTCAGATGAGCACAAACACAGTGCAGCAACCCAGAACACCAGAAAAGGGAAACAGACCACTTATATAGCATCTTCCAGCAAAATGGATATCCACGCAACTTTATCAAAAAGTGCCTGACCATTCAACCCAACACAGCAAAACCAACAGAAGCTATGAAAAGGATTACACTGCCATACATCAGAAACATCTCAGAAACTACTAATAGAATGTTACAACCACATGTCATCACCGTAGCACATAAACCAACCAAAACCCTTCAGAACATTGTAAGTAACCCAAAAGACCCAGTAGCACAATATGAAAAAGCAGGAGTTATCTACAACATACAGTGTAAGGACTGTAGCAGCCACTATGTAGGACAGACGGGCAGAAGACTAGCAGAAAGCATCCCCGAACACCAACTAGCAGTCAGAAGACATTATGAAAACTCCTTAATCTCACAACACATGGACAGATTCAACCATACTTTCAACTGGGAAACTGTGAGCATCCTAAACCAAGCCAAATCCAAAAATGCTAGAGAATTCCTGGAAGCTTGGCACTCAGACAAAGCAGCCATCAACAGACACATAGAGGTAAACAACATTTACATACCATTCATAAGAGACAATAGAAAAGCCAGAAGACCAGAACACCTCCTTGCCAGCAATCCACACCCAGATATGCAAAGATTAACACCAGGATTAGCACCAGAGGAACAATCAAACAGCACAATATACCCTAATCAAGGAACTATTAACTCAGTCAAACAACCAAGCAGCAAACAACAGCCCAGTCAAGGAACTACCAAGGGGAGAACAACACCCCCACCAACACAAGCAGGACAAGTCATGGTATATAAACAGAGAGCAAGTCCCACTCCCTTTTCACACTGAAGATGTTGCCTAGTCTGGCAATGAAATGTCTGCAAGAAAACAACAAGGCTCAGAGAGCACCAAGGACTCCACAGAATGAAAATGGCCTTATGTAAGAGTGTCCTTCTGCTCACTTTACGTAGAAGTGAATTTGGGCAGTCAGTAGAAACATAAAAGTAAATTGAATGTAGTGGAATTGGTTATTTAAGAAATCCATGTGATGAAACAAGAAGAGATAGCATCAAGAATGAATAAATTAGGGATGAATATGGACTGCAAAAATGTACCAAGGGGAGAACCTTTACTTTTTGTTTATGGACTGAATATAAAAAGTGAATGATAAGTATGAAAGAAATACGTTGAGGTAGTTTTCTCATTTTCAGAGAATGAATGAATATCAAATTGTAAAACAAACATGTAAAGGAAACGTGAATGAGCTGAAAGAACAGTCATGGTTAGATAGAGTTGATTAAAAAAAAGAGAGGTGAAAACTTTAAACAACAAAAGGCGAGGTAGAAATTGGTATATGGATGTGGGAGGAAGCAAGGATGATTTGCAAAGAGAAAGATACAGAAATGTACAGTGAATGATGTTGGTGTAAATTAGATGTAGTTGCATTTCCTTTTCTTTTTCTTATTGCCTACCTTTAATTTCTTTTGCTTATGACATCTTACTGTTTTTTGTGCTTTGTATAATGTGCTTAGTGAGATGGGTATATAAGTATATACTTCCTGTAGTGTATCATGCCCAAAATGTATACGGATAGTCCTTGTTTAGTGACTGCAGTTGATTCCAATGACTTGATCATTAAGCGAAATGGTCACTAAGTGAACACGTGACAGAGAGAGAGAGGAAGAGAGATGTTGCAAAGATCATTGGTTGCTGCCATCTCATTCAGATAAAGTTCTCTCATACAGTGTCCTGTGCCCTACCCATTTTTTTCCTTTTTTTTTTTTGCCCCATCACAGGGCGGACAGATTGCTTCCTGAGCTCTTTTTCTCTGCAGCCTAGTGCTTCCCTAAAAAGTGCTAGTTAACAAGCTCAACTGTGTGACCTTAATTAGTCGAACCCTCCAGCTGGCTTGCAGCTGCTGCCTGAAACTGACCAAACCTCAATCAGTTTCACACTGAATGCTTTTGCTGTCCTAAATCAGAGCTTTCCAAACTTTTCATGTTGGTGACACACTTTTTAGACATGCATCATTTCGCGACACACTCTTACAGCAGAGCACAAGGCAGGCACTAGGACCTGCGTGGAATCACAGCTGGTTTGGAGCAAGACACAAGGCAGGCACTAGGACCTGCGTGGAATCCTGGCAGGGCTCAGAGGCAGCAGCAGCCACGACACACCCAGACACTGCAGCCGACACACTAACGTGTCCCGACACACAGTTTGGAAAGCTCTGTCCTAAATCATAGCTTTCCAAACTGTGTGTCGCGACACTTTAGTGTGTCGCAACACACCATTTAGTGTGTCGCGACACAACCAGGAAGTGAACGTGCACGGCAGCGGCGCAGGGGCGCGTGTGGCGGCGGTGTGTACGGCGGCAGCAGTGACGACGGCAGCGGCGCTTCCGCGTTTTAGCGGAAAACACAAGGCCACTGCCACCACCGCTGTACACGCTGCCGCACACGCCCCCACCGCCGCATGCGCCCCCGTGCCACCATCACTGCTGCCGTTGGTGTGTCACCAACAGCGGCAGTTTGGAAAGCACTGTCCTAAATGGTGCATTGGTCAGAAAATGAACTTTTTATTACTGTTTATTACCGTTGTATTTGCGAATGGTCACTATCCAAGGCAATTGCTAAATGAGGACTACCTGTACGTCCATCCATCCACAAGATTTTTTAAAAAGCATTGAGAAGAAGGCTGATTATTAACCACATTTCCACACCATGATGTGTCAACCTTCCATTCCCCACAATTATTGGGCCTGTGATCCAGCACTGAAACTGTAGCTATCCAGAACTGGGTGCAAGGATCACTGGTATCCCATGACCTCTTCCTCCCAGGACTTTAATGGGTCAGTATGAAATGCAGGACCTGCCCTTCAGATGTCCCCTGGACAGTATGAAATTCTCTGAGAGAGTCCCACAAATCAACAATGGGACATATTTGACCCTCACAATTGTGGACACTTTGCTAGGTGATAAAACAGTTAACATTATTATAAAATACTCATTTGTCTTAAAGAAATATCTATATTTTCACTAAATGTTTGCAGAGATAATTTAAAACCATTTTAATAAGAATGAAATGTCACTCTTTTAAGTAGAACTAGCTGAGAAGAAATTAATAAAGGTACGTAATTTTCTGATAAGGCATGTTTTTAAAGAAATCACTCAGGATTTCTGAATGAGCAGAATGGACATAAATGAGGTGTCAATTTCTGTAAAGATAGTTCATCTATGTTATTCAGATGATGACAACTTTGGATATGATACAACTATAGTTAAGCAGATTGGCCCTGTAATTTTACTGGAATAGTTAAATGGGTTTTGATCTCTCCATTAAAGTCAGTGAGACTTAGAAGGCTTACTTTAGTTTAGCCTGAATTAAACCTTGCATACATATATTCTTGTTTTTTTTAATTGAAAACTGTTTAGTCAATCATTTTAAAAGTAATTCATGCAGCTGAGTAAAACATTTCAAAAAGCGGCTGTGCAGTTTCATTTTTTTCCACAATAACTTGCTTCATAAAACATTTGCATATGAAAAATGAGCTACATTTTAATTTCGACTTCTTTGTCACTAATCTGGTTATTTGCATGAACACATGTCTTTAAATTCATAAATGATTGTTTTAGTTGCTTTTTTATTATCCTTCCCCTTTTCATTTGTTGTTACCAACTTATAACTAGGGCATTGACTAAAATGAAATACAGTACAGCTGGTAGCCTCTGCGTCCTGTGAAGCAGGCTTCGTCGAAACTGATCCTTTGTGTGTTTATCTTGAGGAACAGATACATTTTTAACCAGAATGGAGAACTGTTCTAGCCTTTGGAAACCAGATACATTGTCATAGAGGCAAGATGTGCCACTTCTTCCTTTAGTTCTACTCATTTGCCCATATTCAGAAACATAATTAGGCTTTGTTTCCTTTTGGGAGGGAGGGAGAATGGATGTCCCAAGAAAATTATTTGCTACTCTGAGAACAACATTGGTAAGGTTACGTTGTACTGCATCCCAGAGCAAATGGAATACTGTTTGGGTGGAATCCAGCTAAGGAGGCAGAGTTTTCCCCATGGCTATCTGCAGAATGAAGAAGAAAGTCCATGAACTGTTTTGCAAACCCACCCGATGGAACAGATGGTACGGATACAGAAGTAATCCCTCATCCTGCTTCATCTTCATTGTTGCTGTTTTTCCCTATTGATATTAAAGGGATAGCCTGAAATGAAAGCCTGAACCATCGTTATATGCATTCTGCACTGACACGCCTTCTCGTAATGCTTATCTCTGATGACATGACATATAAAACCACTCTAAATCCCAGCATTCTCTGACTTGCTCTATGGACAGACACTACTTCTTACAAAAGAAATCCAAAATGTTTATTTTAGATTCAGTACAAGTGTTTCAGGGCCTGAACCTACAGATGCTCAAGGAGTCAACTTAAGTCAACTCATGGGACCTTTTTCTTTCTACAGTTCTATAAGTAGATATCCCTGTTTTATAAATATTAATCCTCCATTGACAATTACACTATTTATATATACATTATTACAAATTTTTATGTGATAGTTTTATGTAGGTTTCAGATGGGTGAGAATATGTGTGTGGTTTAGTACAGTTTTCTTATACACTGTTCTGTTCGGAGTATGAGACCACCAGAACTTTAAGAAAATCGTTTTTATTATTATAAAAAACTATTTACAAAGTTAAGTCCATAAACTCAACTGAAGATTGCTTGGATCAACTGGTTGCACTTGGAAGTAGGCAGCTATGCAGTGGCACAACTAGAGTTCACAACAAGTAGAATAACAGTTCTGGATCAAGATGCTAGGTTAATTGAATACTTCTGAAACACTGGAAAGGGCTGACTTTCTTGGCATGACTGTCTGAAGACTGGAACAAGAAGACTACAAGGCAGGCTGGATAAGGTTCTTCTGGGTCCACAGGACAATGCTGGGCTGGCTCTGCAAGGCAAGGCTGGACTGGATTCTTGGCAAGGTTCCTCGGAATTCTCAGGATAGTACTGGACTGGATCTGTAAGACAGGATTGGACAGGGTTCTTCTGGATTCTCGGGACTACACTGGACTGGAGCTGCAATCACGCTGGACTGGATACACTGGACAAATTGGAAGGCAGACTGGGCTGGTTCCCATAGGCAACTGGACTGGAACCACTAGGCGACTGGACTGGAACCACTAGGTGACTGGACTGGAACTGCAAGGCAGACAGGACTGGGACCGCTAGACAACTCTGCCTGAAGGACTAGGCAGGACAGGACGCGCTATACTAGAAAAAACCCCAACGGCAGAACGCAGCTGCACTGACTGAGTTTGACAAAACACACAAGGGCCAACAGAGTACTTAACTGAAGCGTCGATATGCTGCCTTGCTAAAACTGCTGGACTCTGTGAAGCTATTGATGCAAGCTGACAAACACCCGAAGCGACCGAAGCCTTCTTAGCTGGACTTGCTGAAAGACTATGAGACAAGGTTCCATCTCCTTGATGCTGAAGCGAACTGGCATCTAATGCAGCTGGGGTCAATTCAGAAATGAGGTGAGGCTCTGGCTCTGGTTCCGCGGTGGCTACAGGGCAGGACTCCAAGGACTGTTCTGGCTGGACTTCTCCCGAAGAAGCTGTTAGCTCAGTGGAACATTTGTCTCCGGTGATCGGGTGCTTGCGCTGGCGCCATTTTATTCTGTTTTCAGTGCGCCTTCTCTCCTTGGGAAACAATCGGGCTTCCTTCTGTTTGGCGCACTTTTCTGCCCGCCTCTCTCTGGCGCTGATTGGTCCCGAACCAGGAAGTAAGCCAGGAGCACCAATCGGCTTCTCAGGATTCTCCCGCGCTGCTGGGTCATCCCCGGGTCTGGACTCCTGCACCTGCTCATCACGAGACTGATCACAAGTATTGCACTTTTTGAACCTGCACCTGCTCATCACGAATTCTGCTTGTCAGTTGCTGCACAAGGTAAGTTTAGTTTCTCTGATCAGTTTCGTTTTCCTCTAGCTCAGAGTCATAGTCAGGCTGGACTCTGACATAACACTGATAAGAATTGCAATATATTAGCTCAAAATATTTTGTAATTCAGGAGCTGATGATAAGTCCCTCAACCATCCCAGAAGCCTGGGCTGGACTCTTCTTCCACCTACTTGACAGGATAATCACCAACAATTGCTCTGTGGGGATGATCCCTGAAAGAAGGTAGGTGGCAACATTACAGAAGTCCATTGAGTTGGACTCTCTCGCTCACATCCCCAGGACCTTTACTGCCACCTAGCTATGAGAAAGATTGATGAAGAGAGAGAAAAGAAGATAAGTGATGTCTACTACAGAGTGGTACACCCCACAACTTGGCCATTACTACAAACTGCCATGTGAGAAGGATCCTAGAAGTTTCTTTCTTTGTTTTTAAATGATATTTATTGTAGTTTTATTTATGAGTGTTTATACTACTTGTAAGTCTCTTTGGGGAAATTATTTACCTGAAAAGCAAGATATGAATAATTGTAACAAAGTTTTAGCTCTGTTACACAAGCTGCTTCCAGGTTCGGCTTATGGTCAATCACTCAGATACTCACAGACTGTTGAGGTACGGGGATCTTGTCAGCCCCCATTGCTTTCTACCTGGGTTTTCCAGATAGGTGTGGCTTGAGCAGACAAGACACACAGCCCTGGTCAACAGCCAGGGAAATAATTAGGATTACACACACAAATAACTTCCAACCGAACACTGAAGCACAACAGGTTCTTTGTAATACACGGAGACCCATTGAATTTAAAATAGCCAAACTTTACTGGTTGCAAGGTACATTTGCTCTTCCTCACATGCACACACACACACACACACTTACCTATGTCCTTCCAGCTAGGCTGCCAGGCAACTAGCCAAAGGGACGGAAGCTGCCAGGTCTGGATCCAAGAACGACTCGAGGAGTGGGCGGGCTTTGGGACCCTTTTATCCCCAAAAGTCCTTGCTTTGTTGATTCACAAGACTGGCAGCTACTCTTGCCTTGTTAATTTACAAGTCTGGTAGCTGTTGATGGGATTGGGGTGGGGGTTTCCATGTGCTCAGGCCCATCTTCCCCTGTCTGGTTTAGGTGACACATTTTTCCTTTTGTTTCCTTAACGACTTGCTTCCTTCTTATCTACCTCCCGAAAAGGATCTCATAGACAAGATTCCTGGCTTTGTCCGCTCTGCTTACCTGCTTGCCTCATCTTTATGTTATGGCAGCTTCAGCCTAGTCTCACAGCTCCTCACCTTGAAACCACTCATAATTTAAAACACAGCATCATGCAAAGCTTAAGAAAAATTGGTATGAGAATTCCCTTACTATCAGCAGTTAAGATGATGGATCTTGGCATCTTAGAGAACACCCCAGATTTCTGCAACACCTCCCAAAAAAGGAAGGTTGGAAACCTGCTTTAGCAATATAGAAATTGCTGGACATTTTGATACATCAAGGCAATCTCAGAAGGTTGCAACAAACACAATGGGTTTTTAACACATTAAAAATTGTTAATTGATGAAGTACTTGTAATCTGTCTCATATATAACCTGCATTTGCATAACCAACCTGTCTTCCCCTCCTTCCCTGCCCCCACCGCCGCTTCATCACAGTTTAAATCTTATACCAGTCTAGCCACTCTATGCATATGATAAAGTGAGCTGCAGTTCACAAAAGTGTATGCTTTTTAATAAAATGTGTTAGTTGGAAAATGTTCCACCAGACTCCTGATTTTTTGCAATAGAGAAAAAAAGGTTTCCCTTGGACTATCAGGTCAACTCCCAGGAAAAAGGAATATTGCTCTTGGTGTCTTCAAATTCTATAGTGAGAAAACCTCAAGGAAGGACATGCCATAATCCAGGGTTTCTCAACCAGGGTTCCACAAGAGGTCGCTAGGGCTTCCCTGGGATATCATGATTTATTTAAAACATTATTTCAAATTCGGGCAATGCGCTCTTGCAGTGATGAGCAGAGACCGAACAAAAATCTAGTTACAACTGTTTCTGAGATCTCTGGTAGTGCACTGTAGGACTGTGTTTATTTGGTTGAGTCCATTCTTAATGCCACTGGAGGAGGAAATGGCAACCCACTCCAGTATCCTGGCCAAGAAAACCCCATGGACAGTATCAAAAGGCTAAGCAGTGACAGATTTTATTTTTTTGGGCTCCAAGATCACCGCAGACGGTGACTGCAGCCATGAAATTAAAAGACGTTTGCTCCTTGGGAGGAAAGCTATGGCAAACCTAGACAGCATATTAAAAGGCAGAGACATCACCTTGCCGACAAAGGTCCGTATAATTAAAGCTATGTTTTTGCCAGTAGTAATGTATGGCTGTGAGAGTTGGACCATAAGGAAGGCTGAGCGCCGAAGAATTGATGCTTTCGAACTGTGGTGCTGGAGAAGACTCTTAAGAGTCCCTTGGACTGCAAGGAGGTCAAATCAGTCAATCCTAAAGGAAATCAACCCTGACTGCTCATTGGAAGGACAGATACTGAAGCTGAGGCTCAAATACTTTGGCCACCTAATGCAAAGAGAGGACTCACTGGAAAAGATCCTGATGCTGGGAAAGACTGAAGGCAAAAGGAGAAGGGGACGTCAGAGGATGAGATGGTTAGATAGCATCATCGATGTGATGAACATAAACTTGAGTGAATTACGGGAGGCAGTGGAGGACAGGAAGGCCTGGCGTGCTATGGTCCATGGGGTCACGAAGAGTCGGAAGAGACTAAACGACTGAACAACAAAATTCTTAATTTTTGATGAAAGATAGGGGAGACCGTTGATAACAGGTGAATGCAGGAAAGGAGGGATATATTGAAGGAAGAGGAGAAATGCATTTTTCAAGAAATTAATGGACTCGTCCAACTTAGTCTGTAATGTTGGTCTCTCCCTCACGGTCTTTTCCCTGTGGTTTTCCTGTAGATATTTTATCCTGTTATTTTAAATAAATTTCATACATATTTATTCAGTCATTTCTGAGGGTCCAATGAGGTGGTTTTTGAAGAGGAAGTGTGTGAGAGAAGAGGAGGATTCTAGAACGGACAATACCGATAAGTTTAATTATGATAATGATAATGAAGAATTTAAATCTTCTCAGGCATTTCCCTGCACTGGTATATCAATGGACTAAAAAAAAAAGTCTGTCTTTACAATGAAAGCAATATTATCAATGGGTTTTACATGGACTGGTGATCCAAGTTATCCTATTCTGTTGTGCCTCATCTGTGGAAACAACTTACAAATGTAGCAATGGTTCCAGCAAAATTAAAAAGATACTTAACTACAAATCACAGCCATATGACAAGTAAAAGTTCAGATTATTTTAAACAGCTATTGGAATCACAGAACAAACAGAATAAAACTTTTGTTAATAAAATGACAGTCAGTTAAAAAAAAAAGCCCAAGAAGCAAGTTATTTAGTAGCAGAACTTAATTTAATTTAATTTTCACATTTGTATGGCCGCCACCTCACAAAAAGTGACTCTAGGCAGCGTATTATTACACAGCAAAGGAAAAGTCACACTTCGGGTGAGAAAGTAATCATGCCAGCATGTAAAATAATAGTGGTAAAAATGCTAGGACCAGATGCAGTACAAGAAATTGAAAAGGTTCCACCGTCAAACAGTACAATAAGTTGGCATATTGATGACATGTCACATGATGCTGAAGAGGTTTTGTATGATAAACTGAAGAACAACGGTTTTTCTATCCAGGTTGATGAGTCAACAGATTTCACCAATAAATGTCATGCTATAGCATTTGTAAGGTTTGTAAGATGGGGCGCGGTGGCTCAGTGGGTAAGACGCCAGGCTTGTCGATCGGAAAATCACAAGTTCGGAGGTTTGAATCCCTAGTCCCGTGTGATGGAGTGAGCTCCCGCACTAGCTCCAGCTCTTGCCAACCTAGCAATTCGAAAGCATGCAAATGTAAGTAGATTAATAGGTACCACTTTGGTGGGAAGGTAACAGCGTTCCGCGCGCGTCATGCAGCCACATGACCGTGGAAGCGTCTTCGGACAACGCTGGCTCTTCGGCTAACAAACGGAGATGAGCACCGGCCCCTAGAGTTGGACACGACTGCACAAATGTGCGGGGGGAACCTTTACCTTCACCTAAGGTTTGTAAATGATGGTGAAATTCAAGAAAAAATTTTCTGCTGCAAAGAACTACATGAAACATGCAAAGGCCAAGATGTATTTAATGTTTTGTCTTCATATCTGGAAACAAAAAGTCTGTTTTGGAGGAACTGTGTTGGCATCTGTACTGATGGTGCTCCATCAATGCTTGGCTCCATGAGAGGTTTGGTTTCTCTTGTAAGAAAAGAAAGTCCTGATGTTGTCACAACACACTGCTTTCTTCACACAGAGATGTTGCTGTCAAAAACTCTTGAAGATGAAATGAAAAAAGTTCTGGATGATGCTACAAAAATGGTTAACTTTATTAAACAAAGACCAGCTCACTCCAGAATGTTTAAAAAACTGTGAAAACCTAGACAAAGAGCACATAAGTCTCCTGTTACACACAGAAATATGGTGACTCAGCAGAGGAAGCATTCTCAGCAGGGTGTTTGAGCTGAAGGCAGAACTGCAAGAGTATTTTCGAGAAAATAGTATTCCACATTTTGCTGAGTGCTTTGAAGATGAAGAATGATTGCAGAAACTAGCATACTTAGCAGACATCTTTCATCACATGAACCAGCTGAACAAGTCTCTGCAAGGCACTGGAGAAAATGTTTTGACTTCAACTGACAAGATTCTTGGAAAACTGAATGTTTGGAAAAATCATGTTGCAAAAGGAAATATTGAAATGTTTCTACGGCTGCTTGGGCTTGAGAGTGAGGAAGGATACCAGAAAGTCTCCAATCTAATTGAAAACCACCTGGAAGTACTGCAGAACAAATTTTATCAGTTTGTTGTTTATTCGTTCAGTCGTTTCTGACTCTTCGTGACTTCATGGACCAGTCCACGCCAGAGCTTTCTGTCGGCCGTCACCATCCCCAGCTCCCCAATGGTTGAGTCCGTCACCTCCAGAATACCATCCATCCATCTTGCCCTTGGTCGGCCCCTCTTCCTTTTGCCTTCCACTTTCCCTAGCATCAGCTTCTTCTCCAGGGTATCCTGTCTTCTCATTATGTGGCCAAAGTACTTCAGTTTTGCCTTTAATATCATTCCCTCAAGTGAGCAGTCTGGCTTGATTTCCTGGAGTATGGACTGCTTTGATCTTCTTGCAGTCCAAGGCACTCTCAGAATTTTACCAAGAAGTAGACGTCTTCTGATTTCCTGGCTGCAGTCAGCGTCTGCAGTAATCTTTGCGCCTAGAAATACAAAGTCTGTCACTGCCTCCACTTTTTCTCCCTCTATTTGCCAGTCATCAATCAAGCTCGTTGCCATAATCTTGGTTTTTTTGAGGTTTAACTGCAACCCAGCTTTTGCACTTTGTTCTTTCACCTTCGTCATAAGGCTCCTCAACTCCTCCTCGCTTTCAGCCATCAAAGTGGTATCATCTGCATATCTGAGATTGTTAATGTTTCTTCCAGCGATTTTAACTCCAGCCTTGGATTCCTCAAGCCCAGCACGTCGCATGATGTGTTCTGCGTACAGGTTGAATAGGTAGGGTGAGAGTATACAGCCCTGCCGTACTCCTTTCCCAATCTTAAACCAGTCCGTTGTTCCGTGCTCTGTTCTTACCGTTGCTACTTGGTCGTTATACAGATTCCTCAGGAGGCAGACAAGATGACTTGGTATCCCCATACCACCAAGAACTTGCCACAATTTGTTATGATCCACACAGTCAAAGGCTTTAGAATAGTCAATAAAACAGAAATAGATGTTTTTCTGAAATTCCCTGGCTTTCTCCATTATCCAGCAGATATTGGCAATTTGGTCTCTAGTTCCTCTGCCTTTTCTAAACCCAGCTTGTACATCTGGCAATTCTCGCTCCATGAATTGCTGGAGTCTACCTTGCAAGATCTTGAGCATTACCTTACTGGCATGTGAAATAAGTGCCACTGTTCGATAGTTTGAACATTCTTTAGTGTTTTATCAGTACTCCCTTTCAAGACAAATGTATGACTGGGTGAGGGATCCTTTCTCTGCATCTTCTGCTTGTTGGAGATTCTGGCAAATCCAGCATGCCTCATCAGCATATGGATGGCTGCTCTAGGATGCAAGCTCTCCGTGCTTTTTGAGGAAGCTGTTTGTGGCCACTCCCACTTCCTCTTTCTCTCTCCTCCTTCTTGGACCGGAAGCAAAGCACATGGCTGTGTGCTGCTCCATCTTAGGCCATGGATGGGCCTAGGAGATTTTCCCCCCTTTCTACACACATCTCTTGCCAGCATTGAGGGGCAAGAGTTAACTAAGTTTAGGGAACAGAAAGAAGAAATGGAACATCATTTATCTACCAAAAATGCTGTACCTGCAATGAATAAACGTAAGGACTCTTTTGTACTTACTTTTCATATCTGCCATGTCTAAGCGCGTGTTTCTTTATGCTAAGGTGGGCTAAAGGTGTAAGACTAACCTGGATCTGTATAATATGCTCATGGGCTCTGTTTTTAAACAATATTCTTTTTCTGTTCACGAGTTCTCGAGTGCTCTAACAGACTGCTAAATGGACTTCACTGCTTAGCCTGAGAACTTCACTTTGAAGGAAGAGGAAGAACTTTGTGAGCTGCAGTCTGATTATACCCTCAAGATGAGATTCACTGATCTGCCCATGGACAAGTTCTGGATTTCTGTGAAAGAAGTGTATCCTGCCATTCATAGGAATGCATTGAACATTTTGCTGCAGTTTTCAACTTCTTACATGTATGAGCAAGCTTTTTCTTCTTTAACAAGCATCAAAAGCAAAGACAGAAATTGTCTTATTTCAGTTGAAGATAAAATCCATGTGTGCTTATCTCAGGTTCAGCCCAGAATTGAGTATTTGTGAAGCAAAAAGCAAGCACAGGTTTTACATTAAAGAGGTAAGTTTCATTCTTTATTATTAGTTTAAGAGCACTCTTAATGCATATATACAGGCCTACACATGAAATGAATAGAATAATTTTGTAACTTCTGGCCTATATTTGAGCTTGAATGTGCAGGGGTTCCCCGAGGCCTGAAAAAATATTTCAAGGGTTCCTCCAGGGTCAAAAGGTTAAGAAAGGCTGCCATCATCCATGATATGAAGCATGATCGTCATCAAACATATATTATGACCTTTAGGAATTTTTTAACAGGAATAATGGAAATTTCCCCCAAGAATTAAAGATCATCTGCTGAGTCTGTAGCTTGAATCATGTCAACTGGATTTCTATTTTCTTAGTGGAAACGTTTCGCTCCTTATCCAAGGAGCTTGGATAAGGAACGAAACGTTTCCACTAAGAAAATAGAAATCCAGTTGACATGATTCAAGCTACAGACAATTCCACCTGGATGACTGAGAACCTTCATAGACATCATCTGCTGAGGTACTGTGATTTCCTGAAATATGTCACAATATTTCTGCATCTCATAGAAGAGAATATCTGTAGCTCAGGGCTGAACTGTGGAGTCCTTGGTGGTCTCTGAGCTTGGTTGTTTGCTTGCAGATGTTTCATTACCCAAGCAGGTAACATCATCATTGCTGCAACTACTCCCCCACCCCCACCCCAATCCCATGCTTTATTACAGCCACCATTTGTTTCCACAGCTTGTGTGCCTATCAATCAAGTATTTGCTGAATTCAGTCAAGTCCAATAATGTTTATTAACTGCTGTCAAAGGTCCTAGCTTCAAATTAACCGGTGTATAAGCTAGATGAGATTTATTGAAGTACCTTAGGGGAATTAGTAGCCAGAGGCTAGTTATGACTTCCCCTCATTGGCACTTTATGGTATCTAGAGTGCTAATTTGAAACATATCTGGTGGATTTGTCCTCAAATAAAAGCATTTTATTATCATTCATGATTCGAATGGACATTCCCAATAGTGCTGTTGCACCCCACCTTTTTCAATAATACTCCATGGCAATCAAAAATTAAAACCTGCAGAATTGTTTCTAACAGTGGAAAAAAGTCCAAACTATTAGGGTTTTTTGACTTTCTCAGTACCATGAAACTGAAGATCCATTTTCATAGAACAGTATTTAAATTCTCTTACCGGTGCCTTATCTGTAGTGATTAGTAGCCCAATTCTTATTTTAAATGAGAAAAATAATGACTACAAACATTTTAAGAAAAATACAAGGCTACTGCCTGATGAAAATTAAATTCATGCAGCTAATAAAAATAATAGCTCAAATTGTTCTTATGGAAGCTATCTTAGGCTTCATAATCCAATAAATGAATAAGGATAAAAACCTGAAATCTAGTATTATAGATAATATGGAGATTCAGCCACACATTTGGGAGAACATCATTTACATAAAGATCAATAATTGTCACTAGAAATGGGTCTTGAGTTTAAGAGTAGAGATATACAAAAAGTTCCACATTGGGGCAATTAGCTCTGGAATATTCTGTTTTCCCTCAAAACAGGCTGGTCTCATGTATTTGTGGATCATGTAGTTGTGGAAGTGGGTTGTCCAGACATAGAAGGACATCATAGCATTCTAGATGCAGCCCACCCGGAAATGGCCACTGAAAACTTTACATCTGCACAGAACAAAAATTCCCTCCCAGCCATCCTCCCATTTACGCCTAGCTTTATGTGTGCCAGTCTTTCTAAGATGGCATAAATTGTTTTCTGTATGAACATCTAGCAGCACATAAGTACATGTTTGGCTTTTCCTCCTGGTTTGTAAGCCCACCTATTCATATACCAGTAGATTGAATAATACGTTTTAACAGTCATTTTCTTTAACTTTTAGCCATCTCCCATGTAATATTGCCCTATTTTATTGCCTAATAGTTAAATTTGTCCCTCTGTGTAATTTTGTGCTTTCAGTACAGTTAATCAGAAGCTATTAATGAACTGCCATTAAGGCTGCATGGCTGCAGAGAGTAGCAGATGAAAGCTTCTGTGGGGGCCTGATTACAGACATTAAAATGGTGTGTATTGGCTTACTGCCGCTTCTCAGCAGGAAACCTCACTTGTAATTCCTTTGCATCCAGACTCAGCAGGAGAAGATTGACAGGACTGAAGATCATGTCAACAGAGCTGCTGTGAATGTTGAAGAGGAAACCAAAAACTTGGGGAAGGGAGGACTCTGCTCCTGCTGATGAATCAATGACACTCGGCCTCCTAGCAATCTTCTATATTAACCCCATTGATCTGCCTGTCTTTACTGCGAAGGAACTAGCAATTAAGGAAATAAGGAAGAAATGACACATAGGTAGT
Source organism: Charina bottae (assembly GCA_023362775.1). Lineage (NCBI taxonomy): Eukaryota > Metazoa > Chordata > Lepidosauria > Squamata > Charinaidae > Charina > Charina bottae. The sequence continues at coordinate 244,237 of JALMGJ010000028.1, read as the reverse complement.
AGGGGGAGGACAGCAAAGGAAATCAATTTTTCTCATAGTGTTCTGTCACAGCCAAACTGCCAGAAAAGAACTTCCTTTGCTTAAAGCCTCCTCACAAGAATGCTCTGTTTCTGCTTCTAATGGAATATCACAGAACCAGCAAAGGGTTAAATGATTGGCTCACCATGAATTATGAAAGCCTGACAGTGTGAAACATTTAGATGAAAACCCCAATGGCCAACAAAGGGGAAGGGGCTATCTGCAGTCCTAGTATACCTACTTGGAAGATGGTCAAATTGGAAACAGTGGGGTTTAATTCCCAGCAAATAAATGAGGGGTAGGTCATTTTCCTCTCATAGTTTGCGTACCAATAATACTGCATTTGCAAACAGCTCTGGAAAGTTGGTTACACCCACACTTCTCTTCTTTCTTCCATTTTCCTTTCTGATAAAAGTTTGGAATAATTCTTGTTTATCAAAAAGCCTTTGCAGCATAATTCTATGATACAAAGCACAGGAAAAAAATGGTGGAATGTTTGTGTTTGATTATAACAGAGCACAGAGTATGTTATAATTGATAGTATGCCATGAGAAATAAATTAAGGAAATCATTCCAGGCTATAGTTAGTCCACCTTCAGAGGCAGCTGCCTTCTGTCCTAAGCATGCTTGGTACACCCAGTCACTTGTACTACAGAGAGATGGCACAATTATCCACCCCCTGAAGAGGTTCTTCATTGTCCGGCTTGCTTTTCCTAATCAGGAGTTATTCGTAAAGCAAGAGTGGAAACCAATGGCTCTCCATATGATATTGAACACAGCTCCTATCATCCCTGACTACTGGCTATGCCATAGTGTCCAATAGCATTCAGAAGACAAATGCTCACCACTCTTTTCCTAAACAATAATTTTTGGAAAACACAGAAGGCTGCTAAATTCTGATTAGAATTTTTCTGTGAAAATTGTGTCTCCAATTTTAAACCAGAGAAATAATATGCTATACATTACTTTTCAAAAGCTTGGCAACACTGGGTTGGATTCACAAGTGCCCTAACATGAATAATATGACCAGATATTTGAGTAGAATATTGAGCAGATATTCCCACAAATGAAAAGTGGAGAAGTGATTCTTTTAAAATGTTCCCTATACTCCCATCCCACATCTCATCTTTGGGCTTTTCACAATGCATACCAGGTAAGATAGTTACCAAAAATTCTTTTTTACCAAAACTGTAATAATCAACATTATTAAGATTATTAATGAATTCATTATTTTTATTTTCTACAATTTATATTTTATTCATAAAATACTTTATTGCACATATTGCCATACTTTTCTTTGATTCAAATGAGTATATAAGAACATTCTGAATCAATTTAAAATCCTAATAAGAATACATTAACAATAACAATAGGTTGAGATTTTAGCTAGTGTTTATCCCTCTTCTGTTAAATAAGTTCAGAGGAGCTAATCGCTACAGGCCAATATGCAGGAATGATTATAATCTTGAAACCCAAAAGACTGTGTAGGGCAGGCGTGTCCAACCCATGGTCCATGGGCCACATGTGGCCCTGAACAGCTAGTAATGCGGCCCCCAAAAATCATAAACTTTTAACATTATTTTGTGATTTTTTTCGTGACTCGATTGCATGGTGCTCAAGTGCAGACTGCGTAAGTAGAAACAGCGGAATGCTGTTTAGGGAAGGGGGCAGTGCAGTGCTAATGCCGCCGCTGCCTGCTACACATGTCAGCTTGTGGCGACTTGGCGTTATATATAATATTTCAACCTACCTACATGTGTTCTGTGATGACAGGCATTTATTGTTGTTATTATTATTAAGTAGACATGTAAGTTTTCTTATTTGATTATTAAACTTTGCTTTGTTTATTTGCCTACCTAACAATTTACGATGGGCTTGTTGTGTTATTTCTTAAAAAAAAATTATTCCTAAATAAATTTATTCCAGCATGGCTTCAACGTCATTTCAACAGAAAACAGAACCCAAAAAAGAAAAGGAAAGAAAGAAAAATTACGGATGAAGGGAGAGTATTCCATGAAAAATGGACAGATGAGTACTTTTTTGTCGAAGTCGAGACAAATACTAAGGCACTATGCTTAACTTGTAGGGGAAATGTGTCAGTTTTCAAAGACTACAATTTGAAAAAGCATTATACGGAAAAACATGCTGCCAAATTCGAAGCGTATCAAGGAAGCGTATACAGTATGTTGGATAGTTCGTAGTTTGGCCCCACAATCACAATTCGATGATGTTGTTTTGCCCCATTTATAAAGGGCATCTGCACATCTACCATGACCCGTGAGAATTAGGTTCAAGGTTGTCCGTATCACACGGGGTTGGTCAAATCCAGGTGGTTTTTCCAAGATGCAGGGCAAGCTTCGACATTGTGGAGGGCAGTTTCCTAGCCAATGTTGTTTCCACGTGTTGTGGATATTGAAATCATCTTCTAGAAGAGCTTTAGCGGTAGAAATGGCTGGGTGTCTCAATCTCAGCCTGTTTCGCTCCAAGCAGGCTACGTCATTTAATATTGGTAGCTGGGGATTACCAATAATCTTCCGATATTCTTGAAGAAGGGCAAAACAGGCAGCCAGTATGTGGGATAGGTTGTATCGTCCCACTAACAATGCGCATTGACTCATGCAGTTGGGTATCTATGTTTCTTGTGTGTGGGCTATTAGGCCACACTGGGGCACAGTACTCTATTGCTGAGTAAACCAGGCTGAGTGTGGACATTCTCAGAGTATCCGCTGTCGAGCCCCAGCTAATGCCGCATAGTTTGTGTAGAATGTTGTTTCTACTTCTCAGTTTGGCAGCAGTCTTCATCAGGTGTTCTTTATAGGAATGTGTCCTATCCAGTGTGACCCCAAGATATTTGGGATGCATGTTGTGATTGAGCCAGCTTCCCTTAAATCAAACATTGAGCTCTCTACCTGCTGATCTATTACAAAGGTGGAAGCATGTTACTTCCGTCTTAGTTGGATTGGGCTGTAACCTCCACTTACGAAAATATTTATCCAGTATATCTAGATCGGAAGTGAGGACATCTTCAGTTGTCTCAAAGGATTTATGTTGCGTGGCTATAGCCCAATCATCCGCGTAGCCAAACTTCCTAGACTTTGTGTGTGGTATGTTAGCTATGTATAGATTGAAAAGAAGGGGTGCATGAACTGAGCCTTGTGGTAGTCCATAATACAGGATTGAGATAACTGATACTGTTCCTGCAGAACTGTTGATTCTGATTATCCATTTGTTATTCTAATTGAATTTGCACTTCAGATCCTGGATGCAGTTCTGACAAAGAAGGTACTCACCATGATTATAAAAGTGGAATGTAAGCTGCTTTTGTAGTTGCATCTGAATGCACAGACTTCATTAAAATTAAGAGACTTCTAGAGCGCCACTGGTAGAAGACGAAGAACAAACTTGACCAAACACAGGTAAGAGCTGCTATTAAAGCCTACCTCATGGCGATTCAGGTGGTGAAGCATAAATACTTCTCCACACTAATTGCATCTGCAGATAATCTCCCAGCAACCCTCTTTAAGGTGACCCATTTCCTTCTGGGGAAGGAGGATACTGAGGTCTACCTGCAGGGGTGACCTGAGGCATTTGCTGATTTTCTGGAAGACAAAGTCACTCAGATTTGTTCCCAGATATCGACATGGTGGTTGGTCTGGTGGAGATGCCTGGGACAGGTTCTTGCCCAGTTATCTGGGAATGTTTGACCCTGTTGCTCCTGAGGAAGTGGACAGGATCCTAGGGAATGTGAGCAATACCACCTATATTTTAGATCTGTGTCCCTTCTGGCTTATGAAAGCGTCTTGGGAGGTGCCATGTTCTGGCAGTGATTAATGCTTCTCTGAGGGAGGGGGTGGTGCCCCAACCTTTTAAGGAGGCTGTGGTCTGCCCTTTTCTTAAGAGGCCATCGCTAGATTCCACCCTGTCTTCTGTCCTGTCTCCAATCTTCCCTTTTTTGGGAAGGTTGTTGAGAAGCTGGTTGTGCTGCAGCTCCAGAGGTTCCTGGATAAACCTCTGACCTTTTTTTGTCAGGGTTCAGGCCTGGCTATGGGACGGAAACAGCACTGGTCGCGCTTTTCTATGATCTCTGGTGGGAGCAGGATGCAGGGGAGTGCGTCTATCCTCACTATCATATCATTAGTATGCTGATGATACTCAACTATATTATTATTATTATTATTATTATTATTATTATTATTATTTATTTATTACATTTATATCCCGCCCATCTCCCCCACAAGGAGGGACCCTGGGCGGTTATATACAGTATCTCAGGCCATGGTGAGCTAAGTAATACTGTGACCTCCCTTTCGCAGTGCCTGGAGGTTGTTAAGGTCTGGATGGGGAGCAATGGGTTGAAACTGAAACCTGGCAAAATGGAATGGCTGTGGGTTTGGGGCTCTTTGGTTCATGGAGAATTGCCATCTTTGGTCTTGGATGGGGTTGCACTATCCCAGACAGACCCCATGCATAATTTTGGGGTTTTCTTGGACTTGTGACTCCTGCTCGAGAAGCAGGTGGCAGTCGTGGCCAGGAGGGCCTTTGCGCAACTATGGGTTGTGCACCAGTTACACCCTTTCCTGGACCAACAGGCCATGCTCACAGCCACCCATGCCCTAGTCACCTCCCATCCTGACTACTGTAATGTATTCTGCATGGGGCTGCCCTTGAAAAGTATCTGGAAGCTTCAGTTAGTTCAAAATGCGGCAGCCCGCATGGTTTTGTGCAAGTCCAGATTTGCATATTGTCACCTCTCTTGCAGGAACAGTATTGGTTACCGATTTGCTTCCGGGTCCAATTCAAGGTGCTGGTTATCACCTTTAAAGTCCTACATGGCTTGGGGCCAGGTTATTTAGAGGACCGTCTTTTCCCAGTTACCCGACCCACCAGATCGGGGAGGCAGAGTACGTTATGGGTCCCCCCCCATTAAGGGGGTTCATTTAGTGGGACTGAGAAGAAGGGCCTTCTCTGTGGTGGCTCCCTCCCTGTGGAACATCATCCCTGCAGATATAAGATTGCCCCCCACCTTAATACTCTTCCAAAAGGCCTTGAAGACATAGTTTTGCCAGTGGGCCTGGGGATCTCAGGTTGATGCAGAGCCCATCAAGTGGTTTGTTTGAATGTACTGTTACCGCCAGGGTGTGTTTGTGTAGTGGGTTTTGTATTTGCGGTTTTATTTTTGTAAACCCCCAGGAGTCACCATGAGTGAGTTGGGAGGTCATATAAATCTCTTTAATAAATAAATAATAAAAAATCAAATCAAATCAAATCAGGCCAGTAAAGATACAAGCTTGTTTCCCAAGTTGGAAATGTGGTTTGTAGCTGTTCACCCATCATTAGTTGTGCTGAACTATAGTATGGTAGTAGTAATAGGGGCTACTCTATAATTTAAGAATGGGCCTTCTTGAGCTAGAATTCATTTTGTACTGCTCACTTGCTTTCCCATTAACTTTTGGATAGTAGAGGCTTGTTTTAATATGAATAAAGTTTTGCTTTTCTGGAAATAGTACAAATTCTTTTCAAATCCTGTGAATTTTGCAATATTATCTATTATGAATTTTCAAGAAATTTAATGTAAAAAAATTAAATTAAAAATATATTCCGTTTGCAATCTTTAAATACCTGGAAAAATAGTCCATAACAGTTTTTATTACCTCTAAGTTCTCAAATGTGAGCTCCAATTCTATTTCAGATTCTATCCGGAATTGATGTTACCATTAGCGGTTCTTTTTGCTAAGCAGATTTCTTACTCTGGCAAAAATCACAGCCTTTAATAAATGTATTAAGGCTTTAATTCAACCTAGGCCACCAAACAGATAGTGCTGCATGTCCTCTACATTTAGTGATGTATGTGTTATTTTTTTTCCCCAGTACTTTTTATTGTATTTTCATAAATCTGTCACCATAGAAAAGTCACTGTAATATTCTACATTTTCCTTTCTCTGCAAAGAATGGGTTGAAGGGTATGGTGTGGCAGTTTGACGGACAACAATTTTGTGCAAAGTTCAAATTGCCTGGAGCTGTGGATCAGAAGCAGTAATGTGACACATACTGTACTGTATATTGCAGAATCTTACCAAAAGTCTCCAATTCTTTTCTAAATTGAATTGAGTCTCTATCCAAGGATTTATTGGAAGCTGGGATAATATCTGCTCGTAGAAGTGTTTTGCCTGGGAAATATTCAGCCAGAGGAGGAAATACCTTTGCAATTTACAGGGGGAGCTGTCAGTTTATGTATATTGATAAAAAGTTTCTACCCCTCATAGACACTTTGAAAATACTTTGCACTGCTGTGAGTCACTCTTTTTTAAATAGGGCTTACTGAATATTTTTGAACTATCAGCTTTTGGGTTCAGGTCTCCTAAAAATTCTTGAAGCCATATTCCATCTATGCCAAAGCTGCAAGCACAATGTACTGGTTGATACCCCTGAATGCAAGCGCTGAAGCTTCAGTTAATGGTTGTCTGTGTATGGTCCCTTTGCCAAATGGTGTCTGTTTTAAGCAATTCATTTAAAGTGCACAGAACCTCCGTCAATTACGAAACAAACCTTCCAAAGTTTTTGGCACTATGCCACATAAACTCCTTACTTCAGCTGTGTATTCCGGGAGGTGAATTCCTGAAATAGCTTCCACTTCCTTTCGATCTGGGCTCATTCCATATTTATTCATTGATACACTCTTCAAGATACGTGAGCTCATTCAAGCGCAGGAGACATTTGCTTTGTTCATTTTAGGTCTGTGGCTAGGTGTTTGGACAGCATCTGCCCTAGCCTGGAGATATACAAGCCCAGCTAAGAAGGCATGCCTGTCAGAAGTTCTAACATATAGTCTTTAAAGGCAAAAATTACCAAATGTAAATAATTTGGCAAAAGTTGAATCTAACTGGATCTGTCAAAATCCACTAGCACAGGGGTCGGCAAACTTTTTATGCCGGGAACTGTTTTGACATGCTCGTGCACATTTTGAAATGCTCGAGAGCCAGGGGGTGGGGTTTGCGGGCGGGGACCAATCGTGTGGAAGGGGGCGGGGTTTGTGGGCGGGGGCCAATCACGTGGAAGGGGGCTGGGTTTGCAGGCGGGAGCCAATCGCGTGGAAGGGGCAGGGTTTGCGGGTAGGGGCCAATCACATGGAAGGGGGCAGGGTTTGCAGGTGGGAGCCAATCACGTGGCTTATTGGGGCGGGTGGGAGGGCGTGGGGGAGCCGCACAGGCGCCGAGGGGGGTGGAAAAAAATCTTAATAAACATAAATAAATAAAAAAGAACTCTTAGCATATTTAAAGGGGTACTGCTGTTTCTTGTACCTCCAGAAGACCATGAGCTCAGTTCCTATAAGTTTTTCTGGCACGTATTTGGCATCCACAGTTTAATCCCTCCTGAGAAATTGTGATGAACCCAGCTAAATTTTGTAGGGTTTGTCCACAAGGAGCAAACAGTAATAGGCACAGGCTTTAATTAATACTGAATCTTTCTTTAAAAATACCTTCACTTTCTAACAAATGCGGTAGTAATCTCCGCGAGGCCCCCCGCTGCCTTCCCGGGATCCGAGCCGGAGAGAAAGGGCGGCGGCAGGGCCGCGCTACTGCCACTTGGCGCGGGCTGGGCTGCCGCTTCCGCCTCCATGTTGTCTCCCTCCCAGAACGCTTCCGCCCGCCCGCGTCGGGCCAAGGAAATGATGGGGGGTGGGAAACGAGGCGGGCGGCGGTGATGACAAGCGGCGCGCTTCAGGGGAGCCGCCGCCGCCGGGTGGGTCCCCTCAGGGCGGGCGGAGGGAGGCGGGCAGCCGCTCCTCCTTCTCTCCCGCCGGCGGAGAAGGCGGCGGCGGCGTCCTCTTCCTCACCGCCCCGCTATGGATCGAGCGCCTCTTCCCCCAGCAGCAGACCAGGGAAAGAGATGGGGAAAGTTGTCCACCTCCACCTCTGGGCTCCGCTGGCTCCAGCAAGAGCGAAGGCACCCCAGAGGGGGTGGGGTCGTCCTCCTCGGCCCCTGACCCCGCCGCCCGCCTGCCCAGCAGGTCCCGGCATCCCCCCCACCCCCGCTACTCCCCCGGCAAGAGGCGCCCGGGGGCGACCACTGCCCAGCCCGCAGCGATCCGGTGCAGCTGCCCGGGAAGGAGGGCGGCCGGGCACGCAGGCACAGCTCTGCCCGCTGTGGCAGTCCCCGCGGGGCGCAGCCGGCGGGCGAGGGGTGGGGCCAGCGGGCGCCGGGGGAGGGTGCCTCCAGGCTCGCCCCGTTCACTGCCGCAGTGATGGTCCTCCTCGGCGAGCCCGGCTTCCAGAGCGGGGCATGTCTGGCCAGGCGGAGCGGGCGCAGGGGAGCCGTACAGGCGCCGAGGGGGGCAGGCCCGCCGGCTGAGGCGGAGGCCCGGGCCGCCCGCCCGCCCTGCCTGCCTGCTTGCCTCCCTCCGCGAGGCCCCCCGCTGCCTTCCCGGGATCCGAGCCTGCCGCTCCGCAGCTCCCGCGCCGGTCTGAACGCTGCGGGCACGAAGAACAAAGTTTGGAGTCGGGGCAGCAGCGGCAGAGCAGCGAGAGCCCGCCCGCCCGCTCGCCCGCTCGCTCGCTGGCCCGCCCGGGTGTTTTCCTCTTTCCCGCACGAGGATGGGGAGGAAAAGCCGAGCCGGTCCTCAGCCGCTTCCACTTCGCCTGGCCTCGGTTTTCCTTTCGCCACCTGCGTGAAGCGACTCCTAGTTAAAGCCTGGCGACACAGATTGGCAGGTCCTTCAGCCACTGGAAAGCAGGGAGGGCGCTCGCCGCGGCAGCCCGGGCTCGGTTCGGCCTCTTGCGAAGCCCAGCTAATCCCACCCCGGGACCGTAGTCGCCCAGCAGCTGCACCGTCTCCTCTCGCAGCGTGCCCGGCATGGCGATGCTCTCCTGCCTGCCTGGCGAGCGCTTCGGGGGCGGCGGCGGCGGCCGTTGCAATGCGGGCGGAGGAAGAGGCGCTTGCGGCCCGACTCGGGCGAAAGTTGGAAGGCTCCCGAGGGCGGAGGAAGAATCAATCGCCCTCCTCCAGCACCGGCCATCAGAGTTTGGGGGCGGGATCCAATCGCGTGGAAGGGGCGGGGGTGAGTTCAGCTGCGGAAGAGCCACACTCAAGGGGCCAAAGAGCCACATCTGGCTCGAGAGCCGCCATTTCCGACCCTTGCACTAGCACTATTCAAACACCTGCAACTTGCTAAAAAGAAAGTTGAACAAGTTGCAGGGAGCATCTCTCTCTCTCTCTCTACATGGCTTAGTTCAGCTGCATCAGATGTCTGCATAGGCCAACTGTGCCATATTCATGGGTACTGAACATTAGACCACTCCTTGGTTCAGCAACCCCCCCACTGAGCCATTTTTTCCAATTCTGCTTTTAGTCAAGGTTTTAAACCATTCTGGCTGTATGAACTGCATACCAAATAGTTCACTCTTTAAACTAATATTAATAGGATAAACTTTAAGGTTTCTATTACTTTGTAATGCCCTGTGGAGCATTCTTTCATATAGCAGAATAGATCTGTTGTGACAGATGGACGTATACATTCATATTCTCTACCTTTATATCTTTATACTAAGCACTGGCTACAAAGTAATCTAGGCAATATAAGCACTTTTTTACAGGGCCTGCAAAAGATGCAGTTGTCTCTAGGAAGTAAGGCACATTCTAGATTCTGAAATTACAGTCCATTCATCAAAGGTAAAGCACACTGCACTTATGTGTTAGGACAATTCAGCTGATTTGGCTGAGCCATTAAGGCACACTGCTGGTCTGAAAAATAAATGCTTATTGGTATCACAATGTTTTGCAATTTCCATCAAATGCTACAGACAGCTGACTGGTTTTCTTACATCTGTGGAATTCAGCATTCTGCACATTCTTTCTCCTAGTGAGTATTTCTAGGCCCTTCAGCTGTATTGGTGCAGGTTACCTTGATTGCAGGGCAAAGCTTATCTGGCATGGCTTTCTTCCTGTTTTCCCTCTATAGGATTGGTTGCAAGGCCAAGGTCTTCAACCCCTTGCAGATCCATTAAGTTTTTTTGGTCCTGAGGCTGGCCTGTAAACAACTCACACAGATTCTTCTAAGGTTAAACCATTTCTTTTTCATCTATAGCTTTGCAGATAAAACTTTGTCCAAAGTGCCGATAACCAGTCTGGCCTTGATAACTTCATAGTCTCCAAACTCATAGTCATTTACTTATACTGTACATGCATTCCCCATATATAGATCTCAGTAGATTTTCCAGGCTTCTGAGTCCTTTGCTGAAAATGAGCCCTCTTAAGCAAGAGGTTTTTCTTGGACACAAAACATTCTTCATTTTTCCCAAGACAAAAGGGAAATTTGCATCTTATCTGTAGCACCAGAAAAGATGAAATATTTAAACATGTGTTCTGCCTGAGGTGCTATGGCTTAAGTGAGGACACATTCATATTCCTGTAAATCCAAGAAATTCCCCAGATTATACACCAATCTTTAATGGGGAAGTGGTACCCCCTCCAGGACTAAAGATGGAGAGTTTCCAGCATCAGAGACCCCAAATATCCACAGTCACTCAGGTTTGATAGGGCTGAGACGGAGTCTGTTCCTCCCATTCAGAACCTCACAGCTTCCATACACTGGGACAAGACATTGAATGCATACACTGAGACAAGACATTGAATGCCAGAACACAGCCACACAGCCCAGAAAACCCACAACAACCATTGAATGCATTGTTTGGGCAGACCAGGATTGAGGTGTATAATCAGGTATCATTAATACCAGGCTGTAAATTGACAGATGATCTCACCCAGTAGTTTCATGTAGATGTTAAACAGAAGGGGTGAGAGTGTTGAACCCTGATGCACCCCACTGCAACAAAGAGAACCTGGACAGATGTACCAACCCCATATTGGCTCCACCCACAAGTCATCAACAAGCATGATAAATGCTGTCTCCATACTATGCTTCACTTTGATAACCAACTGAAACTAATCCAGATATTTAGTGTCTTCCAGGTTCTTCTGGAGCCACAGCCTGGAGGAGGATCCTGGAGACATGTGGAGATAACTGATATTGCAAACAACAGCTACAACCTATAGCAACATAAATTTTGGAGATCTGAGAAGGAATTTCAAGACACTAGAGGTTCAGGAGATGCTTTCATCCATCCTTCCAATTCATGTAATAGAAGGGAAGGGAAAAGAACAGAAAAGGAAAGGAGAATACTGAGAGTCAATACAAATGGTGCTGATGGAAGAAATTTGATTTCTGGGACTATGGTCCAAATTATCTAGATCAGGGCTTTCCAAAATGTTTGTCGCCTGGGGGCCCCAAGTGTGTCACGCAAGAACCCAGAAGCATTGATGGTGCGTAGCAGTGGCGGCAGGCCATCAGCGCTTCTGGGTTCCAGGACGCCGCCGCTGCCGCCGCTGCCATAGCACACAAAAGCCCGAAAGCGCGGCAGTGGCAGCGGCAACCCGGAAACGCTGGTGCCGGCTCACAAAAAAGCCTTGGATCACCGCAAAAAGCGACGGGGGGGGGCGCCCCGGGGTGGAAAATATCCACGCCGATCAGCTGTGCGGCCGGGAGGTGGAGGCGCACCTCCTCCCCACCACACAGCTGATTGGCATGGATATTTTCCACCCTAGGGCGCACCCCCCACCGTCGCTTTTTGCGGTGATCCAAGGCTTTTTCGCCTCGCGACTGCAGCTTTCCTTGGCAGAGGCAAGGCAGGGCAGGGCAACTGCAGGGCAGGGAGGCCGAAGGCAG